>CM024804.1:20510215-21710215 GCA_014281875.1 Nibea albiflora | reverse complement strand
TTGGAAAAATAACAAAGAACCAGAACTAACATGGCGCAGATACAATAATAATAATAAAAATGTCTCCAAAAAATGTAATTCACAAAAAAACATGTGCTATAACAAATAAACCTGCAATATCACACGCCTTGTAAGGGCATGGCATACTGTAACAGAGTTCAAAGACTTCTTTTTTTTTTTCTTTTTTTTTCCATTCCATCAAAGTTGACGGTCAGCCACAGAGAGCCACATTGGTAACCCTCTTTCACTGTTCACAGAGAAACCAGAAACTAATGCCAGGTGATGCTGGCCCAAAAACTAATGCACTACGACCACTATTAGACCGGTATGAAACACCTCTACTGTGCTGGAAAAATTGGAAACGCTACCAAAGACAAACTGTCAGACTGTTTTGGCCTCTTTGGAAAAAGGTTGCGGAGTTTCACCAGCGAGCGCCACTTCAGTCCCTGTTCCTTTACATGCAGCAGAAAAATGTGCCATTGTAGTGTTTTCGTCAAGTTTTTTCATTATCCGTATCGACGCTTACGCAAAACTTCAAGTTAATTCATATGAGGTGCAAACAGTCTTTCATCACTAACAAGGTAACTGAGAATACAAAATCAGACTTTGATGTGGGAGGAGGAGGGAGCGAGGGGAAGGGAGGGGAGGGGACTGAAATGGTCTCTTTGCCTGGCTGCAAACTCATGTCAACTTTTCAAGTTTCCAAAGAGACTCCAACTATGAAAATCTACAGAGGAGAAACAGCCCAAGTGCGCCGGTGTTAACGGGTAACACGGGAACCTGCGCCCTTTCTCCTGTCTAAGTGACCATACAACATACATGCAAACTAGTACGGTAATGAATCTGTTGTGTGTGTATATGTGTGCATCTAGTTACATAGATCTACTACACAGTGCGCTTGTTGTCCTCTCCTAGATGCCTCCGCTCGTTTTTTTTTTTCTCCTTTTTTTTTTGCACACTTCACCTAATTAATACATTAGGGAGAGTCTCTCGTAAAGGCTTCCTTTAAGCTGATTATGCTCTGTCGCTAGTGATCACAAACTGTCTTGAGTAGTAGATGTAGAAAATGTATGAATGAAAAGTGTGTACAAGTTATGTGTGGCCCTGTTTTGGCGAGAGGGCGCCACAGCTGCCTCATTCATTCCAAGCGTTGCAGTCGTAACATGTTTTATACGTTTTGTTTTTTTTTGATAAGTAAAAGCGAGTTTAGATTACAGAGGAAATGAGTTATGTGTTTCAGTCAGTAACATGGGGTTAGTTGAAGGGGGGGAAAAGGGGGGTTACAGCAAGCAGCACTGCACAAAGAATGCTGATGCAGGAAAAATATATAATTGAGGCACAAAATTGATGCTCTGTGACTAAAATATCTCCAAATTCTAAAAAATATTATATTATTTTCTGTAATTATTCCATTGTGAATGCACTGGTGTTGAAGGAGTGCATGTCTGAAGTTAAAATTTAAGCTATGGGGGAACTCTCGTTCCATTTACTTCACTTAGCATGAGGCACATGGAAAAGACGAGCGCTCCATAACTTTCATAAATAAAACTTCTAAACTTCTTTTCTCATTTTTACCTATTAGTAGAAACTGACTTCCCTGTGTTTAGAAATATATTAACTTCTTGTAATTTTAATTAAAAAACAAAATGTCTTGAGGTTACTCATAAATATGTTGCTTCATTTTTTTTTTTTTTACTTTTCATAAATAACATCCAGATACTGACTTCTTTTTTTTTTCCTCTGCTTTCTATGAAATAATAACCCATGTTAGCAAAATAGATTTGAGAAATTGTAATATGTTTTTTTTTTTTTTATTCATTTTAAGTTACTTTCTATAAATGTATGTGGAAGAACTCAAATATAGTCTACGTCGAAAACCTGTCGAAAAATCCTTTTTTCCAAAAAACAAACAAAAAACTTAAAGCTCACTTGTAAATTGACAAAACAATAAGCATAAGGAGTGCATTGAGTTGAGTGGTCTTTTTTTTTTTGTCTTATTTTTTTTTTTTTTTTTTACATTCAAATGCATTACTTGCTCAATGTGTGATTTTAGACAGGTTGGTACAATTGCTTAAGTGCATCCATTGAAAATAAGGATTTCCTATCACTCCTTAAAAGGGATTCTACATAAATGCATAAAGACCTTTTCATATCAAGAGAAGAAAAACATCAACAGTTTCTACCATTACTATAATAGTAAGCTTAATACAATATTGTAAATAATACTAACAAGAACTTAATGAATCAAATGTCACTGTGAGTCACCCCACCCCTTTGTTGCACCACTGAATTCAAAAGTATTTCAGACTGGGTGAGTTGGACAAATGAAACTTACACCTTAGCATATTCTTAAGAATCATAATTAAACTTTATGTATCAATTAGTTAAACTACACGGTAAATATATGATTTTAAACCGATGTTCACTTTAAGGTCTTAAAGCTTTTTATACACTTTAGGTATCAGGCTGATGAAGTCTTTATGCGATCTTAACTTTTTTTTCTGATAAATCTTACCTACTGTACTATATTTTTACTAACATGCAGTTAAACTTAAGGATACAGTTAATGGCTCTAAACGATATCAAACTAAAACCACAGTGCTGTCTTGTTTACTGTCACACTGTCACCTTGTTCACGTCTAAATCCCTTATTGTTTACTCTGAGGGGTCTTCTAAAACTTAGGAATTCAGCCTGAATTTTTCGCTGACTTGTCATCGTCGACACGATTCCTTCTCGGTCTGATCATTTTTTAATCACTTGGGCAGTCCCTTTTTTATCTCAACTTCTCAACATCAAGTTTTTCAGGAAGATTAAGACATTCCCTGGACTGTTTTTTTCTTCTCTCCCATCAACCTAACCAGGACAATAGAAAACTACTCGAAGGACTGTGTAAGTGCCAGGATGTGCTTTAAGCTGATCTCTTTGGGGAAAGTAAGTCTGTTACCGGCGCCTCTGTAGTATTAAACTAATCTTACAACACTGAAACATGATATGCCTTCATTTCACAGATATCGATCCAGTGGCCTCTAAGACTTTTGGGTAAACAGAGTAATTCTAGCTATGAGATTATTTCTTAATAATCCTGATTCAATAAACTCTAAACCAAGCAGATTTTGATGCTAAAATAAGTTAAGTGATAAGTTAGCTCGTGTCCTCTCCTAGTGTTTTGTTCTTTGGCTATGTTTGACCTTTTTCTTTAAAAAAAAAAACAAAACAAAAAAAAAACAATACAGATGAAAAAAGTAGGTGCAAGTATCAAATAGAGCCATGAAATCAGAAACGTCTGATCACTATGTAAACAGAAATCATCTTAAGATATGCTATAAGTAACACGTCTGCCCCTGTATGTCACTTAACAAAGATTAACGAGTGTAAAGTTCCTCACATGGACAACATGGACCGCAGTGAGAGAGTGACTGGCACAGCTCATCATGTTTTGTTGTCCTACCCTCAACTCCTCGCTGCTGTGTCTCTGAGCAAAGCCTTCAAGACGTCAGCCTGTCATAAGTAAAGTCGCCTGCTCCTGCTTTTCAACAAACAGGACAGACCTCGGGGCTTTACGCTCCCGTCTTCTTGTTTGTTTACACTCTTACAGCGCAGTGAGATCTCCTCGAAAGTCACAGAAATCGCAGTTTCATAACGTCAGTGCAACTCAGGCGAAGGAATCCTTAAGTTTGTCTTGACCCACCCTGTGATCTGATTGATAGTCAACAAAAAAAAAAAATAAAAGAAAGGAAGAAAAGAAATGAAGCAATCAAATGACTAAGACCCTGATGAACACAACAAGAACAATTACTTATCCTGAAACTGTTACTAATTAATTATATCTCTGTTTCTACACTGGCGTGAATCCATAATGAATTTTAAGCAGATATGAGACAGAAATGCAGCGGTATTATCCTTATAATCAAGGTCAATGTCTGAATAGAATATTATTTAAAGAACTGACTAAGCAGACTGCTCTGTTTATTGTCCCAGTATAGTCCTATTATTGCTTTTCATCCTAATATACATAGAAACTGATTTATTCATCAGGGGTTAGGTTATTACACATACTATTCATTTGAGTTCTTATTCGAGATTGGATTTATACATCAGCGGCTTCATAAAGGATATTCATTATTACAGTTTATAGTAGTGTCTGGTTAATTTTTTATCTATATATTTGGATGAAATACTAAGTTAATCAGTTTAAATAATATTTCTTAAATGTATGGATCTATCTAATATACTATTATAGTCAAAAGGATGATGGGGCGCATATATAAAAGATTTACTCTCCCTAAAACTCATTTTGAATTCCATATGCTAAAACATTGACAATGACACCTTCAGCTTGTAAAAATAATCAAAACCTCACTTTAAGCGGGCCTTTGTCTGGATGTTTCTTAACCGATACACATACTGTATTTACATAGATGCTCAGAGTGCTTTCCCATAAAGTACAATACTCGTTAACTTATACAGCATCTAAACAGGGAGACTCTCCAATAAGCCCTCTCTTCACTAAACCAGTGCAAAACTCCAACCAAGTCATCAGCATTGACTAAATGGATGAGAGGTCTCTCCCACATTACCACTAGGACTACTGTAGTATTAAGAAGAACAAGAACCACCATAATACAAAAAAATGATAGGGAATCCTTATGTGCATGTCATTCAAATCCTATGAAATGTATTTCACCATCAGCGGTCGGTTTGGTATTAATCAAATGCGCATGTTTTGTAATAAGGTGCTCTACTTTATATTTTAAAGTGTTTTAAAGAGCCTAATTTCCTGAATCCCTCTGATCCCCGCCCAAGCAGTTTGATTCACATTCTTTTCTTCAAAAATAAGTACTTTAAAAGTAGTTTTAGGGGGGGGGGGCAGTACTATCAAAAAGTTGCTACCTTGTACGCCAAAATAATGGCGGTATTCGTAATAAAAAATGTTAAGGCAGAAAACAAAATAACTAAAAAAATACTAAAAGTTCAAAGGACAGTGTCGCACTGCCTTGAATTTTGACGCTGAAAGCTTAAGCCAAACCACTGTGCAATGTCTCCATCCATAAAACAAAAATCATAACTATTCTTTCTTCCTTATCCTTATTCATAGATTTCAGGGTACTTTTTTTTGTAAAAGTACAGTGCTTTCCCAGAGCGGGCCACGTCTGACGCGAGTGGTCCGCTTTGTGTGTTTGTGTATTTCTGTTTTGTAAAAATTAAAATAAATAAATAAAGGAGGGGCCCTCGTGTCATAGAAGACACAATTTGTCATTTCTTTTTTTTTTCATGGAGACAGAAGCCGAGTTGAATTGTTCTCCAGCACACAACTCAAGAGAGGCCTGCTGCTGAATCACCGGTGTTCCCTGTCAACACTACTGGCCCACATGTGACAACAACAACACAAAACTCGCACTTGCAGGTCTTGAATGATCGATAAAATTGCTGCAAGGTTGATTTTTTTTTCTTTTTTTTTTTTTATTTTTCTTTAAAATTTGGAGTTCTCTCTTTCTCCAGCCACAATGCCACCCCACCACCCTCCACCTCCACCTCCACTCCTTTCCATCATTCAACAGCTTTAATCCCTACCCCCATCCGCTCTCCTTTAGCCCTCTGAAATCCCCAGGCTGGGGCTAAGGCAGACGCGGAGGGTGTGTAATTTGATTCAGCATGAGTGCTGGTTAAATGGGGCGTTTCCTCTGCTTTCCTGTCAATTACAATTGTCTGATTTCATTCTGGAAGCTCAAAGCAAGAGAGGGGAAAATAGGGGGGGGGGGGGGCTGCCATTGGCTGAAGCCCGGGTGTCCATAGTGAAGGGGCAGCTGCAGGATGTCCCATACAGTACTGAGCTGACACGATCTGCACCGGCGCTGTCACAAAAAACAGGGACCCCCTTTTGCGAATTTCAGGGTGGAGAGCGTAGGAGGAGGGCGGGGGGGAGTTAATGCTGCACCCCTCCCGTGCGAGCGCATCACGCAATCTTTCTGTTTACAGGTGAGCGTGTGCACGTTTCATCCTAACGTTGAAAACAGGTGACTGGGGGGGGGGGATCTCCCGATGACTGGAGAGAATTTATTTTGCTCCTAAGCCATCCCCTCGTTTCACAGGCGCTGCCAAATTCAGCTAGTGTCTTTCAAATTTTGTGTGCGTGTGTGTGTGTTTTGGGACAAAAGAGGCCCCCTTCTCCCCAGTAGGGATAGCTCAGAGCAGCAGAAAAGGAGAGGAAAAAAAGGGGGGAGGACGGGGCGAGAGGGAGTGGAAGGAGGGGGTCCTATTCGCCCAGCTGCATCCAGACCATCCAGCAGCCCCCTCTGTGCCTGTAACAGTGGGGTGGGGCAGCAAGGGGGTTCGCTGCGGGACCCTGTCCTACTCTTCATACAGATCCAGAGTCCCCACACGGTCCGCACCTGGACCAACCCATTTGCCTAATTATCAATGAGCAGATCCAGGCCGTGTCCGAGCACTCTGCAGCCCACGCCGCTACCGGGCCCAGACAATGCGCCCCACTCAGAGAGGCCTTCGAAAGCAAACGGTCGAACTGTAAGCAGGGGGAGACATAAAAGCCAAAGAAAAGAGAGAAAGAAAGGGGGCTAGGCGAGACCTCCAACTTGGGGTCACAGCCACAGTGTGCCATGAAACACCTGCTCCTGTACAGCTTTGCTAATTACAGGGGAGACAGCTGGCCCCTCAGAGCTCACACATAATGCTGATAGAATTGGGGACGTGGAGTAAGGATTACTGATTTGGGACTCTGTATTTTACAGTGTCAACTATTTTAATCTGAGTCTGCTGCTGCTGCTGATTCAGGAGACGTTTTCTTTTTTTTTTTTACAGTTTTACTCGGCTTCTGTCCACATACTAATTCTGCTCGTTACTTACAGTGCACACCTCAGAGAAATGCTTGTTGACTGGGGCTCTCGCTGTGTCCTATATCGTTCTGCAGCGACTGTGGCCAAATGACCACACAAGACAATAAAGCGCGGTTAAGGTGGCTTTGAAACAAGTCCATTGGGGAGACAGATATCGAGAACCAGCCAACTGGATGAATTCCAAGGCTTTCGGCCTCACAAATTAAATCAGTGCTTTAAGCCAACCGAGGAACCACATGCTTTTCAAGTGCCACGAGGAGCAAGCATTACTGAATCTTTTCAACAAACTGCAGTGACCAAAGTGTAATCAATGGCTACTGGAAATTTAACTGATTCAACTTTCATCTATCTCTGAATGATCCCGATGAAAACTTAACCAATTACTCGGAATAAATGATCCCGTCTCCGGATTAATCTGATCTGTAAGACTTTAAAACGGTATAAGAATGAAAACAAGGGGGCGTCTTTTTGTTTACTTGTATGTTACAAAAAGCTTTGACAGGAACCAATCTGTTCACATTTTCAGTTTGTGAAAAAATTAATAACTATTTTGGACCAATTATATCAAAACCACAATCACAGTAAAACTGAAAAGGGCTGAATTCACCTTCACATCAGCTCCCAAAATTTCAAAGTATGATTGAAAATCCTGTTTTAGACCAAGATGATTGTAAGGTGCAATGAAAATTCTCTGTTTTTTTTCTCCTTCTAAGAACAACAATGACTTTCTAGGTCAGTCGGGTGCAGATTGGGTACCTCAACAATCATCTTCTTCCTTCCATATAAACCCACTTCATGGTAAAATAAAAATTTGAATAATAAAATGTTCACATTACTGTCTACCTCTGCCTACACTGTGATTCATGAATGAAAAACAGCAGCAGTCAAAAAAAACTGAAAATGCAAGGTACTATACTTCTCTTATAAACAAAACTTTTATAAAATATATATGCATTATATATATAAAAGAAAAACTTAAAAATATTTCTTATACTTTTTAGTAAAGCAAGCAGTGCCTTCTAAAATATCTGCTTGATTGTTTTTAAATTTTCTGAAAAACAAAAATGTGTATTATAATAATAATCATAATAACAGTAAATAATTATTCAACAAACACTGACAAAACTAATGATAAAAACTGATGTGGTTCCTTAAGAGAATATTCGGATGGCCTGTGTGACCTGGGTGTGGCACACTGGGCACTCCGGGTGGTTGAGCTCACAGATTCGGATGGCACACTCCATGCAGAAGAGGTTATGGCCACAGGGCACCAAGGCAGCCGTCACTTTGCTTTCAAAGCAGGTCATGCAGTCCCGCACAGTGGCCGGTGGCGAGTCCGGCACTGGCAGACGGCCTGGGAAACCCTCGCCGGCTGAGGTGGGCTCGCTGTGGGCGCGGCGGGCCTGGGCGTGAGGCGAGCCGGCTACGGGCACAATGCTGGTGACTGAAGAGTTGTTGGTGCTTCCACCTCCGCAGGGCTCGGGTAAGCCAGGGGAGAGTCTGGTCAGGGGGAGCGGGAGGCCTCCGAAGCTCTTGGAACGCTGTTGGGCGTAGAAGGCCACCTGTTTGGGGTAGTCAGGGTCGCCCCAGCTCTGGGTACCCTCTGATCCAAAATAAGAGCAAGGCTTCTCTCCAGAACTGGAGAAGTTGCCCTTGTTGTAGATTCCCCCTCCCTCACCTCCTCCTCCTCCTCCTCCTCCCCCTCCAACCATGGCATCTGAGAAGTTCTGGCGGTAGCTGCTGGTGAGAGGCTTGCGCTGGCCCCCCTGCAGCCCCCACACCTGCTGTAGCCGGCTCTCCAGACCACCGCTGCTGCCCGCTGGGCTGCTTCCACCATTCGGCCCCAGACAGTCATTCTCATTATTGTGGTCATGCAGGCCTCCTGTTCGGAAGGCAATGTGTGCTTCAATCTCCTCGCGGGCCCGCTCGGCGTTGCTGGGTGACCCCGTGATTTCGAAGACGGGATCGCGGTCTCGACTCGGGGTGACGATGTAAGTGCAGGTTTGCTGCTGGATGCGTTTGATGGTGGATCCTTTAGGCCCCACTACAAGCCCCACGACACGGTATGGCACTCTCACCTGAATGGTGGTCTGACCTGGCAAAGGTGTGGGCGGGGAGCCGCTAAAGGACACTCCCAGCTTGTTGCGGGACGCCCGGAGCATGGAGAAGTGCTCTGCAGCGGAGATGATTTCACGGCGGGCCAGTGCAACATCCTCCTTCCGGCCAGTGATTAGGAACACGGGCTCCTCTCCTCTAACGGGGGTTTTGATGTAGGTGTTGGTCTTGGCCCGCAGGGCTTTGATCTTGCAACCTGCAGAGACACCAACAAACATTTTAAAATAAGTAAATATGATACCGCAGTTCAAATTTAAGACTCCGATGAAACGGTTACAAGCGAGAACGCACTTACTAGCTAACAGAAAGCCTCAACTACTACTTTGTTCAGCGTAAATTCGGATTTGTTCACCAGTTACGAGGAGTTTATCTTAATATATTCCAGCTTTTTACTGCCAAATGAGTAATTATCATGATTTATGAGGCTTCCAGCACCTGAGCATTAGTGTGCTTCTTCTGTGTATTTATTAGCCCTGAATCAAACACACGTCTCACTAAGTGGTACATGGATTGTGCAGAGGTATTGACTAGTGTAAAGACATGGCTGTTCTGGGTGGGCTACAGAGCTACAGCAGATGGAATACTGCAGTCACTTTGTGACCTCTCCTTGAACTTATACAGTCAAATCATATCTGCTTTGGGGTTTTTTTTGGGGTGGTGGGGGGCGTTTATTGCTTTACATGTGTCCTGTTTCTGATTATTGTGTAATAGCTTTCAAAAAGGAGAGCCTTTATGCTCGAGAGTGCAGGTTAATGTTCACGGCAAATTGTAAAGGGGACAGAACAGGACATGCAGTAAATCAGTAATTATTTCAGAGGATCGTTTGAGGTCAAGAGGAACACGGGAAGATAAAAAGAAAACATAGCAATTCTGTTGATATGACACCCTGAAGAGCGCATCAGGCATTACGTGGCTCAGTTTTCATTCTGAAATTCAGGCTGCTTCCTCATTAAGACGCTCGATCACATTTATTGACGAGCTAAACGTGCTTTTCCCGTCTCGGCCGTGTCTTAAAGAGGCCGGTGCGTCTTTTTTTTTTTTTTTTTCATCGGGCATCCATGCGTCCCTCCTCTCTCTATCCATCTGTGTAGTGAACAAATCTGAGCTCATCTTACCAGACTCCAGGTGCTTCAGATCACACAAGCACATCATCGCATTACCCGTCTGAAAATCACAGCTGCAGGTATCGGAACACCTTAAGTTGAAGAGGGATGTCACCCTAATGCTAATAAATAGGCCCACTTTGTTCAGGAACACTTGTTTCTCAGGGAGCTGGAGTACGGACAGAAGGATTGTCTGAAGGTTTAGTGTTGCTCATACCCAAAATCTGAAAATGCCCTCTGTGGCTATTGCCTGGTATTAAGCTAATAGATCTATTCATACCACCGGGGATCAAAGAGCAATTGCCAAATTCCTTTTCTTGAAAGTACACTGCACCTTTTAATTAGTCTAAATTAATGCCCGAATTCAACGATTATCTGTAAACAAAATAGGCAAAGGTTAATTAATCGTAACCAGAAATTGAGGTCACTGGTGACAAATTTATTTTCAACTGTTTAACTGTGCAGTAAAAAAAAAAAGGTGCCTGCGATTCAAAACAAAGCCAGCCCTCGATCTGAAGAGATCCAGAGGAAAGGTACAAGAGCATCCTCGGGAATCAATGCCTGTGACTCTGACAGGGGGGAAAACAATCCCATCCGACCCGCTCCCTTCATGACAGGATGCTCTGTTTTGTCAGGCGTGGTGCTGAAGAAGAAGAAGAAGAAGAAGAAGGGGGTGTGTTCGTAAGCACCAACTAACAAGGAAAAGAGGGGCCTGATTTAAAAAGAAAGCTCGACTCAAATCCTCCCAAATCAGCACTTCTCCTTCTCCTTCTTCTTCTTCTTCGGTCAAGGCAAAAAAAAGGGGGGGGGGGGTCCTCTTGCCTTGCACTTGTGCACGCTGGATCCACCCTCCGGCTGTCTTCGGTTACCCCATTAAAATTCAAAACTTACACTTCAGAGTAAAGAACGGGGGAGACAAGAGGGGCACTTAGCAGCACAGAGTAAATCCACATGACCACAACAAGTGGAGCGAGAAGGGAGAATACCGTGCCCTCCGAAGAAGCCTGAACCTGTTTGTTTGTGTCACAAGATCAATCAGGATTCGCCAATGCTACCTCACCCACCCTGCAGTCCAACCCCCCCTCCTCCTCCTCCTCCTCCTCCTCCTCCTCCTCCTCCTCCTCCTTGACAGACAACCATGTGGTATTGAGAGTGTGCAGTGGAGTAGGGGCTCCTTGTGTTGAGCTCCTAGGCGTGACTCCCATTCAAGCTTTCCCCGTCCACCCCATCCTTGGTCCATCACAACACTTAACAATGGGTGCAGCCACACAAACACAACCACCAACCAACCGACCGACCGACCAGCAGCACCAGCAGAAGACAAAAAACAACTTCCTTGGAGCTTCCTTGGACATAAATATGCAAAAAATTATAATAAATATTATTATTATAATAAAAGGATTCCCACCTCCTGGTGCAACTTCTCGCTGAGTCACCCTTTAAGGCCATCCCGCGTGCCAAGCAAGCAACACACTGCCTTCAATGCGCCCCTCCCCTTCAAATATCCCCCACCACCTCCGACTTTCACACCTTTGTTTGACAGCTGCTGTCATTCAACTTCAGCTCTTTGTCCGGTAAAACGCACCAAAAAACCCAAAACAGAGCTCCAAACTGGAAGAATCCGTAACGTGTGTGTGGAAATGAACTTTCCAACTCCCTGCTTTGTGAAAAAAAAAAAAAACAAGTGGACCACGCTCCCTCCTCTCTCTCCTCTCCCTCTATCTATTGTCCAATTGTGTCAGTGGGGCAGTGCGCAACATAAACAACAAGCTGGATATATTTTTTTTTAATATATAGATATATTTCACAATTAAAACCAAATGTGTGCGTAAAATATTCGGTTTCATAACAATGATTTCAAAGTGAAAGACATTCCTCTCCTCGCCTGCTGCACGTTGCCCTTTTTTGAACAGTCTGGCGCGTCTCAGACGACAAAGGAAGCAAGTGCTCTCCGTGCTCCAATGTGTGTCTGTGCGCTGACATTGATGGCGTGGATGTAGAATAATTCGCCCAGTAGGGAACGAGTCTCTCTCTCTTTCTCTTTCTCTCTCTATCTCTGTCTATGTGTGTGTGTGTGTGTGTGTGTGTGCAAATTCACTCAAAAGCTAAATAAACACAAGAACAAGCCACCAGACCCCCCCCCCAAAAAAAATGTATGAAGTGTTATGATGCGAGTACACGAGAACTTACAACGTTGGAGCAGAAAAAAAGTGGGAGGCTGATGTCTCTCGGGGGAGTACAAAAAAAACACGCGAGCGCACACACACACACACACACACACACACACACCACTCCCTTTTCTTTGTCAAATAACACCAGGTAACAGTTAGAGAACAAAAAAAACACACACACGCACAAAGCGCACAGAGGGGAAACCACGGCGGGGTTAATGCAGCACTGGAAGCGGGCTAAAAAAGCACAAGTTTCAAGGAGGAGGTGGACGAGGAATTATTTGCAAGCCAGCGGTTTACCTTGTCTCCCCACTATTTCGGCCACATGTTCAGAGCTGGGCACTGGGACGCATTCTGTTATGTTGCAGCCTCGTCCTTTCGTCTCACTTGAGGAGCTCTCGTACAGGGCGCACAACTTGCTTTTCCCTTGCAGAATCGCCGTGTCCCCTCCACCTCCGACGCTGTTCGTGTGGTTGTGGTGGTTGTTGTTATTGTTACTCCGGTCCTGTACTCCTGTTGTTGGGGCTCCGCCGCCGTCCTCGCCTTCCCCGAGCCCCAACAGAGACAACTGGCCCAGCGCGACCCTGAGGGCACGGGAGTCGTCTTCCTCCTCATCGGGCGGCACAAGGAGACCTTCGCTTCCGAAGCCGGAGCCGGCCAGATCCCCGCCGTAGCCCCCATTTTTCTCCATGATCCCTGCTAGAACCAGCAGGCTAGGCATGGCTAACAAAAGAGTGTGTGAGACAAAGACAGGGGAAAGAGACTGGAGAAACAGCACCCGTGCCGCCTCCTCCTCCTCGCCCCCTCCCTCCTTCCAATTCCCCCCTTTGCGCTATAGTCCCTCCCATAGACCGGCCCCCTCTCTCTCTATCCAGCCAGACTTTCAGTACAGTAGTCTCTCTCCGAGCTTCCAGGCAAACGGGACACAAGGCCGTCTGCACGGATAGATGGGGCGGGCGATGTGTTGCTCCACCCAGTCTGGTTTATACAGCTCCCCCCACCACCTCCCCTCTCCTCCTCGCCGAGACAAAACGAGCCGCCCTCCCGTTGTACCATTCCGTCTCAGGTTCCCAAGCCTGTGGCATCCCGAATCAAGCTTTCCCCCTCCCGTCACCTATAGAAAAAGAAAGAAAAACAACCTCATGTCCTCATCTCTCTCTCCTTTCACCTCCATGCACCTCCACTCGTCTGAGCGCAGACTCGGCTCGTAAAGCTCCAGATCTGCTGCTGCTACTTCTGCTGCTGCCTCTGCTGCTGCTGCAGCGTATAGCCTGAAAGAAAACCGCATTTTTTCGGTTGGACTTATGTAAGAATAGACATCCAGGATGTAAACAGTTGCGTATCAAAAAAAAAAAGGTGCAAAGTAGCAGTGCGCACATGGCGCTGCTGCTGCCGCTTGAAGAAGAAAAGATGATGTCAACTTCATTCAGAGATTTAAAGAGAAAACAATTAGGAAGTGGACATGAATTTGAGGAGTGAAGGAGTTAGTGATATTTATTTATTTTTATTTTTTGGGGGGGAGGGAGGAAGGGAGGGAGGGAGGAGGAGGAGGAGGGTGGTGTCCGCCCACCTCTATGTAGCCGTGCTTTGCGGCAGGTCACCGCGTTGTTGTCTCCGGCGCCGTTGCGCATGAGGATGTTATGTATAGGAGGGAAAAGAGGGTGTCTGGAGGTGGTGGTGGTGGTGTTGGAGGTGGGGGCTGGAGGAGGAGAAGAAGAAGAAGAAGAAGAAGAGAAAGGGAGTTGTCAGACAGGCGTTGCAGACTCTATGCAGCGAGAGGGAAACATCAGAAAAGCCCCTCGCACATTTTCCCCCCGTTAAAAAAAAAAAAAACAAGGGTTTTGCAGCAGCAGCAGCTCCGGTGAACAAAGAACCGCGCCGTTCGTTTCGCGCACAGACTCCCCAAGATGTCCTCGACAGAAGCCACGCCTGACGGCATGGTTGTAGTACAACACAAAGACTCAAACTGCAGTAATAACAATTTCTGTTTCTTCACATTTTGACATTTTTTACGCACAAACTTGCACGAATTTACAATCAAACTTTGACACGTTTCAGTCATCTGCGGTAGATAAATAACAAAGTAAGTCATTTAAAAAAAAAAAAAAGTGGAAATATTTCTCCTATGATGTCATCAGAGTTGTAAGTTATTATTACACTCGGGTGAAGCTTTGAGGAAACGTTGCAACCCGCTGTAATAAACTTCCACGCGGGGGCTGAGCAGCAACTCATGTCCACGTTTTTCAGCTTCCACCAAGTGTCAGCCTTAGCCTGCCGCTGCCATCTGTGCATATATGCATGCTGCTGGGATGTACAGTTGCGTAAGGCTACCTGAATGACAAGGCAAACTCTGGTGGTGGAGGTGAGGGGGGGGGTGGTGGATGTTTACTCCAGTGAGAGAACTCCACCAGCGTCTCCTCAAAACAAAGACACCCCTCACATGCGTGTGTTTTAGGAGAAGTTGTTGTTTATATATGAATTGCTGTTGGGATTACATTTCTGTGCTGTGTATATATGTGTGTGTGTGTGTGTGTGTATTCCCAGGGGAGGTGTTGGATTCATGCTGTAGATTACTTATGCATTTTAACCCCCAATCCATTCAATCCCATTTATTATTCCCCGTCATATGTGGTGTTTTCCCACACTGTAACTGCATAACTGTAAAAACAAAAACATAAACACACGCGCGCGCACACACACAGTCTTTCTTTTGGGCTTATATGACAGACTAAGCATGGCATGTGACTCCAAGAGAGATTCATCATGAATATTTTAGCATTTCTAGTGAGAACGCCTTCTGCCTTTTAATAACACATAGCGCGAAGCAAACAATATAATCACAAATTTCCAAACGCCGCGTCTGAAAATAGAATACAACATAAATGTTGTGATAAAATGCTAGCAGAACGACAGAGCAGGTGTATTTACATGCATAATGATAGTCTAGACGCGCTCTCTGGGTGCCAATCAGGGAGGAGGGGGGGGTTGTCCTCTCCAAAGGGTGTGTTGCAGATGAGAACTCACAGGGCGACTCCTGGTATGAGTCCAGGATTAAAACATCCCCACTCCACCCAATAACATGGATAAAAAAGCAGCAGCAGTAGCAGTGGCGGCAGGAAGAGGAGCAGGATGGCGTGATGCATGAAGGACCAGAGGATGGGCACAGGGGGGGGGGGTCTGCCTCCAATCCCTTACCCCACCCCGGTGGAGAGGCCAGAGGATTGGGTGAGAGCATAGCCAGGATGGGAACGAGCACCACAACACACCACACCACACCACACACAGAAGGGCCGGCCTCTCTCAGTGGTGCACTGAGTGTGCCAGTGTGTCCAAGAGGTCGTCTGGCTCCATTAAAAGGGGTCCACTGGGAGTCCAGAGACCCAAATCAATAAAAATCATGGATCTGGGATAGTGTTTCCCCCCCTGACAGGACACACCCCTCTCTGTCTGGGTGTGAGTTTGCTGTGGCCTGTTGGAGGCCTGATTGGTGATGCTGTTGTACCACATAACCTTTGTGACCCTGAACTAAACCTTCTCTGGCTCTGAATGGACCGCAGCAGGTCTGGTTTTCATTCAGACTTCACTGGCTGTAGCTGCGAGCTACAATTGTCATGTGTGTACACTTCCGTGTGCGCGCGCGTGTGTGTGTGTGTTAGCTCCAGGGTACTCGTGAAACCCGGAGAGCTGAGGTCATGTTACTCGCCCACAAAAAAACTCAATGATCTTGACCATCTGGTCGTCACAGTGGTGCTGTTTCTCTTCTCTTTTTTTTCCAACCCCCTCCCTTGATGAAAGGCTGACTGGCATCTTTGGGGAGACGCTGTGGTTTTACTGTGCCGCAGAGACACACACTCTTTGTCCAAGAGCTCATGCAAATATTGCTTTCACCTATGGACAGTATCTGTCTTTCAAAGAGGACGGGCTTAATAGGCTGTTAAGACACGTCTGAGAATCCCTAAAGGACATCCCTTTGACTTCCATGGCCAGATGTCCTTTTCAAGACTTTTCTGGTGCCCCGCTGTCACTTGAATGAGGCTTCTGCGAGCACAAAGGGATATGTTGGCTAAGCACCACGTGCTGATGCCATAGTGAACAGGCTCTCAGGGATGATGTAAGACCTCATGCAAATGATACCACATCTTGTGCTCGTGAGCTGACGAGAGCCCCGAAGTCGATCAGCTGAACGAATGAAACGCTAAATTCAGAGGCCGCTTTGTGCGTGCCGTATTCCCTCCAGATTATATTAATTACTTTTAATCTGTTTGATTTGTTCTGGTCTTTATTTGTTGTAAGTTTTTTTTTTTTTTAGGGCAGGGCAGTCACAGCACAGGTACGTACAGACAGACAGACAATAGAAAGAGGGCAATTAAAATGAAAAAAAACTCATCATAGTTAAAGTTTCTTTAACCTGCAAAGTCACCAGTTTGTTTCTTTTTTTTCCTGTAGGTTGACCATCATGCAGGAACTCGGATAACGAGGCCTTTTCAGCCCAAACTCTGCTCTATCTTTGGGGTTAGTCAGCAGAAATCACTCCACCTTTATTACTATTACATTTCCCTGAATAATCTGAGACAAGACTTGACATAGAGGCTCTGTAAAGTACAAACTTAGTACAAATCTTGGTGTTCACTCCACGATGGTGTCAGTCTTATTTGGTATGCTCATTCACTTTTTTTTACAATGCTTGGGGATTTGCTCAGGGAGCAGTGTGACTCTGTTTGTCTGTGTGAGTGTGGCAGCTAAAAGTTTTGTCTTATCGCCGACTTTGGCTGATTTTATTTTCATGCTTAATTAATCTATTAATTTCTTTTATTACCAGATAAATCATCCAGTCTATAAAATGTGGCTTTGGGCGTCTTAAATTTCTTGTTTTGTCCGACCAGTTAGGATTAAAAATGATACAAAAGAGAAAATCCTCTCATTTTTTTATGCTGCAGTTGAAGAAATCTTGATGCAATTACTCCATAAATTAATAATAAGTTATCAGAATCTAGTGTGGTTTACGAGCTAATTGTTTCAGCCCTACACTGTGTATGAATATGCTTGCAGAAAATCCTTTGGCGTGACTTGTCGGCACTTTTACCATCTTTTAGCTCGACGAACAACAGTGTGCGATTTTGTTTGCTCTGCGCTCACAAACACAGAGGTCTCTCCTCACCTGCTGTGAAGTCCTCACATGCATATAAAACTGTTGACCTGCACACACACGCACACACACTCACCCAACAAACACACACAGAGATGCACTGGGATGTTGTGATTGGGAGTGCTGGTGTCAGCTGGGAATATGAGTCAGGTAGTATGACTTCATTGCTTTTTACGGGTATTAGGTCATCTCTCTTCTCACCCCCTCCCCCTCCTCACCCCTCCGTCTCTCTCTAATCACATTGATGCTGTACAGCCAGTGACACGCCTTAGTGATGAGTAAGACTCACCTCACTGCTTGCTTCCCGTACGGCCGGTGATCTCACACGCGTCACAAAGAGCTTTCAACTCCAGAGTCCTGCTTCACTTCTTCATTTTACTGAATGTGTTGCAGATGATGTGGCGGTCAAGTTGATTCAGATATTACTATTACTGTACGCACAATGACAAAGAGAACATCACACCGGTAAAATTGCTGGTTGGGTCACATTTTAATTAAGAAGATGTTGGCTTGTTGGCATGGCGATGCAGCTTTGATATAGCATGGATCAAATATGAGTAAACAAACTGCAAAAACCATGATGTCATTTTCAGACGTGTCATCAGTGATGGAAAGTCACTGAGTAGATTTACACAAGTACTGTACTTAAGTACAATGAAGGACAAATCTGCTTTACTTAAATATTTATAATGTTTGCTACTTAATACCCATGGTGGAAAGTAACTAGTTACATTAACCCAATTACTATAGTGAAGTATAAATCAGAGCAGTATTTGAATATATTCATCTTATGAGAGAAAAGTATCGTAATTTTTATTTTACAACATTAATTTGCAAAATTAAAACTTTGTAGATTTTAATATACAAAGTATAAGATTGGTTTATAAAATATGATACTTGGATTAAAGTATTGGATTAAGTAATTTAAATATCTCATCTTCTACCAGCTACCACCAACATTCAGATATTTACAAGTAATTTTAATAAATTGAAGTACATTTTGCTAGCATTCTGTACTTTTACTGCACATTTTTAAATAAAGGACTTTTATGTGTAACAGTCGTTTTTTACACTGTGGCATTATTTAACTTTGCAGATTAAGAATACCTTAAAAAACAATAAACTTATTAAATTTGATTCATTGTTAAAGTATTAAAAAAGTCTCTCTCTCTAAGTTACTGAAATGCTGCATTGAAGATGATTTTGTATCTTTGTGTATCTCAGCACACCCCACACACACACACACACACACACACACACACACACACACACACAACACACCTGATGAACAGAACTGACAGTTTTATATGTTTTGATTTTTTATTGTTTTCTCATATATGTAAGCAGAACTCTTGGAAAAGCAGAACCGATACTGGATGTTGAAGTAAACTTTATTTTTATGGATATTTTCAGACATAAATAATGAGCTGATATGGGCAATACAATACTTGTGCAAGAAATGGGTCATTCAGTGACACGTGTAATGGATTCAGCTTACACACACACATATGTCGCCCGTGTTTCCAGTAATTTACATGATCATATTTCTCCATACAGTCTGTTTTTCTTTTTTAACCTGCGCTCCATTCATCGCTCACTGGAGGGTGTGGCAGCAGCCGTCTCTGTGTGATGCTTTTCTTGCTTGCAGCCAATAGTATTTTAAAGAGACATTCATTTTGATTTTGATCAGGTGTAATGTCACAAAATCATCTTCTTTTCTAGAAGTTATCATCATTTTTTAAACAATCTTTTTCCAATAAAAAGAAAATAAAAGAGAGGACAGACGATGTGACGATGATCAGACATTTATCTTGACCCACACTTCATCATGTCCCTGATAACACCTTTGATTTGACGTAAAATGAGCTAAATAAATAAAATAATCACCAACAGCTGCAACTTTAACATGCTGATATGCACAACATAACACTTTATCTTTGACGACTTTGCTTAAAATGCTTTTATTTTTGAATTTGGCCCCTTTATTTGCTTTCATATTTAAAAATGATGGTTTGCTCCTTGTCTTGAAGCTGTTGAGATCCGTTTCTGTCTAGAAATGAGAACTCCACCGCCGGCTCTCCCCTAAGGTGCTTTTTGTGGGTTTCAGGCCTTATCGTCCCAGAGATCATCATGCCTCCAAGTGACCCACGGCCCTGCTCTATCATTTATGAACATTATGACTGTAAACAAACCGTTTACAGCTCGGTAACATAGGTCATGTAAAATTCATGTTCGGCTGTTACGTAATGATAAGCATCCCCACCATGAGCTCTGTAAAATATCTCCGGCAGCACCTCGCCGCTGTTTTTAATTTGTGCCTTTTTGTTTGCGTTAAGAATGAATTTGGGATCAGAGGGAATTAAAGTGACTGCACTTTTCAGCCGAGCCATCTGTAACAGCTTGATAGAGGCAGTCGCTGCTGATATAGTTGCCTTGAGGAATGGTTGTATGACGCTTCTCGGCTTGCTAGTTTAATTAAATTATCAATTCATGTGAAACCAAGTTCAGGTCAGTGTATCAATCAGTGCCAAAGTGGGGGGTCCTTGGAGTGCATGTAAGAGGGGGGGGGCCCTGAGGGCTCACCAGGGGGCGTCCAGAGTGAAATGAACACCCCTGTTAAACATTCAGATATTCATTCAAGCCGGTGTCTGAACTCTGATGTCAAATGAGGTTGCACTTCAATTTATAATATGTATTATTTTGCACAAGTTTCGCCTGCTTTCTCCAGCTAAAAATAATCTCAGAGCGGTAATGGTGGTCGCCAGGTGGCGCCTATTGGCTGCATTGTAATTAGCAGAGATTGGCAGCCTAATCAAGTGTGCTGATTTGCAGGTGGCTGTCGGAGCTGCTGCCTCGGCTCGGAGGAGTTCTCCTTCACCGGTTTGCTCAAAGAAAACCCGGCCCAGTGGATAATATCATGATTAACTGGACTGTCGACATTTTGAAAGGTCAACAGTGACCGTGGGAGAGGTGTGGACATGTTTTAAACGGCTGCAAAGACGCTCCAGTCTTTGCCCAGAGAGAGAGAAGGTAAGACTGTGGGGTCGGTGTGTGTGTGGCACTGGGATCATCTTTAAAGCTGCTGTAGGTTGTGTTCAGGCGGGGCGGTGAACCTCTGTGTGAACTCTCTGACCCACGCACAGAGAGACATCACCACCACCCCCACAAGTTTTTCATACTGCGTGTCCGCCAGTGGAGGGCGCTTAGCTTCTTCTCTGTGCATGTGGTGGATGACTCGACAGGGAGAAGAAGATAGGGGGCGGCAGAGAGGCGCAGAGTGAGGGCTGCAGCATCACTCATGGGGTGAGCAGGGATGGACTCCGGAAAGTAACTAAGTATATTTACTCAAGTACTGTACTTAAGCGTAAATTTGAGGTCCTCCTGTGTAGTATTTCTGCTCCTGTGCGCTTTACTCCACCAAATCTCTGCAGATCCGGTTAATAATACAAGATATGATCAATACATTGATTCTTCTGTGATATTACATCTTCACATATTTATTTTATCACCCAGCAGCACACAAGGAGGTTAAAATAAACCCGAGCTGCAACATTAAAGACGTGCATCAGCACTTAGAAAGTCCAGTGATGTAATATTTACCACACATTACTCAGAAATGAGCCAAACACTTGTATTATTATTAGTGCTTTATGCGTGTTTTGATGCAGATGCTTTTCAGTGTGACTTTTACTCGAGTATTCCTACACTGTGGCATCCTCACGTAATGTATCCGATTACTTCTGTCACCGCTGTGTCAGAGGTGTTGATTCAGCTCTGTGCTCAGGCTGCCGCTGAATCGTATCGCGTTACACTCTGAGGTGTTTTTGATATTTTTGTATCGGTGTATACTGAGTGTATATCAGCTCAGAAGGTGGAACATTTCACTGAATTAATCCAGCGCGTGTTTTCTCTGAGGGTGAGGAACTTCCAGTTCTCAGTATATAATTAGATTTTTTATTGTTTCATTAAGTTTTAGTCAAAGTCCAAATATAGGTAGAGTATCAGCAGAGTTTGCACCATATTTCACTGTTATTGATGATGAACACGTAAGAAGCATTTTAATGTTGCAGCTGGCTGTGAGCAGTCAATCAAACTTTATTAATATTGCATCTTTGGAGCAGGTTGGCACAATTAAAAGCTTCACAGATGATTGACAAGCTGATGATAAGACAGTAAACGAACAACAACTGGAGACTAATGCACTTTAACATACTTTACGGTATAACTATACGTCCTATAGGTATTCATGTTAATCTGAAAAGTGACTACAGCTGTCGGACACATGTAGTAATGAGTAAAGAGTGCAGTGTTTTCTCTCTGGACTCTGAGTTGCAGTATTTAGGTGCAGGAACTTCAGCGTTGTATTTAAGTACTTTCTGCCACTGATTGCAGAACAGAGCTGGTGGGAACAGACGTGGCTGCAGATGTGAGACTGTTCACCACAAACTCTCGAGGATTATTCAGCCTGTGATCCCGTGTACAGTTTCCTCTTTTTCCTCCCGGGACAGCTACTTCCTCATAACGCTGATTGAAGTAATGAGTCAGGCCTCTGATCCTTCTCCCTCAGCCGTGGTTTATATCTGTTATGACCCACCCTAGAAATAGTTGTCAAAATAGTGACTTAAATCTCTGAGATAACACACTTTGCCGCCTGTCTCGGCGGTATTTACTCCACACGTCCCGTGTATTATGAGCAATTATAAAATGAACGTTCATAAGACTAAAGGCTGCCGCGATCATGCTGAAAGTCATTTGCACGGTGAGCTAAACATACTTTGAATAAACCAGAGAGAAGTATTTGTGATGTTAATACGTTGTATTGTTAATGCGCTGAACTCCTTCTAAAGCAAATCGGGCTGTTGTACATTGGACAGAGATATGGTGAGAGTCTTTTATCAATGATTAATGCACACGTGTGAACAATGGTGTCTGAAACGGCAGAGATAACACAATGAGAGGCTGCTTTAGTGTTATAGCTGCTGGTGAGGCCCTCCACGATAGTTAGGGTGTTTCTGAGGAAGTGACTCTGGTGGTCTGTCGAACAAAAGATGAATGCCTCTGCGATTTCTCCTTTTTTATTATTATTGTTGTACAAATTAGTCATCGTTGTTTCACCACATTATCTGAAATGAGATGTGAGATATGCAGGAAGTGGTGATAAGGGATGAAAGGGAGGCATTTGTACTGCAGCGCATGTGGGCGCGCAGGTTTTGAACCAAACCGGCGCGCTGTTATCTCCTGGAAAAAATTCTTACGAGTTCCTTCCCACGTTCTGTTTTCTAACACTGAAATTCTTCTTAATTGTTGCTGTCTTTTTTTTGTCCCGGGAGAGCAACAAGTCAGCCGCTCCTAAATGGAGAAATAAAACCTCTAGATTGCACAACGGACACGCCTCGTTTTTTTTTGTTATCTGCTGCCCGCTTGGAATGCCACTGGGCAGAAAGCTAGAGCAAAGACGAGGAGAAAAAACTGACTGCTGATGCATTGTTCAGTACTTGTCTCGTCTGGCGAGTTGCATCACAGTCTGTCATGCCTGTTCCTGTCTTTGCACTTGATAAGTGCATCTGGGATTCAAAGATGGGGGAAAGATGGTTCACTCTTTGAATCCGGCACAGAGCAACACACGGATTAGCAGTCGTTGTTTTCCAACAGGTGGAAAACTTGTTGAAATACAGTTTAATTGATTCAGCTCTCAGTTATTTCTCTTAGATGAATCGCCTGGCTCACTTTCACAGAGCGCAGCTTCTCGTCTTGTGAATATTTTCTGCTTCTCTCACTTTTAATATCGCTGTTAACTAAATGTCTTTTTGTTACGGACTGCTGTTCATCCAAAACAAGCTGTTTGAATGTGTCACGCTGTGTTCTGGGAAATTGTGTTGACCATTTTTTTTACAGCTGACAACAAAATGATTAATGAAAACGATCATTAGTTGCAGCCCTAGTGAAATTATTTTTGCCTTTATTGTTTTGTGGACATTTTTTTTTTTGTTGACTTGTTTTGCTTTTGCTTGTAGAGGAAGAGATTTAATTATTGTTTGTGCACACAGACTGCACAAAAAAGAATGAGGAAAAACTGTGGAAAATTGTAGAAAAGCTTGTTGAAGAGATGTTCTTGGCCGCCTGCCACGCATTCTTGTCCTAGTGTGACTTCCATGGAAACACGAGGGCTGAAAATGATCGAGGAGAGATAAAGAAAGAGGGAATGAAAGGAGAGGTAGAGAGGAGGTGGAGAGGCCCAACAAGTTTGCCGTCTGCAGAAGGGGGACGTGTGACTCACTGACGGCTCCTTTCCACTGGAAGGCCACACCGAAGCCAGGAATACTCCCTTAGTCACTGGGCCTGCCCCAATGCCCAAAAACAGAGATGCTGTCTTGCCCCTTGTTTAACCACATGCACCGACACAGACACACACATGAATGGACTTCATTTCCATGGTACACACACAGAAAACGTCTTTTCCCTTGCATCAGAACTTGATTGGACCTGTGATTCCATTAACTCCACCCAGAGGAAATAAAATATAAGACCAGAATCAGCTGGGTTCTGACTGTCAGACCTTTAGACTCTCAGGATGTCTTGTGGGAATTATTCTGTCTCTTTCTGGGATTATAATGCGGAAGATCTGTGGATTTTCCCCTCTTTGGATTCAGAGGACGAGCTGACTGACAGTCTATTTTTCTGCCACGGATAACACCTGGACCGCGGCTGCGAGGTGATGAATGATTTCTGTGTACTTTGGACTTGTTTGCGATGTTGTCTGTTTGTGCGTGCAGAGGTCGTCTCTGTTCCTCTCTGCAGCCGAGGAGATTTATTTCATTATTTATTTATTTTTTTTGCTTTTATCAAATCGAAACAGAAATTTCTCTTCGTGTATTTACTGTCACAGCAACCCAATTTAAAAGAATAAGAATGTGTTCTTCATAGCGGAGGGGTGCGATCGGCACATTCACACACTTTCACCCACCTGGGACGTGTTCAGTATCATCAGTGTCACCGCGGTTTATTGACAGACCACTTGCACCAGCCGCTGAGGTCAGTCTGTCTGCAAGAGCTCTGTCTGAGTGAAACGAGACGGGAGAAGAGGGGGGGGAAAGATAGGGCCAGTGCAGGGAGAGGTAAAGCTCAGCAGCTGCTCTGTGTGTGTCCACACACAGACGCACACACACACACTCTCACTCAGTCTGTTTAGCCCTGACTCCTCCTCAACACCCCACCCAACCCGGTCTTGTGCTCCCGCCCCTCTTCTCCCTCTTCAGCAGTAGGTACATGTGCAGTGAGCGACGGCTAGGAGAGCAGTTCAGGGCACGAGCCAAAGGCGCACACACCCACTAGCAGAGAGCAAGACTGCATTATTCAACGGATCCTCTTCTCTACGCTCTTCTGGGGTATGACACACACACACACACGCGCACACACACACAGAGAGCAGCAGATAAACTTCTAGAAAGGTCCCGTACTCTCACTTTTAGTGCGTCAGCCGGCTGCAGTCAGGAGGTTGTCAGACAGCCGAGGTAAGGCTCAGAGAGTTTCCTCACATTTTTCTTGTCTTCCCCGTGAGACTGTTTGTGTTTGCTCCACTGTCAGACAGACTCGGTGCCGTGCAGATAGTGTCGTCATCATTTTCTGCCTGTTTAACTTGTTCAGTCGGCTCAAAGTGGGAGCGTTGTGGAATAACTTTTTTGTAACTTTTCCAAAGTTGTCTCTGTTTTTGGGGGGGATTTTTTATTTTTTTTACTGCCACCAGCACCTGTTAATGCTCGGCACATTTCGGGCGGGGGGGCGGCTCAAATGGATACTTCATTTATTCAAAGTTAGTCCAGAGAGCACTTGTGTGAGTGTATAGGATCTGCTCCTGTGGGGGCGTGTGCACACATTGTCTGTGTGTGTGTGTGTGTGTGTGTGTGCGAGCCATCCCACCCACATGGGCGTGCATGTGCTTGCGTGCTCTTTTGGTTAATGGGGCGGTGAGGGGATGGATGGCAAAGTTTGGTGCGTCCGCCCACTTCCTAACCAAATTGGAGTAGGCTTTTCCCGCCGCTCCGATGGGAAGGGGCTGTTAGGTTGTGAGTGGAGCAGCTGCTTGGAGAGGGAATAGGTTTTAAGTAACACCTGTTTGGTTATAGCTGTTAGTATCAATACCGAATATTCATTAATATTCTTGAATGCTTCACCCACAGTTGCAGTAATTGCATGATTTGCCCTGTTGGAAGTAAAGCCAATTAAAGAGAGAGGGAAAATGTCTTTCTTTTTCTTCCCTGTAGAGCAACTTAGACTCTAAAATGGAAAATAAAATCCTTTAATCCGCATTTCTTTCATTCATCTCACTGTTGGAACTCATCCAACAGCCACAAACTGGATGTATGTCCATATCAGGGCATCCTGCCGTTTCTGTTTGTAATATGAGTCAACACTTTGGTATCATGATCGGCGCTGGCGCAATGGTTGTGGCAGAGATGATCACTGCAAACCAGTGGAAGCAAGTGCAGTTTTTCTTTTTTCTTCTTCTTTTTGTGTGTGTGTGTGGTTTTGCCTCCATCTTACCAAAACACTCTGTGGAGAGCAGGAGGAGGAGGGAAAGGTTTTTATTTATTTTGGTGTCCCTGCGCCGTGGCTGCACATTTTAAGGCTTAATTATAAAAGTATTTTAATTGCCTGAAGGTGGTGGTCGGTGTTCGTGGGAAATCTGTTTGCTCAGGAGTGCAACAACTGCATGGAGAGGCTTAACTACTCCTACAACAGGTTAATGGAGCCAGAGAGAGTGTGGTCCGTGTGTTATGACGGTGCCGTGAAAAGGGAGGTTATCAGGAGCACTAAAAGCAGGAAAAAGGTCAGGAAAGCTGTAACACCATCTTGTATAAAATAATAAGGGGTTTTATATCCAAAAGATCCAAGAAAAACAGAAATCACATTCCTGTGAACGAGCTCTGCCTGCAAATTACTTTTTAACCCCAAACAATACAAACGCAGAGGATGGTTTTATAAATCTGCTCTGTCTGACTGTGGAAAAAAAAAAAGGATCCTGGAATATGTTATTATGCAGAGCTGTGAGTAGACCCAGCACTGAAGGCAGGCTGCCCACAAGGATCAGGGTTACGCAAGACTGTAAGATGTCTTCAGTTTAAACTTCATTAAAGTTTAACGTGTGATTCACCCCGTGATTTGGTGCACTGCGTTTCCAGAGAAGGCAGCCCCAGATACTGTAGTTTTCGTTAACTCTCCCTTCCCCTCCTCCTCCCCCCCGACAGCCAGTGACTCACCCCCTCTGCACCTCTTGCTGAGCCATTATTGCCATGGAAACCCCGAGCCAGAAACGCACCAGCCGCGGTGCTGCCGGCATGTCCCCGGTCCGCGTCACCAGGCTGCAGGAGAAGGAGGACCTGTGCAACCTCAACGACCGGCTGGCCGTCTACATCGACAAGGTGCGCTCGCTGGAGGTGGAGAACGCCGGGCTGCGGATGCGCATCACCGAGTCGGAGTCCTCCGTCAGCCGTGACCTGACGGGCATGAAGGCGGCCTACGAGGCGGAGCTCGCCGACGCCCGCAAGACCCTGGACCAGGTGGCCAAGGAACGAGCACGCCTGCAGCTGGACCTGAGCAAGATCAGGGAGGAGCACAAGGAGCTCAAAGCCAGGTAGGAGGAGCATGTGGGAGGGTGGGGCTTGAAAGGGAGTGGGTGTAGCTACACGTACAGTAAATGACATAAGAACATGGACAACTTGTAATATTTTCGACTCGAAAGACTCGTTTCTCTTAACTGACTGTTGAGTGCATCAGAATAAATCATATTTTCAGCATAAGCATAAGTTTTGCTGAGTACTGATGACATAACATTTACCCGCTGTTGCCGGGTGCTTCTGTTGGGGAATCCCCTGACTTTTTGGCAAGTGATCCCACAGTAATTTGGGAATATTCCCATGGCTCCGATGCACAAGAATTCTACGCTTTGCAGATTTTATGTCAATAATGGCTGTGGCACAGATAAACCACAAGCCACACAGGTAAGATAAGATTATGACATTATCACGGGTTTATGTGGCTGTGCTTGCTGCAGCAGCACACCGGCCGGTACAGGTTTGTTCTTTCAACTGTGCTCCTGCACCTTTAAGACTCACCTTGTAACGTGTTAAACGATATTAACTAAAATGTAAAGCGCCTCCAGACGTCTCATGGCGGCGGTGTTAAGGCGGCGCTGCAGTCAAAACAACTGAACACGTGGATCTGAACGCTGTAATTTTACCTTTTGTGCCGCGATGGCTTCAGCTCACACCTGCTGTTGTTCAGCAGCGGCTGAGGTGGTGCAACACCCTAATTTTCTGCCAGGAATGCAGCGCGGAGCGGAGCCATGCCCGACACGAACACATTCCTGGCGGTTGAGTTTGTATGACTCGTCAGTTCCCAAGAGCAGCTACGCCACTTTAACCCGGCGGGTGTTAGAAATGGCACGCCTTCAGCTCCACCTTTAAAACACAGCCTTGTGTTAATGTTGACAGAATGTCTGTCATTGAGCTGCTTAATGCCGTGTGAGATGGATATTATTAGCTCTGTGGACAGAAGCTGAGAGTTCACATCTCTGCGCTGCTGCACTTTTGATGGATGGGTGAACGAATGAATGAATATCTGTGCTCTGCCTGGCATCTGCAAGTCATTGATCGATACACACACACACGGAGTGATAACAAAGTTAAAGCTCAGATCTGTTTATATACTTTTCATCCAGACTAAAAGCAAACGGTGCCACCGCTGCATTAGATTTGAACTTTATCATTTCCTGTAGCCTGCTGCATCATTAAAGTTAATATTTAACTCAGAGAAAGTCATTTAACCAGCGTGTAAGAGTCACGTAGAACACTGAAGGTGTGTGTGAGAGAGGGCGGGGTGCTTTAAATGATTTACTTCAGGTGTTCTGCGTGGTGGCAGACATTGCTTCGTGTTCCTTCTATTTATGCCGTTTCTGCATTAATAGCAGTCGAACCTGTGCGACTTTATTGGCCGAGACCTGATTCTTCAGCTACGTAGCCTGCTACTGCCGAAGGGCTCAGCTGCCGGTGGCTGTTGAGGAATGTGCCAACATCTTGGCAAAGTTCACCTCAGGTTAGAAGGGAGAGAGAAAATGAAACGAAATACAAAGTATGTGTACTCCCTCACTGTGTTAGTTTACTTTCCAGACTACAGGAATTACTTGCTGCACAATAATTCCCTAGAAACGTTGAGCACATGCCTTTTTTAAAAGCTGAGGCTTGTTTCCAGTGTTCGATCAGCACATACACGGCAGGGCATACTCTCCCCCTTCTAGTCACTCTTGAATGTGAACTGTGAAGCATGTCTCTCGGCGGGTCAGTGCCGTGCGTGCGAAGATGAATAGAAATGCGTCTTTAACGTGGCTCCTTTTTGTAATCCGACCTTCATCTGTGGCGTCGGCTTTGTCCCGAGCTCATCAGTCCACGGTGTGTAAATTTTTGCGGGATGAGGATGTTGACTTTGTCGGGCTGTGTGTGACCTGTGAACGCTGAAAGACCAGTATTATTACATTTTCTGTTCACCCCCTTCCCTTCCCTCCTTCATGTCAGCGTACCGCTTGTAATTCTCCAGCTACTTGGCAAGAAGTGTAGCAACGGCTCCTGCAGCTATATTGTTTTCCAGAGGAAGTAGACCTCTTGACGCACGTGCGGTGGAAAAGAATCACTCAGTCCAGCCCGGCCCGGCTTTATCTGCTGCACTTTAGCCAGCGTGTTTGATGTTTGGTTGCCATGGTGCCGTTGGGAGTCTTGGCTCGGCCGTGTGACTGGGACGGTGACTCAGAGGTTTTTCATGGCCTGAGGAATGGGCTGACTGCAGACTCACTCTAACGGGAAGTCAGGTTTATTAATACACGCTGACGGGCTGCTTTGACCGCCGCCGAGCTTTGCCCGGCTTCAGGTGGCGACAGCAGCAGACGGCGGCGCAGCAAACACTAAACGGCCACGTCTCACTACATGTTGACTTCTTGTTAATGTCCTTGGCTGTTCCTCTCGAGTTTGACACAGCGCGCCAAGAGCAGGTGGAGCTGTCGCTACATTTCAGTTGACTGGACACACCTGTTCAGCCCAAAGGCATGACGCGGCACTCACACACACACACTCACATCTTTGTATGCAGAACTACTACAACGGACACGCACTCCACTCCCGAGGCAAAACCCTAAGCTGTCGGGCCAGAAAGCCAACCATCCTCCCCACAGCACTATTTGACTTGTAAATAATTCAAAACTGTAGACAAAAACAGATGTGGGTGGAATGCAGAGCTGTAAAATAAAGTATAACCCTAAAGCTCGGAGCCAGGTATACAAGCTGGGAAGAAAAAGCAGGTTAGAAAACACAAGTTATGAACCCCCGAGCTGCAACACGAGCTACAGAGCTTTGGCTACCAGGCCTTGTTCAGTCATCGTTCCTTCAATACTGAAATAGCGCGTCTGTCTGCCGTCTCGTGCCCGGTCTAACCTCCAGCTGTGCCGCTGGCTGTGAAACATGAGCCTCTGTGGAAGAACTGCCCTCTCAAACACTCCACCCAGGCAGATGAGTCTCTTTTTGTTTTGTAGTGAGAATTTAACTCTAAGCACGTAGATCGTATATCTGTGTTATTTTCTCTTGTGAAAGACGAGCGCTCGCATGTGAACGATCAGTCGATTGGCAGAAAAAGAATCCGCTCTATCCATGAATTAATTGAAATATATTTTTCATCTGCTTCCTAGCTCAAATGTTGCTGGTTTTCGTAGCGTTCACACTGACACAGTGTAAAGAATGGACAGCATAAGCGTCACCCACGACAGAGGCCGTTTTGAATCTCAAAATCTGTGGCTTTGGCCGCCGCCATGTTCCATGGCTGATCTAACAATCGACAAAGACGTGGATCACTGGCAGACCTGAGGCGGGGCAAATAACGCCTGGTTGCTCAAACAAGCTACCTGTCAATCAAAGTGGCCTTGTTGTTAATTGTGCATAATCTTAATATAATTTCTCTCAGCGTAGTTCTCCGAACGGTGAAATTAGATAAAACAGTTTTGTGCACCAGGCTGTAAACATGTTTATTTCTGCTGTGAAGTTGGACATTTTAACATGGGGACTTATGGAGACTGACTCGTTCTGTAGCCAGCCTCAGGTGGCCAACCGGGGTACTGCAGTCTTTGAAACTTCAGCATTGGCTTCACTTCGCAGTCACGCAGGTGGCCACTTTTATTATTAACCTAAACATCTTTGTGTTTTGGACTGACATTAAATAGACCTCATGATTAATAGTATTAGCGAGTAGTAAAAGAGTATTATCTGTGGCATGCGTGTGTTTGCATACCTGTCGCACACGCTGTCTCATAAAACACTAAGCTTGAACTCCTTTTGATCACCGTTTGTCCGATGCAGATCAAACTCAACAGTAGAGGTCGAAGAGTAAATAGCCAAGCCCTTTTTCCGGATCAGATCTGCTTTGAATACATGAAAGCTTGGATTTACTTCGGCTCGGTCAGCCCCACCTGTCAGCATGGTGTGTTTTAAGGGTGTGGCAGCAGGTAGACGAAGCTCCCAGATGTGTGCTTGCAGTCACTCTGTTGGAACAATGTTTTTAAAAATGCATGAAATGACTGCTGAAGTAGACACGATGTGCTGGAACATGTCCTGCAGACAGAAATTAGAGACTAATACAGATCTAGTCTGCTGTACGTGCTATTATACTCAAAGATGTCTGGACAAGTGGGTGAACTCCCATTCAGCAAAGGATCAACTGTTATAAACGGCAGAATATTAGCCAGTAGTATTTGCACATTGTCGCTTAACTTCTGCGGCTTGACATCGGCGAGTGACGATCATTCTGAAATCAATACTGCACCACAGAAGAGGTGCAGATCTTGCAACCGACAGACAGCTGAGACAACTGCTGTACATAGTTGCATTTTAAGTGTTTCTTTCTCCATCCACTCATGAAAAAAGGAAAACTATCTCATGCTTTTGCCATCCTAGGAAAGAAAATGCAGCTCGCAGAACGCTACTGAATAGAAGTGTGTACACCAAATACTGACTGAAAAATAAGTACGCTGTATACCTCGCGCTACACCACTGCTTGTACTTTGTCCACGGACTGATATGCAGTGCTGACGCCAATTTGGGCAATCACAACTATCAGAGAACACAGCAGGAAGTGCACTTATCATACAGCACATTTCCTTTCTTTGGAATATTTGCTTTCAGTGTGTGTAGCCTTTTATAAAATGACCCATTTCTGCCGTATGCGGGTGATATCGCTTCTTTGTCTGCGTGTTGCTTAGAATCACGAACGATTCTCTTCAATTTGGTTAAGTGCGTGTTTTGGCCCGTTCGGATGTGAAGCTGCATTCTGACCTTTTACTCGTTACTATCCGGAGACTTCATTTACCTCGTGCAGCGCGCCACATACTTTTTATTGTCATTTCAGTGCCGCGCATTAGGCACTGACATTTGTGACACAAAGAAAACAGACCTCTCACGCTAAGCAACGCATATGGCGTGATAAACAAAAGCCTTTTAAGATTATTCAACCTGTATTGTGTGAGTGAAAATGGGAAGTAGAAGGGGGAGCACATAACGGAGAGGCTGCAGAGGTGGACGTCATAAGAAGAAGAAGAGGTCTAAGTATGAGTCATAGTTTCAGTGAGTTTCTATATTTGACCGGAGGGAAATTCAGATGCATCACACATCTGAAGTTTAGGTTACACATTATACATCTGTGCTATTATCGGCCGTTATGGATATCTATGTTGAGAATAACAGGAGGACTCATTCAAATTGTGTTTAGATAAAATGTTTCACCAGAGTCTCTTCCTAAAATGGAAAGAGCAAGCCTGCACTCTACTTCTGATCAGCCGGTTAGATCTTCATTGTTTTTTTCAAAGTGAAACTTTACGTCAGTAGTCTGGTGGTAACAGTATCTCTTTATACTTTCTCTTTTTCTCCTCGTGTGTTTGGGGGGAAATCCCTCCCTTGAGCGTCAGAGACCAGCTCTGTCAAGGGACTCTCCTTTATACTGAAAAAGAAAGCAGTGATTCACATAGCAACAGACTGAATCGTAAACATTTAGGGAACAACCAAACTAACAAAAACCCAATCTATATATAATCTATATTAAAATGATTTATGGTAATTAGATCTAAAATGTTCTGATAAATCTGCGCTGAATGGTCTAAAAATGTAAAAACATCCATCACAGTTTTCTAAAAACCCAAGATGACGTCTTCAGATTTCCTAAATCCACCAAAATTTCCTCACAAAAGAAAAAAAAGTTACGTTTTAGAAGTGCACGAGAGAATATTTGGCATTTTTACTGGAGAAAAAATGATTAAAGAGATTAATTTATTGCCCAAACAGTTGATTTATTGTTTCAGCGCTACAAGAAATAAGTTTAAAAATCTAAAATGTGAGTTTGTTAGAAGTTCATAATAAAATCTCAAGTGTAAACTAGTGCCGTATTAGACTGTTTCCTTCCAACATCTCGAAGACTGATTATGCAGACTTGATAAAAAATTAATGACTGTAACGTGTTATTAGGTCGGTGTAATTAGTGGGATGAAAAATGAAGCGTATCGGGTTCTTATAATCCCGGTACATCATCGTTTAAATGTCGAAAACATCCACCTTGACAGGTTTAACGCTCGCTCCAAGTCTGATCACTTAATTCGTAATCATGCATCTCCGTATCCCGCAGCTTCAATCATCGCTGCGCCGGCACACATTTTGACTTGCCACATCAGGAAAAGCACAGGTAGAACTAATTAAATTAACAGGGGCTTCGTTTCAGTGTAAGTGTCCCAGTAAGTCATGCAAGTGAGCCGGCATGCACGGTACCAGGAGGCTGGAGCCGCCTTCATTAATGTTGTTAATTACACATTGTTTTCTTCCTCTAATGACATCAATCAAAATGTCGGCCGTGAGAAATGTTTCCTGCACAGAGGCATCTGTCTCTTTGTCCTTGGCGCACCTGATGAGGTTTGAATGCAGAGCGAAATTTGAACAAACTCTCGAGATTAGTTCTCGAAGCACTCGCGCCTCGGTAACCGCACGGTGAGGCCTGCTCCCCGAGGCCAGAGAACGGGCAGCGAACCGCCCTCCACCCTCGGTGGCAAGACCTCACCGCGCCGCTGTGCATCGTTTGTCATGCCGTTTGATCACGCTCTCCTCTGTTCTTCGCGGCTGCCCCGGGGGAAACCCTGTGTTCCCCTACGATGAGCTCAGCTTGTATTATGTGACAGCAGACAATTGTCTGTCACACTGAGTCATGCCAGGGCAGATAAGAGCTCGCAAAGGAGCCCGTGATTTTGGGTGTCATCCAGCAGTGATGTAAATTGGATCACTCTTTGTAAGCGTCACAACATTGAAGACATTCCTCGGCGCTGAATGACTCGTTTCCAAAGTACAGAAAAGAATGTTTTCTAGTGCTTAAGCGATAAATAATTCATACCTGGGAGCAAAAAAGTATATTAAAGATATATTAATCATTTTCCACTGCGGTGCTTTGTGACATTACACAGCAGCAGTGGAAGTGAGTCAAACAAAAGCTGAAAGCTAGTGAGTGCATGAAAACCAAAATAGCAACACGTGTTTTTATTTCCACAGTAAGACGAGTAAGGAAGCTGAGAGTGATGTTAACATGAGCAGATCACGGCTGATTATTCTTATTACCAATCAATCTGCCAAATATTCTTTGGATTAATTGATTATTTTGAGGAATGTTTTAGATTTTTACTTAAAAATCCCTCCTGCGATCGAAATAATTGCAAATTAAATTTCTGCCGATCGAGGAAGGAGTATTCTTCCTTTTAATCCTTGAATTTATAATTTATTTAACGTCGATGTGTTCTGATTATTCACAGCAGCACTACTTTGAGCAGGTATCCTATAGGTAATGCCTGTAGGTGCTTTAAGGCCTGCTGAGAGTCTGGCGATTATTTGTTCCAATAGCCTCGAACAGGATACTTTGCGATGGAAACCAGATGTGGCAGGCCCGTAAATGTGCTCGATGGCTGCTGTGAGTAGCCGTCTCTGTCGGGTTTATTGGCGCGCAAGTAATGAGAGAGTAGGTTTTTGGACTTCAGCGGACCAGAACTTGGTACAGAGTGAAGGTTTTGGCAAGCTGCTGTATTCAGTGTGTGTGAGTGGAGTTTATAGAATTAGAGTTTCCATAGAGCCTGCAGAGCCAGCCAAGCCCTTGATGACTCACTCGCACATGGCCAGGGTAAATCAGTCTAAGATGGTGGGACTCCACAGAGTCTCTCTCTTTGTGTCGTTCTCTCGCTCTTTCTGCACAAGGACCTCCGTAACCCGCGAAGGGGGGGAGAGGTGGGCGCTCTGTAACCTCAATCATTCCAGTCCCGTCCGGTTAGTTATGTAACAATCGCTCCATTTACACGTTGGCAAAAGCTAATTTTCTCCCAAATGGCCGTGAATTGAGTTGGATGGCATTGTTTGACTGTGTAATCTAAGCAGAGCAGCGAGTTTGGAAGGAAGCTCTCTGAGCCTCGCCTCATGTGTTCTGCGTTAACTGCTGCTTTTGTTTATTGGTACGAAGAAACTGTGATTACGAGCCAAGTTTTTGCATCTTGATGTGGTTCTCCGTCGGTTCACGGTCTTCTTCCAGTATGTTGCGCTTTGGTAACGCTGATTGGTGTCATTAAAAATCGTTATCACCTTGCGCACCGCCTCGCCCTCACACATGCACCCCTCTGCCTCAGCAAGTATTTGGAGTATAGCTGGCATGTTTATTTTGTTGCCAGAAGGGTGTGGTCAGGGAACAGTACACAGAGTGCCAGAGTTTAGACAATCACAGGAAGGGTTAAGAGAGTCAGCGCTGTGCCTGTGTCAGTGTTTTACAGCTCACCCGACACTTGTGACTTGTCCTGATGTTAAACCTTCCTCTTTGCTCTGGATCCGTCCTGTTGGAACACATTTCTCCCCTAAACGCTGCGCGCTTTGTGTTTCCTGTGTGTCTTTATTCAATGCCAATCCAGTTTGCCTTTTCGTGAGAGCGCCCAATCGCCAGGCTCATCTAACAACCACAGCTTGGTTAAACTCCAAGCATCACATCCTCTTTTTTTTTTTTTTTCCTTTTTCCCCTCTTAGGCTAGCACGAGCTGAAGAATGCTGACCGAAAAACTCATCACAGTCTTATAAACTCCACATGGGTTTTGTTTAGCTTTAAAGCTAACATTAGCAGCGCTCTGAGTGGAGTTTCCATCCTGACTCGGCGCAGCTGGGGAGGCGAGGCTAGAGAACAAGCTGTTGTTTCTACACGCAGCATAAGCGAGGCTGGCGATCCACCAGAGACATTTCTTGTTAATACAAATGAGAATTAAACTGCAAATGGAGACACCTTTTCCAATCAGAACGACACGCTAATTTCCAACTTAAGGAGTACAATTAATGTGCGGCAGGGCGTGCGTCTGAGGCAGCGAGACTTGTATATTTAAACCAAAAGTCTTGAGGCCGTGCAGCTTAACCTGTTGTGAAAAAGATGCAAGGCTGTTTTAGTGCCCGAAGGCTCATGAAGTTACATTTAAAGCATAATCAGTGCTGGTTAATGTTTAATTAACATTTAGATGTTTTCCAGGATTTCCTTATTTTATCACAGGCTTTCGTTATCTTTGATTTGATTTCATGACATGGAAAATGAAAGGGCAAAGGAGCACCTCTGTACTCCTGGTACTGCTCTTTATCGTTGCAGATAATCTTATTTAGTACCGGCAAAAAAATGAGCTTATGAACCAACACGACGACAACCAGGCAACCGCTGTCTGACTCACACTCTGATGAATCATCAACTAATCATGCAGGGAGGAACAAGGGCTGTTTCATATGCCTTGTGTTGTCTGTGGACACACACATTTCCTACACACCTTTCTCTTTCTTCACTTGCTCGCTTGACACTTTGTTTGAAGAGCTGCATTAACAGATGCAAATGTTCGCAGGCCCGAATGGGACAAAGAGAGAGTACACATAATTCTTCTCAGCACGCTGAGTTTGTTTTGGGGACCGCTTAAACAAAACCGCGAGTTTGACATGAGAGAACATCGCCTCCCTTCTCTCGTCTCGTCAGAAGTCGACTCCCTGAAAACCTGAAAATCAGACGCGGTCGGCGTTCGCTGTGCTTTCAAACTGAAGACACTAGGAACTCTGTTCCCATCTGCCACATGTGGATGCGAGCGGGTGGCCCCTGGCAAAGGCTGTGCTGTTGTCGCTTTCTGGAGATTTATCACACACGCACATAAACACACAATCGCTGTTTTTGTGTCCCTCTTCCCCCGAAGAGACACAGGAAGCAGTCATGTGCCAGCCTGCGATATTTGTTTTACTGCGAATCTTTTTGTTAGTAGCTCAACACATGCAGGAAAAAAGCACAGACGACCAGCAGGCCTAAGCGGCTTTTTGCATTCTCGTTTTGCAGCCTGTGCTCACACACATCTGTTTATTTAAGAGTGTGTGTGTGTGGAGCAACTCTTACCTACTACAGCAGTGCACCGCGGAGGCTGTCTGCAGACCTCTAATACATCTTTTAAATCGCTTTGTCATGATAATGAACTAGCTGATTAACTGAAAATGAGTCAGCAAAGCTTTGCTGCTTTTCTCTGATTTATGTTAAGTGTTTATTTACCTAAATATTCCCTGAATTAAATAGTTTCTGTTCCTGAAATGATGTTACAGAGGTAGCCATTAGAAATAATTGGAATTATTTGATTTTACTGATCTCCCATTACAAAACAAACACTGTCGTCATAGTGAAAGTTGGATTTCAAAGGCTTCTCACTGATCCAATTTTGAGGCTTTTCATTTGTCCAGGCTGAGCGACGGTTCGACCATGCTGATTACTCGTGCTGAGTCAGCAGGGACCGGCCTGCATTCGGGTCGCTGCTCGTTAAGCGAAGGCTGTTGGACGCTTGTTTGGACAAAAACAAGAAATTTGACGCCGTCGCTTTAGGGGTAAACTGTGATGGAAACTTTTTATCTATTTAACATGCATAGGCAAAATCATTAAATATAAATGAAGAGCAGGTGAAAGGTGTTTTATTGTAATGGCCTGTTAACAACAAGCTCAGTGCCCTGCTGTGCTGCAGGTTCTCCGGGTGCAAGGTCTATTTCTGGCGTCCGTGCGCTTGTTTACTTTAACTTTACCCCCCCATTATTCCACAACCTTCCTCTTAGTCACCTTTTCCCCGCAGTGTTCACATAAAGCCGCTTTGTGAATGGCCAAACAAAGTGCAGTGACGAGTGGAAAGAGGAAAAGAGCAGCTATAATTGGAGAAAGGAACATTTCAGACTATATCTATAGGGAATTTGGGAGAACCCTGTTTTTTCCCTCTCCTCTGAGTTTTTAAACAGTGAGTCATCGGGATACCCCACCCACATGTGCCCACACAGGCTTGCCAAATGGTGTGTGCCTCACTGCGTGTGTGTCTAAACTAGCAACATACCATATGGATCAATGGACACTTGTGCAGAGAAATTCCTCAAAGCGGGAAATGAGCGAGGTGATGAATTGTTTGTAAGTATAGCAGCGCCTTGGAGACAGAGGCAGGGGGGGAAAACCTCAACGGTGGTATGAATGAGATGCAGCCCCCACCTTGTTCCTCCACAGCTACAGCAGATGTGCCCATGTGCAAAGCTCCGAACCCCCCAACTGCTGCAGGGGAGCTGCTCTGTGGAAAACAGCGCAAGGCTGCAGCTGTAGTGGGCGGCTCCCAGGTGTCAGTGTGTGTGTGCATAGGGGTATATCTCAGTTTCTTGCAGCTACTTTGCTTAAAAAATAAAGAATTAAAATCTCTAGCGGTCACTAACGATGCAGAATGTAATTGGTTTTATTTACCCAGGGAATGTAATATCAATTTCTGCAGACGTCCCAGTAGAGTATAGGTGCTCACAACATTTAAATGTCTTGCAGTGAAGTCAGAGAGCATGCTATCAGCAGTTTCTACTTGTAGCTGTGTAAACTGTTGACAGTGTGGTCTGTGAGTCATCCGGGGTAATGGGAAGAGACGGAGATGTCAAATTAGATTATAAATTGTACAAATGAACCATTCACCTCAATTACTGGGTTGGCAGCAGAAATCTCAGATACAGTTAACTCAAATCGTGAGCAAAAAAACCCCCTAAAATCTGTCAGTATGTGTAGATGGCAGCAGAGCTAAGGACAGAAACTTTTTAAAAAGAGGTCCACAGCAGCAAATATGATGTACTTATAAGGAGCAGTCTGATCAGTGCAGAACACACTCGTAGACCTCGTTGACACTGGTGTAGTAAGAGAATCGATTTTTTTCCTGTAAAGTAGGAAAAACGGTCGAGGCTGCTCCATTAGTGCAAAGATCAGACAATGAAGCTGCGTGAGTGTTTTTAAATTTGGAAATCTGGCACGGTGGAGTTTAAAAAATGTTCTGCACTCAGATTTGACTTCTGCGAGAGCGGCTGTAGTTAAATTAAAATAGTGCAGCTACTAAAATGTGGAAATTAAACACTGAATTTAAACGTGCATCTGCTCTAAAACGACTAAATTTATGTCTTAAATTGAGGTTTTGTCTTAGTTCTCGTTGCTGATTAACTGCTTGGCATCGCCGTTGCCAAGGTCTCGTAAAGCTTTATTTTGACTATGTGGCTGCAGTAATTCAGCTGCCATATCTTGTAGAAATTATAGGTTGGCGTGTCCAGAGGAGCACACCCTCTCTTTCAAAAAATCTGCTCCAGAAAGTCTTCACCTTTTTTTTTTTTTTTTATATTCCATTGCGTCCACAGCGTGGTGGAAATGGCATACTTGCAGGCCTGACGACAAGGCCTTGGTTGCCACGGCAACGGCATAGCAAAACAGGAGGGTGGGGGGGGGGGTGTGTGTGTGAGGGAGGTGGGCTTTTTTCTCTCTTTCAATCCACGAGGCGGGGTTCGTTTCTCGTTACTGTGGTGGACAAAGATAGCTGTGAGTCATCCTTGAGGCTGGGAACCGAGCCAACACATTCCTCCTCCTCCTCCTCAGATTTCTCGTCTCTATTATTCCCCCTCTTTCTCTTTCTCTTTTTGTCTCCTTCTTTTTCGCATTTCCATTTCACACTCCCCCCCCCCCCCCCCCGCCCCCCTAGCCCACCTCCACCACCAGCATCTCCCCTTCCCATCTCACACTGTCTCCGTCCAATAGCTCCCATTTTGTCTCTGCGCTTCAAAATGTGTCATTTACTCTTTAGTAACAAAACGCCTTTAAAATAAAAAGCTTTAATGCTGTAGCTGAAGAGGGTGGAAAGATGTGTAAACCTTTATTTTCCACTCATAAGAGTGCAGACATTTGTGTGTGGGCGAAAAGAAGCCACGATAAATAAGACTACACTCAAAAAAAAAAAAATGAGAATAAAGCTCGCTGAAATTCAACTTTTTTTTTGTTTTTAATTCGTTCCTTCAGTGCAGAATATGAAACGTGCAGCGCTGGCCCTTTCTGGCACAAAGGTCTCTTCTCAGTTTGCAAGCTCAGAAACAACTCACGCTGCCTTGTTTTACTTGCAACACATCTCCTTAATCTCGATGAAGCAGGCTGGTGTTTTTTCTGTTTTTATTTACCTATAATTTCCCAAATGCAATCTGCAATTTGTTTGCTCATCTGTTGGCTCTCGGCCATTCTCGCTATCACATTTGCTGCTCTCGTGCTGACTGGGTATTGTACTGTAAATATTAATAAGTGCCATTCTTAAAAAAACAACAAAAGGGGGGAGAAAAAAAACTGCAGAGTGACTCCACACGTGTTTTCTGAGTGCAGGCTGCGAGGCTTCAGAGCTTTGATGGAGCAGAATGTAAACTCAAAGTCTGAGCATATTTATGCCGAGGACCTCTAATTACGCACAACATGCTGGATTGTATAAACAGGTAGATGCCTGCATGGAGAAATCTCACACACCCTGCACTTGATTGTGTAAATAGTATATGAGAACGCATGTCAGCAGGCACATACATGCACCGTGTGTGCGAGCGTACTAGCTGAAGTCATAAAATAAATATCCACATACATACAGACAGTGCGCAGATGTATTTAACTTACACGATGCTGCACACCATGGTTTCTGCAGCCAACACTCCCACACACGGTGCAGAACAGACTCAGACATGCACAAATACACCCACATATACACGTGTACTTAAGAGAAATGCAAGCACACACACACACACATTGACAAGGTTTTCCCAAATCCTCGCGTTGTCTTGAGACGCCACACACGCGGTTGTAATTCGACATCCAGGAGCCTGATCCTGGAGACGGAGCCAGGAGCAAAGAGGAGGAGTACAGACGAGTCCACACGTGTTAAACCGAACAGTATTGTAGCCAGTGGTCACTGTTGGTGATGTTTCAAATGTATCAGTTCAATCCATTTAAATATTTGCTAGCAGGCTAAGCGTGGATGTTGTGTCCCACTAACTATGAGGGCTAAGCTACTTTTTAAAAATTATTATTATTACATTCTTAAAATTATGGATCCAGATTTGGTCCACATCAACCTTTAATGTGGATCAAATCCACAGATCATACAAAATAAATAATTTCACAAGCCAGTCAGAAGTGAGTCCATATTTATACAGAAATAATTACATATTTTAACAGCTGTTGCAGCTTTTGGAAAAAATAAAATAAAATGCATCGCTTTTTAATAGGCCGCGACTTTGTTCCTCAACCTTATAATAGGAAAAAAAAACGCTGTAATGGCCGTGATTACATTTTGAAAATGCACCACCAAATTTGTTGTGTTCATAAATTCAACTTCTGTGTCCAGATTCGGATCAGAATGAAGTGAAGCACTAATAATGACGACACTAAGACTAGCGGCTACATTTGATGGCCAGATAGCGGATCCAGGTGCGTTTGTATGCCTGTGGTTAAGTTAAACGATGTAACAGTTGCACAGAACAGAATCACAATGTTCTAACTCACGCCGTACTTCCCTGTTCCTCTGTTCTTCCGCACATTAATGTTGTGATTTCTCTTTTCACATTTGTTTAATCTCACTGGAAATGTCGTCATGCTAACAGCCTGACTGCTGTTAATGTGGCAGTAAGTTGGTTCCTCCATGAACTATCTCGACAACCATCTGATGGATTGCTGTGAAGTTTTGTACATATATTCATGGTCCTCAGAGGATGAATCTCAATGACTTTTCCTGTAGAGGAAGAACAAACGTTTGCAACTTAATATGAAATATGTCAAGATCTAATAACTTTGAGGTAACGCCATCATCAGATTCACATTTTAATGCCTCAAACTTTGTTTTTGATCAAAAACTTTATTTATAGCTTGCTGATGTTAGCTTTTTAGCTGAAGGCTAGCAGCGTTTCTCAGCAGGACCTCACAGAGCTGCTAGCGTGGCTCTTGGTCTTGTTTTCACTGCAGTGTAATTGGTGCATCTCACAGGGCCACTTGTGCTGAAGTAGCGGTGGCATGAGAGATTTCTATTAAAAGCGTTCATCAACTTGTTGCGCCGTGTATCATTCCGCTGTAAGGGAACACCCTCTGCCTTGCCATCGTGTTTGCGAGAGAGTACAAATAGTCAAACAACACGTCGCTATACCAGAGCCACTTCTGTCCATTAATTCGCTGCTGGAGCTGATCCACTGGGCCCATTAGCACTAATGAACGTCACAGCAGCCACACTCATGAGCGTTCTCCTGCCCCCCGAATCAGACAGAAAAAAAGTATTAACGTCTTTACAGAGAGCTGCGTAGTTTCAAGTAATGTTTATCTCAAGTTGTAAACAAACATGAAGTGTGTGTGTACACACATCATTAATGCATTTACACTTTACATCCTATAAAAAACACATATTTCTTTGTCTCCTTCTCTCATTACAAGCCTGTTTTGGTTGATTTGAGTTTATTTTTAGAGTAATAAAAAGTAATATGTTGATGAGCAGCATTGTGGTGATTTAAAAAAAAAAAAAAAAATCCCACAACACGAACAGCACCCTTGGAAATTTTGTTTTTATCACACCTACAGAGAGAGTTAAACACGCCTGGGGGGGAGCGCGGCCCGACCAGAGGTGGTTAAACGCCATTATTTTGTTATAGTCACAACAAGATAACAGTAATTAAAAGATTTTACAGCAGTAACCACGTCTCGTCTTAACCCCAGTTACTAATCTGCCTGTCTTGTAGGCGTTTCTGACACTCGTGAGCGACACGCTGCGATGTCGTGTGTCTGTTTTTACTGTTTGCTTCAGTCTTAAAAGTTGAAGAATTCAGGGAATGTTTGTAGGTGCGAGTTTTCTCGACACATTCATGTTTTTCTCTGCACATTCATAATCACAAGTACTCGTACACCTGGGTTGTAAAGAGTCACATTCTCGTGTCTCTAAGAAAAATAGTTGAGAGGAATCTCGCTCGCTCTGTGATCTAGTAAACATTCCTCCAGCGTGTTGGAGTTTCATGTAGAGAGAGGTGTTTTTGTTGTTTGGCCTACACTCAAAACGGCGATTTAAATGATGGGCAAACTTATAAAAGTACCCGTCACTATAATAAACGTACAGATATGAATTGGTGCATTGCGGCACCAAAAGAGGAGTGTATGAACATCTGGCCTCAACATCTGCTCTGGAAAATGTCGTCGTTGAGTAACTATAGAATATATACGTTTAGCTGCCAGTGTACCTACAGTGTGGCCCAGTGAGGGTAAAACAAACACGAGAAATTCAACTTTTGCTTTCATTCTGGACACTTCATAAAGATTTATTGCTTTATGCCGATGCACCCAGTAAACTGACCACGTGCGCTGTCACAGATCATGTCTGATCGTGTGTGTGTGTGTGTGTGTGTGCTTCCGAGAGCTTCTCGTACGCGTCTGTGTGTTTGTGTGCACAGGCCGCCATGATGCTTATTTAATTTGGATCCGTTCAAACAGCGGGCTCTGCTTCTTTGTGTTTTTTTTTCTTCTTCATCCGAACAATGCGCAGCCTGCCAGGCCTTTTATATAATTAACCATTCAAGTTCAAGTTCTCAAAGCGTGATCGTACATCTGTAAAACATCATGCATATGTTTTCTCTGGATTTGATTTTAGACTTTTTCTGGACATAAAAGAGCTCATTCATTTTTTCCAGCTCTTTCCACTTTCATTTTTTTCCTCTGTTTGTCCCCGAGGCTGCCAGCTATAATGTAGTTCTGCTTTCCCTCCAGTCCGTCATGTCTCTTTGTCCCGTCTCTCTTCAGGAAGTGGAATTGCATTTTCAGGCTCTTCTAATGCCTTGTTAGTGTTGATTGAGCGCAGTAATAGATATTGATCGCTCTATCATAAACCTATAAATTACAGTTTCACTTCTGTTCTGAGGTAATGGCGTGTGAATGGACTCCCATCTTTGCTGTAAATCATTTATTATTCTGCCGCGGAGTAACGTTATCTGTAGCCCACCCTCGCCTGCTCGGCCTAACACCCGGCTCGCGCTGACCGGAGGACTCTGAGGTCTGTGTGAGCAGCCTGGAAGCCATCTCCCCCAGCAGATGGCCATTATTAGTGACAATGCAGACAATCCCACAGGGCCAAATACAATAACAGGGAGCCCATTTCCTTCTTGGCTGTGCATGAACCACCTATACCGCTAACAACCTCTCTCTCTCTTCATCTTCTGCTGGGCTGGCACTGTATTGTTTTTCCATGGTTGTATCCAAGTAGTTGGTTTTTTTCTTCCCCCTAACCAGAACTCTAAATTGGCTCCTGTGGAGATGTTAGAGGAGAGGCGGTGCACAAATGCACAAATGCACAAATGCACAAGGACATGCGCAACAAACGTGAATACTCTTAATTCAGCACAGGCTCCCTGGAGATGAAGTTTAATGGGCTCTTATTCAGTATGAAGGCTAATAACGTCACGCTGATGTGCTGGCCTAGGTTCAGTTCACATCAACGCGGGACAACTGCCGTGCTCCCTGCACTGTACAATGGTAGCTTGTGTCATCCGCAGCTTCTGTCACTGTCGCTGATCAGGTTTCACTTTGAGCAGAAATAAATGTACCCATTAGCAGATTTGAGTCCAAAGAGGAGCTAAAAGTGAACCGTGGCTCAAAGTTTCCAAAGTAACATGGACTATGTCATCGAAAGCTCTCAAAGAAAGCTACTTTTAGTGCATTAATCACATGTTTGATCACAAGGGAAGTATAGACTGCTTTACATAAGTCAAAGGAACATTTAAAAACAATGAAAATGAAGATAAAGTAGGATAAGTGGTGCGTAACCGTGGGTTAAATGCCCTTCAGCAACATTTCTCAGCTGTAACAACAGTGGCTTTTTTTAGCAGCACATTTTAAAGCAAGATGAGATGAGTTTCACAGCTCCTGAGAGGCCAGATTGTGTCCAGACTGCAGTCAAAAAGAGCAAAATTATGTAACCTGTCAAAGAGATAAGTCCTTGAAAACACAGACGAGCTTCCATTAGCAGTTATACGACGGATGTATACAGCAGGGGGTGACGCTTACAGTACAAGTACAGACTGCAAGCTAACCTCCGCTTCTTCTCTGTCTCGTGTCTTCACAGGAACAGTAAAAAGGAGTCTGACCTGGAGGCAGCTCTCGTCAGGCTGAGGGACCTGGAGGCTCTCCTCAACTCTAAAGATGCTTCCCTCACCACCGCCTTGGGGGAGAAGCGAGCCCTGGAGGCTGAGGTGAAGGACCTCAAGGCCCAGCTGGCCAAGGTAAAAACAATTTTATTTGACCTGAAGTCTTACTTTGTTGCTGCCGAAGGCGGGAATGGGACTTTTCATAGCTCAGAGCAAATAGAAATTCGTTCAGAAAAGGTGGAGTAATGCATGTTTATTTATATTCTGTGACAGGGCAAGTGGTAACACTAATCTGTCACTCTAAATGTTAACAGAAAACATTGTGGGCTTGTTGCTTTTTGCATCTTGTTGACCTCAAAGGACAGTGATTAAAATAGAGGGGGATTTTTAATCTCCTTGTTGCCACCTGTTAGGAAAGTACAGTGACTGATGTGTGAAATAATTGTCTCAGTGTGGACCTTTTTGTGTAAACCCTCCCGGCAGTTGATTATGAATGGGGACAAGGTGGTGCAGCAGACAAGGTTGCGTTCTCTGCTGTTTGTTTTATCAATGAATTTTACCACAGGACTGACGTAGGTACAGTTGTGGCCTTGCTCCACCTACTGTCCTCACCGACGAACTACAGGTTTTCTCTTCCCAGCTCAGACAATGCTGCACGGATCACTCTCAGAGCCGTGTTTGATTTTCTCTCACACGCTTCCCTCCTCCCTCTCCTCACAGCTGGAGGGTAACTTAGCCGATGCCAAGAGGCAGCTGCAGGATGAGATGCTGAGGAGAGTGGACGCCGAGAACCGCCTGCAGACCGTGAAGGAGGAACTGGAGTTCCAGAAGAACATCCACAGCGAGGTACTCACTCTTCACCTTAACCCGTCTATTTTTATTGAGCGGTCTAAGTCATCTGTCCTACTTTTCATCGTTTCCGCAGGATATTGATTCACTTCCAACCACCTGCCTGTTTGTTTTTGCAGATCTCTCTCACAAATTAACTTTTTTCTTTTCTTATTTTTAAGGCACAGAAATATTAACAAATGTTTAGACTTCATCTCTCGACTTAATGAAGTCACAGTTTGCACAAAGCCACCTCGTGCTTTCCAAATGTAAACATAATGATTAGGTGTTGCTTGAAGGTCAACAGAGGAGTAGCTTTCTGTGTTGGAGCTCTGCACTCCTAAACAAGTAATTACTGCACCATGACGGAGTAATCAATGCAATTAAGTTCATTGACCATAGCAGCACCATAACAGGTGTAGCCCGTTTATAGTACCTGTAAGGAATTAAACCAAACATCAATACGAATGACTCTTTTTGTAGATTAATAAAGTCATAAAGAGTCGAGAAAACCAAACTAGCTTCTAATCAGAAGAGTCAGAGGAGTCATGTGACACATCTGTGAAACTAAAAGCAAAGCTCTTGAGACTGATCATCCCGTCTACATCTGCAGGAGCTGCGCGAGTCCAGGCGTCGCTTCGAGTCTCACATCGTGGAGATCGACAGTGGGCGTCAGCAGGAGTTTGAGAACAAGCTGGCCACCGCCCTGACCGAGCTGAGAGACCAACACGAGGAGCAGGTCCGCCTCTACAAGGAGGAGGTTGAGAAGACCTACGCCTCTAAGGTACATCGACAAAGTGGAGGCTGACACTCAGTGTTAACAGTGGCTTGGCTATTTGTTGTATTCGTAATATTGGTTCACACTCAGTCGAGGTAGAAATCCCGCCTTTGGCTCGTCGATGTCAAATGAACGAGGAATGTGGATAAACACAGCAGAAGTTTTGTCATTGAAAACTGCTTCGTTAAACCATCGTTAAAGTGCTGCTTGTTTTACTGGACCGCTTAAGGAAATCAATTTAATTAGTTTCTAAATGAGTGAACTTAATAGGACAGCAGCAAGCTAAAGAGTTATTTCTTTTGTCGTGCGTTGTTATAGACCAAAATATCCATATCATATCCAATCCATATATATTATATTATTTATAAACTCATGATCTCAGATCTGGAGATTTGTTGGTCGTCATGATTAACAAATAAAAATCAGATATATCAACTCTTGTGTGCTATTGTTTGGGTCTCTTAGGTATAATATCTATAAATGCATAAACTGTGTATTTTAGTGGATCTATAAATAACAACTAATGTGAAATGATTTATTTCTTTAGTGTATTTGAGTTTTAGATGTAGAAATGTTGTGACAGCGCAGTTTTAGTTCAGGCGCTTCAGTGCTGTAAACAACCGCTGATGGCTGACTGTGCCGCCTCTCTCTGTCTCTGTCCGTCAGCTGGAGAACGCCCGCCATTCAGCTGACAGGAACACCCACTTGGCGGGAGCCGTCCACGAAGAGCTGCAGCAGACCCGTGTTCGAATGGAGGGCATGTCGAGCCAGCTCGGCCTGCTGCAGAAACAGGTAACCGCGCTCACCAGTAACGCTGTCTGTCAGCGGTCTTACTGGCCGCGCTGCTGTGCAGATGACGTTTTCTTCACCTCCTAACCACAATTGATTGATTTGACGTTAAGCGTCATCGAGTGCTCTTAATTGACTGACCTCTGTATGTGTGTCCCCTCCGAATCAGCTGGCGGCCAGCGAGGCCAAGGTGCGGGAGCTGGAGGAGAGTCTGTCGAGGGAGCGGGACCTGATGCGGCGGCGGCTGGAGGATAAAGAGCGGGAGATGGCCGATATCCGAGCTCGCATGATGCAGCAGCTGGAAGAGTACCAGGAGCTGCTGGATGTCAAACTGGCCCTGGACATGGAGATTAACGCTTACAGGAAGCTGCTGGAGGGAGAGGAGGAGAGGTGAGGTCGTGGTTGTTAAACCTTTGAAAGGCACAGTCACCACGAGACAACGCCAAACTATGTCGAACAATAAAAACTTTTTTTAAAAAGCACTCAGGCAGGCAGAGAGACGTACAAGTGTTTCGTTGCAGATCTTTCTAAGAGCACTTTTTCCCAGATCAGTTCTGGTTCAGGGCTCCTGAAGCATCAACCAGTCACTGTAGCAGGCTGGTTGTGCCAGAGCAGTAAGTAAGGATGAGATATAAAGAGTGTCAGACTGTATCTGTATGTTTCACTGCCTGCCTCGGTCTGAATCTATCATCTAAATCTCTTTGTCCTCCATCTCTCCTCAGGCTACGTCTGTCACCCAGCCCTCCACCCACCAAGGTCACAGTGACACGGACCTCCGCCTCAGGCCACAGCCAGAGCAGCCGCCTGCTGCACTCCGCCACCGCCGCCGCCGCCACCGCCTCCAGCAGCCGCAACTCCTCCGGCACGGGCAGCACCAAGAAGCGCCGCCTCAACGACAACGACAGCGAGACCTCCAGCATGGTCGGGGGCACCGTGACCAAGACTCGCATCAACCAGCAAGCCTCGGCCAGCGGCCGCATCACGGTGGACGAGGTTGACCTGGAGGGCAAGTTCATCCGTCTGAGCAACAAGGCCGACGAGGTAAGTGATCCGTCAGTTAGCCTTTTCCAAAAAACTTTATTTCGGGTGATTTTTCAGCACTGAGACTGGAAAAGGTGGTAATGGTGCACGATATTTTTGACTTTTACAGGCCAGAGTATATTTCTGTTTTTACAATTTCTGTCCTCCATCTCTGCAGGACCAATCTTTGGGCAACTGGCAGGTGAAGAGACAAGTAGGTAGTGCCACCCCCATCACCTACAAGTTTCCCCACAAGTTCACTCTGAAGGCTGGAGGAACTGTCACTGTAAGTTACACTTTAAGTTTTATAAATTTCTCTAAATTTTAATCCTCGCTTTCTTTTTCTGTATTTCAGCAGCAGCATAAGAATAATTTATTCACTTCGTGATCTCTTACAATCTCTGACCTTTTGACCTTTCCAGATCTGGGCTGCCGGTGCCAATGCAACCCACAACCCCCCCACCGACCTGGTGTGGAAGAGCCAGAACTCCTGGGGCACCGGCGACCTCCTGCAGACCTCCCTCATCAGCGCCAACGGAGAGGTCTGACTTCACCTGGATTCCTCCGAGCTTGTCTCACTTTTAGTGTTTAAACATTAACAGCTGAATCATTTTGTGACTTTCTCATCAGGAAATGGCCATGAGGAAAGTGACGCGCACCCTGTTCCGCGATGACGACGACGACGACATGGTAAGCTCCTCTCCTGCGTTCCATAAATCACGCTGCAGCGTCTCCCGGCCGAGCAGCAGTGTTGCATAACTCAAACTGCCATGTGTCGCCCCCTGCAGGGAGCTCACAGCACGAGCGGCGCTGACAACGAGTACAACCTGAGGAGCCGCACGGTGATCTGCGACTCCTGCGGCCAGTCGTCGGACCGCGACGGTGTTTGCAGCAGCGGGGGTCTACCTGAAGGCCTCGTGCGACATAACTTCTTCATGGGCAACAACGAGCCCAGACAGGTACTGCACAGTTATTGTGTTACATCGTGAGCAGCAGCAAGTAAATACCATTTAAAAAAGAGTTTGTGAAGCATCGACTAACCGCGAGACGCAGAGACACAGAGCAGCTCCACCAGAGTTCAGTCCAACAAGATGAACACCGACAGAGTGTTAATACGGCAGATTTCTGCCTCACACACATCAAATGTTTAAACAACCCAAAAAATGACAAAACAAACTCCGTATCCGCAGCAGACACACAGAGGGGATGTGAGATTTTGCTTTGATTGGCTAAGTCACCATCTGATGCTCGGGAGTGAACATTTTATTCATCCTCGGCGTCGGTTTGACTCTAGGAGGACGAGCAAACACTGCTGAAAGAAGAAATCACAGACCTCTAATCTTTATTTTAAAAAAAACAGCTCGTTTCAAAGAAGCAAACATTTAGTGTTATTTATTACTGGAAACTCTTCATTCATGTTGAACTGCATGCTTGTTTTTGATTTTTGCATGTTCAGCTGACCTGCTGTGCCTCTGTTGGCTACAACAACAATTAAGTGGAAGTGTGCCGATTAAACACTGCTTTATTTTTCTTGTATAATTAAAGTTTATTTATTTGTTTCGGTTTCTTATTTTCTTTTTTGTTTCACTTCCTCCTTCAGGGCCGCGTCAAGCCGGAGAACTGCTCCATCATGTAAAAACCAGACAGCACCTGACCTCCTGTAGCCTACGAGGGAGAACCATTGTCTCCTGTTGGGATTTGTCTTTATTTTTTTATATGATCCGTCTTATTTTGTATTCAAATTAATCTGCAGGTTAAATTTGCTTTGAGGTTTGTTTGTTTTTTTGGCAGAGGGCACAGGATTCTTTATATTCGAGTTCTTTTTGTATATTCAAGTTATGTTATAGTGCATGCGTGCCTTGCTAATGCTTGTGTTGCATCCTGCTCTTCTTGCACACGCTCTCACACACAGCTCCATTGACCAGTGCTTCGATCCGAGCCGGGGGTTTCACATTTAATGGCCAGGCTGTCAACACTCAACACGCACAGCTAGTGAACCCTGTCAGGAGTAGGTCTCTACAGCCATGCAGACGGCAGGAGAATGAATCCTGCTGGGTTTCTTTATCGAGTTCATCGCCCATCAGATAGATCAGATCTTTATTTAAGATGATTACCACGATGTTTACAATTTAAAATTTGCCTTTCGGAGCAGTATTGTGCTATTTTTATATGCAAATGAGATAGTGTTGTTTGAGAAGAAAGCCAAAGTACTGTAAGCTCAGGGTGTCGCGCGGGTTTTTTCACCTTTTTAGCTTTAGCGTGTCGTAGATTTTTCTACCGTATGTGGATTTAGATGACACAGTTGGGCAGCTGTGACGCGCACAGAGAAAATTATTATTTGAGATGAATATATTTTTTCAGCCATTCACAGCTCCAAGCTAGAGAAATGTTTCTGAACGTGTGTCGCAATAAGGAATTCTTGTTTGCTGGGTAAATTGAATGTATCCAGTTAATCCGGTCACGTGTATCTCGGATTGAGATTTAAAACGTGTCGCCTTTATTATGTTTTTTTCCTGATCCAAAGATGTTTTGTAAAGGTACTATGTCTGTAGTCTTTATTGACAAATTAAGTGCCAGATATACAGTATATATATTTGTAGGATTTCTCAGCTTATTCAACCAAATCATCACTGATCTGCCAGAGAGCTGTTGCTGCTTTCCAGAGTGCAACAGTAGTTTGTTTTAACAAGCTTTTTTTTTTTTTTTACAGATTATAAATATAAATGTGCCTTTTAGAGGACGGAAAAACATCAACAATCGCGGCTCTTTGCACACGTGCTTCATATCGCAGTCTTGTGACTGTCAGCTGTCCTTTGTGTTGCTCCTAAGAACTGGTCATAAGGGCTTTTTTTCTCCTTTCCTCTCAGCTTTACCGCCTTTTGCAAATCCCCAGACATGATTCTGAAATCTGAGTAGATTTGTGGGGTTTTTGTATACTTTGTGATATTTTATTTTTTTTTGGCTTCGTGCACTGCTTTTATCGAGGGCCTTGCCAGAAATGCACAGCAGGTAGATTTTGTACTGTAGTCCGGCAGCTTTAGTCATTTATATTCCAGTGAAACGCATATCAAAGCATTTATGGAAGATACTTGATAGCTTAATTTTGTTTTTCTATTATACTTAATAGATGGTATTGTTGCCACATGAGATAGTTTTTTTTTTTTGTTGTTGGTTTTTGCCTGAAGCAGACGTCTGATTTTGACACTACGATCCCCAAAGTGCCTTTTAAAGTCCACAACAATCGAAATGGCTAGCTCCAAAAATGTTTAGTATTTGGCACAAATTTCTCTCATATGCACATTCGATGTATGACACCATGTATCACTGTCTAGATATATGCAACCATTACCTGCGTCGTCCCTCTCAGAAGAGTTTTTTAGAGGCCCGTCTGACTGATTTGTAAACCAGAAATAAGTCATGTTTGAGTGTTTTTCTCATGAAACGGACAGGTGCTCTTTAACATTTGTATGCAATGTTAATTCAAGATAATGACGGTTACAAAAGTCACATTCAAACCACAGACGTGCTCCTGAAAGGTGGTTGTGAAATCCCGAACCCTCCTTGTTAACATCTCGATTGGAGGCCTCATGAATTGTTTGAAGGACTCGAGGATTTAAAAAGTCACACAAAGGGATTTCCTGTTCTGAGACTTTAATGCCAAAGTTGTGGGATTTGTGTTGTTTCAGCCATAACGATGCCATTACTGTAAGTTTTTACGGAGAAGCCATGATGTTCTGATTTTTGTTCTTTTTTTTTTTTTCCTTTTCTAAAATAATGAATAAAATTTTCCAGTGACCGCCTGCGTGTTACATCGTCATTCAAGAACCACCGATGAAAAGTGCAGCCATTTTTATTTACATTATATACACATGTTTCCATGGTTACATTCAAAAAATATATGGCCATACAGAAAAAAAAAAAAGCTGAAGCTCTACCCAAAACTAAAGCATTTAAAGCACAATGTACATTCTTTCTGGTACACAGGGTTTCTATTATATGATCGACGGGTTCCAAATCTTAAAATGATTTAAAGGCAACACATGACTTTGGTTATTGATAAACTTAAAGGTTACTGTCTTAAAACTCCTTGAAGCAAAATGATGATTTACATAATTTAATACACTTATGGCAAAAATGGCTAATTAAATACAACATTTATTCATACAAGTAGTTTTGGTTTTATATTGTCCAGGTTTCTGCCTCCACTCCTAATAAAAAAGGAGGTGAATAGAAGTTTTGTGCTTCTCAACATTCAAAATAAAAATACAGAAATAACCAGAACTGTCAGAGAGTTTTCCTCGGGACTGTCTTTGGATAAAAACGTGGTTTCAGTTCACGGTGACATTTTGTTGGCAGCAGAAATCTCCAGAGTGAATATCAACCAGTCCGTACAACATCAAAAAGTCTCATACTGCACATGTGAAATAAGTTTAAGCTGCCTCGGGTGACGTCACTTGAGTCAGCGTCAGTTTTGGGGTTGAAGACTACAAGTGTGAAAATGACGCGTAGCCTGTTTCTCACCTCTGCTTGAGGCTAGCAGCTTGAACCGTTCCTAGCAATAACACAAGCAAAGCTCTGATATAATTATTGGCAGTGTAGTTGCATCGTGGGTAACGTAGGCACCGAGTTTAGACGAAGAAGAAGAACACGTGGACGAGTTCAATGCTACCAGCTAGAGCTAAATGTATTTTGGGTAAACCAGCCCTTTAATGCATTGACATTCATGACGCTGCTTTGATTTGGCTTGTAATTTTCTGTGCGATGACGGCTTATTTCTTCCAACATAAACACGGTGCGTGCTCACACTGAGCGCTCAGTGTCTGATCTTCGGTCACACAAATCCCTTATTGAACACGATCATCTTAAAATAGGGCTGTTCTGCATTACTGTGAAGCTAAAAATATATTTATTTCCATATTTACAAAGTTTTCGTCTGACAGCAGCAATGAGTGAGCCACGTTTGTTTGAACCAGCAGGAGACACGGGAATCGTTGTGTCTCTAAATGCCACATTTGGGGGGAGATAATGATATGAATTATCTAGAAGAAATGCTGTTCATCTTGGCCTTCAGGTGGTAAACAAATCTTTGGTGCCTGAAACCTGCATATCAGCAGCAAAGAAACAACATCTTTTGTGTGATTTGTCTCACGCAGGCAGGATTCTTTTTGCACTATTTAGTCCCGTGACCTTTGTCTCCTTTTTTGATGAGCAAAAGAAGTCCAGCTGTGAAAAGCGTTCATCCGAAGCTGCTTGGATTTTTGAAAATGTAACATAAAAGTAAAGTAACTTCAAACAATATCTACATTTTTGATGATGAGGACAAAAGAACATTTGAATTCTGGTAAAAGTGCCCTTTTTTTTAAACAGCTGATCAGTAGCAAGCGAAGCATGTTTACTCGAGTTCAAACAGATAAACATTCCCAAGTTGCTGCTTTTAACTCTAAAAGTCTTCTGGCGGATTTTTTCCCATGGGAGGTGAATGCAGCTGAAGCCCCGCTGGCGTCGCCACAGTCCAGCCTTCCTCACCACAGCCTGCTGGCTCCCCAGTCTGGATGGCAAGTCTGTCACGGTGAAGCAAGTACCGCTTTAGTCCACAAAGGGGCAGTGTTTAGTTAAAAGGGGGGGCATCCACTGCAGACAATGGTTCCTTGGTGGGACAGACTACCCCGTCGCTGCCCTGTGGGATGGTCTACAGCTCTGACTGTCAGAGAAGAGCGTAAAGTTTTGCTCTTTCTTGAGGCCTGAAATCATCCTCGAAGTGAGGAGGAGGGGGGGAGCTTGCTGCCGTGGCTGTCACTGAGGTGTTCTCCTTGGGGAAGGGGGGCGGCGGACAGGAGGCAGGTCGTAGTGTCCCGGGATGTGGCTGTTCACGGGGAGGTCGTAGTGGCTCTGGGGGTCCTCGTGTGGAGCATGGCCGAGGGAACTCTGACGCTCTGGATGGGGGGAAAAGATGAAGAAGACACTGAGATAAATTCACACTTTGTCCTGATGTTTTGGTTTTAGTTTGAGGCAAATTTTTCCTGTCTGGTTTCAAATTGTTCATCCTTGATTTTTTTTTTCTCTTCCTGCTGTTGACCTCTTTGCACTGCCAAGGTTCTGACGGCGCATCGTTTTACTCATTTTTACTCGCACTCGACTGGATGCTTTTGAGATTTACTTGCATTCTAGTCAGTCGTGACTTTAAAAAGGCTTTAGTGTAGACAGATCTGATTGTTCTACCTGTGTTAATACACAAAGGTATAGCAGAAGTCGTATAAAAGGGTGGCAGTAGCTCAGTTTAGAAAGGACCTGGAGGGTGACCAGCTTGGACCACAGTATGGAGCGTGGCTGATAGCTTAAGAGGTTACAGGGCACTGCCAAGAAACCTTTGAGCAAGGCACCGAAATGCTCCCAGGGCGCCGCTACATTACTGCCCATCACTGTATGTCGATAAGCCCTTTGTGTGTGTGTGTGTGTGTGTGTGAGTGTGTGTGTGTGTGTGTGTGTGTGTGTGTGAGTGTGTGTGTGTGGTTGTATTTCAGACCTATATTCATAAAACTTTAAAAAACAAAAAACAAAAAACAAAAAAATTTTATTCTTCTGCTGAATTAAACTATTTTCATAAAACTGAAAAGAAGAATTTTCCCATTGAGAGATCAACAAAGAAAACAGTCTTTGAACTCTGAGGAAAAAGTAAATATATACACAGAGTTATCTTTATTCTCTTCTCTTTGAAGCAAACATCATCCTTCTCACACAAACCGTTTTTATTCAACTGGAGTGTGACAGACGAATGATACAAAACACTGATAAAATATCAATCTTTGCATCACATACATCACTTTTATAGACCTGGAAGAGAGAGATGGGACATGAAGCCTTTCCAAAGTAAAGCAATGAGAGCAGGAACTACTGGCAACACTTCGCTTTAACCCCTTCTATTAAGCAGCATATTAATATTTAACAAATGTTAACACGCTATAATGTAGTAGTTATCAGTTATAAGAGTTTATTAAGGTAGTTCAGTGTGAGTGTAGGCTGGAACAGATGTATGGATACGTATAACTGCTGACAAATGCTATACACTAATAAACACTGTGCATGCATCTACATTACAGTCTGTTATTATTATTTCTGTAGTGTTAAATGTTGTGTCGCCAGATGTAAGCTTTATTAAATCAGGTTATATTATATTTGTTTTATTAGTTCTTTCCTCTGGCTCGCTTACGATGCCAAGAACCGAGGTTGAACTTCATAATCACTGATTTTAAATTCATTAACGCTTCAACAGTCCGTCCAGCAGAGCTAAAATTTTTTAACATCAGCGTTTTCCGATCATCAACAAGTCTTCCAACGGAGCATGTGTAAATAATAATAATAAATTGCCGATGGAGGTGAGCACTATTTCCTCTCAGACGTTGTTCCACACTGTCAGGATCCAAATTGATGATATTTTCCTTCACCGGGGGAAAAACGCTCATATAAAGCCAATAATTCCATCAATCTAAGGTTTAATTCTCTTAAGCTACAATAACAAGACTTTTCCATCGTTATTTATTAATCCAACCTAATGTTGATGTGTTACCCGGGCTAAAATGCAGGACAATTAAAAGCACATCCTTTACTCCCGCTCTTCCTCCTCCCTTTTCTTGACTTCCATGTAATCAGTCAGACTCCATCTTGAGGAAGTCCATCCTTCCCTTCTGTCAGAGCACAAATCCTGTCCTCATTTTTGACTGTTAAAAGTTCAAAAGTTTTCTCAGACGGGTCAACAAGTGTGTAGTCTGACTTTAATTAAAAGGTAGACAGATGATGCTTTTTAATGGAGTGGCACTAACTGGCCTGACTGGCCAGTTAACTGTTTGTCATAAAGAAATTAAGCAACAATTACAATGATAAACAATGAATCATTAAAATCATTTTTCTAGCCAAACATTCTTTTATTCCAGCCTTGAAATTGTGACGTTTGGCTGCTTTTCTTTATGGCTCACTGCTGGATCTCTGTAAATAATATTATAAAGACGACAGTCTAGACCTGCTCTGTGTGGAAAGTGTCATGAGATATAAATTTATATTAGAAATAAACTGAAGTGAACTGAATCGTATGTGATAGTAAATTGATTATATTTGAGTTTTGGGCTGTTGATCGGACAAAACAAGAAATATAATCACGGCACCGCTTCAGGGAATTGTGCTGGACATTTTTACCTTTGATTAATCTAAAAAATAATGAGCAGAAGAAATAATAATAATTAATAATTACTGGATACTCTGGTATACTACGTCCCCACATTATCGCCTCTCTGACAGTATCCTCACAAAGGCAGGTCTAAAGCGTTGCTCACCTCTGCGTAAGGTGGCCGTGTTGAACGGTGGCGGGCTGATCTCAGTGTACGCTCGCTCTCTGGGCACGGCGGACTTCATCTCCATGTAGCTGCTCTCCGGGGGGCAGAAGGGCAGGCCGGGCAGGTCTTTGATGGTGGCGTAAGGATTCTCGCTGTTCAGAGAGCTGCTGCTCACCGCCACCGTGTCCTTCAGCTCTGTCACCACAACCAGACAGAAGAAAGTGAGTACATTTTTTTCCATTCATCTCTATCTATGGCACTAATAATGTAGTCTGTGGTATCCCTGCTTCTATGCAGTAGGTCATAGGAAGGAGGGAAACGATAAACCACCTTTGTTGTAATATTTTCCGAGGCTGGCACTGTAGCTGTAGCTCCGGTCGATTCCAAAAGCTCCTGTAAACAGTAAAAAGACAAATCTGGCATCTTCGTTTTTCGTTTATGGCGAACTAATCAAAAACAGATAAGCTGCTTTGGAAACCTGCAAAATCAATAGCAGGTGAGTTAAAGCTGGCAATGCAACTATAACTTTTTATGAAGTCCTTATTGTTTTTTTATAGTCTCAGATCAAATGTGCATTATTGACTGAAAAGACTTTCTGTCCAAAGGAAATGTGACGGTCGATAAACTTTGCTGTAGTCTGTATAAAGGAGGCGTTTTCTGTTATTCAACATTTACACGCCAACTGAACTTTGCTTCTCTTCAGTATCTTTAAGAATTATTATTCTATTGCTAAAACATGGGAGACAAATTGTTTCCCCTGCTTCCACTATTATTAGATACTAGGCTTCCTTTTTACTTTTAGGTGTGTTAGCAGAAGGTTATATTAGGAGTAAGCTGCAGGTTTAACAGATTATCTTTTATGTAGCTGTGGTCGGGAGGTCAGGAAACCAACTCCCTTTATTAGCTTGTAAATGTTAATCCACTCATTTCATTTCTCTCTTCTGCTCCAGGTTTCTCTGCACGAGTGTCTCCTCTAAATGGATGAAACGTCGAGTAATGTGAATCACACAGTGGAGAGAGAGCGACCCGGACGGACCTGAGTCTTTGCGTGGCTCGTGGTGTTTCCAGTCTGCAGGTAGAGTGGCGTTACTCTCAACCCCAAACAAGCCCCGTCTCTCCCGCTCCATGTTTTTCACACTGCAGAACAGCTGGTTGTTGGTGTTCTGTCGGACAGACACAATGACAATAATCAGAAATCATCCATGCAAAGAAAATATACCCTTGACGTGAATTAAGCTCAACATTTTAAGATTTCATGGCCCTGAAAAACAGCTGCTATTGATTGGATAAATCACATATTTAGCACCACAGTTGCTATGAAGCCTGAAAACTGCCTAAAGTATGAGCTCACTGAGTTGATTGTAACAGAGCTGACAGTCACCTTGATGGTGCGGTCATGGTTGTTGGGGAGGTGTGGCAGCGGAGGCCTGTTCTGGCTCAGCGTGTGGTAGCTGGGGTTGGAGTAGTAGTGATGGTAACTGTGAGGAACATCTGTAGGCCAAAACAAACATATGGAATCACGTCTGCTGCGGGTAAATTACCTCAAGGTCAATAAAATGCATCTCCGTGGAACATTAATTGCAGAAAAACAACAGTGAGATACAACAAAAAAACACATTATTACACAAGAGCAATTATGAAAACATCAAAATAAAAGTAGAATTTCTTTTGAAAATGTTAAACCTCTCCCAAAGAAAACTAATTATTACCTATTAGTCACTGTTTGGGATTGAATTTGATTTTATTATCATATACAAATCATTCTAAATACATTCACGGTCCCATGTAAATACAGACAAGCACGGCCCCAATTCAAACTACTTTTCTCTAGTCTCTCTTAAGTCTAGTTTTTAAGGTTACCGCATATGTCAGGTTGAATTTAGTGGAAATTTACCTCATAGAGCATATTGAATATTTAAAACACGTAGTTTTATATAATTAAAATAATTAAAAGCAGTGTGCTGCTGCCTGTGTTTGATTGGTAGCAGCTTGCAGGCTGAGCACCAGCAGGGGAACCAGAGACAAAGTAAACAAACTTAGTAGAAGTGCTTTTTAGCCGTGGTTATTGGCACAGTGCTCTAATGAGTTAGAGCTGAGCAACTAATTAGCTAGCTAGCCAGAAAACTGACCTTAGCAGTGCTCTGGCGAATGTTTATTTGCTTGCTAGCTCAAGAAGCTAAAGTGCAGGTCATATTTGTGAGTTGTGAGAGTTTAGCCGGAAAGCTAACGCAGGGCTTTGCAGCTGCATATGATAGAACGGTGATGTTAGTGCTTAATGCAAGTGTTAAAAAACATACATGTGTGGCTTTTTTTCCCAGCATAATAACTCCTTACGCTGTATAACCTGATAGATATGCTGTGTCCTCTGTTCTGTACCTGGAACAGCGTATTCAGAGTTGACCGTGCGGCTGGTGGAGAAGGAGACGGTTGGCGTGTTGTTCTGTTTGTCCTTCTGCCTGCGGCGGTAGAGCAGCAGCAGAGCCAGCAGCAACACTACCAGGATGACAAGCACAACGATGCCACCGATGGCTCCCCATGACTCCCTCTCACCAGGAGGAAGAGGAACCATAACACTCCCTGACTGCTCAGACGAATCTGTTAAACAGGAGGTGGAAAGGAAAATTAAGTACGGAGACTGAGGCAGCTTTCATTAAGTTTCCACCTCTGAGATGGAACAAGGAAACCACAAAACCTACAAATGGAATATGAAGGCAGTGACATGAAGTTTCTATCCACTATTTTTCAAGAAAAAGACAAACTTCAGTTATGGGCAATAATCGAGGCAGTCAGTGAAAGTCTGCATGTATTAGCGTCTATATTAAAAAGGGCAAATCTGTGTGCATCTGTACCTTGTTTACAGTCTTCTGCTCCACCTTCACACACACAGTCTCCAGTAAATCGGTCACAGATGAGGCTGGCTGGACAGGAGCAGGTCTGAGTACAGAACGGGCCAAAGCGTCCTGGACTACAGGCTGGAAAACACAAGGTTCGTGTGATTAGTTGCAACGGTTGGTGCTATGGTGCAAAGACAATAATGGTCCACTTGTGTGGTCATATTTCTCCAAAGTTTGGATAAATACTGAACGTGAGTGCAATGTTATTATATTATTATAAAAATTATAACTTCTCTTTTGATAGTTTATTCTATTTTATCGGTTCTAGGGAAAATTTAAGATGTAGAGCTGCGACGATTAGCTGATTAATCGATAAGCTGATCAAACGAACATTAATCTGATTAAAGGTTTCAGAAAACTCTGGTTGATGCAGCAATCAGCTGTATTCCTCTCTCTGCAGTCATACTTCATGTTGGTCACTTGCATTTTTCCTCTAGAAAAAGATGCACTTAAACTCACGTATGGAGCAGTCGGTAGCAGTCCAGCCAGGCAAACATTCACAGTGGCCGTCCCGGTGGTTGCATGTGGAGTTGTTGGCACAGGTAACACACACTTCAGAACACAGTTTGCCATAGTAGCCAGCTGGACAAACTGCAGAACACACAGCGTCACATGTGAAACCACTGCACCACATTATTACTGAATGTAGAAGATGTCTACGTCTTTGCACGTGGGTGTATAATTATCAAAGCGAATGCCAACCTTGATCACAGTTGACTCCAGTGTATCCAGGTAGGCAGTCACACTCTCCTGTCACATGGTGGCAGCGGTACGACTGGCCACAGGACGGGCACGACATGCTGCACTGCTCTCCGTACATACCAGCTCTGCACTCTGGGAGACAAAGAGATAAAGAGTGAGCCAAGCCAGATGCTACAGAGTAACTCCAGTACGCTTCTGGTTTTGATGTCAGCTGACTCACTGTTCTGACAGGTCACTCCCCAGTAGCCCGGGCGACACACACATGCTCCAGTCTCCCTCAAGCACGTCTCACTGTTGGGGCAATGCTTGAAACAGGTCTGATTACAGTGGCGCCCCCACAAGCCCTCTGAACATGGCTCGCTACAACGAGGACCTAGAGGACAAAAATGGAGAGTGAATCATCACAGACTGTCTGCGGAGCGGATGAATACGCAGTGCAGGCACACTCCCAGTGTTCATATCTATTACTCAAGCAGAATTGGCAATACTACAACGCTGATATACTCCATCCAAGTAAAAGTCCTGCATTCATAAATTGACTTCAGTAACAAACATGTATTCAGCTATAAAACATAAAAGAAGGCAATGTGAAGATTTTTTCATATTTAAGTCCATTAACTTCACATCGTGTATACTTCAAACTGATTTGTTTTCCAAAGAATAGCATTGTATAAGTTAGATTTACTTCCAGCCTCAAAGACACTGGTTTAGTTTAGTCAGATAAATAATCTTTAGTCATGGAAGAAATGGTTTCTTTTGTTTTGGTTTTTGGTCGGAGTTAACTTAGAATCAGAGGGCAGCTGCTAGCAAAGACCATTTCAAGTCAATGAACCATCAACATGTGAGATCTGAGAGCCGGCTCACAAAAAACGTAACTCTTTGTGTCAAAAATAAAACTCAAAGTCAAACAATAAGCAGACAGAGGCGACGTGAAAACAACAGTGTTATCTGGAGTTACTGTACTTTTACTGTGAAAGTACAATTTGAGGTACTTCACTTTATACTTCTGTGTGCCTCTGCTCCACTATGTTTGAGAGGGAAACATTTGGACAGATTTAACATCAGTATTTAGTTAAAAAAATACTTTGCAGGTTTGATTTTAATAAACAAAACATGTGATCATTTAATAAAACATGATATCAATATGAATAAAATACAATACAGTAGTAGTAGAGTGTACTTTATTGCTTTTACATAAGTGGATGCAGGCCTGTTACTTGTTATGTTAGTTCATTTTAGCTTCTTTAACTTGAGTAAAGGATTTTAACACTTCCTCCAGCACTAAATGTGACAATAATGTCGACACGAAAACGGCTAAAAATAAACACCTCGACCTCCGTGATGGATTGCCTCTTAAAGCGAGAACTAATAGCTGCAGTGAAAGTGGAGAATCAGACCTGAAAGCCGCTGGCAGAGTATAAAAATGGTTGTCAGTCATGTAAAGTATATGTGAATGGGCAAGAATAGCAAAGTCAGAGTCCAATCGGAATCAATGAGAGGCAGAGTGCTTTAAAACCTGTGGCTCTCTTAGTTCTGCTGGACCAGATTTATCTGCGGAACAGAAGCCAAGCTGGCAGAGACACCCGGAGGACGTCATCACTTACCCCACCAGCCTGGCAGACAGTGGCACTCCCCAGTGGTAGCTTGGCAGCCATCGGCATGAACACAATCACACCTCTTCAGACAGCCTGGCCCAAACGTGCCCATCTGCACATGTGAACAAATGCCAACGGGCAAAGAATTGTCAGGGGAATCTCTTCAACGTTCGGCCAGCTCAGTCAGAGTCAGACAAAATACTACACTGGCAATGTGTTGTTGTATAGACAGCCTGGTGGGCTGGCATGGACAGGACAGGAGAGGCACATGTCCAAAACACAGATTAAAGCATACAGAGGGTGAGGTAAGGGATGAAAAGCTGGACAACATTTCTACAGACTGTCCAATCACAACTGACACGTCCTGTAAAATTATCACCCCTATGATTTATGTATTAGTCTTATCAAAGATAACAGTTCATTCTTCTACTTGGCTTGAGGCAGAATAAACAGAGAGTAAATTCTTCTTATCTTCTGTTGTTAGTATCATTTTACACCTTGATGTGTTTTCATACAGGGTTGTGGCTTCAGTCCAGAACATTTTCTGCTCTGGGAGACAAACAGAGAAAGTGTGCGGGGGGGATTAACACGTTAAATCTGATCTCTTCATTAAACCGTAGCATGTTCATTTCTACATTGCATCTCCTTTTATTTCATTATTTCTACTTTTATTCTATTTTTGTATGCATGTATATTTTATTTTACAACATACAGATGTATCTTATATTTTCCTACATATATTGATGGATTAATAAACTTAGATCGTATCCTACCAACCTTTTTATTTGCATTTTCCCCATTTCGACAGTAATGTAACAGTGTAATACTGTTGCACTTGTCACTTTACTCTGGCAGTCAGTATTACAATAGTGTAATATATCTTGTATATATACACATTCTATTTCAGTATATTTTGTATTTTAAATATTTTATTTTACCTAAAATGTTTTATAGTACTGTATTTTATTTCTTTATCTGTTACACACTTTCAATGCTGAGCTGACCGGTTCCTCTTGTCCAGTAGATTTCATTGTTTCGTTGACCCTGTGTTAACCCGGTATGAAATTTGAACTTGCGATGCAATACATCTGTATTCGTGGTGCATCCGTTAAAGATAACTCGCTGGAGGTCCAGTCAGTTTGCCCACCTCTTTACCACTTCATAAACAGGTATAAAGACTCATATCCAGTCATTTACCAGGCAAGGTTGGTCACAGCGCGCCCCCTGCCAGCCGGCTGTGCAGGTGCAGGATCCATCTGCAGGATTACATTTTGCCCCGTTGGCACAGTGGCAGGTGGCGTTGCATCCTGGGCCCCAGGTTCCCTCCGAGCAGGGGGTGGAACAGTCCCGCCCTCGCCAGCCTGCAAGACACATGAAGGACCGTCAGCCATGTTTGTTTGGTCACACGGTTGATAGAAAGCTTTTTTTTCAGATTTTGTCATGTATGCAACAGCCTGACTGACTGACTGTGTGATGTTTTTTTAACCTTCTTTGCAGAAGCAAGTCCCGTCGATGGGCGAGCAGTCCACAAAGTTTTTACAGGAGCACTCCAGGGAGCAGTTCTTGCCATAGGTGCCGCTTTTACATGAACTCTCACAGTGAACCCCCTGCAATAATAAATAATAAGTAGTAACTTTAATAATAAACCTAGAAACAAACATAAATTTGATCTAAAAGCTACTGCGTACCAGCACAGAAATCTGATCTAATAAACTTGATTCATTAACTCCACCACTCACCGTGAACCCGGGAGCACACTGGCATTGGCCGGTGGCGCTATCACACACCCCTCCATTCACACACAGACACGGCTCCAGGCAACCGTGACCGTAGAAGCCGTGAGCGCAGGTCTCGTTACAGAACAGTCCTGCCCACCCAGGCTGGCATGTGCATTCTCCTTTCATTGGGTGACAGCTGGACAATGAAAACATGATGTAAGCATGAAGCAATCGCTACAAAAACACAAAGGAACAGCGAGAACGCTCTGCCAAATAAAGCTTTCAGTTTGAACATTTATTTAAAAGGTTGACAAGAAACTGAACACCTCTAATACTTTGGGTGTTTCCTCGTTATTATGAATAGCATATGGTCATTTTTGACCGGCACAGCTGGCCTGAAATCAGAAATAATTTCATTGGTTGAAAAAAAAAAAAAACCTCTCAGCTGGTGGAGCCAATGAATTTAGCCGAGCTAATTAGCAAACATGCAGGCTGCTCTGGTTAGGAAATTAGGTCATTAAATTCAACTACCAATAATGAGAATAATGAAGGCGTAAGTTGCCACACCTTTGCAGGTGCAACAAGAGTAGACATGTCAATCAAACACAGCTGCACACGCCCACAAAGTCCTGAGAAGAGGTTTAATCGGGTCAAACAGAAACACCTGTGAGGGTTTACCAGCTGTGTGAGGCTGCCTAACCTGAGAAAACCTCATGAAAACAAGAGCTAGCCACAGTATTATGAAGCCTAAGTGAGGTGTGATGAAACAAAGAACTACAGCTAACAATTAACTAACCTGTGTTTGGTTCAAACTACCTATTAGCCAGTTTACTTAGCCGGCCCCGCTGGCATTCAGGTTACTAATGATAGTCCAGAATGGGAAAACCACTCAAAACTGCGGCGTCTTCAGTAGTTGGCATACAGTTTTATGTACAAATGTGGCAAAACAAGCTCATCAGGCCCACCACCATGAGATGTTGAGGTCTTGCAAAGGTAAGATTCATGTTTTATTTCAAGTATGGTTCATGTTACATAGAGAAACATCTTCATAAGCTCTAATCTGCGATAACCAACCCGGACTGGCATCTCAGCAGGAGATAAGGTCTAAATGAGGCTACAAGTAGCTGCTAACTTTCCCAAAATTGAGCCTCTTTGGCTCCACTCACTGAGGTTTATCTCAACCAAAACTGGGTCATTTGGGCCCAGAGAAAAGCACCGCCTCAGAGAAATGTTTTCTTTAACCCCTTCGTCGTCGTCTTCTTCTTCTTCTTCTCCTGACGACGCCCACTCACCTGAGTGTGTGCTTGTCCTGGCAGAGACAGGTGCGTTCACAGTGCATGCCGTATTTGCCGGGTGCACACATCCTGTCCCTGCAGTGTGGACCACGGAAGCCCGGCTCGCACAGGCAGCCTCCATCGATGTTGTAGCAGCGTGCGCCGTTTGCACAGTCGCACACACCTTCACAGTCCTGACCATAAGTACGCGGCACACTCCTCGTTACACCTGAGGGCGGTGACATAGAAAGTTATAGAGATGCTGGACAAGTGGAGAGTAATGCACGAGTCTGTTGTTGATTCACACATGAACCACAAGCCGAGTCTAAGCTTCCATTTTGTATTGTGGTTAGCCAGTCATGATGTTAGCCAAGGCTGTTTTTGTTTTTCTCTTTCCATTAAATAGTTAGAAATAACTCTGCTTGGCAGAAAAGCACAGAAAGGCTGTTCAGTGCCTAGAAATCAGGCAGTCTGACATCAGTAAACTTCAAAAAGCATGCTAACAAACCCAGATGGTCTGTGATGCTTTAATACAAAAGTACAGCAAGTACATGAGGAAAAAACAAAGTGCGCGCACACCAAGCATTCACTTACAGTTTAGAGACAATAGTTTTGTTCTTGTTATTCATTTGCAACAGAGAAAGAAGCGGCCTAACGCTATAGGACACTTGCATACACACCTGTTACCGGTGAAACCTTTAGCACACTGGCACTGTCCAGTTTGAGGGTCACATTTACCCCTGTTGTGACAGACACACTCCTCAGCGCAGTTTGATCCAAACCTTCCCTCTGGACATCGCTCTGTGCAAACTGCACCCTGCAGAGAAAGCAGGAAAAAACCCTGAGTCAGAAATAAATGCCAAGTAAACACAGATGAATCACTGCGAAAATCTGGAATGAGACACCAACATGGCGACTTTACACTCTACGCAGATACTTGGAGAATATTCTGTTAGTTTGCTCTCTGATGGGATCACAAACATGTCTCCACTCGTGTACGTTTTCCAAAGAAAGCTCATGATGAATTTTTCACTTCGTGGAAAACCCATCTGCGAGTCTCCAGAGATGACAGGTTGCTTTCAAAATGTCTTTACAGATAAGTCAGTGTTAAGAAAATGCGACCGCTTGTCCAAAGTCTGGAGCCAGCTGGAACATAACACACAAGCTAATTCAAAATCTGGCAACGTCTGCAGATAACATAAAGGTTAGTGAGTGCGTTCTTTAACCTGAAAACGTACCGTCCATCCAGGGGGGCAAGCGCAGATCCCTTTGCCCCGACAGATACCACCATTCTGGCAGGGGCAACGTGCCTGGCATTTCCTGGCCTGACAGGCCTTCTCACAGCTGGGGAGGAAAGGATGGGGGTCGATGCTTAATAACAGCTTAATGGACCACTTTAGTCAAAAAAACACACTCCATGTGTCCTGGGACATTCCTGGAGACTTGAGTAATGTTTTTGCTCTACAGTAAAAGTGCACAAAAAAACATGTTTTTATTAAATTAATTATGCAAACCGTAAAGTAAGTTCTGTTACTTTGTAGTACCAGTTACACAATTTAGAGGCTAATATTGTAGTTTTTACTCAATTACATCTGATATTAACTGTAGTTACTCTTTGAAGTTATGAGAGGAAATGAACCATCTTACACTTTGCTGCATCGATAATCCTAATCCTGTAATATAACACACATATTAAAATGGGTACTGTGTACTTTTACTGCTGATACTTTTGTACTTTCAGTGTGTAGGCTTTAGTGGCATCTGGTGGTGTAGTTGCAGATTGCAACCCCCTCCACTCACCCCCTCCAAATCGCATTAAAAATGTGAATGGTCTTATTTAGGTGAGGTGTTTGCTTTGTCTGTTCTGGGCTGCTGTAGAAACCTGGCGGACTCATTCAATCATTCATCCATAAGCTCATCTAACTTCTGCCATATTTCTGTAAATAGAGGCAGCTAAATGTTTCACACTGGACCTATTTTAAAGTAAGTGAGTTTGAATGCAGCACAAGTAAAAGATCTTTCACCGCTGAACACAAATACTGAGGTTTGGAAAGAGTCCTAATGACGATATAGACAAGAGTTCACTGACCCTGTTATGTTCTCCTTTAACTTCTCTGAAGAAAAGTAGCAGAAAAAGGAAGGAGCCAGAAAAAACCAACAGTAGCTCTCTGATTGCTATAAGTCTTGGCATTGCAGCGGCTTTGTGGGAATCATCAGCACGTTTGGAACGTGTCTTCAACCAATCAGATTACTTGGCTGTAACTAACCTGCTGTACAATTCATTGTTGGGATATTATATTCTCTAATACACCCTTGAGGTGTAATAACATGGACAGGCTTCAAATCTACACGATTCATCAAGGAGCTTTATTTCATAACCAGTATTGCCAAGCCCCCCACTTTTTTTTTTTTTATTTAGCTCAAAGTGGTTTGTTGTGCTTTCACATTGGCAGTATAAGAGTTTCCACTAATATCTAGTAGGGAAGAATTTTCATTGCTTACTCATCCTCGGGGGCATCTAAAAACAGGGTGTAACAGATGACTCATGGATTATACTATAGTACAGCAGGTTCTTTTTTTCCATCTTAAAATTAAGTCGTGGAAACGCATTTAAGAGCCGACAGATCTGTGTCTGAAAGACCTCCTGAGAAGAATAAAGATAATGAAGTCAACTGTAATGAAGTGAGTTGTGTCAAGTTGTTAACTTGTGTCAATTTATAGCGGCATGCCTCCAAAGACACGGGTAAATATCTCAAGCACTGGATGGATTGCAACTTTACCTTTCAGCAAAGCAGAGTATTCTCGAGTTGTTAAAGACGCTGGTTGACCTCAGCGGCATTATCCTCCAGAGAGCCAATACGCTGCCTGTGGTCCTTAACAGTGGAGTGTATGCTATCCAGTGTGTGTGCCTCCAGTAATGAGCTAATCTCAGCCATAGTTATGCCAACAGCTGGCAAACTTTCTTTGTCCTTTTCAGAGTTCTAACTTTTTGACATTACTGGGTGGTCAGTAAGCTTATAAATTTGTTGCAGTTTGGCAGATGATTGGTGAGAACCTGTCAGATTGCTCCTTGAGGGACTGAATGAAGTATTTTGACTTTAATTAAAAAATATTCTGTTTGTAATATTGCATGAAGATTAAAACTGTGAAAAGTGGAACCACTCCAAAAGTCTTTCAGTCAGTGTTTTCATCTGTTTGTGAAATCAATATAGCATTTCCTGATATGCAAGCCTCCTATTTAATAACTGTTGAATTTATTTTTGTACACTTACAAAGTCCCAGTGAATCCGTCCCGACATAAACACTCTCCGGTTGCTTTATCGCAGGATCCTCCAGTCCCACATTTGCACCTCTGCAGGCAGCCTTTCCCGAAGGTCCCTGCTGGACAGGAGTCCTCACAGTAGCGTCCGATGAACCCCGGAGGACACTGACAGGCGCCCTTGACTGGATCGCAGAGAGCTCCGTTCTCACACTTGCACTGCTGACCGCAGCCTGGCCCCCAGTGTTTGTCATCGCAGGCTGAAAGGTAACAGGGAAAACAGTTGTTTAATGGCTATGAAGTTTATTGATCCAGAGTAAGAGAGTAAAACAACAACCCGAATTCTTCTGGTTTGTTTTTAAAACTAGACTTTGGGCTTCAGTGATTTGCTTATCTTAAAAAACGGATCCAATGAAAATCAAACACACATTTACAACTTATTTTTATCCCGAGAAGAGTATGGCCACTACTACTCCAGTTAAAACAGCTACACACATTCACACAGGGGAGGTTTTCACTTTCATTGGCCACATTTTCCAGCGATTCATACGAGTCAGCTTCCAGTAATATGCCCGCCACTCTAAACACTGAGTCAAACCTACTCTGCAGTGCTGGAAATGCAATAAAAACACTGCAGCAAAATAAGATTACACATCATTTTTGGAACTCGCAGGCATGATCATTTTGTGTCACTTTTGTTTTTCTTCATGCAGTTTTTCCTCCCATGCGCCGCGGTGTACGCTTACAGTAATATATGATGTCATTAAAAACAAATAAACAGAAACAAATCTGATTTTAAGTCCAGCGCACAGAGACGAGTAACAGAAAACAAGAGAGGAAGAGTGCTCGAGGATAAACACTGACTGCGGATCTCCACCACGCTTCCACATTCAAATCCTCATCTTTCACAGCGGAGTTTTATATTACCAACAAATAATTTGGAACTGGCAGGGAGATTTGCACGGAGCTCACGGGACGGAGGGCTTTTAAATGGTTAATGTTACAGAAGCCAAAGGATTGGCTCCAGCGGGGTTAGCGTGCAGTGGAGATTCACACAAGGTTTGGATTTCAATTCATGATGAAGAGATCGCCAGTCCACTGGGGTCGTGTTTTGAGAACCCAGATTGGTCAAGGGTGCATTTTTCAAATTTCTCATCAATACCTCGGACTGTCTTGGATTTTGGACGCCATCGAGAAAATGTGATATCCAATAGCACTGACGTCACACATGGACGGGCTTCAGTTGTCTTCTCTCGAGCTAAAAACCATTCCAACAATTTCATGCCGACCTCTGTGAATCATCTTTCTTTATGTGAGCGGCAGACGCTCATGCTCAGAATCAAGTGTGCACCAAGGCCGGAGCTATATGTCACACGAGTCCATGTTCCCAGTTCCCCTCCCTCTACCTTTGCCTCTGCTAAACACATGCCCCTGCCACAGCTTTGAAAAGCACAAGGACTGCTTTGAAAATAATTACACAAAGGGTAGCGTAGAGCCAAATTTGGTCTGGAGCTAAGCATGCTGCCATGTTTATTGCACTAACTCGGAGCAGGACCCTTGCCTCTTTTGTTTAAATGAATCATAACTTCACTTGTTCTCTGTGTGGGCACAGGAGAGGGGCTCTGCTGGAGTGTGTCACGTTGAGTAATGAGAAACTCAGCTGGAGCAGCGATTATGTTTACACAGACATTCTCCAGGACAGCAGGGGAGATTTACTGAAGGGTCTGCAGGGCTGATGCATCCAGACAGTAGAGGAGTGAATGGGTGAAATTTACCAGATTGGACGTGTGATTTTTATGCAACCAGCTGCCAGCAACCAAGCCTCCGCTGCCGAATATCAAAACTCTACCCATCTGTTTGTTTATCAGCATGTAAATATACATCCTCAAGTGCAGGGCGTTCTCTAAAAGTGTTGCTGAGTTTTCCTTTATCAAATACACTTAGAGTCTAATTTTGATTTAATCGTCATAATGGCAGGTGCTGATCAACCCAGAACTGCCAGTGGTTTGACATTTGACGTCAAAGTAGCATTCGTGGCCAGTTTTCCCTCTAAGTGTTTGCATGTGTGCATGAGAGTTCAGTGACCTACAGCATGTTTGATTATTTATCACAGCGACACAACAAAATACAGAGGCCTTCAAGTGTCAGAGAACATGACCTCCGAGAAAACAAGTTAACAAATCAGAAAAGATAATATTTTGCATGACACATTTACCAAACAAAAAACTGATGTTTTAGAAAACACACCAGAAGCAGAAAGAACATAACACTAACATAATTTCAGGGTGTATTCCTGTATAGCATGTTTTCTCTGTGTTATATATTCTGATAATCCTGAAATCATAATAGTACGACGACACCGGGCATATAAAAAATCTGATTACTGTAAATTAATTTCTTTTTTCAACACAATCTTCAGACTTTTATCCTAAAGTTGTCTCACAAGCATCGAAATTAGCTCCTCTGCTGTTTACTCTACAGGTATATTTATTTTTTTTCACAATTTAGCATTGCAATGTCCGTTTCTATGCTGACGATACAATCTTATACTATCATTGTAACCTGGAGAAGGTAAGGCCAGTTTACTTTTAACATTCAGACCACTTTTATTAACATTTCAGCTTCTATTAAATTCCAAAAGGACGAGATGTATGCAATTCACAGCCTTATAGCACAACCACACATGTCCACAAACAGAGGTATACATACAAGTACCATTAACATGACCTCTACAGTGATACAAACAGTACTGTTTGCATCTAAACACACTTGATTGACACTTCACAATTGGCTTCTCTTGACTGTCCCTTTATGAGGAATTCACACTGACATGGTGGGAAAATACTTCTGTTTCCCCGGAGAAGCAGTGGGTTAGGTTTTTGCTTTGTGTCCAAAGACCACATAATCTCCTGGACATCTTATCGACCCTTGCTCGTTTTGGAAGCTCTCTGGGTCCCTTAACAAGACTTGCGTAAAGTATAAAATACGTTGACATGACATTTTCTAGCTCCCAATGAGCCAAACTAGCCTTTTTTCCCTCAATCATTATCCCATTCTTTCCAGTCCCTCCTCTTTTTACCACCTTCTCACATGCATAGAGTAAGGAGTATTCAGTGTACTTCTCCCTCCTCTCTTCTATTCTCCATATTCGTGGGCAAACAGTCCTGAGAGTGTTCAGGATGAAAACCTCAAGCCCCTCTCCTCTTTCCCATAGTTAGATAGCTCAACACACAGGCATCCAGGAAGTGTTAGGCTTATTCTGCCAAAAAGACTCCATTATAGGGCGATACAGAGGAGCCAAGGCTGGAGGAGTGGAAGAAGAGAAAAGAGCGAGAGTGAACGGGTGAAAACAAAGAAAAAAAAACTGAGGGTAAGGAAGAGGGAGGGAGTGTAAGGAGAGACGGAGAGAACTGGGCCATGCAAGAGAGAGTGGGGTAACATTTTCCATTTCCCCTTCCCATCATCCCCCTGTCAAGGCATCAACCGCTACCCGTTAAAGCTAATTCCCTCTCTCTGCAGAGGAATAGGGGGAAAATGGAGGAGGGCTGTGTACTATTGACCCAGCTGACTGCAAAGAAACGGGCTGGAGGTAGTGGAAAACTTCTTTTCTGCAACGGCAACAGCAGCCCTACGAAAATGTGGTTCTGGTTTCACACTCCACGTTGTTTGGACGTTCGAATTTAAGGAGATTTCAGACAAGACAAACAGGGTTAGGCTCACTGTTCCGAGATGGTGCCTTGAATAACTATTGTATAACCATTTCTGATGACTTTAGTGTCTTTAAAGAAGTCATAATGGGTAAAAGGAGCTGGTTTAATGTCTGTATCTTAATTCTTTTTCATTGCCTGCAGCTATATTCAGTATATCATACAGTATTTAGCTCATAACTCATTGCTCTTCTGCTATTTTGTTACATGTTTGTTTGAGTATAGCTTTTCACTTTTATTAGACTTGATTTGATTTGTTCCTGCAAGGAAAGCTTTTAATACTTTTGAATAGTATCTGGGTGAAGTGGAGGTGCAGCTCGGTGTCCTTCTGGTCCAGTAAACTGGTTTCTGGAGTTCGGCTGACATTGATGACTCATTGCTGTGCATGCAGTAATGCTCCCATGCTGTTTCCATTGGAAAGACGTTCTGCGTGTGATGTGAAGATCGGCCACTTGACTAACGGCCTGCTCTCATTTCCTGTTGTGTGTGAGAAGTTTGTGCGGGTGCGTGCACCTGAAGAGAGAGAAAGCGATGGGAGGAAAAGCAAACGAGAGAGGGAGAGTGAGGAAATGTCTGCGAGTGAGAGGAAAAGGCTGATTCATACCGCTGGAACAGTCGTCGCCACGCCAGCCTCCCTCGCACTGGCACCGGTCCGGAGCGACACATCGACCATGGACGCACTCCTTAGTGCAGCGAGCTGTTGATGAGAAACACACTTTTCTAACGGTCTCTGCTTTGTGGAGAAGTGTCAGCCGAACTGATAATCAGTATGAAATACAGCAGGATGTGAAGTTATGTGAAACTGCTGCACGGCACATTCAGAGTTCAGATCAGAAGTGATCATGATATAAAGGTGTTCATTGGAATCAAACTGCGTGTTACGTAACATGGATCTTGTTTTTCACACAAGACTTAGAGTGAGTTATCTGCGTTCAGACTTTGTCTCTCTTTTTTTATCCTTTTTTCCAACATACCTGTCTGTGCTTTTTTTTTTTTTTTCCACCAAAGCACCATGGTGATGTCTAGGGAAAGATTGTGATTTGACTGACAGAACTAGTGTGTACGATTTAGTGGCATATAGTGATGTAGTTGCTGATTGTATTGTACTGTAGCGTGAAGCAGAAACATGCAAAAGACACAAAAGGAGGCAGTATTTAGTTTGTCAGGCCTGAAGTACTGTAGAAACTCACAGAATCTGCATAAACAAAACTCATTCTATGGTGACAAAAACATTATGATGTTACCTGTAGGTGTGTTCTGCGCTACTGACCTTTTCTTAGCTGGTTTTATTTCTAGAATCATTGACATAAGATCCACTTATAGAACATCTTTATGAGACCAGTAATAAAACTGAGTTTGATTGAACTTCTGAAGTCCTTTTTGTGCAGAAAACAGACAACTAAATGTATCCACTTTGTGTCAGCCACGACCAAAGACACTATAAATTTTAGCATGTGGAACTAATGGAGACCATTCATTCTGTAGCCGGCCTCAAGTGGGCGTTTGAGGAACTGCAGTTTTTGGCACTTCTGCGTTGGCTTCACTTCACAGCCACTCAAGTTGCTGCTTCTCTAAATATACAGTAATTTTCCCTACAAATAACTTGAATGTTATGCATTTACTTTCCATAAGACACCCAAAGTATTCGCTCTGTATCCTGTCAAATGTAATGAAGACTACAGAAATGTTTATTATTATTATTAAGTAGCTATTAATCAGATTAGTTTTTTTTCATCCAATCTAAACTCTTAAATTGAATTACATTATTTCCCTCTCTGTGTATTCCACCCATCATAAACAGTGCATGAGCTGCCAGTCGACAGCTGGGCTCAGCCGCGCACTTGAAAGCACCAGCGTTAGATGCCATTCATACCGTCAAGAAGCTTCCTCTCTGAGAGAGAGCTGCGCGCCTGCCAGCATCATAAACGTCTCTGCTATTAATTAAGTTAATTCAGACTGAAGACTAATAATCCTGCCGGAGATCTCTTCACATTTTGTTACACTGTTTTCTAACCGCACTCCACCAAGAACTACGTACACGTTTTTTTTTCTTCCCCGTTTCCATCCAAACACAAACAATAATTTCACTGATTATTTTCCTCTTTGGTTGAAGGTGAATGGAGACTGGAGATTTGGGGGGATCCAAGAAAAGACAAACTTGTCATCAAATGAGGGAGGTACGTGTAATTATATCTAATTATATCTGTTTAAAAATAAAAAAAACATTGTACTGAAAGCGGGTTTAGGAGGAGACATGGATGAGATTTTTCAATTATGAGACTAAAAACAGGGATCAGTTGGCTCCATCTCGACTTTTCTGACGTCAGACAGTAAAATCAAAAGTTTTTGTGTGTTAGACTACAAAAGATGCACATTATCTCCGCCGAACAGAAAACATTTATCTCCAGACTGTCGGGCACAAAAAACAGAAACCTTGTTATTACCATGATGCATTTCTGAGACCATCCAGTGATGCATGAGCTAAGGTAGAATTTTCTCAACCCATGCAAAGCCATGTATGGTTTCACTTTATTTATATATGTCACCGCTGACTGTCAGCAATAACAGCGTGTCAGCAAACTGTTGACAGCTACATCAGTTTGGTATTTTCAGATGATAACAATGGACTCTCTGTTTTATTTTAACTGCTGCACCCATCTATTGTCATACACAGCTACCTTAAAATCACAATTAACTTTACAGTGAAGCGCATTTAGGTACGTGTTTGTTGGGGCGATATAACGGTGGCTGAGTCACAGATCGAACCCATATGTAGGAATGTTTTCTCCCCTTCAAACACAGTTGATTTTGATTTATTTATGAATCTACAAAACAAATAGGTAAAGTGAGGACGTTTATTTCCACCATGCACCCTGAGACACTTAAAACATGAAATTAAATTATATCACAAACTAAATTAAATATCCAGATCAAACACCAAAAAAAAGTCGCTCTTGTTTTGGAGAGTTTAATAGTTAATAAAGCTGGTATGAGTGTGGACTGCACTTATCCCCGCTGATGCTTTTGTTCATAGGATGCACTATTCTGTTGTTCTGAGCTGAAGAGGCTGCAGTGCCACACCTCTGAATTCATCAGTAACAGATGCTCCGTTGATGCAATAACAGTTGCTGAAATCTTTGAACTGAAGCAAAAATATGAAAATTGGTGTATTGAGTTTAGTTTTGTTTAAAATTCCAGCTGGTACGGCCAGCATATACTGTGCATTTTCAGCAAGGGAAGCTCCAGTGGGAACCGAACCCATAATTGCGGTATTCCAGTGTCATGTGCTGCTCACATTGACTCTGCACGTTGCACGGAAAAAAAAGACCAGAAAGAAACTTTCCTGTCAGTAATGAGAATTTGAGTCAGCGATGTGATGATTGCATGTATGTCTTATAACATTGTTTCGATTGCAAACCACAACCTAAGCAGCCATTTGGGTGCTGCGCTGGATTACAGCCAATCACAGTCTGCCAACATCATCCTTACTGTGTTCTTGTTCACATGTGCACCTATGGCTGAGCTGGGTGTTTAACATCGATCCTCCAAACTGATTATTTTATACAGCAAAGAACCACACTCGTATAAATATATAGTTTCAAAGACTGCCCTTCAAATATGAATGTGATCAAATCATTTCATATTTTTGGTTTATACACAGTTACTGCGCAGCCTCTTTTTGACATTGTTGGCATCTGGCCTAGAGGTGTGTATTGAGCATGGGGCTACAGCCTCACCCGTGGGTGGGACGGGGTTGCAGCTATCATCGAGGACACTGAGGTCATTTTCTCAGAGTCTTTCTGGGATTTTGGGCTTTTTCGAAGCTCTCGCTTTGTGGACGTTTCACACACTGATTCCAGCATATTTTATAACCTCTATATTTGGATTTGAGTGCTTTTAAGCCAATGGAAAGAGAAATTGCTCTTCATGCTCATAAGAGATTTATAACTGCTACTTATAATAACTACTACACAGGAACTACAGATGAAAAATTACCCACTGCCTTCAAATCTCCCCTCCTAATGCCTAACCGTGGATATTTACAGCAGTGTTTATTAATGTTGTTGCATAAAATATGTAATTCATAGTGAAATCTAAAGGTTCAGAGGTTCAGGATTGGGGGGAAAAAAATGAAATTATGTGATAACAAAAATAAACTAAGATTTAAAGCATTGCACTTTATTTTTGGGGGTTGCTCAAAGTCTTCCGAGGGATTGGATGAGGGCGGTTTGTTTGGACTGTTGACCTTGAATTTTTTGTAAAATTCTGGGTGGGACTACTTCCTCAAAATATAGTTTTTCTAACGTCATAAAATTTTGAAAAATCAACATTCAACATCATCCCAGGGAGGCTGAAATCATAAAGAGAACAAGGTTTTGTTTTTATTCCTAGAAAAGAAAGATGTGTGAAATAATCAAAGATTACTACAATAGATGCACATGCACATCAAGTTCTCTACCAGGTGAGAGCCTGTGGATCAGCGTACTTTGGTGTATATTGAGGTAAAAGTGTATAAAAAAGCTCTCTACCATAGAGGCGAGCGGACTGTGGACAAAATGACTTACGGACACACTTGTCTCTGCTCTCGTAGTAGCCTGGACAGCACTGGTATCTCTTGCGGTAGTCTGTCTTCACCGCCTGCCTGTAGGCCGTCTTGTAGGTGATCCTGAAAGAATGACACAGTCAAACAGGATGCTTTGGCCCTCCACAGGCAGGAACAGGAAGTCGGCCCTACAGGAAACGAATCGTCACGCTGCTGCTGCTGCTACCTGTGGCGCGTGCATCTGTAGGAGGTCCGAGGGTCCGAGCAGGGCTCCTCCGTCACGTGGTCGTAAGGATGTGAGTAGGACTCTTTGACGGAGGTGGTGAAGCTGAGAAGCGGAACAACACACAGGAAAAGGAAACGTTACCCAGCTTGATCTGAAACAAAATATTAGTTTAACTGTTGAACAAAGGTCATGGGCAGCTGTGCAGGCCGCCATGGTCCCAGTTAACGGCCCCTAACAACAATCAGTCGATAAATTATTACACAAAATAATCATTAGCTGCACCCATAGATTAATCTTAATGACTTTGGTGCCACTATTACAGTTTCCAGTGTAATGTCTCAACAATACTGTCATGAAATGCAGCACAGTTCCCTTCAGGATGAATAACTCGTGTTAGCATGCTGACACACTAAGGACTAGGATTGCGAACGTACAACATAGTGTATCAGCATGCTAGTGTTGTCACTGTACATCAGCGGTGCCTTGAGAAGTGGAAATACTCTTAATTTATACCCCAAATGTTTTCTTTAGAGCGGCCGGTCCAGCAAAGGATAAACGCCCTGTGCTCCTTCAGCTGCTTGACATCAGGGAGTAAAGATCATTATGAAATCGGCTACAGAGGAGGTGCAGATTTGGCAATAAATACTGGCCCACGGACGGGTGAGACAACTGCACGATTATGCATTCTGAGTGACGGTTTCCTTATTCCCAACTCCATCCACTCATGAAAATTGGTCAATTATGTCATGCCTTCGCTATCCAAGAGTCAGCTTTCAGAACGCGACCGACTGATGAGCATCAGGGGGGATTCGGAAGTGGATACACTCAATGCTGACTGAAAAATAAGTGGATAAGACTCTGTATATCTGACCTTATATGCTCACCTTAGCATTTAGCACAAAGCATCACTGTGCTTAAGCCTCACAGAGGCTGTAGTCAGAATACATTACATCAGATGTCATGTCCACGTGCTGGGAAGTCTGCAAATCCATAAAATGTTAACAGGACTGGCACAGATGAGTAAATAGCTGAAACTTCCACTTTTTTGGATTTAGCTGAACTATCGCAGGTGATTTGTGATTAACTGTGTAAATTAATTGACTTAATTGACTTGATTAATGGTTGCGTATTGATTACTGACGGTGGCTGGTCAGGCTCATCATCAGCTATCATATTCAGTTTCTAGTGGCAGTGTGCAGTAAATGCTCGATCCTTCAAATGTGTCAAAGGTCTTAGATAGACGACCATTAATGGACATCTGTGAAGCAGAGTGATGCATGCAGTCAAAAGTCTCAGTGCCGTTATTCTCTATATCAGCACTCATGGAACGACTCTTGTCCACTGAAATTGGCCAGGACAAACTGTTTTTGTATGGATGGAAGCCTTGCTTTATGTTGACTGCGTGATGGGACGAAAGTTGTTGATTTGTGATAACTAGAGGAGGGAACAATCTTTATTTTTCTTTAGTAATGTTTCTATATGGATGTATACAGTTATTGTTTATGTTTTTAAGTGTTATAAAAATGTTTACTTTGTCATTTCTGTGATGGATGATGTCCTGACCCTCGTGAATCACTTAAAAAAGTAAACGGTCAGGGATATTTAGACAGCTCTGTATGAGAAAATATGCCTAATTGGATACAACGATTGTGACGTTTATTTGTTTGCCGCAGTCAAACGGGCCTCACCTCTCCCACAAGCTGCACACATTCGGGTCATTTGGGTTGAGGGAGTAGCTCAGACCAATCAGGAAGCTAGAGAGCAGCAAGACGGCGGAGCTCTGCAGAGTCGGCATGGTCCTGAGGGGAAAAGGGACAGACATTCACAAACCCAAACAATTCAGCGAGGGCAGCACACACAGCCAAAACATATTTGTACTGTCATGAGGAGGAAAAATTGAGACATGAAAGCAACATTTGTACAAATAAATCTGCTTTGTTTAGGGCGTGCTGAGGAGGTGATGATTAACTTTAGGATCGTTTCTGAGGTTATATTGGAAAATATTAAACCGTATCGTGTCCCGCTTATGTATATGCCTTCAAAAACCACTTTTAAAAACACAAATCTTAGCGAAAGTAATGTTTTTTACAGAGTGATAAATCTGAGCAGCCTTGAAGCTACAATAACTCTGTGAGGGAAACGTACAGTGGAAAATGTTGCACACAGACAGATGGAAAATATACAAAAAGAAAAAAGTTCCATTCCTGCTCTAAACTGAGATTTACATTCATTGTTTTTGTTTTTCATTTACCATAATTAACATCTCACAGCGTGCCGGATAGATTTATTGAAAACCGGTTCTAGGTGCCTATAAAATGCGGTTAAGATTCAGCCTCTGATTGTAAAAGAGTTCATTAAATGCTCAGCAGAGGTAAGGCAAAGAGCCAGACATGAAGCGCAACGCTGTCTGCTCCCCGCCGAGCTCCACGCCGCCTCAACAGGGCACATAAAACGCCAGGCATCAGGAGGGAACCTGACAGCGGACAGGATAGATGGAGGAGAGCGAGAGCATGAAGGAGGAAAGAAAATGAGAAAGAGGGGGGATCACAGTCAAGAAATGTGACTCCTAACTTCATCCTGACCCCTATCAATCAGAGCTGCAGTGAAGCCTCCACACTCCTCTGCTGTCCCCTTCCACACTCCAGCAGCATCTGGTTCCGATCAGCGCATCAGCCCAAGAGAGCGCCTCGGCACGGGGACCCTGTTGGGCTCTCAACAGGCCCCCCCCACCACCCCTAAAAATATCCCGTAGAAATGAACAGAAGTTCAGCAGGCCAGCGGCGTGAGCCCTCTGCTAAAAGCATCGTGGGAATGTCGCAGCATTTCTCGAAAAAAAAGGGAACGTCATGTTGACACAGGATCGGTCAGGCCTGTTCCCTTCTGTTTTCTCAACTAGTCTCGTCTGACAGAATTACTGTACCACAACTCCTCGTGTCATCTACGCAGGGACTTAAGGAGATATACGATATGTTGGGACAGTGACTTCGCAACCTCAGATCAAGATTATCTTCTGCGGTCGAGCGGCTCGTGAAAGCTCAGATTTCAGAAGGAGGAGTAACAACAGCAAACATCTCTCTTACTATTAAAACTTTGATGAGATGTCACAGATTGTCTCTTGAAGTGTATGACCGCTGTCACACATGGCAAGCTTAGACTCAAGTTTATAGGCAACTAAAACTGTTATCCTGAGAACTATGCATGTTTAATTTTGAAGTAAGATGAACTTCAGTCTGAATTAACGCTATGTAACCATACGAGCAGCTCTGTGAGGCTGTACCAAACATGTCCTATAACAGAAGAGACAATCTCAGCCTGTGATGGTTTACATGTCTGACGTGGTCTCCTGACCCTCGAACTCCAAACCTTGCGTTGTGAACTTCATGTGAACGGATTGTTTTGGCCATGAGACGGATCAGAAAGGTATTTTTCGACTTAGATAAGTTGTTATAGATCATCTTTGGTGGAACAGACTGACAGTTCAGCACTGATAGAGAGAGGAAATGTCTGCGCTGCCAGATCTCGCAAGAGTGCGTCAGTGCCGAGACAAAGACAGGTCTCATGCAAAGTTCATTTTCGCCTGATTTGTTTGTCTGAAAGACGTCAAAAGATGTGCGGCTTGTGAAAGACTTGTCTAATATTTAAGGATCGCTTAAGAATCACATGGACTTTGTACATTTTACCTGGCTGTTTCCACATGAAAAGGTTAGTAAGAGTTAAAGTAAAAGTAGTTGCTGATTCACGTCACCATCTCTTTTCTAGCGTGATGGAAGGCAGAAGGCCGTATCTGTAGAAACATACAAAAAATTGTACTATTAGGTGATTATACACTAATAGAAACAAACCTATAAGTCCTCCTTTTAAGTTTATGTGACTAAATCTTGAGTGAGGTTTTGGTCAAAGTAATGTTCAAAGCTAAATCTGAATAAAAAACTCAATACATAACAAACTAGGTTATGATTTAGAGGTTTGACCCTGGTTTGTTGCAGTAGCTTCCTGCTGTATTTCTTTCTGTCATCTGTTTGTGGTAGACAAACATATTTCTCTCACTTTTCATGCGCATATTTGCATTTTTAAGTCGCCGTGTTTGGGAAAATTTGGGAAATTTCCTGAGATGGGAAAAAGATTAGTCTGTGGCTTAGTGAATAATACATGCCTCGAATGCTGCCAAGGTCAGCGGTCCAATTCCCATCAAAGCTGTGTCATGTATGTTTACAAGATGTGTTCTTTACGGTGCTCTGCAGATGAAAACACTTCAGATTAAGGATTATTCGATGTGTTTGGAGGAGCGGTCCACCATAAACACCTCTACAATCAATCAGAAGCTCATTGAACAGATTTAGATGTACGCTTACTTTGTCCAGCGGCTGGTTATCACCGCTGGAGATTTGGCATGGGGCGGACTGCAGTATAAATCAGTGTGAGCGCACAGATCTTCTGCTTCTGATAAACTGCCTCTTGCTATTCTCCTACCCACTGTCAGGAGTTAATTCACTTGTTGGCACAAGTGCTAACGCCTAAGAAATCTGTGCCACAAAAACAGACTTTTATGAGAACAGGCATATGGCTTTTATTAAGGGGAGTCATCAACTTCACCAGCCACTTCATTGGACTGGGGGTAAATATTTTTCATTACCTTCTTTTCATTTTAATTGTGCTTCATTAGAGAGAGGCTGCAAAACCGCATGGGAATTCTTAAACGTTGAGAACGAGCGCGCTTAATGAGTGCAGACGGAGTTGTTTTGAAGTCGAGCGCGGCCGTCCGGTGTTTGCATTGCATGTCGGAGTTACCTACAGCGGGAGGGAGGCCAGGTAGACGTCTGGAGCTCCAGGTGGTAGTGTCATCATCTGAACTCTTCAAGGAGGCAACCCTGCTTTATTTTTTTTTCAAGGAGGGCAGGTACTAAAATTCAGTTTTGCATGAAACTCCACCACAACTGTGGACTGATTGATTCCTCCCCTTTCCTTCTTTTCACATAATAGCCTTGTACTCCATCACATTCAGCCCTAAGCTATCATTATTTCCTTTTCAGCTTTTTCCAGAGTACAGCTCTGAACCTTTTCACTTGGACAAGCTTGGCTGGGCAGCAGAAAAGCACAAGTATCATGATGTATTGCAACAGTTTTTCCATTCAGCTTTGATTCCTTTAGCTAACAGCTAACTGGCAGTAACGTGCGCACACCTCCACAATTCACATCCACCGGTCAAAGAGGTAAAGTCTGGACCGAGATCTGTGGAAAGCCACAATAGCAGGGGTTGCTCCAACATACTTTGCTCTTGTTTGTAATGAAAAAAGCAGACAATCTCATCCAGTGCAGGGAAACTTTCATGTGGCTCTATAAACCAATAGAAAAGAGGCAAAAAATACCACACACACACACACGGGCGTACGTGCATGTGCATGCGCACTTAAACACACCCATAACGTCAACATGCGTGCACATACACACTTCAGCTACACAGGCTGTAACTCTTTCAAGGACGGATCACGTGTTTTCATGTTCTGGAGACATTACAAACATCAAATGAGTCCCATACGCTGAAACCAGTTCAGAGAGAAACTATTTTTAGTGTCTGAGGACATTTTTGCTAATTCACCGAGCTTCTCTTGACTCATACCGCCAAAGCCCGAAGAAGTCCACGCATTGTACCAACTGAGGAATGCTGCGAGCTGGTTTGAGGGCACCGCAAAGCTCTTTCCAGAACCGCACAGGGGCTTCGGTGAAAACAAAAGCCCAAATGAAAACACATGCACTGGTTGTTTTATTAATCTCACCAGACACTCGTACCCATGTTATTACCAGATTTAGTTTCAATCAAGAGACCTCAGCGATGAGTCAGAAGAGCTGACGACTAAAAAGGTTATTTTGATTAGATTTTATGCAAGTGAGACATTTTCTTTACTGACGGCTATTCCCAATCGAACCACATGTTTTTATTAGTCGGGACAAGATAGGGGCTACACCCATGTACAAACAGGACCTCCTTTACTAATGCGATTATCAATTGCATAAAGCAACAACAACATGTTTGGGAATAGTTCAGCATTCTGGGAAATAGACTTTCTTAGATGAGAAGATACCTCTCTCATCTCTGTCCAATAAATATGTAGCTGGAGCCAAGGGGTGTTTAGCTTAGCTTAGCTTAAAGACTGGAAACAAAGGGAAGCAGCTAGCCTGGTTCTGTCCTTTGTCTGTGTGCAGCACCTCAGTAACTATAACTGATTAACACCTTTTATCTTGTTTGTTGAAATCAGGTGAAATAAAGCAGTGAAAAAAGCGGTGCCAGAATCACTGAAAATTAAAGTTCCTTGTAGCTGCTTTAATCTGAACACAAATTAAGTTTCATCCAAGCACAGCAACAACCCGAAGTCTCGTCACGTGTGACTGTGAGACTGATGGTGGCCTTATGCTAAGCTAAGATGAGCTAACTGGCAGCAGTTGTGAGAATGACGTTAATCTTGTGATCACTCTCTTACCAGGAAAGCAAATAAGCATGTTCACCTCTCTCGACCTCTTGACCCTTTCAGTCAAGGCAGATCATCGGCCATTAAACAGTTTAACCAGCAAGTCACTTCCAATATTTCAACAGCATTTCAGGAAAGCTACAAATCTAGAAACACATTATATTACAAAAGGAAACCATTAGCAGCAACCGCTGGATGATGGATGATTTAGACAATTTGAAAACGTTGAACTTCTGCTTATTATTAGCTACAAAGCAGAACCTCAAAATGCAGCAGAGCTGACCAGCTGCAGCGCATAATAAATATGCAGACTGAAAATTAAATAAGATTTTGCTCTCAGAGATGGTGAACCAACCCAAATTACATTTCTAAAATATTTTTGATTTTCTTTCCATTCCGTCGTCGTGACTGGAATCAAACTAATAACAGGTTGCATAGCAAAGAGTTGAGATCACCGATCAAACCGCTTCCTTTCGATCCGACTTCAGGTTTCTGTCTCTATTTCTTTGAAGTTTGCGATACTAACCGAGGTAGAAAATATTAGTCACCGACAGGAAGTGCGAGTTGCAGGGGGAAAGGAAAATAAAACAGACCGAATAACACATCGGCTGGGCAGTTCAGAGAGCCAGCGAGAGAGTGAGAGTAAGAGAGACAGTCCTGCCAAATACGAGTTCATTTTCATGTCGAGGTGCTCTGATGTCAGAGTCAGAGAAACTACAGAAGGCTCCATCTTCCAGGCTCTTTTTTTTTCGTTTTTTTGAAAGCTCCTCTTGGCGTTGCAGAATCAATAATGTGAAAATTTTAAAATGCATTTATTCTGTGCTCCACTTAAACCCAACAAGGCCACTACAGAAATGTAACCCTGCAGACTTTCTGCAGTTGAGTTATGGCGCACGATCCTGCAGGTGCAATGCATTCCTCTGCGACTTAGAAATGTGAAACAAACTGCAGATAATTTATGTCTCGTTTCACGCTATCCTCGTAATAAGTAACTCAGCGCCATATTCCCACTGCATTTTAACGTCTGATGTGAAGAGTTCATAATAAGGGCGCTTATATAAAACAGGCTAACTCGACAGAGTTAAGAGCAGAAAAGTTGTTTTCTACTGAGGGATTATTTTAATGCAAAACAAAAGGAACCGGATATTGTTGAAGAATGTAAAATAAGATGCATTCAATTATAAATGTTTTGAAAACATTAAAGGATTACGTCTGGGAATAGTTTTAAAATAAAATCAAGAAACTTGGACGGTCGTTTAAACGAAGGCAGGTGTTCTTTGTAAAATTGTGTTTTAAACATGTTATCAATTTCCTGACATTTGTCACAGCAGTGCAAATATAAGAGAGAAAACTTCTGAAGTCAGCAATCGGAATATATTTTTGAGTTTCTGTAATCCGGATTACAGCTCGCAGTTTTAATGAGGCAATCCGTCCCCATAGTGGACAGCTCCAAAATAAAAGAAGCTGCCCGACCCCGTCAACGTACAGCTCAGCTTTAGGGAGTGATTTAATCAGCGGTTCCCGAAGGGAGAGTTAAGAGTGGTTATACTATTATAATGCCATTAAAACAATGAGAGAGTAGAAATGAAGAATCATTACTCTTGTATCAGATTTTACTCCCAAGTGCTCCTCACCCCCACACAACGTGAAATCAAACAGGAGTCTGTGGCTTATTGCAAAGCCCTTTAAGTGGCACTCGAATGAAAAAGTAAATTGGAAACCAGCGCGTTATAGTCGAGACCTCCAGCAACAGACAAAGAAAAGGACAAAAAAAAAATCAACTCCAATGTTTTCCTGGCAACACGATGGTCACACTGCACATGATTAAAGCATTGCTGTGCGCCATTACACTTAAACGTCGGCCTATAAAGTTGCGGTGTTTATCTCGGCCTTGTAGCGTTCTAAATGATCACGCTCTGATTGTGATCATCACGGAGTATCAGAAAAAAAAAAAAAATACCCTCCCGCTCGGGGCAAAGCTTTGCATCGCAAATTTACAGTTTAGCTCTTAGAATAACAAATCTATAAAACAGCTCGGGGGCAGAAACTGGAATAAATTAGCCTGAGTCCTCCATGTGACACATCGACCGCAGTCCCCTCTCCCACTCTCATTCTCCTCCTCCCTCCCACCCTCACATTAAACCAGAGTTACTGTAAACTGAGTATAAAACCCATAATCCTTTGCATCTGGGTTCTCGTCTTGGCGCGCGGGACGGGTTCGGCTGATAGACCGCAGTTAGGCTGGCACACACTCCCCAGTTGTTGCTATGCTTCATGTTGGGTGGGTTGCCGGTGGGGGTGCAGAGACCCTGAACAACACACAGGGGACTCGGAGAAACAACGACATGCCACACCCAAAAATGTAACGAGAACACACACACTCACCCCCACACACACGCACGTTAAACTCGAGCAAAACAAACCCAAATATTTCATGACATTCATCAATTCTGCCGCATTATCAACCTTATCCAGAGGAAAAAATGCCTGCATCATCACGTTTCTCTCTGTTTACAGTAAAGACATCATCATATACGGTAAAAGGTGGTACTCTGCCACAAAAGCTGAACCCCCACACTGGAAAAAAGCTTTTGAGTGGAAAACTCTTGGCAGCTCAGAAGCAGTTGACAGTTCTCGGGGGAGTTGCGTGACAAAAGGATGATCTAGCGAGCGAGCGAGGAGGGGGAGGCCTCGCACACATCTTGGAGGCCTGAATTTCAACCGCGATGTTTGCTATCTGTAAGATTGATGCAAGTGAGGGGAACACTAAACTTTTGAACTTTGTGCAACGCCGCACACCTTTGCACTTTCAACAGCCTCGTTTCCTTTGTCTCCTTTTCGGTTGTCTTAATTTGACCCCTTACTCCGCAACTGTATCTTTTAATTGTGTCAGCAGATCTTCAGAGTTTCCAGTAATAACATGGGAATAAATTATTTGGATCCTCCTCAACAAAAGGCTTCTTACCAACGGGCTCTTAAATGCAACGACAGATGCCCCGTGCAGCCAGCCAATCTGTCATTTTAAAGCTCTGTTAATTAGGGGAGCTGCAATGGAAAAACTAATGAAATCACCTCATGTCAACTCTATGTCATCTCTACGGTAACGTCAAGCCAGCTTTCTTTTGGCGAAATCAAGCATCGTGGTCTGGGATCTTTTATTTAACCCAGAAAAACAGGATATGTGTCCCCCCCCTTCCTGGTCCCCTGTTGCAGAGGGGGACCGCTGACTGTGAGCAGTACTCACACAGTTAGCTGAACATCTCTTCGCTTCGTCCCTTCATGTGACCTCGCAGCAGCCAATGAAAAACAAAAAGTCATGTGACTTTTATGTGCCGTGTATTCTTGCACACAAAACGCAGTGAGCGCCAGAAAACAACAAACCAAAAGACAAGAAATGAAGCTCAAAAATTAAACTTTAACTACGTGAAAATGAGAGCAGAAGCCGATTCAAGAAGACGGGATCCAAGAGGATGCAATGTGCGACGACTGCACCTTTTCCTGCGGTGCTAAATAGCTTGTTAGATAAACTACAGCCTGTGTGTGTGTGTTTATGTTGGAGAGTGCCTTTATGAGTGACGTCAGAAGGTATTGGCGCTCATGTCACAGCCTCCGTCCCCACGGTGATGGCGACCAGAGCCCGTGGATAACAGCGGTTTGACTGATAAGGCCACCATGGTAACGCTGTTGTTTTGAACCACACGAGGACGTCGACGTGAGGGAAGCAGCCGAGCCGATTTTTGTGTTGACTCCTATCTGCAACCAGGAGCAACTGCAACAACACTGATTGTACCTGAACTCGAACGTGTTTCTGTCGCTGTCTTTAAGTTAGAAAACACCCTGAAAGAATCGGCTGAGCTGTGAGATCCAGTCTGTGAGCTGTAGTTTGAGTTTGAATTGAACTCTGATTAGCCACTTTTGCACTTTTGAACCTTGTGATTATCTGTTTAAAATATGAGAAATTATGCATGATTCAGCAACCGAATGACGTATTTTAAAGCCAACAAGTCGGCCAAATGAAATCACAACATTTGTAACTGAAGCAATCTCTGAAGTGAAGCCACTATCAGCAGCAAGATGTCGAAATAGTCTAAATAAATCAGTTTTATGGTCTGACAACTCCATGGTTAAATTTTTAGGGACAAAAACAACTTAGTTAGTTTTGGGGAAACATCCTGATTTAGGTCACAATCACTGCTTCATTAAGGTTAGGCACCTTCATCATGGTTACAATAATAACCGCACGGTTACGGTTGGGGAACAGCCGTGGTCGCGGCTTGGAAATGACGTGACTTTTAGTAGAAAACAGGAAACAAACAGCAGTCCGATGTTTCGGTAACTCATCCATCCTCCCTGTGCTGCCTTTGTCACTCTTTAATAACGTCGGATAAATCGTCTCAGCCTTTCATACATGGGGAGCCACCAGGAGTATTTTTCTTATCCATCATGTGTATTGTGAGTCGCTGTAGCAAGTAAATTTCCCCAGCGTTGGATCAATAACGTCTATTTTATCTTGTTTTCCTCTTTTTCCGCGTATGAGAGTCCAAAAATCCAGACAGAGAGCTTCATCACTTGAGCACGAACAGATTACTCTCGCCTCTTAATATGAAAAGTGACAATATTTCCCAAACAGCTGCAAGGGCTGTCTACTTTTATACTCCTCGCCTCCTTTTCAATCATCTGTCATGTGTTTGTATTCAGGTCACACTCGACCCCTTGATGATGCTCCAGACAGACCAGTTACAGACGTGAAACGAGTGGACCGGCTTGAAAATGTGATGCAGATCTCATATTCTGTAGTCATCCCCCCATCTCTTGTAAAACGGTTGTAAATGCTTGTAGTGGTTAGAAGCAGAGTTTTTAAAAAAACAAAACAGATGTCATCTTCTAGCGAAGTAGTCATGGAGGGGCTTTTCATCCACCTACAACCTCCATGTAAGACAGTCCACGCTGTGAATTACTGATGATACTTTTAGATTATTTGTTTCGTCCTTTTAAGGAAATATTTAACACGATTCAACAGCTCGACTGCACGGGCAGCAGGATTAAAACAAATGTTACAGCAATCCTTTGGGGACGTTGATGAGAAAACAAATATATAATCCTTGTTTTCTTCATCCACGAAACGTTTACTTTCTGCAGATGTGTGTGATCTGATGTGGTTTACACTCAAACTTTTTTTTTCTCTCTTTTTGTTGAGCTGGGCTTCTTGCCAGTTGGAGGCCTTCGCTCTCCCTGTTGAATTACCCCGACACGTTTGAGGCTCGTGCGCTCTCGTACATAGACCCACAGCGCAAACTGCCGCCTGGTCCTCCACACTCCAGACCGAAAACCACAGGCAGGATGACTGTGGCTTCAATGGTCAGAGAAAGCAGAGGGGTCCACGAAAACAAACTCAAACACTGAGACGCTGTGATAAATACACCAGTTCACCTCTATGGAGCAGGATAAACAAAAACACAGACTTCCACACCTTGGTTTGAAATCATGTCTGCTCTCTTTTTAAAGACGTGTTTTATACAAACTTTACTGAATGAAATGGTGGAAAACCCAAAATGGAGGCCCAGGCTGAGGTTTCAGAGAGACATGACCATACAGGACGGTAATTATATGTGCTGTAATGCTCTGTTGATCATACTGGTGCGGAGACACATAGAGGCCTTATAAAAAACATAGCCTTTCCACAAACCGTGACCAGAAAACACAGCTCTGCATTGTAAAATATCACAGTAAGAACACAGGCGAAAAACCCTTCAGCCCACAACATTAGAAGGCCGCAGCTCGTAAGAAGCACAAGCGCCATTTCAAACCTCCCGGCTCACCAGAAAATCGTCCTGTTTTCAAGCGGGACATCGTAATGTTACAGTTATTTGTCACATGAAGCATCTGCGTACACAGTGCGGCTTTGTCACACAGTGACAGCATTGTGGATCAAGCAAATTAGCTTTCGACACGGGCGTCTTTGTGACCCGGTGTTTCGACGCACCATGGAAACCTAAAAGGAAGCCAGATAAAACAAGGATTGAACATTTGTCTGCTTTTTTTCTGCCGATTTACCGGTCAGACCAAAAACATGGCAGATTCCTGCGTGAACAACAAAAGCAAAATTACAAAATTGTTTCAAAACAATGACAAAATGGAGAAATTTGATCGTATTGCGTACACGTGTGACAGACAGGCTGTGGTAGACAGCGCTTGTACTCAATACTGGTAACCCAACTAAACTAAACTAAACTGCTGGAGAAGAAGTCAAAAAACGGTTCTTGAGAAGTTCTCTGGACAACCAAGTTCTTTGAGTCTTGATCGCAGATTTTTTGGTGCTTTGAAGAAACTTTTTATGTTTAATAATCTGTTACTGGAACACTGGTTATTGGTTCTTTAGCAGCAATGTGACCTGTTTTTGATAGAACAGCATCAAACAGCCTTTTTAGCGAACCTGAAGTACACATGGCTTTAACTTATGGCTGCTGTAGGCCTAAACTATTGACCAACTTAAGGCTGCGTAAAGAAAATAATTTTAGAGAGAGCCATTAGTAATGTGATAATAATTCATATAAAGTTATAAATAAGAATTACCATGTCATTTACCAATCGTTCCATCCAAAATGAAACATGAAATCTTATTCTGAGGGTGTAATCACTGAAATCATTAGGCTACATTGTAGTCTGGGAACGCCTGTGTAATGCCTGTACGAGAACGACACGACAACCCATCCTGTAGTTGAGATATTTCAGTCTGGACCAACCAACGGATATTACATCCCCGCAGCCTAAGAAAGGCTGAAGACAGGAGCCAAGTCGTAATGAATTTCATGTATCCTTCAATGAAAAACACATTGACAACATAATCGCACAAGAATTTCAAACCTCGCTGAATCATGTTCTAACTATCCGAGAAGCCATAACGAGTCTATAAGCAGGATATTTCTAATGGCGGCGACACTTGATCTCCTGGAATGTTTCATTGTTCGAGCGTGAATCACGGGCGAGTTGTTGATTCAGACGTACATTTTCTCCTCTCATCGCTTCCTGTGATTTACTGTCCAACTGCCAATCAGGAAACTCTCCACACTCTGACTATGAATGTTTCTGTGAGTCAAGTTATTATCTTGAATTTGCCATGTCACCGTATTCCTTTATGATAACGCCACGGTGTGTGTAATCTGACTAGATAGTGGTGTGATGTTTTATTACTTCCTCGTCTCTTCCTATCCAGAGTTAAGAGGTTTTTTTTTAACATTCAATAACGGTTCAACAGTCCAAAATCAAGTTTTCTATAATGTAGAACAGATGTTTTAAATTTCTGCTCAAAGAATGATGTGCATTTTTAGTTGGATCTCAAAATAGTTGCAAAAATAATTTATTAATAGACAAAATCACGTCAGAATGAGTTTACTTCTCCAAATGAAAGTGGTCTGAATGATTTACAAAAAATTAGGGCTGCACTTAACGGATCATCGGTTACCTGCCAATAATCCCTCAATCTCTCAATTAATGACTTCATTCGATCATTTGATCTACAAATCATCAGAAATCAGCAAAAGAATCACAGAGCTCACGGCGATGACTTTGAGTATCTCAGTCCAAAACTTTGAATTATGCACTTTCAGTAACGCAGGTCCAAGAAAAGCATCTAGTGATCATATTTGAGAACCTGGAAACTGCAATCATTTGGCACCTTTGCTTGAAAAATAACTCCGGTTATCAAAATAGTTATTAATTTTCTGTCAGCTGGCTCGTTGATTGTTAGATAAATCTCCGTGTACTGGTGTGGAGACAATAAGAGACAAGAATGAGCTAGAACAGCTAGAATACGTTAAATTATTTGATGAAAAGCAGGTACTCTGGATGATTCATAAAGCAATATTTTAAAGTTATATTTCAGTTTTGTCTGGAGTTTTTGAATATCTTAGTTTGCTCTTGAGATGTATCTTTAGTTATACGACACAGCTTAACGTTACTGTGTACCGTGACAAACAAAGTTTTGAAGTAAAGGAACGATCCTTTGTATGAAATATACCCAGAAAGCTCTGCAGCTGCACAGTGACAGTGACTTTCCTGAACTTGTAGTCTGTCCATCAACATGTCAGTAATTTAATTACACCATTGACCCCTCTGATGTTTTGGTCCTAATTGTTTTTACACATCACAGCGTCGCCCTCATGCTCATTTTCCTACCATGACAAAACTGTTTTCTTTCATCATAAAGTCTTCCTTCCTTTTTTCTCGATCGCCTCAGGAACAACTCATCCTTGTCCTCCTCTTTCAAGGTCAGAAAGTTGTGGGAAACGCTGCATTAAAAAGGAACTTGATTCTTCGTGTATTTAGCTGATCTTCCCATGATAAAAGCAGGCAAAGGTCAACACTTCTTCATCCATATTTATTAGTACGCAGCGTTCCCCAACGCATAACGAACAGGCCATGAGGTCAAGAGCCTTTGAAATCTTCAGAGGAGCTTCAAGAAAGCAGAAACAATCTCCACTGAACTCTTACAGCATCCACAAACATTTGATAACTCAGAATAAGTCTTTGATAAGGAAGTCTGTAATTACATTAACCAGGCAAGCAAAGAAGCGATTTTTGAGTTGGGTGCAAGAAAACACGTCTGCGGTCTTTGTTTGGTCCTTTCTCTAGAACTCACTTTGTCTTGGATGTGCATCAGTCGTGCTGGACGTTGTCTTGACTGTTTGCAATAACATATGAGGCCACAACACTGATATTTAATTCATTTCCTCCTCGTTAATGCAAACAATATGTGTGTGTACACAAAATGGCTGCAGAGAGCTGGTAGCTACATCGACATCTCTGTTTATCCTGAAGAAAACTAAAGATCGTGACTTTTCTTAATGGAAACTGTCCATGCTGCAACTGTAACATCTTTTATTATTTGTTTTCTTGAGTCAGAAAAGGTCAAATAAACTTGTGTAATTCTGGTTTTAGTCTTGAACTGGTCTCAAAACCATCAAGAACTCGACTTGGATCTGGCTTTGAAGCTGACACGGTTACAGCTTGCACTCAGTTTTATAGCATTACCAGGCAGAAAACTAACTCTCGTTGGCCGAGGGCTCTCTATCATGTTTCTATCTGCAACATGAGCAAATACAGTAGTTTCAGGATAAGTCTGTTGTTTTTATTCTTGTCAATAAATCCCACGAGAAGACCGGCTACTATGACAGGGGCTGTCTGTGCAGCCAAAGGCTGATATGGCGTACTCCTCTCTTCCACGGAGCTCCATTGTTGATCAGAAGTGGTTAAAAACTCGGTGAATCACCCTGTTGCACTGGCTGACATGTTCTTTTATGGTGATGAATATGAGGACTGTAGTTTATTTTGAGTTAATGTCTTTGCTGCCATAAATACTCACTAGAGCACCAAATGTGTATTAATCCGCGGCTGAAAATAGTCCGACGAGTTTACCTCTATTTTAGGAACAAACTACAAATTCCAGCTGTTTTCGAAGATTGCCAGACCTTCTTTTTGAAAATGAAAACAGATCTTTGAGATCTCTTTCTCTCTTCGAGATTTATGCCTACAGGAGGAAACAATGAAGGAAATCTATAGCTGAAAAGAAACCCTGAAAGATATTTCACATACCAATCATCATTTAGTCACACTGTGACTCTATATTGACTCACTGGTGCTAAGACTCCTACATATAATGGCTGTAGAGTGTCATGTATGCATTGTGCACATCTGGATGTGCTTCAAGCGCGGTGACATACGCAAAAAAAAAATCTGCACCCATTTCACAGCTTTACCAAACTTTACAGTCTGTCCCTCACAGGCCGGTCGATCGCTGATGCGTAGTTCTCCGATCGCGTGTTTAACTTGTAGTTTCTTACGAGAGGAAACAGCCGATCAGACTGGAGCCACTAAAGGGGGAAACGCTGAACCACTGCAGGCAGCCAAACCTGCCAAGTCATCACAAATCTGCATTGAACATCGACATAAACACAGATGTGCACACACAGACCTTGCCTGTTTCTTATACCTCAACACACACACACACACAGGCACACACGGGCACGCTTGCTGTCTTTTCTTTCCATTCTAACCTTTGTTTTGGCTAAAGACCGTGCAGATTGCTTACTCTTGTGGTCTTGACCCTCGTGGTAGGGGAGCTGCTGTCCAAACCTTGTTGGAGAGGTGTGAAATCAAACCCCATCTGCTTTGGCAAAAAAAAAAAACCTACCACGAGCACAGGAGCTGAACGAGCTATGGCGTCTGCAAATCCCCAAGTTATAAATTCAATTTACATAATTTACACAGCACTGATTTTCTCTTTTCTGAATTTAACAGGGCCTACTGTATGAAAACAGTTTAGCAATTCAGTGTTTTGTTGATGTATGTTGGGTAAAATATGGGCATCTTGGGGGGTCTCTGGCAGCTAACAACATTGTACAGATCCCTCTGAGTGTCTGCGGTGTCTGAATAATATCACAAGATGCATCATCCTTTTACCGAGAAGGTTTAAGAACGTCATATTTCATATTGCGGATAAAAGTTCCCATGCAACAGCTTTAATATGAGTCTTTAAGTCATGGCTGTATGAAAGAGAGAGTGCAATTTACAGTAACAGACTTTAACCACGCCACATCTGGTTTAGATTAAGACAACACTTCGAATGTGACTGGATGGCAGCTTTTTTTCTCTCTCTCCCTCTCCCTCCCTCTCTCTTTGCAGCTGCTACGTTACAGAGAGCTGGGAACCATTTGAGCCGGTGTGACCATCTTTTTTCTGTTGTTGTTGTTGTTGTTGTTGTCGATGATGTTTTCCTGCCATCCGTTTCCGGGATTTATTTAAAGTACCATCTCAAATAATGCGACACCTGGGTGATTTACCAAAGACTCAAGTGTTGCTGCCTGCGGGGTGGTACAGCCGTTATGCATGGAGAGTTCGAGCTGCACACTGGGAGACAGATGTGCATCTCAATCAATGCCATGTGGTCAAGCATCTGCTGCAGCTGAGGTACCTAGATAACCGGTAAAGTCCTGGCAAAGCGCTCACACAAGCGGCAGCAGAATACCACCAAGGCAGGTAGAGTTCACCAACAGTGATCTGTTATTATCTCTATTGGCTTTCCTTCTCTATCTCTACTTCCAGGAAGTCCAACCGGAGCCAGTAAATTCCTAAAAGTTAAACCCCACTGATTTACAGGCCTACCTCTGGCACATGTTGTGCTGCTTTTCTGGAGGACGAGGTGGAAACCTGCAACTTATTAAAGTGATCATTTTAGAGCTTTTCTCTTTTTTTTTTTTTTTACACATAGCCCCAAAAGCTCCATCTCCCTCCCTCTTTCTCTCCAGATGGGCCTCATTCTGCAAGCATCTGGAAGTTAAAGCCTTATTTTCTTCACTCAAAAACTTTAGCCACGTGTGCTACCCTGAAGGTGAACCCTAGGAGATGTTCCTTTACTTAGTCTCTCCTCTCCGTGCTTTTCCCAGCAGTGTCACTAGACTGAAACAGTTTCAAACCCCACAGGTAGTGCCATAAATCCACTCTGTTGGACGGCCTCGTGGCCAAAGAAAGATGAAAGTACGCCCTGCCGAATGTGTGTAGGTTTATTGAAAATCCTGGCACGGTCGTGTGCATTGTGCAACACACATTAGCCCTCTAGGGGCTTTTTGGTATGACACCTGCATTTCTGTCCAGCACAACAGGAAGGCGGGGGGGGGGGGGGACAAAGAGGAGACGAGAGCCAGATACAAGTCACCACACAGGACATCCTGGGCAACACTGTGGTAGGGCACTGTCAGTGCCGGGAGGGAGAGAAATAGGTCCAGGGGCCTGTCATCTTGTTTGGGTATGATGTTCCAACTCAAGGCAACCAAGTGGAGGGTAAACTGTTAACACTTGTCTTCTCTTCTGGATGCCCAGAGGCAAACGGCAGCAGCGGGAAACTCAGCAGGACTTCTATAAGTCATGAAGGATTCATTTTTTCATCGCGCTGAGGCTTCTCTGGGGTTTTCGAATATCCAACTATTTAATTAGCGAGTAAGTTATTTTGCTGTTAACACGCTGCAAATTCAAAAGTTAACACTAAGTATCCTGTCAGCACTTTATTGAGCGTGTCTTTGAAGATAACATGCAGCATCCATTACTTTTTAATTGACTGCAACTTCCTAGTTCATTATCATCTGTCTCCAGCTAAATATTTTGTCTCTTTGGCTGAGTTTTTTTTTTTTTTCTCTACAGGGCAAAAGAAAAACAAGTTTTCAACAAAACCGAAGCCTGTCCCCACAGTCCCTCCGGTCCGTGCTGTCTGCTCTGCCTTCACTCATCTGTGCGGCGCAGCAGGGGAATAAAAACTGGGACAAAACAATAGGAAGCTGAGGAAACATCTTGCCTGTACATCCAGGTCTACAACATTCTCTTCCTCTGACATGTAAACAGACGTGAGTTGGGAATAAAATCAGGCGCATAAAAGGAAAAGTCCTTCAACGATGCCATCAGACCTATACAGGCTTTACTACTCACACCTTTTTTTCTCCAAAAGCAAACATCTTTTTTGGATTCTGTGTCCACTTTGACAAAGAGTCCCTTTTTTCATAACAGAACTTGTGTTGTTTTGAGTAATGGTGACGCTGACAAATAGCGAGGATCTGTCATCCTGCCTTTCCTGAGCCTAGGTTTGTCTTTTAGAAGTGGCCTGGAAAATGGGAATAGAAAAAAGAAAATAAGTCCTCTCATAAAATGCAAGACGGACGACTCCGAGAGTCATAGCTTAACACAGCTGGTGGAGTGGATCTGGGTCTGAGCTCAAGAAAAACATCAAGAGCTCTAGCAGTTCACGTCCACGCGGTGCCAAGCATGACACAAAGGCCATTTGTTTTTCACATGCAAAACTCTCGTCCTGTATGGTAAACTCATGATATTGCTTCTCATTACTGACAAAATAAACGTTTGCACTCAATCTTCACGATAAATTTCACTCAGACAAGTATTAAAGACAAAACAAAAACATAAACACAACCCCATTTTCATCACAGGGATGGAAATAAAAAGCGAGAAGCCCTCCGGGCCGTGAATTTGGTGCTGCATTTCCTCTAATTCTACGTCTCAGGTTTCACTTGGTTCCAGTCATCCTGCATAGACGCCACAGTGAGACGCAGGCACCAGAGAAAGCCCCTGAAATCTTAATGAACAATGTCTCCACTGCTGCTCCACCCACCACCCCCAAACACCACCCACCAACCACCAACATAAGCAACTTCAGGAAAGACCCTCACCACAGTACAAGTAGTCTGTGGTCACTTCATCAGGCTGTTGCTGACTCCTCCTTCTGTTCCAGCCCCAAACCCCCCGACCTTTACTGTTTATGATTGGTTATTTGAGCCCGAGCCCAGTGAAACCGTACATGTTCCACAGCCAGAGCGGAGCAGAGCGACCCAAAACCCCTGAGCTGGATGGCTGCAGTCGAATCTGCTCCAAATTACTTGCACGGCTGCAGAGCACATGGGGTTGAAAGGCTTATATAAGCCTGTGGTAGGAATATTCAACCCGTGTCACCTTCTTTTGAATTCCCACTGCTCTTTGTCTTTTTCATCATGACTATTTTAGCATCACAAATAAAAGCTTGGGGAGTAGACAAAGGTCTTTTTTTTTACAACTTCTTAACTCTGACAAGGAAAACTTTGCCACTGATGCTTGTCACTGCACAAGTACTGAGTAAAAGTCAGTTTTCTTATGTGCCACCTCTACAGTACCACACACCACTGCTGCTATCCACCTGCCACAATCTCATCAGCAAGTTTGGAGCTTAAAACAGAGGAAATGGTTAGAACGGGTTTAGTGTAGCATTCGTTTTGGTGATAATCAAGCTTTGAAGCTGATGTTGCTTCAAGACCTTTCATTGATCTCTTTGTTTCCTGAGATCAGAGAACTCAGAAACAATAAAATCAGCTCACTGCAACATCTGCGGTTTCCATGGTCACACAGCGAGCCGCCGCAGAACAATAGGAAAAGCTGAACCGTCATCAACTTTGACAGCGGTGGCAAATACTCACACATAATTCATACCAAATTTTATGGCAATCCATTCCATTTTCAGACCTTTCACTCAAAATATAAAACCTCAACCTCACTGTGGTGCAAGAAGGGAAGTCAGAGGATCCCCAAAGTCAGTAGGGTTAATCGTCTGGGTACCCTGAAAGGCTGCACTAAATCTTGTGCCAAACAGTCCTGTATCTTGACCTTTGACCTGTGAAGCTACATGAAAAGTCAAAAGATCACCAAAGTCAGCAGGTGTCATCCTCTGGGGACCACGAGTATCTATGATTCTTTTTTTCAAATCAGTAGATTTATTGAGATATTTCAGTCCACGCCTCGGACTGCGCTTCAAAGGAAAACAGACAAAGACTTCAGGCTGTGATCTCACTTAAATTACACAAGTGGTGTGTGGCCATCGGGTATAAACTTGTCAAGAAAAGCTGTGGTCCTCAAAAGACAACATGCAGACTTTCTTTCTCTGCATGGTGTTCCAATCAATTTTAAAAATGTCCAGGCACTGGGGGATCAGATTAACACTAATGTCTCTTACCTCAAGTCCACTTTTTTCCTACTTCTACCTCATCTCTTTGTGTCTCTGGCCTGTGTCATCTCCAACAAAAACATATCCAGTAGCCTGAGCCCCCTCCTGGACAAACAGATGGTAAGTCATCCAGATCACCAGCTGTCTGACTGGAGACGGGTTTGTTGCTCGACCAGACACACACACAAAAGAAGAGGGTCATGCCACTGATAGCTGAAACAGTCTGGAGGAGGGCAGAGACGTTTTCAAGGGAGAGATGCTATTTTCCACTAATGAGGATCTCATATGAGGACGAGGAAGAAAAACAAAAATCGAGGAGGCACGCTTGTGTTACTTTTCACATGCAGAATTCAACTGCAGTGTCCAATATCTGTAAATAATGATACGTATAAAAATGGCACACTGCTTTCAGGAATACTTGGAGAAGGACAAAGGAAAGTTCAGTCTGCAGTCAGAGAGACTTCCTGGCGATTTTTGGTTGCCAGAGCAGATGTGAGGTCAGGAGTCCAAACCAGGTGGTTAAGATTTACTCTGATAGTTAATCATATCTTGCCTCTCGCAGATGTTTTTTTATGCTTAAAATGGTGCCAGGGTCTACTTAATCAAAAAGAGCCTTCATTCATAAGTCACAGTCAATAAGAGCAAAAATGCTGAATTTACAGGGTGCTTTTAAAGCTCCGCCGGGGAGAAGAAATGAGGAGTTTGCTTCCAAAACAGTACGCCTCAATGTACAGCAGTTAATCATTTTATAGCCCTGAACTTACAGAGAATCAAGGCTTGTAAAAAGCGTCAATCAGTTTGTCAACAAGTGACTATGAACACCCTGCCAACGTGCAGAAGCTTGGCTTGGAGGTTTGTGCTTATATTCACTTTGAGAAGTACCTTTTTATCCAAACTCTGAGGATCTCTTACTGCTTCCCAAAAGTTGCACCAGCACCAAAAAAATAAGTGAAACGAGGACACAATCAGTCAATCCGTCACAAACTATCAACAATCTTTAGTCGCAAAATAAGCATGAAAGCAAACACATTAATAACCCACTGCATCCTCTCACATCTGCAGAGAAGAAAAAAAAACACTCTGCTTCACCTGATTAACTTCACTGACAGGACATGAAAGTTGAGTCACATCATCACACACAGGATGTGTCACACAGCTGTATGGACGGCAGCTACCCCGCCGCCACGTTTCATTGGCTTGAATCACAGCCTTTTCTGTGATCCCAAAACAAAACAAGAGATGAATCCAGAACTTAGATTAACTCTGAACAAAAAAGGCAGGAGGAGGAGGAGGAAGAGGAGGAGGAGGAGGAGGTGAGCTCCGAGGAAACAGCAGACCTACTCCCTGTGACTTCCTCTGCAATGAATCGATAGGAGAGACAAGCCAGGAGAGCGCAGCTTTTTTCAGTCACACTCTCTTGATAGTAGCTTGGAGAAGTTTTCAAAGCAAACTCAAGTCAGGCAGGAAAATAAACAGCAAGTGCATAAAGTGGTGACACAGTGCTACCATGCAGTGATTGAATTCCCTCTCTGATAAGTGTCGGCTGCTTTGTCTTTGAATGAGAGTGACTTATAACAATAGCGCGTCCGCTTGTTGATGAGCCGACACGTGGTTTCATTGTTAGTGTTAGCTGGTGGTGGAGGTCGCCTCACATGGAGGCATATGTGATTAAAAAAACAGCAACAAAACACCAAAATATGTTCAGAAATCCGCTAAATATGGTAATAAAATGTGACTTGCACTCTTTCACACCCTGGAAAGTGGCTAAGTTACTCAAGTACTGCACCTATTTATGAAATATTTCCATGTTTTGCAAGTTAATACTACTTCTACACAACATATATTAACAGCCACAGTTGCAAATTAAGATTTTCCATACAAAACGTGATCTTCGTCTTCTGTAATATTATACACATTATAGATCAAACTACACAACAGTAGATAAAACATACTAGTATAGTGCTAGTAGTGAGTAGACATTTGCAGTATTTAAATGCCGTGTGCATATTAAGGGATCTGCAATAATAAAACAATAATAATATAACATTTCTGCACAGTGAGTACTGTTATTTGAAGTGCTGCTAATGCTTTTAGCAGCATGTACTTTTACTCGAGTAGTGGTGGGGGATGTACTCAGACCCTTTACTTGAGTAAAAGCAGCCATATTGCAATACAAAAACTTGATTACAAGTAAATGTGCACTGAAAATGTCACTTAAATCAGAGTATTGTTTGTAAAAATGTATTTGAAGTATCAAAATATACTCAGATAATGACCCTGTTTTATTTCAGTGCAACAGAAGTATAAAGAGGAAATAATGAAGTAAAGTTGCTCTCAAATGCAGGACTTTTATTATAAGTGAGTACGTTTTATGTATTTACACTTTCAGTGAAGTAAAGCACCTGAGTACTTCTTAATTGTACTACTCGTTCACAACTATCGAGCATGTTCAAAATGACTTACTGTATATAAAAGATATGTAGCCTCCATGCAGAGCTCTTGACATTTAGATGGATGTTACTGTCAGAAGAAACTGCTCACACTATAAACTCACAGTAGATTACATCAGTGGCAGTGTGAGTCCTTAAAGGGAAATTTAATGTTTGGTTTTTTTAAGCAGTGATCTTGAGTCTGAAGTTGCATCTTTTTACCATTTTGGGCTCTGTAGTACATGCTGCACGGCACATTCCCATACAGTGCGCGACACCATTCAAATGTACATACACAGTCTGTTAACCAGCAGCATGCATCATCATATCTGTGTTTGGCTTTCAAATAAACATTTTGTTTAGTTTTGTTATTTTTACTCACTGACAGCTTTTTACTCACCTTGCCGGCCAAGAACTCCCGGATGATTTGTCGCTCTATATTATAGCAGTTACACTTCCCAAGGACGAAAATGAGAAAAAGAAGAAGAAGAAGAAGAAGAAGAAGGGGGTGAAACTGCGTTTTTTTCTTTTCAAGAGCTCACACACTTAGAAAAATCTTCAAGCGGTATAAACATTGAGCGGAGTGTAAAGAGACAGAAAGAGAGCGGTCGCATCCAGCGGGGGAGGGTCCTGAAGTGGAGCCAAAGAAACTGGAAAAACTGTGACAGCGAGCGAGGGGACTGAGGGAGGAGGAGGGAGGAGGAGGAGGGGAGGAGGAGAGAAAAAAAAAAGGAGGGATGGAGCAGAGAGGGAGGTCAAAGAGGAGATTGAGAGTTGTTTTTGTGCTTCAGACCTTGATATGTGTGTGTGTGCGTGTGTGTGTGTGTGTTTGGGATTCTGTGAGGGGATAAATGGTCCAGCGGGATTATACCTGATGGAAAACAGAGAAACTTTAAGCCTGACTCCTGCAGGTGGAAAAATATGGCTAATTTAATCTCTGTGTAGATAGAAGGGAAACAGCTAACCTGGCTGTGTAAAAAAATGTAAAAGAAGTGAAGCCAAAAACTGCAGTTCCTCAAACGTCCACTTGACGCTGGCTACAGAACAAGTCAGTCTCCATAAGTCCCCATGTTAAAATGTCCAACTTCACAGCAGAACTATGTTTGCAGCCTGGTCTTTATAGCTAATTTCCCCGTTCATGACAACTGTACTGAGGGTGAATTTTTATGTAACTCACCATTTCAAATTATATTAAGGCTTAAAGTGAAGCTAATTAACAGTGTAGCTGCTTTGATTGACAGTATGGTTGCATGACAGGTGGCTTGTTTGAGCACCCAGGAGACATTAAGTCCACCTCAGGTCCATTAATGAACCACATCATTGATGATTTTTAGATTAGCTGGGAGGTGGAAGAGGCAGGACAACATGGTGGCAGCCAGAGATTTTGAGCTTCATAACAACTCTTCAGAAACGTGACGTCACGGATACAACTGACTAACTGAACTAACTTTTAGCAATATTAAGTCATTATGTGTCATTAATATTCACTAAATGTCACTTTAGCTTCTAATTATTGACCAACGTCAGCATGTTAGGACATATTGTTACTTTGGATGACTGAACATCAGCACTCTTATAAAAAAAGAAAAAAAGTCTATCTACCTGATTATGGAAGCAGGCTGCAGCCACATCAGACCATTAGTGAGGTCCAACACTGAGACTGGGCAGCGAGGCCTGGCAGGCTGTCGCCATTCCAGTTCAGCCCTGAGGTGTTGGACGGGGTTGAGGTTGGGCCTTTTTGAAAGCCAATCTGCCTCTTCCACGCTAAATTCAGAGGGATTTCTTTAAGGACTTTGTGTCCAGTTGAAACAGGAAATGAACTTTTTCTCCAAACTGTTGCCATAAAGTTGGAAGTATATCTGAAATATATTTGTATTCTGTGGCGTGCAGCCCAAACCGTAATCTTTAAAACTCTTTCTCTTTCTGTCTCTCACACTCTCTCCCTTTATTTTATTGACAGCTGTGTAATATCCTCTCCTGAAATAACTGTCAGTCAGTCTTTGCAGCCAACAGTTGGAAGGCTTCCTCCCAAACAGTAGGCCAGCCATGAGCCATGATAACCAGCCTGTTTGAGGACGGGTGTTTTTCCCCCCCTGCTGAGTGCTGACACAGATAAACAACTCATGGATGGAGGCCTGGTTGGAGCAAACATCCTCACTGCACGGAAACCAAGAGCAGGGGGAAATAAAATTGTTTCCTGCAAGCCGCATAAGGACTGAGCAGCAGTCCCATGCTGAGGACACGTAAGGGGGGGGTGGCATCATTCTGGTGTTGCTTTCAGTTGTCCTCATAAGGTCAGAAGAGATCCAGGATGTAACTTTATATTACACCCAAACAAGTGTCATTCCTCACATTCAAACCTTAATTTATTCACCATGGAGTTAATCTCTGCTAGTGTCATGGCTGAAATATGACAATAACTTTTGGTTGCTGCATATTAAATTGGGAGAACTTGCTGACAGACTGAACATCATTTATACGTTTAAGTGAAAATGTTCTGGAGGTAATTAAAGGAAAGTGGCGTTTTGGGCAGCACAGATCCCGAATCTGTTTTCACTCAGGTGTGATGAATATCTGAAGCAGTGAACTGTAATCTCACAAAGGGAAACCCTGAAAATTCTGCAACCTATTTGATGAATAATGCATCCATCAGATATGCTGTAAACAAAGAGGAGTGCAGCAGACGTTAGATCAGATTCTAGACCAGTTTAAACTATTTAAAAAGCCTTACTCAGCATTAAGCTTTGCCTATGGCTCATTTAAAATAATTTAGCACCTTGTGCTGTTGATGTAAATACCTTTACACGTTGGCACCGGAGCTGCTTTAAAAGAATCGCTTGACTTTTCTGTAGGTTTCATTTTTTCTGGTGTGAAATGCTGACATCTACTGACAGGCTGAGGTTCATGGCTCCCACGTCCTCTGATAACTTTATTTTAATGTTTTACTTTTCACCACTGATCAAATCTGAAATGAAGTTCTTTGTCCTTTAATTGGATTTTACCGAAATTATTCTCACTATACGTCTGAATTAACTATCACAGACTAACAGGGGGAAAGAGCTGCTGTAGGCGACTGATTTATGAATGATTCTCACTTATTCTTGTTTTCAAATATCTGATTCTGTGTTTTTCTGTAAGCTGATATTGCTATAATATATTTGTCAAGTTTCTTTCAGTCGTTTTAACATCTAATCTATCCACTTTTTTTCCTTTTAGGTAACTTTATTCCTTATTCCACCTTGTCTGTCAGTATCACACATCTGTTCTTTGTCAGTTTGTTCCACCTCTTCATTGAAGGACATATTCAAACCCTTTTTTATGCACTTTTCCATAAATTGTTTTAATGTATTAAATACAAGATGTAGAGATACATACAGTATATGACATGGTGGCATTACAGTGCTGCTTTTTAGATACTTTCAGTACTTTTCTGTTGCCAAAATCTTTACACTTTTAGTTGTAACAGTATATTTTATAGATTTATTTTTTTAAGTGTGATATTTAAATACTTCGTCCATCTCTGTATTTTACATTATATAAAACATATATAATATTTATTACAATATAATAAATATAGTTAGTTATCTGTATGTTTGTATTAATTTAATTATATAACATATTTTAATTAAGTTTTTTTTATTTCGCCATCTCTGCTCTGATTGGCTTCTCGACGAAGAAGGCGGGAGCCACTGTGACGTGTTTCCGGTGTCATGTCGGCCTTCAGCTGAGGCCGCATGGCTAGCCACGGTTTGTCCACTTAAATGTGTGTTTTCCTCTTCAGCTGGCTGTTTTAATGATCCGGCTTTAACGAAACAAGACGCCGAAAGGTAAAATGCGTTCGTCTTTTAATGTGTTAGAGTTTAGTATGAAACGTTAGCCGACGAAAGGCCGTTAAAAGACGAGATTTGATGTTTAATTCAGGCTTTTTATGTTAGCGGTTAGCATCGACTCCTGTCAACACCAGTGAAGAAACCAGAGAGATTTAAAATCTGGTTTATCCACGAGAAATATGAGTTTGTTGGAAAACATCCTGGATTAATTGGATGTGAATAAAGCTGACACGGAGCAGCGTGTCTGTTTTTAATGACAGCAAACAGCAGGTCAAAGATAACTCACTGCATTACACTGAATACTGTCAACACACTGAAGCTGGAGAAAAGTTACCTGGACACAAATGATATCAAATCATTTTGTCCGACTAAAAGTCCAAAACTCAGATATGTAGTCAACAAATACAGATAAATTGTATAATAATATATATAACTATATAATATAGAGATAAACAGCATCAAATCTTCACATTAAAGAAGCTCAAACCAGAGAATGTTTGAACTTAATTATCAGAGTAGTTATCGGTTAATGTCTTTAACTATTAATATATTAATTAAACTCAATGTAAAGGGTTTGTTTGACAGAAGAGCTGCAGACAGACGGTGGATATTTTTTTGTCTGTACTTGCATGAATACATTATGTCAAATGACAGCAGCCACTTTACTTTACAAACCCAGTTGCACGACGTGAAGTTCATTGCTGTACACCATTTAAAAAATACAGTTTGCTCCGTATACATCTTTTATTTATGTTTGATAGACCTCACTGTTTATACTGCCATGTTTGCCATATTTACACTGTTTATATCTCTTAGATTTGTCGTATTTTTCTTAGATATCTTTTAACTTGTTTTATATTTCATGATGGAAACACTGTTTCAATTCTCTGTACGTCCTGTACAAATGTTGACTTGACTTGATAAATACATAAAAACACAGATACAGTAAACACCACAACATAACCAGAGATTAAACTCTTTAACTTTATCAATACTGAATATGCCGTCCTCTCTGGCTCGCCTATTCGCCCCTCAGGACAGTGACACCAATACTCTGCGTCTCTAAATGTTCATGAGTCTACAAACAAGGAGATGTGTTTACTCTTAACGGTCTGTTGCTGTGAAACTCTTCCTGCTCCCCGTGTTGAGGATTTACAGCAGGATCTTTTCTGTCAGTTTTATCAAGCTCCAAATGTTTGCACAGCGCTGATAGAAGTGTTTTCCCAATTCTTTTTGGCATCTTGCAACCCCTTAAATCACAGCAGCATCCTCCTTCACGGGTTGCGTGATGTATGTGTTAAATCTGTCAGCAGTCGGCCAAATCTTTATTTTCCCTCCTTCTCCTGAAGAGGTGAAAATATTCAGTGTAGTCCAGATGTCAGTGTGCACTGTGCTTTACAAGCAGCGGGCTATTTTACTAGTAAGCCTTACTAGTAATGCTTGTTTAGGCTACCACAAACTAAATGAACTAACTCCTGTCTGTCAGTAGTCAGTTGTCCCGCCTAATGTTCCCCGCTGTGCTTTAAACAGATGGCAGAGGTTGTTCAAGAGAAAAGCCGTGGCTTGAAGTTTGCAGAGCAGCAGCTCCTGCGTCACGGCTGGGAACACGGTAAGATGCTCCGAGCTCTTTTGTGCAACAGTTTGAACGACTGCAGTGTGTCAGACACAGGTGCAGATGTCTTATCCAGTCCGCGCTGTCCTCAGGTAAAGGACTGGGGCGAGCTGAGAACGGCATATCCGAAGCGATCAAGGTCAAAGTGAAATGCGACAAAGGAGGAGTGAGTGACATTTTGTTTTTATGCAGCATTTGTTATAAGTGTCATATCACTGGCTTAATGTCTGTGGACTCACATGTTGCTCCTCTCCACCAGGTCGGCCATAAAGAAGGGGATCAGTTCACCTTCCACTGGTGGGATCACGTCTTCAATAAGGCCTCTTCCAGCCTGCAGGTGGAATCTGATGAGGTCAGTTCACAAGGCTGAACACACCCACAAACCAGCTCAACAAAACAATACGAGACTGGACATTTGTAACGTAAAGGTCGTGACCTAACCTTTCTTATGTTTTTTTTTTATTTTGTGGGAATTGGACGACTTTTTTTTAGAATGAGGAAACAGTCGCGTGTGATATTCAGCTCATTTAGCAGTCAAACGTTTGCAAAGGTTACGAGCTGATGCGTGAAAAGTGATTCACTTCCCTCCGTTTGTGAACGTAGCTCAATGTCGAGCAGCTTTGTGGCTGAAGGCAAAAACTCTGCAGCACATGAAAAGACCTAAAGTTACCATCAAACAAACTTTTCAGTCACGTCCGACTAAAAACCGCTTCAGCTCTTCAGCAGCTGATTACACCGATTTGTTTCTCCTCTGTTGTTAACGAGTGAAATCAGCTGATGTAGAACTTCAGAAGACAGAAGGCCAAATGTTTTCTGTGTGATCCAGAATGGTATTCAGCTGAAGAGGACGGTGGAGGAAGATGAAGAGGGTGGAATGATCTCCAATAAAAAGCCACGGAAAGCCGCGCTGGCTAAAGCCAAACTGTATGGATGCTTTGTCAAGGTATTCTGTTTGTTTGATTGTTTCTTATTTATTTCAGTTGATATTGACACACACACACACACAATGGTTACACAGTAACACTGCCAGACTTATGCTTTAATAGTTCAAATAAAGCGCTACAAACAGTTCCAGAACCTGCCAGAAAGACAAATTAACGTAAATTCATTCGTATTTTCACGTGTGGCTGATCGTCTTTGTCCCTGCTTCTCTCTCAGTCGGCCACGCTGCTGTCTGGTCAGGAGCAGCCGGAGCCGAAGACTTCCAACTCAGACGACAGCAGTAGCTCAGACGAGGAGGAGGAAGACAAGAAACTGGATTTGTCCAGCGCCATCAAGTAAGAACTTCATCTGATGATTCTATAGTTATTAGAGGAGTGGAGATGTATCATTTATAAGATGCATCACAATGATGACGATCCTGGATAATTGAAATTATTCATTGATGCTCAACAGCCTTTCCGATAATGATCTAATGAAGGCCTGTGGAGGACGCACGGCTCACAAGTAAGTTCAAAAAATTTCTGAGTTCTAATTCCTATTTGAAATGTAGTAAGAGTAAAAGAAGTGTAAAAATCTAAACCTGGACTTAATGTTTGATGCGTTTCTGTTGTTTCTCTAGAGGAGCCAGGCACGGCTTGACCATGAGCGCCAAGTTAGCCAGGCTAGAGCAGCAGGAGGCTGAGTTCATGGCCAAGTACGGCAAGAAGAGCCAACAAGCAAGTGCTTCACCAGTTTGTGTCACGTCGACTCCAGCAAACTGCCAGTCAGCTGAGCCGGAGACGGACGAGGACTCTCAGAGAAAAAAGAGGAAAAAGAAAAGATCGGCTGGACGCACCGACGAGGTTAATGTTGATGACGTGTCCGAAAGTTCTGAAACGAAACCCAAAAAGAAGAAAAAGAAAGCCAGTGAGGACACTGAGGACGGTGTGACCTGTGTGGAGAACGGTGAAGCAGACCATTCACACAAAACAAAGAGGAAACATAAGAAGAAAAACAAAGCAGAGCAGAATGAAGAGGAAGAAAGAGTGCCTTCACCTGCAGCCGAGAGTCCGGAGGAGGCTGCCGAGCTGCACACTGACACAAAAGTGAAGAAGAAGAAGAAGAAGAAGAAATCCTCTAAACATGCCAGTGAGCCTGCTGAGGAAGAGCAGTGTAACGAAACAGAATCCAGCCAGTCGGAGCTGGTTCAGGACCACGCTCCAAAAACCAAAAACAACAAATCTGCGGTTTTGTTTGAGGAAGTAAAGCAGAAAAGGAAAAAGTGTAAAAAGGACAAAAGTTCAGTAGATGACAATTTAAATGAGGAGGCGCTTCCTCCAAAGAAGAAAAAGAAGAAGTCCAAAGAGTAGTGTTTTGTAAAATTCTTTCAGAAGTTGATGAACAGATTTAGATTTGCTGTTTGGAGGCTCTTACATCAGCTCTGGAGATGCCAAACATCGACTAAATGGAGGCGGTGCTCTCTCATTTGACGGGCCTGTAAATGAATTGAGATGTCTACTCTTGTTTGGAGAATGTATTTAATTACCAAATCAGACCAGTTATACAAGATGATGACATCCAGCTGTTGTGCCTCTCCTGCCTGTTAAACAACCTCACGTGTGTCCTGATGAAATCGATTTTTCTTAGTTGACATCTGAACTGATTTTCGGATTTTCAAGTGACCGAAAAAACCGGGTCTATTTTGGTATTCGGTGGTGACGCAAACTTGTTTTTAAAGAATATTCCATCATGAAATGTGTTTGTTTGACGCCAAGCGCTCTCTGCTAAAACAGTGCAACGCAAACCGAGTCTAAAAATCAAGTCAGTGTTGACATTTTTGGGATGGCACATCTCACATGAACGCCTTTAACGTCCACGTAATGTGGAAAACTCAAATGAAACATCAAGACATGAGTGTAGTTTCATTATTTTAATAAAAGGACACAGAAGTGCACATATGATTATAAAAGTACTGTTTTTGCATGAAATCCTGAATTTTAGATGCAAATTAAACAATGTGGCACATCAAACTTCCCGTGTGATTCGTTTGTGTTCAGATTTTAGATTTCTTATTGTTGCTTTTAGAGAGAATCAAAGAAATACTAAAATACTTAAAATACATGAAACTTGACCAAAAAATAAACTGATTCTAAATTTAATTAAATCAAACTTGATTTTTTGGATGAGTATCAACCTCAAAGAATTAAAACTACATGAAGCTGATTATGTTCCTAAACTATCTGGGCATAACTGCATTCTCTCAAAGAGGGAGGACCACACAGCGACCATGTAAGAGAGCAACATACTTAAATTTATTAGTACTCTGAGTGTGGGTGTTTCTGTGGACTGTAGGTGCAAACTTAAAAAATGTGTACCATAAACTACGGCTAACCTAAACAATTGCTGTGCTGCTGTGTGGTCCTCCCACTTTGTTATGAGCCTGCCGCGTTCACAATGCTAAGACTGTGCAAAGCTAAAGGTTAGTTTCCCGCATATTACCGTATGTGTCTTGAAGTCTTCTGAGGCATCTACATGTAGACAGTAACAAAACTGAAGAAAAACTAGTGAACGAGAAGGTTTGTCCAAACATTTTTCAAACACACGCACAAGATCTACAGGACAAGAGTAGAAGGAGAAGTATTATATAGAACAGTTGAGGTAAAATAATATGACAACAAAGATGAGAAATTAAATGAACCAGAATAAAAGAGGAACTTCGATACAACAGGTGACAAAACTAATGATGCACGTGACTTACAGACAATATAAAATGTGACACTGAACTTCTCTTTACGTCTCTATTTGCACAACACATTTGGACCCGCTCGTCTTTATGTAACAATATGGAGCAACTGAGCGACAGCACAACCTGATTGCACAAGTCAACAGTTACTTAAAGGAAGAAAGACCGAGCAGTGATTACATGACTTATAAGTAATAACACTACATTGAATGACATACAGTGTCTCACTCTTTTTGGCACTTTATAGCCACTGCTTGGTAAATACCAAAGAAGTTAAATAGTTTTTTATATATACATAGTTTATGTAAAACAGAGATGGGTTTGCCTTTAACATATGTAGCAAATGGCACCATTTTTAATTTACAATAATTAGTTTGAGCACAGACTGGCCTGCTTCACGGGCCCCCGCTGTGACTTCACTGCCCGCACTGTCTATGTTTGCCCCTGCTGAGAGATATTGTCTGTTTCGTCATCATTTCTTAGATTTACACGTTTTACAGCTTCATTCAAACTAGATATCTGTTCAAAAAGACACCAGAAATACCTACAAACATACGTAATCACACACACTGTATACAGGTAGACAAAATTTGTGATACCGTTTTGGAAATATATTTTGTGCCCAACGTGAAGAGCAGGAAAACAAGCACACAGCGCTAACTAGTTAGGCCATGTGACAGGGTCCATCTCACAGATGAATCTGTTCAGGAACTCACATTCTGCTGTGTCCCAGCTGGCTGTGGGGATTCTTTTGGGGATCACCATCACACATGGACCGGGGGTACCGATGTCCCCTTCCTGCAACAAGTACCTTCAATCACAGAACATGAAAATATCAGTAACCTCAGATGATAACACATCTGCTGCGAGAGGATCATTCAACGAGGTGCAACATTAACTAGTTTATTTCTTTATTTCAAAATGAAAAGTTCACTCTTGGTATTTGAAACGAGCGTCTCAGAGCATGCATCAGCTCAACTCAACTCAGTGTCTGAGTCTCTGCAGGTTGTCTGTCAGCTGACCTTAATACTTTTATTTGGGAGTATTAAACAAACTCTCACTCACAAGGCTGAGATAAATAAATAAATTTCAAATGTTTGATAAAAATAGGAAAGGTTTCTTACTTTAGAGTGTCATTACGTCCATCAATCCAGCGCCATTCATATAAACCCATCCAGTATCCATGAAATGCATCATAATAGGATTGGCTGTGATTGCTGATGAATTCCTGTAAGTCACGGCAGGTCAGACGTGTTAAAGTTAAAGCTGCGACGTGAAGATCTGAATTTCAAACTGAATAACTCACCTGTTCTTGTAGACTATCAATAACGACCAGATCTGCACTGGAACGCTGACAGTACTTTCGGCTGTCTGCCCATGTCAGCCAGGGAGAGTCTTTGAGGTAAATCAGGTAGCACTTCTCCTGGAACAGAATCCAGTTTTTCCTACATGGCTGACACTCTGTGTTCATGAAGAAAAGCAGAGAAACAGAACAAGAGCAGATGTTATTTTAAGTGTGATTAGTTTAAGTGTTTAAGTTTAAGACGCAAATACAAACAGGGGAATCATTGATCATTGATTTATGATTTAGGTCAAGCTAATAGTGTTCTAGTCATCTGAAGCTATAGACCAGATATAGACAGAGGCACTTACTCTTTTCTGGGCAGTATTCATTTACTGGAAAGTTGTCAAATGTCAGGATGGTGCTCAGGGTCCAGTTGAACCTGTCGTTGATTCTGCTCAGCTCGTCTGTCTTTGTCTGTAAGATGTTCCTCGACGTGATCAGCTGCTGATTTTCTGCCGTGAGGTTGCTGAGATTTGCCTCCTGTTCGTCCACTATCAGACTCACTGTGACGAAGACGAGAAGCAGTCAGTCGATATTCTCCATAAGCCTGCCTGCTGTTCAGGTCAGATTGGATCATAAAACAGACAAAACAAAACTAGAAATCAGAAATAAAGAGCAAAATTTAGTAAATAAAATGTATACATTGTATTTTTTTCTGTTGGTAGATGACACCCTGAGCAGACTCTGTGGGTCTGAATGTGACGTGAGCTGCTATTTCTTTATTTCAACAGACTGAGTGTGTTGAAATGAAACTCACTGTAGGTGACGGCAGTGATGCTCCCCACCAGGAAGACACAGAGTATCACCAAACACACAGCCAGCGGACAGAGGAGAGGCTGTGCATCCTCTTTGCTATCTGCCTCTGATGAGAAAACCATATTAAAATGATTGTAGTCATAATAAAGTCATCTAACTTTATCATGGCTGCATGGAAAATGGATGGTCAGTTTAGATTCTAATACACTGTCTTCTTCTTTGGGATTAGACGGCTGAAATGAACCTCTGAACAACTGGAACTTATCTCTTATAATATTTATTGTAACATACTCTTATAATCACTTCTGTGATGATTCATGAAAAATATTGATGTTTTTTTAGGAGGTTTAAGAGTAAATTTGGCAAAATTTCATGCACCAAAACCACCCGACAGCTGTTTTTGAGACATTGTCTTCAACCTATGAAGTTTTATTTTAACATTATAGACCACGTATTGTTACCAGATATATGTATTTTAACTAAGAAATAAAGCTCACCTGGCACAGTAGCCGCACTCCCACTAGGTTTTACTTCAGAGTAAATTGTCGGCTCCTCTGGCTTTTTCTCTGGATGACAGTAATAAGAAGTGATGAGAGGATTCAGGGTAAATTCTTAATTTTAAAAAACAATCTCAGATTTAAAAAAGTAGGAGTCTTGTACCTTTTGGAGGCGGATCCTGGTTTTTAAAAACCACTGTAGAATAATGGATGTCTTCCTCCATCCTTAAAGCTCATAGCCGACAGTACGACAGACTCCCGTTCAGTGCTGAGGACGGGAATGAACGAAACCTGCTGCTAATGTTCAGAAGGTGACAGCACCTCATGGAGAACAAACAGGAGCTTCCTCTTCTCTCTGACACGTTACAAACAGCGGCTTCATTATGACACGTCTTTACTGGATGTCAGGCTCATGTTGAGAAGGTGCAACATGCTTTTGTGGTCAGTCATTACAAAAGATGTCTGTATACTTCTGTAAACAGCAAATGTGCACTCTCTTATTACATATATACATATATATAAATCATCTAATTGACATTAACCTCGTAGCCTTTTATGAAGGACTGACTGTTGACAGTCATAAAAGAGATGAAATAGAGATAAACAAGCGAATCAACATCAGATCTCTTCCTTTATTTTAAGGGCTGTAGCAAGTAGTTAGATCTGCAGACACAGAAAACTAGAAACCCAGACGAAAAAGAGAAAAGGTTGAAGTATTATGTTTGGTTTGTCGTGTTTTCACACATGCCATAATATTAAAAAACCTTTCAGTATAAAGATCAAATCTGAGAGCCCGCCTAAAATCGCACGCCACATAAAAGGACAACTTTTTCGACGTGCTTCCCCTTTCGGCAGGACTCAAACTGTGACAGGTTACAGTTTAAGACAATTAAGAGCATCTTTCTTCACAGAGTTCAAGGGGGTTAGTGTTTCTTCACAAACAGGAGATTGTGTCAGACGTGTTTGTCTTAAATGTTGCCATTACTCAATTTTGTTTAGGTGACGGGGGAGAGACTTGTGCAGGAAGAGGAAGAAGAATTTCAGACAATAAACCACAAAAGCATTTAGTCAACATGCTGATTCATATGAGTTACAAAAGTGGGTTCATTCTTCCACAGAAATTGGCTGAATATTTTATCCAGATCTTGTTTTTTTTGTTGTTGTTTTTTTTATGAACTGAATTGTAATTATTGTTTTCATGTTAAGAAATACAAAAACGTGATTTCAGTTGACTTCGTGTGTCTAGTAACACCCACACAGGAACACATTATTTAATGTCTAAAATATTAAATATTTATTTGAAAGCACACGTCAGCTGCTCCAAGGACTGTCCCACTAAGATGTTGAATACGTGATGATCATTCATAGAAAAAAAGAAAGAAAGAAAGAAAGAAATGTAAAAGCTAGGGATCTTGCCAAATGTCAATAGATCACCAGCACAAGTTGAGCTTCTGCTTAATGATGACACGCCACCTTAATTTAGTGATTTGTGGTGCATGAGGAACATATCATGGTGTGTATAGGTCAATGAAGGCCACTGTGGACTGGAGGTAGAAGCATTTAGGGTGTTATGTTAGTGCAAGTTCCCCCTTGGGATTAGTAGAAACAGTACTTAGTTTGTGAGCTTGACTGGCATCATACTTAAACATTGTCCAGTTAAAACATGCAAACCTGTCCGTGATAGCTTTTGCTTGTATGTGAGGACAGTCTTGTCTGCAATGAGTCAGCAGCCACTAACCTGACCGCTAACCCAGCAGCTGGGGTACAACAAAAACAACCAAACTAACCCAGAAAAAGACCCAACAGGTTCAACACTCCTTTTTATATCACGTTGCATTGGACTGTACAGGCGTACCTAATAAAGATGACATTTAGCCAGCACAAAGCACACAGCCGAGTTTGTCCTCTTGTATTTAAAATATATTGTCATATTCAGGCCTGCTACATATAACTCAAAGGTGATGGTGTAACATCTGCGATACTTGCAATAAATTAGAAAAAGAAAACAAAGCGAAGACCAGGAAATACACCGAACAACTGTTTTGACAAAAACAGCTTAGAAGCATGTCTATAAAAGTTAATTAATCAATCAGCTGATTCTTTGATCAAGACTCTTGTTTCACAGATCCAGCGATTGTTCTTGCTGCACCATGTTTTGTGCCAGTTGGCCAGACGGGCTGCACGTGGCAGAATATGAGCACAAGATGCGTCAATGCCACCTTCTTCTGCCTTCCAGTACCTGGAGAAGGAAACAAGTCACATGATGTCAATTTGTCTTTTTAGGAAATATGCTTATTTACTTTCTTGCAAAGAGGCAGATGAGAAGACATTACGCTCATTTAAATATAAAACTACAGTCAATAACTATATATTATTATGATTAGCTTAGCTTGGCACAAAGAGGTAGAGGTTTTCAGGCCCGAAATGAGAAAGTGCTGATGGGGAACAGAGCCAGTGTCGTGCTAGAACCAGAGCTATGCAAGTGAGCAATGTACCTGGGCTCAGCAGTCTCTATGAACGTAATGACAGAGGTTTAAAAAAGCAAAGGGGATGTTGATTTAAGAAGCTAAGAGGAGAAGAGGAGAGAGGAAATCTGTCACCGCGACAGCTTAGAGAAATAGACCAGATATCATCAATGATACAGTTACTGTGGTCATGACTCACTGAGGTTCAAAGTGCACATGTGACAACTCGCGTGCGTTTCTGCACTTACGTCACAGTGAGATTTCTTCCATTTACCCACATCCACGTGTTCGTTACGTCATTTGTGCTCAAGCCGATCCAATAGCCATAATCTTCATACCGGCCTTCCTTTGTGTGGTTGTTGATGAATTCCTTGATAAAAGAGATTTAGGACATTTATAGAGAAGGGTTAACAAATATTCATAAATAAATATTTATATATTATATCAGTTCATGTGATCATGTGTCTTTATAGATGGGGAAGAAAATACAGATTTAATCAAATTTAACTGACCTGTTCCTCCTGGCTTTCAATAACCACCAGATCTGCATTCATCCTTTTGCATTCTTTACGGCTGTCCTCCCAGCTTTTCCAATAGGAATACACAGATTCATGAAACAAGTAACACTTGGACTGAAACAGCAGCCAGCCGTCCATACAAGGTTTACACACTGTGAAACAAGACAATAACTCTCAAGAATTGTGACATAAAATAATCAGATGATACTATAAAAGTTAGGAAACGTCTACCATGTTGTCACCTTTCTGTGGGCAGAAGGCTTTCACTGGGAATACTTCATATTCCATTATGAATCCGATGGTCCAGTTGAGCCCGTCCTTCTCTCTGGTCAGCTCCTCTGTCTGTCTCTGTAAGTCCGTCTTTTCCGTCCACAGCTGAAGATTCTGCGCTGTTAAATTGGTGTTTTCTCTGCTCTGCTCTGCTATGACTCCGTTAACTGCAGTCAGGGAAGAAACTGTTAATGTTGCACTCGCTTGGTGTTGTCACTCAGCCTTGAAAGTCCTTGAAAATAGACTTACAGTGGACAGTGAGGAGGACGATGACTGACACCAGGATCACACAGATAATCCCCAAACTTGCTGCCACCGGATGAATCGCAGTATACAGTCGAGCTTTCTGTTTATTTCCTACTAAGACCAGAAAAAGTTCATTTAATAAATGAATTCATAACAAATAGTTGTTATATTTCACCTTTTTTTATCATGGTAAATCAAAATTCACCTGGTAAGACAGGTTTTGTATCCGATTCCTGCTCTTCAGCCTTCAACTCGTCATAGATTATTTCCGGTTCTTGTGGTTTGTCTGCAAAAAGCAAAAATCATCTCCTGGTCTGTGGTGGAGCGATGGATACTGAACATGTTTCTGCCATCAGACAACACTACATGTCAGTGTTTGAGTGATTATTCATGGAAATTTTAATGATACACAAACTCTGTCTCTGCAGAGTTTACATTATGTACCTATCTGCTGTGTGAAGCTAGTAAGAGACGCCTGTCCTCTTAGTTACCATAGTAATGATCAGAACGGTGCTTCATCTCCTAAACACAAACATACAGCTCCTTTGTTTCACACTACAGTGACCTCGAGACATACGCTGGGCTCTGTAAAACCTCCACACGTGCCATGTAAGAAGAGAAAATACCCCCACACTAAAGTTGCCCAAGACCCTGAATGCAATTAAGCAATTTAAAATGCTGCAATGTTGGAAATACTGCAGCCACAGCCAACGTCACAGATCACAGATAACGAGTGAGTGAGAAACACTTCTGAATTAAAATAAACTTAAAGGTAAATTTCAGACAAAGTTAAAAGGTTAAAAGGCAGCACTTAATGTTGTAACTATATATCACATAGATGCAGTGGAGCACAAAGTCACACTGAAATGTGACTTCTGTAGAAGTTTAAAGCAGCAGGGTGTAAAAAAAAACCTCAGTGAAGTACAAGTACCTCAAACCTGTACTTAAATACTAGAGCCAATGTACTTACAGTAGTCACTTAGCACCACTGTCCTCAGTTCAGCAGACTCGCCATCAAAGTACAACCAAAAAACAGAGTACATAATTGAGCATGTGCTGAAATACCTTTAGCTTTGAAAACCACTGTCGCGTAATTCACCTCTTCCTCCATTATTTGATCTCAGACAGTCTCCACCACAGCAGCGGTTTGAACACAGGTTACTCTGCGTGCTTGGCATCCGAAACAGAGGAACTGTGAACGCTTACGCGACTTGCTGTTCTTCTTTTTGGCAGAATGTTGCAAGACTAAAGAAAGTGGTGGGTTTGTGGGGGGGGGTGGGGGGCTGATGTTTGCCATACGTTTGTGGTCTAAAGTGACCTGAGGCTGAGTTATCACAGGAAATCCTCTCTTCAATACATCAGGATCATAAACAGAGCGAGAGACAAACTATTGACAGATTTGACCTTTTTTTTTTTTTTTTTTTGGCCTAATGTGGTTGTGACACCGTTTTTCCAGTAGATGGCGAGATAAAACTACAGAGTACATAGACACAGCTTTCACCTTCAGTCCTCAACTTAGACTCAGCTGACACTTTTAATAGGTACAAAACTAAAGAGATAAGATAAGATGAACTTTATTTTACCCACACAGCAGCTCACAGAACACAAGGTGAAGTAGAATTACTCAGAAATAAAAAATAAAATAGAACATGCGAGACACAAACAAAAAAAATGAAATAAAATAGAGATTTTCCAGAACAGCAGGAGGTAACAGACATGAACAGACATAATATATATAATGCAGTCTACCTTCATGTTCAGTCCATGTGTGAAGCAGAAACTCAGTAACACACACAAGATTTAAAAAACACATGTACACACAACAACATACTGCAGGCAATCATATTTTTGACTTACACAGTATTTATCTTTGCACCTATTGAGACATTTATAGTGTCGACTTGTAACCACAAGAGGGAAATAAAGGGAACAGTCATCATGTGTGAGAATGGTGCTTCGACGTGGAGATCCTCCTGTAATTCAGGCAAAGTAAACAAACTCTTTAACAGGTCGTAAAACTGTGTAAATAATCGTTTTATTTGAATATTATATGTCCTGTGTGTTCACCTCTACGTCCCTGAAAATGGAGATGTGGTTTTAAGTGACCTTTAACCCACAGTGACTCAGTGATTTGTGTTTGGCAATAGAAAAGCAATTATCCGCAGGAAGAAGAATAAATGAGTCATGCGTAAAACTGACAAATCAGCGAGCAGGATCTGATCAGGAAACGCGCCGTAGCTCTCTCTACCTGCGGACAAGAAGCCCGAAGAAGCCACGGAGCCTCCACAGTGACACAGCCTCACTGGAGAGACAAAAAGGAAACCAGAGGAAACATATTTAATCCGAGGGATCGTCCCGGTGAGCAGAGATGGTTTGCGGCGGATTCGTTTGCACCAAGAACGCACTCTGCGCGCTCAACATACTTTATGTTGTAAGTATGAATTCACTGCTGTTAAACAGATGGGAGCTTAGCCGAGGGGCGAAGGAGAGAAGCGGCTTTAAAATTCAGCATGTGTCCCTGTTTTTGTCTCAGAAATGCGCCACAAAGTTTACTTTGTTAGTTTAACGCGTTTCCTCGCTGTGGACCTGCCACGGACAGGTGCTGCTGGTGAATGATTACTCCCAGTTTATGGCGGCTAATTGGTTTCGTATTTACAGATAAGAATAAACGCTTAAAGAGGAATAATCATATAAGTACTCCAGGGAAATATAACCCTCATAAAACAAGAAACCACTTCAACTAAAGTGGAAAACTTCCCTGAACTCTCTGCAGTCTGAAAGCACACAATTGTTCTGACTTGTTAGCTGAGCTGCAGGTTGTTCATGTTCTGCAACTTTCAATAAAGTTGTCAAACTGTCTTTAACTCAGCTGTTTTTTTATGTGTGTGTGTAAATTCATAATTTTCTTCAAGCAGAAGAAATTTGCTGATTCTCAGAGGAGGACTTTACCATGAAAGCAAACTGAAACTATTTTTGGCTTTTGGGCTGGACAACACAAAACATCTGAAGACAACACATTCGGCTGTGGGAAAGTCCCGGATGATTAACAATTATTCAACAATGAAAATAACTTTGGCAGTTCATTTCAGCTCCAGGTGTAGAAACGAGTTGTTTTCAGCTGTGTTCCACATAAATACTGTCACTAAAAAACAAACTCTCCCCTTTCTTTAGTTCAATCAAGAAACAGGAAAAAATAACAAACAAATGTACATAAATAACAAAATATGAAGCCGTTCTTGTGATATCCATAAAAGTGATATGAAAATCAGTTTTATCAAATGTCATGTAAATATCTTTAATGTTACTGCTCAAAGTCAGGCTGGGTTTCATCAAAGAGTGACTCTTTGCCTTCACATCTCTGATTGTCCAGCATTAACAGTTGTGTGTGTATATACATCTATAAAAATATAGATTCATTAATTTTTTTCAGCTGTACAAAGCCTGCAGTCCTTCATTCAGGCTGCACGAGAGCTAAACATCCTCCGTCATTAAGGACAGGAAGCGTTTATGTTGCCTGAGAGCCGTGTCTGGCTGAAATGGAGAGAGAGAATGTGTTTGAATATAACTGGTAACCAGTTTAATGTCTCACAGTATCACTTGTCCCCGACTTTCTTAGAAAGGTGACATTTGATTTACTTCCTCGTGTCGTGCCACAACAGTATTTTATTTTCTTCCTCCTCAGTTGGTGAGTCTCCTCCTGATCGGAGTGGCAGCCTGGGGGAAATGGCTCGGCCTGGTCTCCAGCATCAGCGTGGTGGCGGGTGTCATCGGCGTGGGCGCGTTCCTGTTCCTGGTCGCCTTTGTGGGCCTGTGCGGAGCTCTGAAGCACCACCAAGTCCTGCTCTTCTTCGTATCCTTTGACTTTTCTGTGTTTGCTGGAGTACAGGGAGTCGCCTCGCACCTGGTAATTGTTGTTTGTCGAAGCAGAATAAAAAGTAAATAACCCAAAGCTCTTCTTCCTCTGTGGTGCTTGTTTTGTTTTCTCGCATAGCAGCAACATGATAGATTTCAGGCAGTTTTCATGATGTAAACTTCCTGAACATGGTCCAGTACATGATGATCCTCTTCATCGTGTTTGTCGTACAGTTTTCTGTCTCCTGTGCTTGTCTGGCCCTGAATAAAGAACAACAGGTATGATTGTTGTTTGTGCTAAACTATATATATGTCAGTAAATCTATGTTTGTGAAATTCAGGATTGCCCTTTTCTCATGTTGTTCACTTAGACGCCGCTTTTAGCTCCAACCACGTGTTGTGATTTTCATTTACAGAACAATCTGCTGGCGGCTGGATGGAACAAATCCGAGGCCACCCAAAACGACATCGAGAAAACACTCGACTGTTGTGGCTTCTTTACCGTCGACCTCAACGGCACATGTCCCGCTGTGAGTTGTGGAATATTATTCTCTTTAACAGCAAAGCGATCTTGATTTGCATGATCATATCTCTGACATTTATCAAATGTTCTCCTTTACTTCCTCGTCCTCTAGAGATGCTTCCACGTCACACCTACACCGACCTGTAACTCGTGCTCAAACATCATCCAGCAGTACACGGGAGACGTGCTACGGTTCGTGGGCGGTATCGGACTCTTCTTCAGTTTCACGGAGGTCAGTGAAATAATGCAGTGATAATAATAAGCTGATGAAATGTGAACTTTGGGTGCAAAATGTTCATTTATCTTTCCTTTCAGATCCTCGGCGTTTGGCTCACCCACAAATACAGAAATCTCAAAGATCCTCGAGCAAATCCTGGAGCCTTTCTATAACCACTCACAAGTCAATAAACCAAAGAGATCGCACCGCTAAATAACTATTACTTAACTTTGTAAATGACACTTATCTGGACTTTTGTATGATCTGAAGAATGTAACTTTTTACTGTAATAATTACTGTTTTATTTTTTGCTGCTGAGAATTTTCGTTGTTTCTTTTAATACATAGTTTGACATGTAGGAAATTGTTCAGAGAGTTAAATGAAGAGATTACCATACTCGTGTCCTTATGGTAAATTTGAAGCTACAGCCAGCAGCTAGTTAGCTTAGCCTAGCACAAATACTGGACACGGGGGGGAAACTGCTAGCCTCACTCTGTCTAAAGGTAACAGCAGTCATAAGAGTAGAGGTGCTTGTAAGGGAACTTTTGTACCTTTTTTAAACAGAACCAAGCTAGCCTTTTCCCACTCCTTCCAGTCTTTATGCTAAGCTAAGCTAACCGGTTGTTGGTAGCCAGTTTGCTTAGCTTAGCATTAAGACTGGAAGCAGTGGGAATCTGCTAGGCTGGCTTTGTCCGAAGGTAATAAAAGTCACAAGAGTAGAGGTACTTGTTAGGGGGAATATGTACCCTTAAACAAAACCAAGCTAGCTTTTCCCACTGCTTCCATTCTTAATGCTAAGCTAAGATAAATGGCTCCTGCTGGTAGCCAGTTAGCTTAGCTTAGCATTAATACTGGAAGCAGTGGAAAACTGCTAGCCTGTCTTTGTCAAGAGTCACAAGTGTGGACCTTAGACAGAAATGAGCTAGCCTTTTCCCACTGCTTCCATTCTTGATGCTAAGCTAAGCTAACTGGCTGATGTTGGTAGTGACATTTACCGCAGTGACACGAGTGATGTCAATCTTCTCTTCTAATTCTCAGCAAGAAAGCATAATAAAGTTAAACCAGCTGTAATTATCACCTCCTGGTAGTCTAACCTGCGACAGAGTGACAGACGGCAACAGCATCTGTGTGTGCTCACCATACACACCCCTTATGCAAATAAAGTGCAGGTAAGCACCATGATTACTGGATGACTGTGCTCACCACTCCCAGACTAACTATTCACAGGTGACCACACACGTTGGGGTGTTTTGCAGATGGTGGATTTGGGTGTTGGGAGTAGGAAAAGATTAAGAACAAATTGAATCAAACTAGTTACAGCTTGACACTCTTATTCCTGGTTTGTTTTTGTTTTTTTGCTTTACACGTGTATTTATTGCTCTTTGTTTCATGTGAAAACACATCTGAATGTTGTGAATTATTACCAAATCATGGTTCAACTGTGGTCATTTTCCTTAACTGTCCAAAATAAACACACAGAGTTGGAGTACATGTAAAGAAAATGTCGTGTTTATGCTCGTCAGATCCAGTGCTGATGGACTTTATGTAACTTCGTGCCCCATGACTTGCTCACATTCCTCAGCTCAAACAGGATGCCAGCCAGGAACTGCACTTTGTTTGGATTCCTCTGAATAAGCTAACAGTCTCCTTAGGCAGCGGTCCAACCTGTTCACCAAGGTGACTGTGAACTCGTGAAATAGCTCAGCTGCTGCACTGCCAACTTTTAAAATGAAGTCATTGTGTGGACACTGTATCATTCTTTGTTTAGCTCCGTCTACGTGTTCTACAAACAGATAATTACGTTCTATCCTAACATGCACTGGCAGGGGAGAGCCTATCAGATGGCCTCATTTGACTTTACTGACATAAAACATTTGAATACACGTTTCAGGCTGAAAGACAAGCGTGCAAAACTCTTAATGCAGCTCGTGTTGGCACCGGGTTTCTAGCTCATTACAAAGCTTTTTTGCTTGCAGCAGGTCTGTTGAGCTAAATGCTAATTGTAGCATGTTAAATACATGCATGGAGCTAAGGTTCTTACACTGACAATGCAAACATATTAATGCTAAGGAGGTATAATGTTTGCCATGGTGATCTTAGTTTTAAATGTTAACATTTGCTGATTAGCGGTAAAAACAGAATACAGCCTGAGAGTGTTTTTAGCTTTTAAGTGTTTGGTCCCAAACCAAGTCCATAAAGGCCATAGTTAGGGCCCGAGCACGAACAGTGTGCAGGGCCCTATTGGATTTCGTTTGGTCGTTTTCTTCTCCAAAGTAAATCGCATTTTCGTCCTTAAAGCTTTTTGACTGTTATCTATCTCCACTTATGAAGATGAATGTTCGTCATTGGTAGCTTCACAGAGGGTGTGTGGCTCAGTGGTTAATCACTTTCACCTGGGAGATCCGGGTTCGAATCCAGTGTATAGTATGGCAAAAAGTCATAGTTTAGTATGGTTAAAAAAAACTCATAGTATAGTATGGCAAAAAAAAAGTCATAGTATAGTATGGCAAAAGAAAGTCATAGTATAGTATGGCAAAAAAAAGTCATAGTATAGTATAGTAAAAAAAATCATAGTATAGTATGGCAAAAAAGTCATAGTTTAGTAAAAAAAAAAAGTCAGTATAGTATGGTAAAAAAAATCATAGTTTAGTATGGCAAAAAAATATAGTATGGCAAAAAAAAAATCATAGTATATTATGCCAAAAAAAAGTCATAGTATAGTATGGCAAAAAAAGTCATAGTATAGTATGGCAAAAAAAAGTCATAGTATAGTATGGCAAAAAAAGTCATAGTATAGTATGCCAAAAAAAGTCATAGTATAGTATAGTAAAAAAAAATCATAGTATAGTATGGCAAAAAGTCATAGTTTAGTATGGTTAAAAAAACATAGTATAGTATGGCAAAAAAAAGTCATAGTATAGTATGGCAAAAAAAGTATATTATGCCAAAAAAAAGTCATAGTATAGTATGGAAAAAAAAAAGTCATAGTATAGTATGCCAAAAAAAAGTCATAGTATAGTATAGTAAAAAAAATCATAGTATAGTATGGCAAAAAAGTCATAGTATAGTATGGCAAAAAAAAAAGTCATAGTATACTATGGCAAAAAAGTCATAGTTAAGTAAAAAAAAAAAGTCAGTATAGTATGGTAAAAAAAATCATAGTTTAGTATGGCAAAAAAATATAGTATGGCAAAAAAAAAGTCATAGTATAGTATGGTTAAAAAAGTCATAGTTTAGTAAAAAAAAAAAGTCATAGTATACTATGGCAAAAAAGTCATAGTTTAGTAAAAAAAAAATGATAGTATAGTATGGTAAAAAAAATCATAGTTTAGTATGGCAAAAAAAGTCAGTTTAGTATGGTTAAAAAAACCCTCATAGTATGTAAAAAAAAGTCATAGTATAGTATGGCAAAAAAAGTCATAGTATAGTATGGTAAAAAGTCATAGTTTAGTATGGTAAAAAAAACTCAGTATGTTAAAAAAAAGTCATAGTATAGTATGGCAAAAAAAATATAGTATGGCAAAAAAGTCATAGTATAGTATGGCAAAAAGTCATAGTTTAGTATGGTTAAAAAAACTCAGTGTGTAAAAAAAAGTCATAGTATAGTATGGCAAAAAGTCACAGTTTAGTATGGTTTTAAAAAAGTCATAGTGTGTAAAAAAAAAGTTATAGTATAGTAAAAAAAATCATAGTATAGTATGGCAAAAAATGTCACTGTATAGTATGGCAAAAAAAAAGTCACAGTATAGTATGGCAAAAAAATCATAGTATATTATGCCAAAAAAAGTCATAGTATAGTATGGCAAAAAAAAGTCATAGTATAGTATGGCAAAAAAAGTCATAGTATAGTATGCCAAAAAAAGTCATAGTATAGTATAGTAAAAAAAAAAGTCATAGTATAGTATGGCAAAAAAAAATCATAATATAGTATGGCAAAAAAAAGTCATAGTATAGTATGGCAAAAAAAAGTCAGTATAGTATGGCAAAAAAAAGGTCATAGTATAGTATGGCAAAAAAAGTCATAGTTTAGTAAAAAAAAAAAAAAGTCATAGTATAGTATGGTAAAAAAAAAATCATAGTTTAGTATGGTTTTAAAAAAGTCATAGTGTGTAAAAAAAAAGTTATAGTTTAGTAAAAAAAATCATAGTATAGTATGGCAAAAAATGTCACTGTATAGTATGGCAAAAAAAAGGTCATAGTATAGTATGGCAAAAAAAAAAGTCATAGTATAGTATGGCAAAAAGTCATAGTTTAGTATGGTTGAAAAAACCTCATAGTATGTAAAAAAAAAAGTCACAGTATAGTATGGCAAAAAAATCATAGTATATTATGCCAAAAAAAGTCATAGTATAGTATGGCAAAAAAAAGTCATAGTATAGTATGGCAAAAAAAGTCATAGTATAGTATGCCAAAAAAAGTCATAGTATAGTATAGTAAAAAAAAAAGTCATAGTATAGTATGGCAAAAAAAAAAAATCATAATATAGTATGGCAAAAAAAAGTCATAGTATAGTATGGCAAAAAAAAGTCAGTATAGTATGGCAAAAAAAAGGTCATAGTATAGTATGGCAAAAAAAGTCATAGTTTAGTAAAAAAAAAAAAAAGTCATAGTATAGTATGGTAAAAAAAAAAATCATAGTTTAGTATGGTTGAAAAAACCTCATAGTATGTAAAAAAAAGTCATAGTATAGTATGGCAAAAAAAAATCATAGTATATTATACCAAAAAAAGTCATAGTATAGTATGCCAAAAAAAGTCATAGTATAGTATAGTAAAAAAAATCATAGTATAGTATGGCAAAAAAAGTCATAGTATAGTATGGCAAAACAAGTCATAGTATATAGCTAGTATAAAGCTTTTTGACTGTTATCTATCTCCACTTATGAAGATGAATGTTCATCGTTGGTACCTTCACAGAGGGTGTGTGGCTCAGTGGTTAATGCTGCTCACTTTCTTCTACATGTCCTGACTCTACTGCACAGGGTCTACTTACATACATTGGTATTTGTAGTGACCATTGCAGACTTGTCATTGTTTATATTAATGATAATGATAAAGTTAATAGATCTCTGAAATAAAACGCTGTGATGTTCTGAGAGACTGCACAATGAATAATTTGATGTTCTATGTGAGACTTTTATAGAAGTGCAGCATTTTGAATGAAGACGGCAGGAAAAGCTTGGATGTACTTCCAGGGGTCAAAGGTCATTTGGGTGGAGAAGCAGAGAGGAAGCACATGGTGAGTGTGTTGTTCACAAATGTAAAAGTTTGTTAAGCTTTAACACATATAAACTGACTTTTACGGCAGTTTGTGGTGATTTGATGCAGCTGTTAAAAATGGGCTGGAGATAATTGAGGAGCTGGCAAGTAAAATGTAGAATCTGACAGGAAAACCATGTGGTGGTGGTGGTTCATCTTAATCACTAGAGTGTGACTTTCTAGAAGCTGAATGCACGTTGACTCTTTGTGTGTCTCCTGTCTCTCTGTGATCAAAGTCATGTTTCTTTGTATTTGCCATGTAGAAAATCTGTCAGCCTCTCGACAGAACACTTCAAATTGAGCCCCTCGACAGATAGCTTCAAATGGTTTTTTTTAGAGAAAGGTCATAAATCTGCTGTTCTTCTGATTCTGTTTTGAAGTTTTGGACTGTGCCTAAAGCATGTCCATGATTTATGCTTTTATCACATTGTCTGCATGGATGGGAGCATGGGCAGAAACATGTCATGTGCTGTTTTTCATCCAGATAAAGAAGACATTACTACACAACATCCTGCCTGAAACTTCTACTCACTTCTCTTTGTGACTATGCAACATCCTTTAAATCTGGGCAGCACGTCTCCTGCTTTGATCTAAGCTCTCTGACGCGACAAGTTCTTGTTGTCGTTTTAGCAGCAGGCATTTAATCAAACTCTTGTCTTTCTGTGACAGTGGAAGATGATGTATGACCACGAGATGTCCGACACCCAGATTTGTGATCGCTCCATGCCTCTTGACTCTTTTCAAGGTAAAAGTAGCCCTTCTACACTCAGATTAATCAGCCTGTGGTGTGAGTGAGTTTGTCTTTATTTGAACCAGAGCTGAAGAATGACGTGACAACATGTCAGTTTATAGTCTGCCCTCAGAATATAACATCTACTTAAGTATTTCCATTTAAGGTTACTTGATAGTTTTACTTCACTATTTCAGAGAGAAGTCTTGTACTTTTTTACTCCACTCCACGTGTTTGCTCAGCTTTAGTGTCTGGTTTCTTTTTGGATACAGATTTTACATTTTAAAAGAAAGTATAAGTTTACAAAATACAACACATTATCAAAGCTCGTACCAGCGCTTCCACACCTGTTTTTTTCTTGTTTCTAACCTCTTAAAAGTGAGTTGTTGTTAGTAGTTTCACCAAAAAAGATATTTCTCTAAACATCTCAGGAGTTGATTTAAATAATTATCCAAAACAAAAAACAGACATTAATCTCATCGAAACACGACAGATTTATCTCAAATCTTTGGAACAGGCTCGACCGTATGTAATATTTTTAGTTTTTCATACATAAAATATATTTAGCTGATAATACTTCTTTTACTTTATGGTTCTGAGTACTTCCACTAATGCATTTCCCTGTCCACACAGAGTTAATCAATCCTGCATTTGCATTTTTCACTTTTAGGAGCAAGTGAGAGTCCACCGGGCAGACGAGAGGCTTCACTCAGCAAAATGAGATGAAAGCAGGAAGGAAACGGCACAATGCAAAGGAAGCAGGACAGTTAAGGTTAGTGGACGTTAACTGGAAGAAAAATTAGGCTAAGCAGCACGAAATAAAACTAAACTAAAACATTCATGCAAAACAATTAATTTAAAAAGGGAGAATTGTAGATTATTTAGAAGCTAGTCTGACTCAGAATTGTAATTTGCTTCATTGATACGGACATTAAAGTGAACCAGTTATGGTCCATGATCCGTCTGTCATAAAATTCAGTCAGTTTTTTCAACCTTCCCAAACTGCAAGAAAATGACAGTAGATTCCTTCTTCATAAACTTTCAATTAGAGCCTGATAAATTTTAGTAAACATTAAAACTATTTGATTAGATCCCTTAAATTTGGTAGCATGTAAACATGTCACTGCTCTCTGGTGGACAAACTATGTATAGCAACGGTCTAAACTCCCACAAACATACCGTATGTTTGTTATTTACACATTAATATCTGTAATAAAAAAAAAACAATACTCTTGTATGTATCAAGATTTTATTAAGCTTACTGTACATTCATGAACCAAACAGCATGTTCATCACATGAAAGTATACTCTTGCGCTCTAGAGTATTGAGGGGAAGGCAAAAGTCCACTAATTAATGACAAGTCAGGTTCCATATTAACAAAGCAACACAAGGATAAGAGGGCAAAAAAAAAAAATACAGACATACACGTGTATCAGAATTAAAGTGTCCTGTCATAGTCAAACATAACTGTCATAATACCTTTTTAAACAAGGAACATTCTCTCAGCAAAAGTTGGACCAAAAATAAACACAGAAATAAATAGGCACTGGGAGAGTAGTCACATTAGCATTAGGCAATTAGTCAACAGAGCCGCTAACTGCTTAAAAGGCAAACAGACAGGTTTGGGCGTGAAGCTGCGTTGAGCGGTGGTTGAATGAAGATCCGAGAAATAATAAAGATGTGGAGGGAAAGGGCTCTTGCGGGTTTCTTATTAGTTTAACTTGATTATGAGTCTGATGAGAAGGCTCTGTGTGCGTTGGGGAACTGCTGAGAGTTGAAATCCGAGTCTTCCCTCACTCGTTTCTTAATGTCTGCTTTCACCTGAGGAGAGGAAGAAGAGTTGTTTATTGCCACTTGTGTTTTTAAGATATGTCTCGAAAGATGGTGACTAAACTATGAGAAGCTGTCTTTATTAGCTTCAACTGCGTGACATGTCCCTGGTTTGCTCTAACTACCTGTTCTGCATAAGCTTCTTTCAGCTCCTGGGTCTCCAGATCATCCTGTAGCTGCTCGGCTGAGGTGATGGGCTTCACTCCTGCCGTCCTGGCTGCTTGACTCACTGCATCGGAGAGGGAGACGAGACTTCCACCGCCCAGTCCCGTCTGTAAACACACAGGAAACACACCTTGAAGACGGCAAGAACAAGCGACATTCACATGTATTGAGTCAAAGTCAAACATGATCTGATCACCTTTCTGCGTTTCGCTGGCATCCCATGCAAATAGGCGTCTGACAGCGGAGGCTGAGCCTTCATCTTCCTCTGGGTGATCATATCACACCTGATGATGGGCACCCATTCCTGGAACACAGCACGACATACAGTAAATAAACGCAGGCGACTGATTTTTAAAAAGGTAGGTTCACATTTTTTCGAGTCCGTCTTAAAACCTCTTTGTGCCTTGAGCAGATTTTGTACTAAAAACACTCGCTTGGAAAACAGCCACTTGGATTGGACTAATTTAGACTGCAGAAGCCTCATACTGGCTTTGGCTCGAGTGTAAAATGCATTTTTGGACAGAACAACAACTTGATTTCGTTCCCCATCTTACTGGACTTGTGGTAGGATCACAACATCCAGTATGGAAACAACTGCAGCAACCAGCAGGTGTCAATGTATTATTTTAAGCCTGACTCCTGTAAAAACATTTGAGTTCAAACCCATATCCTTTTAAAAAAGGTCCAGTGTGTAGGATCTAGCAAGATTTGCCACAAAAAGCTGACCTAACTCGAGTGTGCAGTGTTTGGTTTGTCCGCTCTGGGCTGCCTTAGAAACATGGCTGACTCTGTGGTTCATGTGATGACACACTGTGTTTCTGGAAAGACTTGGTGTTGATTTAAATTTTTGTGTCATGAGCTCCACAAATTGGATCAGTATCAACCTGATGTTTTTAATCTTCCCATTAGTAGTTTAAATATCCAGAGTGTAGGATTGAGGGGGATCTATTGGCAGAAAATGAATATAATATACAAAAGTATGTCTTTAATAGTGTGTAAACATACTTGTGTAAATCCTACACGCTGGATATTTAAATTACTAATGAACTCAGGTTGATACAGATTGTGGAGCTCACAGCACTGAACATCATGTTTTTCCAGGAACAAGAACTTTGGACAATAAAACTTCAGTACTCACAGTCTTCTACAGAGGAAATGCTTCACTGGATTATCCAAAGTAACAAGGACACTGTAAATGTGAAGTGGGGCTACGAAAGAGTGTAAACAGGCTCTTACGGGGGGAACAGCAGCAGCCCAGGCCTCTGACTCTCGAGCGGACTCCTCACTCACACCCTCAGCTCCCGCGGCTGCCATGTCGCCACCTAATGGTGCAGCTCCTCCCGAGGCTCCCAGCTCCCCAGGCAACACCCTCGCTTCCCGTGACGACGCCCTCATGTCGTGTGACACCGACATGGCCTCCTCCGCTGTTGTGGCTGCAGCCGGCGACAGGGTGTCCCCAATCTTTGGAAGTGGAGAACAGCGAAATGAGGGAACTAAAAAAGGCAAAGCGGTACTTACAATGTCAAAGTGAGTTCATCTGAAAGGGGACGTTCAAGACACACCATGCTTACCGTTGCACTTTGTGCTCGTTCAGGCTCTTGTGTGCCAGTTGCAGAAGACTGATCTCCCTGTGAAAGAATGTCATCTAATATTTATTGGCCATTTCAGACGTGCCGCCCGAAGTAACAGGATATGTAATAGTCATCAGATAAGAGGGACTCCTTTCTCTGCATGTGACAGGTTAGATATGCATTCTGCTCTGCAGAAAACTGATAGTTTGTTAGTCAAATGTAAAATTCAGAAAATAAGACTGAAATCTATGGAAGGAAAATTTCAGGAGGGAAATGGATTTAATGGAAAAAGATCTGCACAGCCAGAATGTTTGAAAACAGCAGCCATCGTCGATATTTAAATATCGGTTTAAATTTCTGACCAAACGAAGGTCAAATTAGGATCAAACCAAACTGGCATGGAGTAACAGTGCAGGCGTTACCTTTTCTCCATTGCTGCCACTTCCTGCCTTGCACCTATGTGATGTGTGTATAATTACTGTCCTTTAATTAGAAAAGAAATAGACTGTCATTCTTCAGCGTGAGCGGATGTATGGGGCGGGAAATCCTCTCAAAAAACTTGTGATCTAAACTGCAATCTTTTTTCTGTTAATAACTCACTGACGTAAGAGTCATGTGAACTAATTCTTCCAATCAGCACAGCCATCTACTTTGCTACATTACTCTATTGGTTTGTTCACGTAGCCTGAATCTGCTAGTCAATGTGAATTCTGGATCCAGAAAAAGACATTTAATGCCACAATATCTACAATTTGCCTGAGATCAGTAGAATGTGAACACCTTCGATCATGAGCTCCATCTGAAATCAGCATGTGGCCAACTATGTGTGTGTGCATCCATATTCTGAGAATGAGGCACAGATACTAAATAAATAAATAAATGTTTAAAAAAGGCATTCAGCTGGTCCGTTACCTGCGTGCGAACTATGTAGTTCTGGATCTGATCCTGTGTGACGGGAATGTGCTCGAGAATGACTTGCAGCCTCATCGTCATCATGCTGGTCATCCAGTTGACCAGGCTGGGGCTGATGTCACTGGACATCCTCCGCTGGAACAGGAGAAAATAAAGCTTTTTACTTTACAGGTCTAACAGCCGTTTCTTCTGCATTTTGTCTTTTGTGGAAACATTCCTCTCTTTGGAAACTTTGCTTGAGGCTTGTTCATTTTGAGTCACTGTGTATAAGAGTGTTAGTCAGTTTTAAAATCTACAATGGGAGTTAAGTGCATTTTAATTATACATAACACTTCAGGCTGTGAGTAGGTAATTCTCTGAGTGTTGTGAAAACAGGTTTATGAAGTGAACGGGTGAATTAAAAGGGGGGGAGGGAGAAATAAACAGTGGCTGAGTAAACAGCTTCAAGGTTAAGGCAGAGCAAAACAGCAGGTTTGACGACGACGTCATGACTGAGGTTTTATTTTGACTTTCCCTGCCACGAGCCCTCACAGCGCCACCATCTGGCATGGATGCTTACTGCTAGTAGACATGAGTTTTCTTGCATTTCCAAACAGTGAATGAATTAGAGGTTGTATACTGACTATCCTGTGGTTGATGACTGCAGTGAGGGCTCTCTGGTCTCCTCTCAAGCAGTGCAGGTTGAGGGCGAGACATTCAAACAGTGCCTGGTTACACATCTGTAGCAGCCGGGGCCCAAACGAGTCATCTGGATGGGAAAAACATTGATATTACATAATTAGCAAAAGTCCTACAGACACTGTGAAAGGTTCTTAAATTACTACTCCACCTCACAGCAGTATTCCCAAAATAATCCAAATAATATGATTACATAATATCCAAGATTTATATGGCCCTTCTTAAAACTTACCGGTGCATCGCAGAATGTGTGTGGCAATGTGTTGCAGCTGCTGCCTGAAGAAAGACATGTTGGTCTGAGTGATGTCAACGCCCTCCAACACCGTGACTGAGGACTCTCTCTGTGGGAAGAGAATAAAGAGGTGCTGTCAATACATTTAAACACTACAAATCTGCAGCTGCCTCATAATGTGCATCGTTGCTCCTGCATTACTTCTGTACAATCACACAGCTAAAGCAAAAAACATACACTGACTGACGGAAGTCATCTAGAGGTCTTTTATGATGATGACTTGAGTCATCTACTTTTAGGAAGCAGCCCCTCACTTAGTCATACACTGTTCTGTGTTTTAATGATACTGGAGAAGGAGTAGACGTCAAGGACTTACGAAGCTCTCAGTGATATACTCCTCCAGTTCATTGACAAGACTGTCAGCTGCAGCCTGAGGAACAGAAACGGAAGATACGAGTAAAAACAAGAGAATGACTTGTAGAGGGAGAATAACTCAAAATCCATCCCCCATGGAACCAAGAACAACGTCTACAAACAACTGGTGTGTGATACTGACAGCAATGTTTTCATCAGTGGGCTCTCTGCCGTTGAGGTAGTTCTGGGTGAAGAACTGGGACAGTTGAGGCTGGATGCGGCCCAGGGGCTGGTGCTGACCGTGAAGCAGCATCACCAAGTCTGACATGGTGAACGTCTGGCAGACCAACATCAGCAGCTCTCCAAAGAACCCTGAGAACCATAAAAAATGTTTTAGATCATTGTCTTTGACAGACTGACATCATAATCTGTCCATGTATGTCTGTTCTTTACCAGTAGGATCCTCAGGACTGATGAAAATGTTGGTTGCCTGAGACAGCCTCTGCATGAACTGGGCAATGCTCTCTGTGTCGTTCTGTGCCTGGCCCAGAGAGCCCATCATGGTGCTTAGGACGCCACGGACAATGCCTGTGAACAGCTCAGGGTTGAGTGCTTCAGTTGCCCCTGGGGGGGTGGGCATGGGGTTGGGCCCAGCAGCATGAGTAGGAGCGGTACCAGAGGGAGGTGGGGGTGGAGAGAAGATGGGTTGGGAGGCCTGAGAATGAAATGGACACATGCAGTGAGGATTTATTAACACTATGTTGCTTTCCTGGAAGTATTACATGGATGAAACAGGCTGCCCCCTAGTGGACCATTAGCAAACACGTAGATCTATGGCTGGGTGCCGTTTGAAATTAAATAAAAATATATATAATCAAAAATCAGAAATACAAGTGCTGATATGATGTATATTAAAACTTGAAATGTTACCATCCAAACACAAACTCTTGTTTGAGAACTAAATGCTAAATTCAGGTGAGTCACATCCAAACAGACACCTGAGACACACTGACCTGCTGCATGAATTCACTCACACCCTGGATGAACGCTGGGACACCAGAGGTGGTGACAGTAATTGAAGGGGCCCCTACATGCCCTGCACCGACACCACCGGCTACCCCGAGGAGAGAACCCAGGAGATGGCTGAGGTCTGGGGGCATCTCGGGGGCCTGGGGGTCACTGGCGTTGGTCTCAGGTTGGCTCGGTTGGCTTGTAGTGTTTGCGGTAGGTGGTGGTGTTGGACCCGAGCCGGAGAAAGAAAAGGAGGAGGAGGAAGAGGAGGAGGATGAGGAGGTTTGAGACGAGGAGGAGAAGGAGGAAGAAGAGGATGTGGATGTGGACGTGGGTGTGGAGGAGGAGGATGTAACTGTTGTACCAGCTGTAAGTGGGGAAAAGATTTAAATATCACTAATTAGGCTGACAAATCTTTTAAAAACTTTAAGCTGATATAGTCACAGAAAAATACAGCTGGAAAAACTCACCCATTTGTCCCGGCAGCAAAAGCTGTCCAACCAATCCACTAATCATCTGGTTGAGAGCAGCAGGGTTGAAAGCCTGTGGTGCAAACTTTTTTAATTAGTTAGTTGACGAGCCTCAAAAATAGGAACCAATTAAGAAAACATTCCTCTTACCTGTCCTGGCTGCTGGCCTGGCATGGCAGCTCTCAGGTTGATGGTGGTTCCCCGGGCGCCAAAGGCTGGTGGGGCCATGTTGGGTGCAAAGGGGGGTCGGGTGAAGACGACCCTTGCTTGAGGCTGGGGGCCGGCATGGGGAGGTGGTGGGGGGAGCGGTAGGGGTGGTGGTGGGTGTGTTAGGACCGGTAGTGGTAGTCGAGGAGTTGGCTGTGGAGCTGTAACCAGGAGGTGTGGGCTGGGGCGGGACTGGTTGGCCTGTGGCCGTGGCAGTGGCGGCGCTAGTAGCTACGGCGGCAGCATACTGGCTGATCTGCTGCATGAGATTCCGCATAAAGTCAGGAGGGAGGGCACCTAAAAGCGGATAACAGTGAATCAGAATAACACGATTAACTTATGTTATCAGCAGAAAGTGAAAAGGATTTTCAGGAGTGAGAGGAGGAGGGCACAGGGTTAGAGTTACAAGCATTACATGACTAGACGAGGCTATGTAAGGTGCAGTACGCCACATGTATCATCATCTGAGCTTTACCTGGTTGTCCAGGCATTTGCTGTCCAGCTGCAGCAGGGTTTGCGCCCGGGCCTGCACATGCACACAAAACAACAACAACACACAAAGAGTTTGAATTCGCTTGTACAACCCTAAAGCCATCGCCAGCGTATTACTCTGACTCCATGACAAAGCCACCATTCAACAAAATCTCATTAAACATGAGCTCAGATGAGTTGCATTCTTCAGGTCACTCAGCAAACGCTCGTGGCAGCAGAGCAGAGAGGAATTTTTTTGTGGTGCGTTTAACTCCAACACACTGTCACCTGACAATATGACACACAGAACAGCTTTGCATTCAATCAGTGGCGGGTAGGGGACAACACACCATCCGCGTTCATCTGCATCATGACCACCGGGACTGCCTGGTGGCTGATCCTAATGACCCGGGGGCCAGCGTGTCCCTGTCCAGCCTGCTGATTGGACGGGGTACTCTGTGGGGGGGAGGTCTGTCCCTGACCTGCCTGCTCCGACTGGCTGGACGACTGGGTGGGTGGAGCTTGTCCCTCAGTACTGTTAGCCGCAACAGTCACCGTGGCACCCAAGTTCATCTGACGGCGAAGATGCAAGTAAAGTCAATAACTCATATAGTCGATTAACTTTTAACCAAAACACACTGGTGTTGACTTACTTGCACTGGGATGTGGTGATGCACAGCTCCAGGCAGAGTAACCGGGCTGGCATAGTGAGAAAATGGCCGGACGACGTGCAGGTGGCGGGGCACGGGGCTCATGAGGTTCAATCGCAAGTCACTGAGGGCCACGAGGGCGTTGCCAAGGAGACGGAGACACTCCCACGTCAGGACAAGAGTGCGCTGGTCCTCCTCCCTCTCCTGTGAAACCAGTTATTGAGTATTAAACAAAATAAATAGATTTTGTCGACATTGAGATGATAAGACTGACATCACGCTGTCTATACTGCATTTTAAATATGATGCTACTTCCATCAGCTGGCTTAACAGGAAGCAGGAGAAACAGCTAGCCTGGCTCCGTCTAACGATAACAAAATCCACCTACAAGAAACTCTAAAACGGTTCACTACTAATTGACACGTATCTCATAGTTTAACCTTACGAAAAAGGAACCGTATAAAAAGATAATTTACTGTTTCACAGGAGGTTATGTGTCTCTTGCTTAGGATCAGTTGCCTAGCAACTATCCTAAGCATCCTACCAAACAACTTGAGGTCATTTGATTGTTGTAAGAAATAAATCAGTTAGAAGGTGGATAATTCCTGCATTTTAAATCATTTTAGTGATACAAAACATTTGCCCGATATTAAAGTTATCTGTGTTATTGGAGGATGTGAGCTTCTTTTTCAGAAATATAGCAAAGATCACCAGTTAATTATTATTTGACTGTTTGAGTCCTACTCTATTATTGTTGTATTCTGCAGTGGTGGCCGTCTCCAGCAAGGTGTGAGCTCTCTGAATGAAGGGCTGCAGTCTCTCCTCCACCCTCCGCAGTTCAGACAGCATCTCCGCCAACTCAGCTGGGCTGGGATGACTAAAGGTCGCAAGGAAGGCAAACTGATTACAAACAAGCACGACAACTGTTCACAAAATTTAGTCAGTGGTCATGACAGCGACACAGAGAGAGAGGATGTCTCACTTGGGTCCAGGTTGGGGTGTTGGTCCCTCAGATTGTGCTGAAGAGGTAGGTGGAGGTGGGGGAGTAGTTGGAGGTGGGGATGTGTCCATGGGCTGGGCAGAGGGAGACGGTGTGGAGGTGGTAGACGAAGACGAGGGAGGAGGGGGAGCAGAAGCAGAAGCTGTCTCTGTTTGGGAGGACGAGTCGCTCGGCCGTGCCTGAAGAAGAAGAAGAAGTCAGAGATGGAAGATAGAGATAGAAGTGAATTTGTTGCTGATAAGGAAGTGATGTCCCTGGAGCTTCGCCACTGGAGTAATTAGAAGTCTGAGCTCACCTCCATTCTGTGGATAACATCATTGATGTCCCTCAGCAGGTTCTCAGCCAGCACCAGCCTCAGCCTCGGCTCGCTCTGCACTGGTTGGTCCATATCAATGTGCACGTTCACCGATCCATTGCTCTGAAATGAAAAAAAAGGTGTTAAACAACAAAACACAGAATAACGTCCTGTGCGATTGTATCAGTGTGTATGGCATCTTACCCCAGTGCTGGTTGTGACTCTGGCATTCCTGGCATTCTCTCCCATGCCAGACACCATCTGCTGGACTGACATCTAAACAAGAAGAATATAAACAGCATTGAATAAAAGCACTTTAACATGCAAGACAAACCAGCCATGATATTAAATATGATTAAAGGCTGAACGACGGGAAGCTGGAAGTCAAACCGCATTTTGTTACATGCATGCTCGTACCTGTATCTGCTGGGGGTCCATGATGTTAACAGGGAGGTTGAAGGTGCCGAGCATTACGTAGCTGTTAGCATTGCGATCGTGTGGAGGCACTTGTGATGTTCCCTGGGAAGACGAGGAGGGTCCGCTGTCGGCTGAAGTGCCTCCTGACCCTGAGCCGGGCTGGGATGGTGGAGGGGGCGCCCGCTCCACAAGGTGTATCACCTTGCCACCCACATCTGGGACGAGAACAACAGAGAGCTGCAGTTACATAAGAAGTCCCAGCTGTATTCTACAGCAGGCCTGAAAGTTATATCCAATTACCTTTGCCAGCACTGAGAGACAGAAGTGAGTTTAAATGGATTCTTAAAGCTCAGGTGGGACTTCATCTTACTGAATTATGCAATACACAGTCAGTTAAGAACGTGCACTTGCATTATAGTTCTTCTTTGAAACACAATATTACTTCTGAGTTCTGCCTCGCTTTAACTGACCCCTTGATTACTTACTGTAATCTGCCAGAGTCCTTTCATCCTGTAAGACTCTGCCTTGGTAGATCAGCCTCTGTTTGTCCACAGGGATACCCACAGAAGGTGCAATATGCTCCTTGAACTCTTTCACTGTCAACTACAAAAAAAAAAGATGTTAGACTCCCACAAACGGTGACTAAAAAAAGAGAATTCACTCCAGCTTGCAGCATGAACTGATAAACTTACTTACCTGAGCACCAACAGTGTAGGTTCTGCTTTGGGAGTCTAATGTTTTGACTGTCACCTCTATGTCTGCAGTTTGTTCCTCCATGGTGTTCCTGTATCATAAAACAATGTGTTCCAGTAAATGTATCCCAGCTGATACAGGATTCGTGAGGCTGACGCCAATATCAATATTTGAGAGTTTTAAATAACATTTTTGATAACATTATATCAGCTGGTATTTGATTCATAATATAAACAACCTTCTTCTAAATAAGGATCCCTTTAATGTGCTCATGAATCAGACGCCCCTTCCTTTACCGAGAATAACCAACTCTGTCTGCATTATGGAGAAAATTACTTTCACCCTTCGACAACAGAAAGAAGAAGGAGGACAAATACTTTCCTTTTTGCTTATAGTTCCTGTATTTCATCTCACTTATTGGGATGTAAAACCCCCGACCGCTTCTGTTATTTGTTCACATAAAAACTAAAAAAAAAAACTAACTGTGGCCAAGACTGAGCAGGAAATTTTACAGCTGAAAAACAAAGTTCTGGTGGACAAACACGGCAATAAAAACACAGTCACTCTAAACGACCTCAAACATATCTTTAACATTTATGCACTGACATTTCATGGTGCTTATCAGCTGCCATGTACACAGAAACAATATGTCGATATTAAGAAAATTGACTTATCGTTCCAGCTTTTTTTTAGCGTGTGGATTTGTTACTCTTCTTTTATATATTCATATCGAAGTAAATACACTTTTTTACATTTTAGAGCCTTAAACAACTCAATGAACCAAAATAATAACCACAAACCAACACCTTCATAACCATATAAACCAGGTCGTCTTCAACCAGGGCAGGGGCTCTGCCAATTTTTGTCATAATAATAGTGACGTCCAAAGACACAGAGCTCTTGGCATTTAATAACCAATATAACTTTTTTATCTTAATCATAAACAAATACAGGCTAATATCCATGTATATGAATAGGTTAATATGCTGAATAAAGTAGATATAAAGGTTATAAGCTTAAAAATGTGACACATGTGGGGGTCTCTGCTTTGTTTGTCTCTCGTCCATGGAGGTCCTCCTGACATAAACAACACACAGAATAAAAACAGACCTTGGCATCACTAACCACAACAGCAGCTGCTGAGAAATCAAGTAAACAACCACGTGTGAACTTCACGAACACAAACTATGGAGGTACAAACAGAGACAAGTTGCACAATCTGAGCAACTAACATTGGCCGATGTTGCCCAGTAGTTAACGTTAACTAACTAGCAACGAGGGTAACCGTTAGCTTAGCTGTCTCCTGCGGGGGCCAGTCTACTACACGGTTGTTTAGCATAAATTAAACAACTCGAACAGGTAACAACACCACCAGTAATTAAGTCACGCATAACGGTAGTTAGCTACTTAGCTCGCCTAACTTGTAAACCAGGCGGGCGTCTGCGCCGAAGCTAACTTTGCTAATGCTAAACAAACTAACCTTTACGATAAGCTCGCAGCGTCGAGACACAGCGAGATATTTCTTCCTCATAAAGTTCGTAATGTGTTGTTAAAAGGTTACCTTAAGAAAGTCACACTATTCTTCCAACTTTATCCAGTGTATGCAGCTGTTTCTTATCATCAAACGACATGCAAATGACTTCCTAGTAAAGAGAGCTCCGGTACTTGCTAGAAGCTACCAGGCTGCTGCTGAGGGGACGTGACGCGGGTAGAGATGTGTCGTCCGTGAACGAGTCGGTTCAAAGAGCCGGCTCTTTTTTTAGTGAACGATGGGAGCCGGTGTTATTTTCCGACCCCCTCAGAATCTGGCTCTATTACAAATGCAAGATATAACACCAACCATTTTCACTCTGCACACTTTGACCTCTTCTACTCAAGTTATTTGTGACTAGTGGTAACAGAGAGGCAAAAAGGAGGGGAGTCAGATTTTTCCGACTCTTAAAGGGGACTGTAGATGTAAATTGTGACCCAAAATAACATGCCAGCAAAGTTAAATTACTTCCATCATAAAACAACAGAAATGTTGATTTACTGGGTTATATAGCCTCTTTGTTATAGTATTTTCTCTTGCAGTAAACAGAAAAGAATATGTATGATTGTTTCCCGTTTTTATAGGTGTTTCTATCTGTTTTGTGTAGCAGAGTGGCTCTACAAGCACATTAGTGGATTCACTGGGCAGTTTCAGAGAGTTACAAGTGTCTGTAGACACAATGAAATTGTGCAATACAGCAATTTATTGTAATTAGAAAATGTATTTTTGACTTTTGAATGCTTCAGTACAAAGGATGTATTGAATATACATACATGATAAATGTGTACGCATGCAAACAGTGCTAAATTTGGCTGAATTGTGAAAGACATGAGAGGTAAAATGAAGAGCCGTTTGGGAGCCGAAAGAGCCGACTCCCTAAAAAGAACCGGACTTCCCATCACTCGAAGCTTCCAGGCTGCTGCGCGGATGTGACGTAGGGACGACGCCGGATCTGCCGCACGCGCACACACGCACAAGCGGAGGGGGAAGAGAAAAATGGCGAATCTCGTGGAGGCTACAACCCAACAGCAGTTTGAAGACATCGTAGCGAAAGCCGGGAAATGCCTGACTGTGGTGCATTTCCAGGCGGCCTGGGCTCCTCAGTGCGGCCAGATGAACGAGGTGATGGCCGAGCTGGCGAAGGAGCACACGCACACTACGTTTGTCAAGCTGGAGGCGGAAGCGGTGCCCGAGGTGTCGGAGAAGTATGAAATCGCCTCCGTCCCCACTTTTCTTTTCTTCAAGGCTGGAGAGAAGGTGGACCGCCTGGACGGGGCCCATGCTCCCGAGCTGACCAAGAAGGTCCAGCGCTTGGCAGTCACCGGGAGTCCGGCGGGGGCTGCAGAGAGCTGCGCCACAGACCTGAACCAGCGGCTAAAGAAGCTAATCAACGCGGCCCCCTGCATGCTCTTCATGAAGGGGTCCTCTCAGGAGCCCCGCTGCGGCTTCAGCCGGCAGATAGTGGCCCTGCTGAAGGAGCACAACATCCAGTACAGCAGCTTTGACATCCTGTCTGACGAGGAGGTCCGACAGGGGTTGAAGACCTACTCTAACTGGCCCACCTACCCTCAGCTGTACGTGAATGGAGAGCTGGTGGGAGGGCTGGACATAGTGAAGGAGCTGGCCGAGTCTGGGGAGCTGGAGAACACCTGCCCGAAGGCTGTCACCTTGGAGCACCGCCTGAAGACCATCATCAACCAGAGCCCTGTCATGCTCTTCATGAAGGGCAACAAAGAGGCTGCAAGATGCGGCTTCAGCAGGCAGACACTGGAGATTATGAACAGCACTGGGGTTGATTATGACACCTTTGATATCCTGCAGGATGAAGAGGTCCGTCAGGGGCTCAAGACGTACTCTAACTGGCCGACCTACCCCCAGCTATACGTGAAAGGAGAGCTGATCGGAGGCTTGGACATTCTCAAGGAGCTGATGGAGAGTGGAGACCTGGTGTCAGTGCTAAAGGGGGAAGCATAGGTGGATTTGCCATGTTGTAAAACAGTGGGAACAAGAAGCTACTGCACATGCCCAGAACAGCCATAAAGAAGTGATGTAACATTACGTGGAGGGTCAGGAAGATGAAGAAGCAATTTACGAATAGACATCAGATTTAATAACCAAATTGTTCACTCATTTGGACGCATCATGTTGTGTTTAAAAGTTCAGATTCTTGAAAAGAAATGACCTAGGCTTGACCTCATTTTATAAATTCCTGCCCGACAGAGGACTGGTGTCAACGTTTTGGGTTTCACATGTCCTCCCAACCACTGGTTTATATTTAGCTAATCATTATTTGACAGCCGGTGCAGCCTCTTGCCTTTTCATGCCATCCTTCTCCACACTTTTCTTCACCTGACGGGACATTTAACTATATCCCCAAAAAAAATATTAGAACTAACTCTATGCTGCACTTATAGTTGTTCATCAATAACATGATTAAACTGTTTAAAGAAGTTTAAGATTCATTGTTTTGTTTTGTTTTTTGGTCGTACTTCCATAAATTCGCTAACATGCATGAACAAGCCCTTTTGTAGAAGTCTGATCATGTTCAAAAACAAGATTACAACAATCATAATCACTTTTATAGGCCAGTTATTTGTACACGTGAGCAGTTTGACATTGCAATTTCATGTATAGACACAACACAGCTAAAAAACAAAGATGCAGTGCAAAGGAAGCTGGATCTTGCACAGATATTGCAGTATGCAGAGCATGAGTAGGCTGAGTGTGACTGATGATCTTTTCATAATAAAAGCACAAAAACTAAATATAGGCAGAGAATAAATCATTTATAATTCACAGGTTACAACAAGGCTCTTAACCGATTGTGTAATAGGGAAAGTTGGCGAAAATGCATCAGTATTTGCTCTGTTAACTTAAATGCACCAAATCAGTGATTCTTGACTGTAGGACAACTGCCACAGCCCACGTAGCCAAAAAACAAAAAACAGAACTGCAAACTACAGCATCGAAAATGCAAGCAGCAGATAAAGTCCCAATAAAAATATAAGCTGCTTCTCTGCAGGAACTTTAAGTAATTTAATACACGGAGAGGCAGTGCCATCAAACAGAAATCTAAATGTGATTTTTACACTGCATCATCACTGATCTGTTGGATACAATCCTTCTTAATGGACGTGGGTACTTCATTGGGTTTAATGTAGTCAGCCTTTAACGTCATAAATTTGTGATTTATGAATACGTTTTTACAGGTGTGCTGATAAGCTTGTTGTTTGACACCACCTTGTGGAAGTGGGTGTTGAACACATCTTGATCTACGTCTGCAAATACACCTCATGACACTCATAAGAGCTGCGACGATGAGTCAAAATGAATCGGCAACTATTTTAATAATTTAAGTCATTTTTATGGAAAATTGGCAGAAACGCGACGCCTTCACGATTCACGAATGTAAATATTTCCTTTTTTCTACAACGTTGAACTTGAAGTTTTGGACAAAAACAAACAATTTGAGTCCGTTAACAGGAATTTTTCTTACATTTCAAATAAACAGCAGTGTCAGCAATCCTTTTTCTCGAAAACCCACAGCCGCACCAGTGTAGGATGAACTTCGAACAAGTAGTTAATGATTCATGCATGTTGACAGAGAGTGTGTGGGACTTCTCAAACAAATTTATTTAGTTTATTAAGTATTTCGAAACAGGTGCTGGAGGTTTTTTTTTTTTGTCCCTTTTCGAGCAGTGACAGGCGAAGAGGTAGACAGGAAACAGGGAGAGAGAGCGGTTTGACGTGTAACAGAGCTTAATCGGCTGGAATCGAACCTGCGGTGGACGCCATCATGATGCATCCATCGCCACCATATTTACCTACCAAAACTCTCTAAACTGTTGCTATGTGGAAGTGGTTTAAAAGAAACCGCCGCCGCCGCCGCCTCTTCCTAGGATTTCGATGACTCACCTCATGTAGACATTTTGGAACATGAGTAATGTGTTTCACTGGGTGAAAGAGTGATTCATTTTACTATAAAGGTGTTTATCCTGAAGAGTCATGGGCTTTAAAGGACCGAGATGTCCCTTAAATATGAGTTAGACATTCATCCCACACCGGGGAAATTCACTCGTTGCAGCTGCTCACAAAACACAAGGCGGATAAGAAAATACCCGTGAATAAGAAAACAATCTAAGACGAACTCATAGGAATAAGCAAGTATACAGGATGTTCAGCTTTCAGGTGACATTTCGGAATGCTGCTTTACAGGTGGACTTAATGTGAACTTCTCTAAACCTTTGATTTGTTTCAGTATTTATTGCATAACAAGGTGATTCACCAAAATAATGTGTGAACCATCAGTCGACCGCTAAATGTTCTGGTTCAGTGACAGTTCATGATATTTCGACAGCACGAGATCAAGACAACACCTAACAATCCACCAACAGTACCTGGCTAGTGCTGAGGCCTCAAACAGGATGTGCTTAGAGTTACAGGGACATTTTTTGTTGTGGTATATTACAATGAATATAATTAACAACAACTAACAACAATCTTATTTCATTCTTACTTCTTATAAGAATATGAAATTAAAAGAATATGTGCTTCACACATTTTCCAGTGGACAGATTTGGGTAAGTACCCTAAGTGCTAGTAAGAAACTAAATGACCTAAAAATACAGCCAGAAAGTGACTCTGTGGAGTCTAGGGGGCAGTCCAGGACAGAGCCGGCCTTTCTGAGTCCCTTTCTGTGCTTCCCCCTGCCTAGAAAGTGATTGCATAGATTGTTGCAGATGCCACCACAGTGTCATCGAAAGTTTTTTTTATCAGAGTCCTGCACACCCACAATGCACAAAGGACCTAAGTACTGAGCAGAAGAGATTATTTTGGCCCTTCATGTGCAGGACGTCTTTGTTGTCCAGTCTATTCTTGTTGAGGTGAACACCCAGGTATTATTCCACCACCTCAATATGCAATCCCTGGAAGTTCACCGGTGTGGTTCCTCCTGAGGTCAATCAGCATTTCTTTTGTCGTGCCCGCGCACCAACTGACGAAGTCTGTGATGACCCCCCCCCCCCCGTTTCTGCTTGTTCCCTTCTGATAGACATCTAACCACAGCTGTATCATAAGAGAACTTCTGGAGGTGACAACTGTCAGTCTGTTGTGTGGAGGGTGAAGATAAGAAAGAGTACCGTACCCCGTGGAGCCCCCCGTGCTACAAACCACCACATCAGACGCACAGTCATGGGGCCTCACGTACTTTGTGGTCTGATGGCGAGGTAGCTGACAGACCACGCAGCCAGAGGGCACACACAACCCCTTCTCGCTCCCCAGCACTGATGGCTGCATTGTGTTGAGAGCACTTGAAAAGTAAACAAAAAACTCACAGCGCTTCCAATCAATCAGTGGTATTGCAGAAAGGCATGTTAATAATTTACCAACACCCTCGGCCTTTAAAGTGACTCGTTGGACTTATCTTGTGGAGTGCTTTCTATCTCTGAGGATTACCAGGCATTTTCATCAGGTTGATTGCAGTTTTATCTCTCAGGTTGCAGATATGTTGAAGGAAATTTTATCATATTTTATCTCTTTATCTTGTTTGTTGTATCATGCCATTTTCCCCTGCTCACTTCCTGAGGAGTTGCTTGTCAAGTCTGTCGACCATCAGCTGGTGAGAAGCAAAATTCAGATTTTCTGTTTATTAAAATGTAAAGTTGGCACCATAACCTTTTAGGATTAGATTGATTATTTCTGTCACCGGATAACTTTACAGCAAGAAGCTGATTTGTGCTCATTCTAATTTTAATGGACATACTATTACTCACGTAGCGGGGTTAAATGAGTTGTGTGCTGCACTGCCATTTCACAGTTAGTGCAGTACACAGATTACACAGATAACGTGGCCGCAAAGACCTACTTTCCACCCCCTCTGTTTTTTCCATAAGTGGTCTTTTTCACAACTTGTGGGCTTATATCTTGAAAACAAATTCCATTACTGCCCCGCTGACACCTCCCCACACTCTTATAACACGTATCTGTGTCTCTATCTGTTTTAGTATCTGGGTAAATGGTACTTTAAAGCAGCAGTGAGTCACAGAGAGGCTGACATCCAGATTTTCAAAGCGGTGGACAACAGTTGGTTCACCTTGGAGAAGACGGACAATGACACGCTGCTGCTGATCGGACATGTTCGCATGTGAGGCAGCAAATACTCACATGCACATACACCCACGAGTACCTCGTAGAGAGATTACATTCCGACATCTGAAAGTCTGAACAAGAAGAAATTAAAGCAAAAGGAAATTTAAAGGTTTCATAACACACGTCATGTCTGCATAGTTTATATGACGCAGGTGATAATAAGGTCAAAGCAACATCATCCAAAACTAGCATGACATGTGTAGAAAACTGGCTCCTGTGATATATTATTACATATTACATATATACATGTGGTCTAATGTTTCACAAACTGTGGGTTGGGACTCTTCTAAGGGTCACCATATAAGACTAAGAGGTTGACAAGTGTAAACTTTGTTCTTTGTGAGTTGTCAGTAATGTTAGGGCCTGACACAGCAACTTAAAGGTCCAGTGTATAAGATTTAAAACCCTGTTTCCACTAAGTAAATTTGGTTCAGCTCAGGTTAGTTTGTTACACATTTTTTCCATTTCCATTGTCAAAACTTCTAGATGGTACCAGTAGAAGCACAAGCTGAACCGGGACGATGAGGTGCAGCTATAGAAACACTGCTAACCGCAGTCGTCTCGTCCTGTGTGATGTAGAATTTCCAAAACACTTTGTTTCACCCGTGTTTTGTCTTTCTCGCTGCAGCCTGTTGCAACCTAATAAACAACATATATTTTGTGTGTAGGTGAGCTGTGACGGCAAGCACAATGGAAAACATGAGCATTAAGTTGTAAATCTGGCAGTGAATGTATGCTTCAGTTCAAAATTGCAGAAGATTCTTATCTGTTTTTACCTAATTGTTGGAAAAATTAAGAGGTTAGGCTTGAAGCACCGATAACAACCCAGGGAGCAAGGTCAAACAGCCCTTTATCATGTACGGGGGAGCAGATTCTCCTCCAGGGAGTCCTGTTTTGTGAGTTTTAAGATAAAATACTTCACACTTCACAATGTACAAGGCGGATAAGAAAAATACTCATAATTAGGGGAGCCCCAAGTATGAAAGGCTAAGTCTTTCCTGCAGCAACCCGGTTTTGAGTTACCAGTGAGTTCATTCAACCACGTCTCAGTGATACTACACATGTTAGCTTCTCCATCTTACTGGGGAGAGATCTTGCATTCCCCATGATAACAGACACATGGCTTGTATCGTCTTTTCTGCTCCTGGTGCTTAGGCCCGCCTCCTTCTCCTCACTTCAGCAAGGATCACCGGCCTTTCCACAGAGTGTGCTAGTGCTGTCTCATGCTAATAGCTGTCCATGAGTGTATAAAAGAGAGCCGTGGCTTATTTTGAATGGCAAATCACAAATCTCCATAGTTCCAAGTCCATGTTTGTACGCAAAAGTGACACACAGTGGAGATGGTGGTGTCAAAAAAAAATATATATATATATATATATACACGTCTACAGTAGACCAGAATGCACAAACTAACCAAAGGCTCTAGTTAAAGCCTTTGGTATGTTTTGTGGCCACTCCACATGCTTAGAAAGGGAAGGTGAAGCTAGGGCGTATTCATTTGGTTACAATCTACAAATCCACCACTAGATGTCGCTAAATCTCACACACTGGACCTTTAAATAAAACTCATCTGAGCTATTTAGAAAAAAATCATAGACATCTAAAATGTGACATGGGGAACCACTGCATTAATATTTAACAAGCTTATCATATGTTTGTTTTAAAGTAAAATTTAAATTGGAAACATAACTGGTAACTCCATCTGTCAAAAAAAAGTCCAATTGTAGTAAACTAGAGGTACAAATACCATGAAATGGAAATACTCAAAGTGAAAGAACCATTGTGCATAAGCTCAACAAGTACTTTCCATCACTAACACAAAGTTTTGATATAAACATTGTAACTCATGTCAAAAACAAGATGCCCGTGTCATGAGAAGCAACAGAACAAGAAAACCCGGATCATAAATAGACACTAGAATTAGGGAAGTGGCATGTACAAAATATAAAAACGTGTGAATGTATGTACCAGAAGTGAAACTGAAAGTCATCTTTGTCTGATATAATATTTAAATATAAAACTATTTAAATATAAAATATAAAACTGCTATATGTATGCTATATATATATATATATGTTTTTATCTTCTGAATATTTTTTAGAGGAGACAACTGCATGAATCAGACATGGACCTATCATGTACGTCCTGAGAGGGATGATATGGAGCTGGAAGGTAGCTATAAGTACTATTTGCATTTGCTATATACTATTATCTATGCTCAACACATGCACACAGAAGAGATCAATAGGTCAATAAGAAGAGATCAATAGGTCAATAAGAAGAGATCAATAGGTCAATAAGAAGAGATCAATAGGTCAAAATAGGATCAATAGGTCAATAAGAAGAGATCAATAGGTCAATAAGAAGAGATCAATAGGTCAATAAGAAGAGATCAATAGGTATGAGTTTCTATGTTATTTTGAAGAAAACACAACCTGAGGGCAAAACATTACCGGGATTCGGTCATGTTTCCAGGATGGGAAAAAACGTTGACTATTTCTGTTTAAGTTCACCTCTTTTCAACTTTCAGCACTTGAACTGAATAAAATCCCATTCACAAAAACATTACAGTGATTCATTAAATTCTTCAGGGCTATATTATTAGCAGGGTTGGAAAATCCCTTGAGTATTTCTGTCGGGCCATCTGTAAGGCTTAAGCTCACCTTTTTTTCAACTTTCAACATGTGGGCTCCTGAATAAATGCCACTCAAAAGCACAACAAATCAATAGAGTTCTAAATTGGTGAAGTCCAATCATTCTGTAGTGTTGAATACATCACTTTTATAAACAGCTGTCATCAAACATTATGTGAATGAGTAGGGAACGAAAGGTAAGGGAAGGTACTGAAGGGTACATACTGTAGAGTAGGGAGTTGGTGTTTGCAGAAATACCTGAAGTCAAACAAAGGTCAAGGCCTGAACAGCAGGAGCTGGAAGTTAGACGTCACTTGATAAGAGTCTGCATTGCCCCCAATGTGTACTTCGTTGATCAAGGGACCAAACCAGAAGAGGCTAAAGGCTATCACTTGATTTAGCGTGTCTTTCTTCATCAAGAGTTGAGATGTGGTCACACGTAGGGATAAGGACATAAATCAGCTTCATCACACTGATTGAACACACAGCCGCAGCTCGCTAAAGATTATTTCCAAAATGTACATTTTTATTGTGATTGTGATGAACACAATAGAGCCTATTGTGTTCTAAAGAATTTCAACAGGTGGATACCAAACTGGGCAAAGGGTGAAAGTACCGTGAGTAATGAAAATAACGAGACACAATGTGTTGTTGATCTTTAGAGGTGCTATTAGGTGAATTTTGTTACTGTCACGCTCGATTGTTTTGCCACCTAGGAAAAGTGACAGAAAGTGAATTTGTGTATTTTCCAGGATCGCAGTGCTGCCATTTTCGCACTCTGTCCTAAAGCTGATAATCCGAGCTACTGATCAAGTCAGAGGAAGCCGTGTAGCGTTTTACAGCAGTATGCTGACCTCGTCCTGTGTCACTCACGGCTTGGGTCCTTTTGTTTTTGATCCAGGAAAGGCAGAGCGGAGAAACCTGCTCTGGAGCGGCAAGTGGGCCAACTGCTCCGAGTGCATCATTTTACAAGAAATAGAGCCACCGCCAAAGCCTACAGACACGGTGGACTCCCTCGACAGATTCATGCTGTATGGTAAGCCATCAGTTCACCCCGAAATATACAAATTTCAGGCCTCTCCCCCAAACTATTACCATCTGCAGCAACATATTCACAAAATATCACAAGCACCTTGTCCTGTATAATATTTATGTCTGTTTAGATTGATTAAGAACTTTCCAGTGCAATCGTAACATTACCTAAACATGAAATACAACCTACAATAAATGAATAAATTATATCAATCAATAAAACATTTTAAAAGCTGCGCCACATCATGAGAATGGCTTTGTCTGTCATTCAGCCTTTGACCTCTAATCACGGGGTAACTGGGTTTTTGGCTTTATTTGGCACAAAGACGTTGAATGTTGGGTTAATTCAAACAACATGACTGTTGTAAATGTTTCACAGTTGTGTCAATCGCTTTGCACTGTAGCTCGCCAGAGTGACGTCGACTCCGAGGTGGTGACAACATTTCTGAAAAACGCAGCTTGTCATAACAAGTTGGCGGCTGTCCTACCTCCTCAAGAGAAAGGTTTGTCACTTAGAAAATGTTACTTTTAGATTGTGGAAAGCATTGATTTATTTGGAGTCTAACAATTGTATCTGCATTCACAGAGTTTTGCACCTAAATATTAACACTGAGGTAGGAGCGAATCTTACATTTTTCTTCCATTAATACTTCATTTGGTTTGAGCTTGCTGACAGGTTCTTAGTTCTACACCATTTCTTACAGGATGTTGCTGGAGGCATGGACGGCCTGGATGATCATAAAACATGATCGTAATTCATGTTTTCCCTCTGTGAACAGTGAAACAAATAAAGCAGTTTTCTCTGATTTTCTGATTTATGGCGTGACAGGCGTTACCAGCAAGTTCTTGTTCTGATTGTTTCTCATCCAGCCATCATTCCTGTCATGTCATTCAATCTAAATAACCAGAGGCCCAATAGAGAGATACCTTTGTGGGAGGAGCAACCCGCAACCACCCAGCAAAAACCCAGGGGGATTCCCACGATGCCCCTGAACAGAAACACCTATTCACAAAGCTCGACTAAAGGCAGCATGATTAACTTAAATGTAATGCCAATAAAAATAATGGAGACAAACAACTATTCAGGTTCACATACCTGTCAATAATTAACTGATTGAGCCTGTTGTCTGTGAGAGGAAGCTGGAGTAACTGCAGAGTCCACACAGAAAGGCCGCAGGCGAAGTTCAGACTGGGAACCTCCTCGCTGTGGTCAACAGTACTAACCAATTGCTACACTAATCACAGGTTATGGTTAACACTGTGCTGTTAGCTGCAATTATGATTGTATTCATTCATACTGTATAACAGTGGTCCCCAACCTTTTTATCACCACGGACCGGTCAACACTTGACAATTTAACGTGAGCGGTCGCTATCGTTACCGTTACGCGACCCACATGTCACCGAAAGAATCATTTCTCAAAATAGGTTTTTCAAAATAAAAGATCGTCCATACTCAGATAATACATAAAACGGAAATAATTAATTATTTCGTGTGCGGCCCGGTACCAATTGATCGACCGGTACCGACCCGCGGCCCGGGGGTTGGGGACCACTGCTGTATAACACCACAACCAAGCCAACCCAACCTCATGTCAGACCGGTCTTTAAGGTGTGAAGAATAACTACTACTACTACTAATACTACTAATACTACTACTACTAATAATAATAATAATAATAATAATAGGATCCCTGTGTGGCGGTCCTACTCTGCCATTTTGTTCGGATTTTTCCAAAGAAGTTCTCCAAAGATGTTGGAGACTTAATTTTTGTGGGTAATGTATCACATGACCGACACGAGGGTCTTGACATGTCATGGTCTTGACACACGTGGTCTGCACGATGAACTGAAAAGTTTTGAATTCAATTTTTATTTGTATAGCCTAAATTTATAAAACACATTTCGCCTCTGAGGGCTTTACAGTCTGTACAGGGAGTGACGCCCTCTGTCCTTAGACCCTCGGTTCGAGTGAGGAACCACAAAGGGAGGGATCCCTCTCCCAGGCCAGAACCTGCTCCCAGAACCTGCTGGACGAGATTGCACAGAAACTCCGAGGAGGAAGTTTAGTTGGTAACACGCACTGACATGCATTAACCATGAAGAGCTTTGTATGTAAGGAGGATCATTTTAAATCCTATGCTAGATTTAACAGGTAGCCAGTGCAAAGAAAATGGAGAGATGTGACCTCTGATGGTTCCTGTCGGAACACGTGCAACAGCTTTCTGATTTAGCTGCAAAGTCCTAAGAGACTTACTGGAGCAGCCTGATGAGCATCAATAGTTTACTCAGACAGAAGGATAATAACAATAAATAACAATGTGTTGCAGTAATAACCTGCCATCGCCAGTGACATCTTCATCATATCGTTCCGGGACGGAAAACAGAGGTGGACCCAAACGCAAGAGGCTGTCTGTAGTTGGTCAACAGTTTGTTTAACAAGAGTTTGGAGAATAAAACACAGAAAAAAAGAGGCAATGTTAGAAATAAAGCACAGCTTGTTCACAGGAATTCACAAGGCTGGTTTTAAAGAGACTACTAAAACTGGTTGAATCAGGTGAGGATTGAAGCCAGGTGTGCCTCACCGCCCTCCAACACTGCAGGTAAAAACAAGAGACAGGAAAAGGGGAAGACACAACCCAGGCCATAACAACAGTCCTATTATTGTGAAATCAAATGGAAATGCCAGTGAACCCATCAACCATCAACTTCAAAGCACTTTAAGTAGATATAATACAGTCCCTTAGCAACGCATCATACACACTACACAGACTGGTTCAAATTAATTACACACAATGATACTGATGCATCATTGCCTAGGTATGGATGTCTCTAGGGATGAAGAAGCTTATAGCACCTTTTTCATGTCCCGGATATTCAGCAAAGACGTGGTTCATCGATGGACACCTGGGTGCTCAAACAACCATCGATCTAACTCGAATGGCTGAGTTTTAGAGAAATTCAGACTCGTGTTTACAGGTCCAAAAATGACATATACATGTTGGGTTTAGTAGGAAGAAACGTCTTTGAGATACATAAAATAAAGGTTGGAAATTAGAGAGTTGCTGTCCCCAGCGTGTGTCCTTCGACTACTAATTAGCTGTTTTAAGGCTGTTTAAAGCAGCAGGTGATATAAAGAATGGACAGTGTGATGTCGCCCACAGGTTTCTGAAGAATGTTTTGAAGCTCAAAATCTGAGCCGCGGCCATGTTGGTGGTCGTGCTTCTTCCACCTCCTGGTTAATCTAAAAATCTGAATCATCTGCAGAGCTGAGGCTGGATGAATGCACAACGAGGAAGAAGTAAAAGTGATACAGCACTACCTGCAATATGCCAGGAAAAACATAATGTAGAGTGACTTTATTGCTTTGCAGGGGTTATAACGGAAGTTGAGATAGCTACTGCTTTAATGTTTGTGATGGTTTATCTGGTCAATCTAACAAATGGTAGCTGCTCTCTCCCTCGCTGAAAATCCAGAACCTATGAATATGCAAATGTTTGTTGTCTTAAAAGCCTCCTACTTCACTGAAATGTCAGTGCAGCATATGTGCGCAGGAGGCTTCAAATTTCCCCATCACACTTGCATTCTGGTATCCGATTAGTTTCCTAACATGTTGTGATCTCATTAATCATGCTAATATATACAGACCTTTAACTTTCCTGTGTGTTAAATGCCAAGCGAAGAAGCGAGAGAAGGCACAAGTGGCTCACTTTAAACATCTTAAGTGTTGTTGCTTTTTTTCATTTTCAGACAAATAGACAGAGACACTTATTCGACTGGAGATGAAGCGTGCAGGGGCTTTAAGCTCCAGCGATGTCTCAAAAAAGCAGAACTGTGAGTTCTTGTTCAAAAACAATCGAGAGCTGTGGGACTCAACATAATGACACTGTGTTCTCATTGAGAGGAGCTCAACTTTGGGAAGATATCTAATGACTTAACCCTAAAGAAGACCTTGGTTTTCTGTGCCGTCTGTGGGTCGTACCGTTCTTTATTTCAGACCGCATTAATCTTGTCTATTCATATTATGCTATATCAAATCTGACACCATCACAGCTTAGTCATACCCACTAACTTACTGAACCTTTTGGGAAATTATGTGGATTTGGTAAGAAGAACTCATTTTTCAGTTCTCAGCGAACATTTTACAGGTAAGACTCACAGGAGAAAGCAGTGAACAACGGTGTGTCCCCTTTGTTTGTTTAGAGTGGGGACAGCACCTAACAGCCCACATCCTGCCCACCTGTATTTCATGTCGCATATGTAGGTGTGTGTGTTTGTTTGTATGTATATGTGTGCATGCATGATTGGCAGAGATAAAGTAGGAGAAGGAGTCAGTGACATTTATACAATCCAGGAGAACATAGGTTTTTTTTGGGGATGTCCCATGGAGCGTGAAACCAGACTCAGTGAAGTGAAATGGAAATTGACCCTCACGCTCGGTTTCAGGACGCATTTTTTTAAAAACCAAACTTTCGGTACAGTTTTCAAGATTTCTCCTTCTCATGTGAAATTTTGTAACTTTGCTCGTCTTGCCATCAGACACTCAGAGCAACATTCACTGAACAACCTTCCAGGTGTGGGTAAGTAAGAAGTGGTTCACTTTAAAAGGAAAGCTCAACTATTTATTCAAGCTCAACGATTAAGATTATATCGTGCAGCTCAGCCTGTGCTTAAGTTTTATTTAAGGTCATATAAAGGATGTGGTTTTCAGTCAAAATGTTATCGTTGACTAAAACATCCCTTTCCAGTGAGCTGTCAGTGTTACGTGACAGGAGATTAAATCTGCTATAAAAATGTTTTTAAAAAACTACAGCAGCAGCAGTTTTAGAACGACATTCCCTCTTCACGTTTGCATCCCTGCACTGCAGCTCAACAGGGAAACTTTTCCAGGGATGATACCAGCTTGACCCGTCCAACCCGTTAAGAATGGATCTTTTAATGGCCGGTACGAACACGAGGAATGATTACAGCAAGCAAAAAAGTTAATATGGGCATCCGACTGTTGTTTTAGGACTTGACAGACTTGAAACATTGGTAAACCTTTCCTCTAAAAGACTGCTACAACAGAAGTCTGCACAAAAATGTAATACATCGCTTCACTTTTATAACTTCGAACTGGGGTTTTACTCCGCAACATAAGCAGTGATTATGTACATCAGAGTGTTCTGTGGTACCAATCCAAGCTTCAGAATAAGGAGATTTCAACTGTTGTGGAGAAATTGCTGAAGTCAAAGGTCGGTGGTGAGGTCAGCAGGGAAGGATTCAGGAGCCTCTGATGTCTTATGCTGTATTATTTATTGACACTTGGCCAAGCAGAATTAGAGACCGTCTCATGGTACATCATCACAACATTCTGCTTACCGTCAGCGTCTTCTAGTCTGATTATGTTAAAGAAATGTCAACTGCAAGCTATCTATTATGATTAGGAAGGCAACATTCACTTCACTGTACCCTGGACACCACAGTGGTGAGATAAACTGCCACTTCAACCAAAGCCAAAAACTTGGTAAATACCCTCTCATCATATCTGCCACTCAGAGACCGACCGCGCTTTCTAATTTGAACATTTGGGGTGGCATTCAAGGAATTAACGAGGCTGGAAATTACTTTTAAACCCTCATACTCAAACGTAAACTCCCGTTTAGCTGTTATTGGAACACGCTGTAAACAATATACCATACTTACTGCACATACATAGTGAGTATAGCATTCAGGCAACAGGCTTAGACGGAGACAGAATGAGGCTTGTGTGTCAAAATGTGCTGCACAGTGCAAAAGTGGCACACACGCTGTGCATTTCCTCATCACGCACGAGGTCAAGTGAAATTGACTGATACGGTGTGAAGAAAAAAAAAACCCAGTCATATTTATAGATGTTAAACGTCGACAGTGACCTATAAACTTAGGAAATCACAAGCCACCCACAGTGAACATTAACGTCTCAGTGAGGGGACACATCACACCACAGACCACTTTTTCTTTTCCTCGTGTCACTAAAACACAGCGTGCCTTCACGCCGTGCCAGTTTCTCTCTAAATGTTATTTCACTCTCCTTTTCGGGGGGGGATTGAGAACGAACTTCCACATCAAAAGTTCTACAATATGAAACTGCACTCTGGTTTCATTAATCCAAAAGAAGCTTCACGTTTACTTATATGTTATCAGTTTCGCCCCGCATGCAATACCCTTTGTTATCCACAAGTAGAGCCACCTACACCGTGGCCTCCCTCCTCCTCACTGTGAAACCACAACTCTCTGTTCAGAGGAAGAAAAAAAAAAACACAAAAAAAACTCCATCTCATCACTACAAGCCCATGTAAAAGGGAAAACCCTGTCAATCTGTCATGTCTCTCAGAGAGAAGCAGCACATGAGTTTGGACACTGAAAGTGCAACACACGCTGGGTGAGTGAAGGTTTATTGAGTTCCTCTCATAAATGTGTCACAGCGTTGCTGTGAAATCTCTTTATCTTCTCATCGTCTTGTGTTTTTGTCAGCGTCGTGTGGACTATTGAGAGTAAAAGTGTTCCTAGTTTCAAAACTAGAGATTAGAAGAGTAGCGTGCGTATTCAATACTCGGCTGTAATACTTACATGTCATAAAACACAACTCTTCTCTTTGTCATCAGCGCTCAAAAGTAGATTTGCTGGCATTTTGAGTAATCAGCCTTTTATTGCTAACCCTTTACAGGGGGATGAGATACTTAATGGATCCACAGGTAACAAGGAAGCTGCTGCAAAGCACTGTGATTAAGGATAGGGTCTTTAAATGATCATTTCCAAGTGCAAACTGCAGAGACGTTGCTACCTTTGACTAAACATTTAGTCATCTAACTGATTGTTAGAAGTTTGACTGACATCATGATGACTCTTCACTGTCATGCTGTATCACTAATATTTTCTGGAATCTGTGCTTGGAACAGTGTGTACTTAATATTACTCAGACACCACTGTGAAATATGATTTACAGCCACCATGGCGTTATTACAACAGTCACAGTTAAAGGTCTAGTCTAGGTCATTGCAAATAAACTGTACACTGACATGCTAACCTGTGCTATGTCAGTGTACAGTAAGGTAAAAACCCAGTAAGGTAAAATCCCAGAGAAGAAGCAGCATGAAGGTGAGCTGAGGGTACATACAGTGTGCCTGCTGTGCCCAGATTGGAGCTGGTTGAGTTTAGATATAGTCAGTTTTGGTCCAAAAGGTCCAAAAAACTTGCATCTAATCTTTGCTTTGCTTTCTGTAACATTGGATTGGTCTTTGGGCTGGACACAGGTATTTAAATTAAATGAAACCATGTGAGAAGTTTAGAGGGTTAATGTCTCTTTAGTGAAAGTGCTCATAGACATCTGAAATGTGAGAGGTCACAGTCCAAAAACAATAGAAACGGCTAGCTTAACCTAAAATCATGTCAAATCTACCTGTCAGGTGCATTCGTTCACTCTGAAATGGAACAAAGAAGAAGAAGGCAAAACATAAAACATATCCTCCTGATGGATGTCAGTAATAAAAGAGGGAAATGTTGACAATCAAACTACAGAAATAAGGGCTTGGTTATAAAAAGGGGTCAGCAATATGAAGCTTCCAGGGGGGAAAAAAAACTCTCCTGAAAATCTATCAAAAATAAAATGTCTGTGTGTGTTTCTGACAGAATGGAGGGTCAGTCGAGGTACTCTCATAAGTACCTGCTGCTGCAGGTGTGGTGCGGTCTCCTCACTGTGGCCATGGTGGTTATGGCTGCGTTTCTCACTTCAATCAAGCCAAAGTCACCTCAGGTCAGTAAATCTGCCACAAGAAAAGAAAAACGCACAATGACTGAAGAGTCCGTAGAGTTCTACTTGAGAAGGTTATAAAAAAAAAGGATATTAAAACTGCAAAAAAAACCTGCAGATTTCTAGTGAGTGCCACCTCTAGGTGGCAGCGACATCACGACACAGGGACACTCCACCTGTGTGCTCGTCTGAACAGGTGCACACGAATACAATACAAACATCACAGCAGGCTAAAAAGTACCACAGAACTGAATCAACACCTCTTTGCCACAAAGAAGTATCACACTATATTGTAAAGGTCATTGTGGCCATCTGCTGTGCTGAGAGAAATAAGAGTATCTCCCCATTTTAAACCAGGAGTCCGGCTTTGATCATTTTTCATGATGATGATCGTCATTCCTTTATTGGTCGCAAAGATTCACATGTCTCAAACTCAGTACCATAAAGCAGATGATGATGTTTGTTTTTTTGATCTTTTTAAGCATGAAGTCTCGACACTGAAGCCAGATCCCGTCAGTCCAGGTACAACAAGTATGTTGATGAAATGTTGCTGCCTGTACTTCAAATGATGCATCATATGCACCTCATGTAACATTAAAACATGCCACATTTACATGAATGAAGCTGGATTTAACTCTTAACGTTTATCTTGCAGCCAGCACGATTTTGTCTCACCATAAGTCAGAAGGTAAGTTATTTATATGTATTTATATTTAAACCTGTCAACAAAGTGAAAGTAAAACGTACCGTAAATATTCCCACTAACCTCTAAATTCTGTTTCTTTTCAGGATCTGCGTTCTCATACATCCAGCTCAGCTGGGGTAAGTACTCTTCCCCTTTTACATAATACTTATCTTGTGTGGTAAACTGGTGTGTATTCCGGCCGCATGTATTTTTAGAGTTTTACACAGCTGTTTGAGAGTGTGTGTGTGTGTGTGTGTGTCAAAGTTACTACTTTACTGCCGCCTGTGCTTCTATATTTGATGATCGTGATGAAATCCTAAAATGCAACGAGAGCTGTTGCATTTTTTTAAATCCTCCATATCTAAGTACAGTTGTTTGTTTATCTCTGTGATGAAACAGTCAAGCATAAGCGATGAAATCTTTATTTCAATAGTCAATGTCAGGAGTAAGTCGTTCTCTCTTGTTTTATACTGATTTCAAGGGAAGACAGAGAAAACTACATTATAATTATTGACAGAGATGCCACTTTTCTTTCGCAGAGAAGTTTCAGATCAAAAATAGAAGCTTTGAGCGAGAGGCCAGACTCTCACTTTTTTTTTTTTTTTACTTATCTGTCTTGCTATCATTACGTTTCTGTTGCATGAAAACCGCTAGTACACTCGACACCTACAGATGATGCATGCAACATGTGCAGTCACGTCGTCTGAGAGTAGCCGCCAGTCATTCTGAGAAACGTAGGAAGTCTTTAAGTGAACACAGAGCATAATGAGAGGAAGCGGTTGGATCTCAAGTAAATAACAACAAAATTACTGCAGATTAGAATAACTTTTTTTTTTTTTTTAGAAAGTAGATTTCATAATGACTCTGAATATGTATTTTAAAAATCAGCTTCCTTCTTTTACTCACTGGTTTAGTGCGAGTGTCACAAATGTGAACCAAAGTGTAAATTTGTGGGCTCAGTCTGAGTTTTTGAACGTTAAACAACAACTAAAGATGTTTTCCTTGCACTTTTGTTTCAGAGGTATTAAAAACTTCTTTACACATATAGAAAGTTATACTACTTTCTTATCTACGTTTACACGACGTTAATCTGTACAGTATATCTTTCTCAGGAGATTCATACATAACTCATCTGCATCGAAACACACAGTCAGACTAAACCACTGACAGAGAGAGAGACAGTATAGCCTCGTCATGTTTCCAGTCTCAAACGCTGTGTTCCTCCCACCACACTGCCTTTTTCCTCTGTGAAGTGGGTTCCTAAAACCTCAACAAACCCGAAGCAGAGCTGTAATGTGGGCTGCAATGAGTTAAGGTGCAATTACAGCCCACAGCAATAGACATCATCAGTTTGTCAGGGAACTGTGGGAAATTAGCCATTAACTGAAAGATCACCTTTGTTTGTTTGATGTCCGTGAGCGTTTCAAAGGGCCGTGTTAGACTATAGAGTTACTATCTGAGCCCTCAGATGTCACTCACCTAAAGTTTCATGGGTGGAATGAAGATTTTTTTACAGCTGCATTAAAAAGTTTTCCCAAATCTTCCACAGATAATTCCTCCTGGCACGACTCGAACAAGCATCCTTTGTCCAACCTCAAGCTAGAAAAGGACTCTGTCCACTGCTCCAAGGATAGCCTCTACTTCTTCTACGCCCAGGTCGAATTCAGCAACACCCATAAGAATATGCGGACCAAATCTGTGATTTTTATAAGAGATGCCACTTATGGCAAGACTATGAAGAAACTGGCAGATGCAAGCTTCCCAAGATACAACAGTGGGCTCAGTGTGGGTGGCTAAAGTTGTCAGCCTCAGAGATGGAGATAGTGTTAGCATACACATCGTAGGTGATTTTCAGATAGAGGGCACGTACTGGGGTGTCTATCAGCTGCATTAGCTGTGCAGATCTCCAGGATTTGTTAGTATACATGATGAGAGAAGAGATCATTTGGGGTTTGGACCCAGAATCACAGCGATTTAGTGATTTTACACGTTACTTATTTTTGCAGGGTAGTAAAATTTCTAATACAATCTTTGTGGCCAATGTGAAACACTAAAATGTTTTTGTTTTTTAAATAAAAAAAGCACCATCAGGCAGCATGAGGAAGGTTTTAACTACAGGTTTTAAAGACAAATCTTTAGACAAAAAAAAAAAGGGTCACATCTTCATGTTCTTTTGACCTTTGACAAAAAAAATAAAGAATTTCCTTTCGCAGAGTCTCTCCTTCTAAGCTGGTTCTGGCTCTTAAAATTGTGTGTGGTGTTTGCTATCTGCATCTAAATGAATGTAATCTGTGACTGGGGGCATGAATGTTTGTTTTCACTGATGTGTTACTGTGTAATTTATGAAATAAAACCTCATATTGCTGCGGTTTGATTTGATGAAGGGAAGTGAAATGACAGTAATAAAAATGTTATTATTTGATAGCCTTGGAGTCAATTTACTGGACTTGTTATTTGCGCCATGAGCGGCCACTTGACCACACGGTGGTGCCATTTTCCTCCAAATATGCGATAACATGAGAGGCTGCGTGACATGTGCTGCCAATCAAGCCCGCCGTTAATTTCACAGATCACATTACGGAGCCCGGTAACGCGTAGTCATCCATCAATTTCAAGAAAAATACTTGAGTCAAACCACAAAGACATTCCACAGATGCCCGAGAAACCTCACGAGCTCTGTTAAAATCCCCGGCCAACGCAAAGTGTGGTGACTAAACACATACAGTACACACAACAGTGTACAGTTTTACTGACGTGCTGCCTGAAACAAGAAGGAGCAACAGGTGCAAAAACAGGAAGCCACATATTTGGTGCAATCTAGTCATACTGCTTCCCCTTAACTCATCCACAAACGTACTGTACTTCGACCTGAAAAACACCCACAGATCAAAACTTCTTGGAGGCATTTTGGTTCCTCTCATGCAATGAGTGTGAACACTATTCATAGACTTGTTATGTGTACTTGGCTGCCTGTACGCCTGACCTTAGCACTGCGGGGCTTCATCTATACACTAATTAAGATGCTATTATATCCCTGCGGCAAGTGGACCACAGCAGTTCCCTGTATATGAGCCGATGTTAACCGACGTGATTGAGATTCATTTGCTCAGCTGAACAAGACTAATCAATCCAGCAAACATAAAAGGTTCATTGTGTTACATTTATAAAGGATCTAATGGCACAGTATGGCTGGCATTCATATGTTCTCATTAGTGTATGAACGTCTAAAAATAAGGCTCATGTTGTCATTACAAAAGGGAGGGTGTCCTCTTACACACGGTCTGCCATGTCTCTACAGTAGCCATAGACAGTATAAAACATGGATGTAGGCTCTGTGACGTCACCCTCAAGGTTTCTGAGGAGCCTTTGTGATGGCTCAGAGTGTGGTGGCTCTGGCCGGTGCCAACTTGGCAGCCCTGCCTGTGCCGCCTCCCGGCTACTCTAAAAATAGCCCAAGAGGTGGAGCGGGTGAAACAGAGGCAGGCTGAATGACACCTGGGTGCTCAAACAAGCCACCTGTAATAACATCCACCTGTCAATTAAAGTGGTCATGCTGTTAATTCTACACAGCTAATTCTAATTAACTTAATACAATTTGAACAGGTGAGTTTTATATAAATTCGGACTCAGTGCACTTGTCATGAACGGGGAAATTAGATGTAGAGACCAGAAGTGTTTCTTGTACCAGGCTGTAAACATGTTTATTTCTGCTGTGAAGTTGTGACATTTTAACATGGGGACTTATGGAGACTGACTCGTTCTGTAGCCAGCCTCAAGTGGACGTTTAAGGAACTGCAGTTTTTTTTGTTTTTTAAATTATTTTTGGCCCTTTGAAGCTTTTTTTCATAGAGACAGCTGAAGAGTGACAGGAATGTGGGGAGAGTGAGACGGGGAATGACACGTGGGAGAGAGCCACGGGTCGGATCCGAACCGTGGGCCGTTGCAGCAAAGACTAAGCCTTTGTACGCGGGGTGGGTGCTCTACCAACTGAGCTAAACGACACCCCAGGAACTGCAGTTTTTGGCACTTCCACATTGGCTTCACTTCCCAGCCACGGAGGTTGACACTTTCCCAGATAAGACAAACCAAACTGGCTCTAGACAGGCCCTTTCAAGTTTAATGTAGTTTCCCCTACGTACTTGGAAAGGAAGGGTGAAGCGAGCGTTATTCAGATGGTGGCCCAACTTTAGGACAACTTTGAAACAGCCTGTAAGCCTATTTTGTGCCATTTATAACATAACAACCCCACAGTGCATTGCTCAGCCCTTTGCAGTTGAGAAAATGACCATTGTGCAACGCTACACGCAACCTGACAGAGTTCACTGTTTGAAATCTGAATTTACTGCTCAACATTGAGTAACTAGAGTGTGTACATTATATTTTCTAGGGAGAGAATGAGGACTGAATCTTTTGGACTCAACCATCGCTGACCTTTAGGAGGTGTTCACCATCTTATGGTGTGAGCATTTGCTATGTAGCACTTCATCTAGGACTGATGGGGATGACTCCTTTGTTGGGTCATAAAACAAAGTGTTCAAGTTAAGGCTTCAAAGTTGTTACAATTCACCAGGAGGATTAATGTCAGTGTTAAATTTAATGTTGGTCCATTCAGTAGCTGCCTTCCCAGCTGTAGAGCCGTGCCACTGAAAAGGCCATTCAGTCATTCATTCCCATACAAATCCAAAACACTGACCCCGACGACTGTAAAGTACCCATGAACACACCCACAGCTGACTCGATTCCTCGCAGACTGATACGTTTTAATTGCCGTTAAAGTGATTCACCAAAAAGAGTTTAAAAATAGGACCGACTTTGTGACGAGGTTCCAAAAAAAAAAAAACAAAAAAAAAATCCCTTCCTGCGAGGCCCTTATCGATGTTCAAACAACATGTGGAAATGTGGGACACTTTAAGATTAGGAGTTAGAGAGAGCAGGCAGCATGACATCACCGCCAACAGGTTAGGCTGCTGCTTTCGTAGCACATTCTCCGTGCAGCTTTACAACACTCGCGCCTTTGTTCCCCTGCGCCTTTGTAGTCCTGCGGGGATTGTTTGTCAGCCTTGTCATTTTGACTTTCACAGGCTAACAGAAATGTTCTTGTCTGCGTCTAGAAACAAGTTTGCCCGAGACAAGAGGGCAACATAAGATATAAAGAAACGAGTTAAGGAAAGGCTCTTCTGGTGGGAAATGTGGGGCAGACTAGCATTAAGTGGCAAGAGATGTCCTGAGCATTTAGCAGCTCTTTCAGACGGACGGTTTTATTATATTTAAGAGTTTGTTAACCATTACGCTTAATGTCTTTGCCGTGTATCAGACAATCACATTACCTCTAATAGTTTCTGTTTTAGTACGTCTTCCAGGCATTTTACAATCAGTCCCAGTCTTCTTCTTTTACTCTTGTTGTTCTTGTCTTTCCGAGAGGAAGTGTTAAAAGCCACAATATTTTGAATTTAGCATTTAAATGGAGGAAATTTAAAAAGGCGAAAAAAAGTTTTAGAAAGTACAAATGCTGCTTATATATTACAAGTTAAACTTGTCTGAGCAGAAGAATGTAAATGCAGAGAACAGAAACAATGTGGCGTTTTGTACGCTTGTGTTTTTTTAGGAGAAACCTGTAAGTACCTTAGAGGTGCACTTAAGTATGGCACTTCATTAAATACGCTTAGCAACGTTCCACCACTGTGTTTGCTTTGAAACCTGATGTGCCAGCCAGTGCACGCTACTTTAAAACAACTCTCTTTAGATATATAAAGATGTTTTATCGATCACAAAGGGGAATCACAGTGTTACATCAGCACATTTTATATATATAGATAACTAAAGTAAACTTGAAAGCCGCTACGCAAGATAACATGATTCAACCGCAAAGAGTCCCTGTGCACACAAACACACGCAATATTACCTGCTACAGTACAGCAGCCATCATGCATATGTGGGTACAAACAATGAAAAATGATATGTCACTCAGACTTCCTTCCTTATACATGTCATCATCGCTTCATGACACATCATGTGGAAAGAAGAGATGAGCTCTCACCCTCCTGATTGTTATTGTTACACTATTGTTACTTCTGTAGTTATATTAGGAATGCAGAGTAGGAGCGAGCGGAAATACACTTCTCGGTTATAGTTTCATTCTATTAATAAGGCACTAAATCATGACAGAAACTTGCAGGTGGGTCAAGATCCGGTTAAGATTATGTAATATAAATGTAATTACTGCATTTAATAAACACAAGAGGGGGGGAAACATCTATTACTTCCTCTGTCATGTCAGAGGATGTACATCACCTGATTTTAAGTCATGTTGTCTTGATGTACTTCCTATATTCCGGTGGGTTTTTTCTCTTTTCTCTGATTTTTTTTTTGACTATTAAAATTGTAGCTTTGGTCACATGTGTGTGCTTCTGTTGAACGAACTGTCCCTCATGTGATCGTTTTTTAAGTGTCGGAGCGTAAATACTGACAACAGGCCTGAAAGATTTTTGTTTTAGAAGTCAGTTGCTGAAAATCTTTTTGAGTTTCCAGTCGTGATGAGGAAGAAAGAAATGTGTAAAGTTTAACTAATTATAGCCAAAGCATCAATCTCTTGTTTTGTGGCACCGCAGGTGAAACCTTGTGACCTCATAAATCAACAAACCCGGACGAGTGTAGGAGGAATCAGCCGACAAACACTACATTTATGAAATGTAGGAATTGATGCCCTTAAGATTAGAGAAGTGGGACCTCGGACTGGAGTGTAAAACCCGAATCCCCTGCATCGGGGAAAATCTGAAAACAATGCTTTCCACCTCCCTCAAAAAAAAAAAAAAAAAAAGAACTGTCTGAGTGCCTTTTATCAGAGCAAACCTCCAACTTCTGCTAAAAGACCAAGAGTAGATGTGAAACTGAGGAAGAGCTTGCGTGCTCCTCTAAAAGGTCAAAGGGAGCAAAATCTACTGCAATCCTTCACACGGCATATTTTCCCTTCGTCACAGTGACTGTTTATCTGCAATGATGGTTATCAACACATTTTGTGGCGTCTTAAAGCTGCTCAATTCGATATTTTTTATAAGAACGGCGGATTACATGACAAACCCCACGACGTTACTCGGCAGTTTATCATCAGCTCATTTCCAACGGCTCGTCCGGATTACACGGGGAGAAAATCCATAGTTTGTAACTGCCCGCAAATAGAAGCATTTTCTCATCATTCTCTCATTAAACTTCAGGTTTTGGCACAAAAACACCTTGGTAAGGTTTAGGGAAACATTGTGGTTTGGTTTAAAATTACTACTTCGGTAAGGTTAGGGGACCTCTGTTGTCATGGTTACAGGAATAAACACATGGTTAAGGTTATGGAACAATAACCTTAGAGGGCTTTGTCACTTAAACATAAGCATGTGTTGTTTTGAGGCATTTGCTGATTCTGACAGGACGGTCTTCCGGCCCCCAGCTTTTACTTTTGACTAGTCAGCCTTGTTTCCTGCAGCTGCAAACAGCTGGTTTTAGCTGCAAGGCTTTGATGAGACCTACCGTACACTACCTGGGCCAGCATAACAACCCATAACCAAGATAAATGGTGCAAACTTAACTTCTGGTTAACCAGCTTCGAAAAGAACATAATGGATCTGTCTTTACTTTATTTGGAGGCTACATCCGAAAAGTTTATGTGCATATTAAGAATTTGCTTTCATAATTTGGTGCATAACAACAAACATCGTACGATAAACGTAACGCATCAGGTCAGATGTGAATAAAGCCAAAGAGACCAAAATGTTGCATTTACAGGGTTTAGGCACAAAAACTACCAGGGAGTTATCTCAGGGGATTTATCATGTAGCAAAGAACTTGAGCAACTCGACAGCTTGTGCAGTCCAAAATGATTTAATAAAACAAAACAGGAGAGACTTACGCGGCGGTGAGGCAGGCAGAGGTCAAAAGTCCAAGATAAGGTCCAGAAAAACAAAGAAAAGATTTCAAAAAAACACCTGGACTAAACGCTAGAATGTGGCTGATCCAACTGACACTGAAACAAAGGCAAGCACAGATAAATACTTGGGTGAGAGCAGGATAATGAGACATAGGTGAAACTAATCAGGGCAGGGCAGATAATCAAAACTAACAGGAAATTACAAACACGTGGAGAGAGAAAAGAATTACAAAATAAAACAGGAAACACAGGAGCAAAAATGCTTCAGATGCGCCCAAACACCGCTAGCTAACCATAGAGACGGCCAACTCTGTGATCTCCCTTCAGTTTACAGGACTCAGGTCATAGAGGTCAGACCATGTTAACATTTCATAGCTGTTATAGAGACGGACTTTTCCCTCAAGAGATTCAATCGGAGCTAAAAAGAGAGTCCAAATGAATGCTAATGTTGCTCCGTGTCTGCAGGATGTATAAAACAGAAGCTGTCTGCTAACACCATGCCAACTTTGTCACAGTTGTGTTCACAGTTTGTTGTACAGTCTGCTGTGAACCACCAAATACGATTGTGTTAAAGTAAAATAATGTGGCTCTACTTTAGCACTTTTGTTTGTTAAAAGGAAAAAGAGAAACAGACCAAACAGTGAAATCGAGGGGATGACTCATCATCCGATAACAACCATCAGATAACACAATCAGACGTTTCTAAACAAACCATCAGAGTAGATCAGATTATCTTCAGCATTTCACGAGAACACGCGAAATGATGGCACTGATCTCTTGTCATTACCTTACAAACCAAACACACCACGGATAAATCTGGAACAGTCATAAATACTTTAAATACACAAATAAAATCTGTTAATGAGACATCATTCACCTGATTACGCATCAGTGTAGCAACAAAATCATTTTAAAACAAATTTTATGTTAGAAGAGTAATTGTTATTATTGAAACCGTGTTAATTTTAAATAACTTTCAGCCTTAATATAATTTGAATGGCTGAGTTAAATAGAAAAACAGACTCAGTACAGTTGTCATGAACGGGGAAACTAGCTACAGAGACCAAAACTGTTTTTTGTACCAGGCTGTAAACATGTTTATTTCTGCTGTGAAGACGTTTTAACATGGAAACTGACTCGTTCTGCAGCCAGCCTCAAGTGGTCGCTTGAGTAACTGCAGTTTTTGGCACTTCTTCACTACACAGGTTGCCGCTTGGTCCCGTCACGTACATCATAAGCGGCTTGTTAGAGGAACCGGGGCATCACTGAAGCTGCCTCCACTTATGTGTGTCGACCTATGTGTAACATCATAATGTCAGTGCCAAATGCTGAACCGCAGCTGAACCGACTGTGATGACGTGCTGCCGACTCGTTCGGTTAGCGTGAGAAAAGTGATCTGATACTGTACAGGAAAAAATGTGTGTGCGTGCATTACAACAGCAAGCATTGTAAATAGTTAAGTAGGTTAAAGCAGGAAGTAAGAGACAGCGTTGATCTATGTCATGTTTACTGTACAGCTCATCCTCTCTGGTTTGTCTATTCCTGTTGTTGTTTTTTTAAGCCTCCATCTTTAAATGTCCAACTTCACAGCAGAGATACGCATGTTTACAGCCTGGTACAAAAAAACTGTTTTACTCTCTATAGCTAATTTTCCCGTTCATGACAACTGTACTGAGGGTGAAATCTTATAGAATTTACCTGTTCAAATTATGTTATGGCTTATATATGTTATGTATAATTAACAGTGAGGCCGCTTGGCGTCATTCTTCCAGATTAACCAGGAGGTGGAAGAAGCACGACCACCAGCACGGCCTCGGCACAGATTTTGAGCTTCAAAACATTCTTCAGAAACCTGTGGGCGACATCACACTGTCCGTTCTTTAGACCACCGCTGCTATAAACCAGCTAATTAGTATCGAAGGACACACACTGTGTACAGCAACTCTCTAATCTCCTCCAACGTTTACTTTATGTATCCCAAAGACGTTTCCTCCTACTAAACCCAACATGTATATGTCATTTTTGGACCTGTAAACTCGAGCGTTAGTCAACGTATCACCTCACAGTTATGACTAAGGCACATGTAAAATCCCAGATTCAAATATGCACTTCTGTATAATTTTGCTTCTAAACAAGATCCTGACAGATACAGAAGGAGCGCGAGGAGGTAAAACACCTAGTAGGTACAGCGTGACTTCTTGGAGGCACAGCGGGGGTTTGTATGCCACCAGACTATACAGTCTAGTGGCAGCGGAAGCCACCTTGCATTTGTGGTTATACCTCATTTTGGCCCAGTTTATTCCCTTACACATCAACAGCTCTCCCTGAGCCCACACACGGCAACACTGAAGAGGGAAGGATGAGAAGGAAACCAAAACCCTGTGATGTGGATTTTTTGTTTCTTCAAGATCTGGCACCTGTAATTGTGTCACGAAACAAAATCTGAAAATGAAGCTCAGGGCGTAAATGAGGCATCTTGTTTGCTTACGACAGCTTCCTTCCTCCACTTCCTCCCTGCTTGGCCTCTCGCCCCTCCCTCCTTTCTGCCCTGAGTTAATCTTTGCCGGTATTGTGGTTGAGCTCCGCTGCGTGATGACCACACAGTCCTGGGATTTCATGATGCAATCTATGAGCAAAATCAGCAAAGAACAAAAGAGGGCTTTTTCAAAGTGTTCCAGGGATCGCAGGGGGGTGTTAGATGTGGGAAATATGTCACCATAGGATACGACTGATAGTGATTCAGTCACACAGGGAAAGGAAAAGGGCACCCAGATATGAATGCTCAAACTGGGGAGTTTCACTTTCCGGCTCCATGAAAAGAGGCATTTGTCTCGGGATTTTATCCTGTGGGAGTTTGTGAGTTACATATTACACATGACCTCTGACTAGGAAGCTGTTTTTTGTAAACTTGGAAAGATTCAACAGATAGGACAGCATGATACCAAAATAACAGTTTGTAAAGTGGCAAGAAATCACAGCTCACAGTCTCTTCTCAAACATAAAGGATGTGTGAAATAATATAAAAACAAGCGAAAAATAGAGTTTTCTGCCCTTTCTGTCTGTTCGTGGCTCTTTACAAAGTTCAGCTGTTTCTCAGCCGTGTTTTGACTTAAGATGGGATGTCATCCCGCTCTTGGATCAGCCTCAACTCGCCTTTGGGAAGTTTCAACATCGTTTCATGCGTCTCTCTGATGGTCCGCCGGGCACAGCGTGAGCTGCTCGGCTGCCTCTCGACCTTGCTGCCGTGGTTACGTCAGCTCCACATACAGCTCTCGCCTTCTTCTCAGACTTCTGTGGCCGATGCATAAAATAATGTAAAACAAATGCAGTGACTTCACAGGTGGACGCGCACATTTAGATTTGTTCTATACAAATTACACAGGAAAAACTCTCTTAAATCTCTTATTCTCTATCTTTCCTGTAAGTCTTACAATAATGCTAAAATGCCTTATGGTACAGGCTTCTGCTTTCTATATTACAACTGTCTTACACTGCTCTTTCAGAGAATGTCACATTACCCCACATTAACCACTGAATCTCTGTCTAAGATCTCTGTTCTCTTCTAAGCTTCCTCAATGTCTCTTTGGTATTTTGCCTATGTGCATAGAGGCTGCTGAGCTCAGTTACATTGGCTACTTCCCCAGCTCCGGTTCTGGCACGACACCAGCTCCGCTCCACGCTCCCGTCAGCATTCTCCCATGACCTGGGCCTGAAAAACCTTCTCTTCCTTGAAGAAGCACGACCACCAACTCCTAAAATATGATCCATTTTCACCAAAACGTGAAAAAGAACATTTCGTAAAGCGTTCTGTGCTTCTCGTGGGTGATCGCAGTTACATAAACAGCCGTAAAAAAATAAAAGCTACATATATTATTACTCCTTTTATTAGCACAGTTACTTTTATTAGTTAGGACTGATTGTGCTTACTGTTTATAGCTCTCCATGTATTTCTTGGTCTAGTGAATCCATGTTCATGGTGACTTCTCTGTACACTTCATGACAGTAGGGGTGGAAAGGGAGACAGGAAAGGTACTGTAGGAAAGACACGCAGGGTTTTCGTCATTGTTCACAGTCAAAATAATTCACTTATCTCATTTTTTTCCTCATGGGAATGACTTTTACACACACACATATCCTTTACAACATCCATCCATTGTTTATGACTGGGAAGTTCCTCCTTATACTGTTGGATATTCCTTTATCCGTCAGGCAGCCAGTTGAACTTTTTAAGACAACTTTATGGTTGATGGACCCCTGATAGGAATTTTTGAAAATATCTCTGCGGACTGAAAAAGATTGACATTCTTTCTGTATCAGCATCATATGACCATAAAATGTGGGTAATGAATAAGTGTTTGTGCGCCCACGCAATTTTCCAAAACAGCTGTTGGTCAGAAATGTGTTTATTTTTAATGCGTGTGATGAAAAAAGCAAATTTAATATTCCCAAATAAATTCAGTTGTAGCTCTGACTCCCATCATAGAGAACAGATGTCTTTATGGACCTGTGAACCTTATTATGAAATCATTCTTCAAAGAATAGAGTCGGTGGTGTCGTTCATATATGAACTTTCTGCACGGTCTCAGATCACCGGATATCATAAGTAATACCTCCCTTTGGTGAATCTTCATATGAATAATCGAGAGGCGGTGGGTGAGTGAGCAGGAGGAAGTGCAAATATGTGCGATGCATGCACTCGTTGTTTCTTTGCGTGTTATGTGGGTGCGTGAGATGATGGGGACAGTGATATCATACTGTAACTTAACCGTGGAATAACACAGTAAAGGCCAAATATGAAGATAAAATATCACCACTTATTTCACACAGGATGAAACACACTCACACACACACACATGATATTCAGTGGCTTGACAGGTTTTGCTGTGGGCTCTAAACAAACAAACAGCAATCAGGGAAATAAAAGGGGAAACGAGAAGGAAAGAGATCTGTAAGTGTTGCTAAAACAGAAAGGCGCTGGACATTTCAGGCATGTGTGATGAAAAAAACCCCGCACGCTTGAAAGTCCTGTCTTAAACACAAAAAAGTCAAGTGAGAAAGTGAGACGTGGAAACCCGAAGCACAGACTGTAACCAATAAGGAGAAGTGTAAAAACCAGTTTGTCGAGCGGTTTTCAACTGAGTTGCATCACCTCACAGATCTGAAACAGAAAGACGAGCGTTCGCCAAGTTTTGCTTTAATGTAGTTTTCCCTTCTGAGACTGTGGTGGTTTTCAAAACTTGTGTTTTTATGTAAATATGTCAGAAATAAAAAAAAAATGAAAATATGGTACTCCCCGTGCAATGTGCATGTATGTAAAATACTAAAAATGAAACTCAGTTTCAGTTAGTTTTGATTTTGTTTGAGCAGATCTTTTATCCTCAGATGTCTTAACTGTATTTTAAATATTTATGTAGAGATACTCTTTTTTTTTTCTGCCAGTCAGATCTCTTGACAAAATAATGAATAATCAATGTCAGCGGCACTTAACACGACCTAAAATGGTTTTATACGCTGACATATTAGGTCATATGTTGTGCATCACACATGACTGTCTCTGAGTTTACAGCTATTTCACAACGCTTGTGACTATTTATACGATTACACTGAACGTTTACTTTAACCACTCCCAATTCAAAAGCATTCAAAACACTAAAATGTAACATACAGACATATCTGATATTAATGTTAATTATGGAAATGACAGCTTCTCTAAGCTAGGTGAGTGTTAAAACAGAAAGTTGACATTAAAAATGTCCTCATATCTGACAAAGAAAAAAGGAAAAGGAAAATATGATACTCCCAGTATAACATGCATCTATGTAATATATCAAAAATGAAATTGAATATCTCTTTTCATCTTTCATCTTTCAGTTTATTAGTTTTTTCCTAAATCGTTTATTGAATGTGTATGCAGTGTGTGTACGTGCTCTGTGGGGGCAATTAAGGTAAAGTGTGGCCCGAAATAGCTGATGAACAGGTGGATGGTTTACACAGTCGCACATTTTTGTGGTATTTCAAAACATCAGGACCGACGCGACCTCAAAATGCCGGTGGGCCGTGGATTTATGCAAACACTTCAGCAGTTACAGACACAGCTTACATTCTGTGGGTGGCTCAAGTCAGTAATGAGCTCAGTATGTGTTTATGTGTTTATGACTTTATGTCTGTCTCACTGTGTGTGTGTGTGTACAATATTTTGGTTTGTGCATGAGTGTTTATGTGTGTGTGCGTTTCCACTTTCCCATCCTGAAACCACGGCTCCCGTCGGGTTCCACGCTCTGGTAAAACTCCACTGAAAATTCTGTGACTTCTCTTTCCCTCCCGACTGCCTTCGCTCTTTTCTCTCCGTGGCCCAGGTCGCACTGCCGTTGCCTCCTGCATGTCTCCACTTACAGAGTGACATCACTGGAGTTTCCCTTCTGCAGAAGCAGCTGCCACAGCATAAATACTACAAGCTCTCTGGCAGAAGTTCATTCTAACACAATAGCAACACAAAGAGAGAAGTATCACCACAGAGCTGTCGGGAGCCACCTGAAGACACGGACACAGCATCCATCCAAGCCAAGCGTTCAGTTGGAAGATATTTGCACAGTATGGTTGCGTACACTACTGCACCAAGCGACTTGGAGATGGGTCTTGAGGAGAGGACGGTGGTGGTGGTAGAGAAGAAGTCATCTACGGATTGGATATGGAAGGTGACGGGGGCCCTTCTCGTTGTGGCCCTTTGTTTCGGAGGCGTCCTGCTGTTTGCTTGGTACTGGAATGGAAAGCCTGAACTGCTGGTAAGGAGAAGTTTTCATCAAAAAGCCTGTATTTTCATGACAGAAAGGGGACATTCACATGTTCATGTATCTAATCTGCTTTCGTCCTCTCCGTCATTTAGACACAATCAGGCCAAACAGAAGCACTAATCGAGAAGACGGCGGCTGAGAAAACAGGTGATTAAATGCATAAGTCTTTATTTACAGAGCGTTTTTTAATCCAGCCTTTGTGGATTATTTGAGACAAGCTCACATTCGTCCTCCTCTCCTCAGATCCTCACTACACGCTCAAACGCATCAGCAGCAAAGCCAAGGCAGCCATCCATTTGGAAGGTGAGTCACAGCTTACCTTGATTTGGTCCTCAGCAAACAATGGGCTCATGATCTCGAGCTTTCAAAGGAGCCTTTCTTCCTCTTGTGTGATATTTGTGGCTTCTGTTTTAAAAGTATAGAGCGCCATAAGGAAGTTCATGTGCAAGTTACTCATTGGCTTTAGGCGCTCTTTCATTGAACTCTCCTAATAATAGGTCATGTTAATGATTCACGCCTGTGTTTAACGCCCCGTGGAGGGAAGAATTATGTCGTTTCATGGCTGTAACAGCGCTTCTTTCTTTATTTCCAGGTAGTTACGATGACACTGGGAGTCCGACGGACAAGCTGGAGTGGAAGAACGGTCAAGGCCAGGCGTTCGCTCAGGGCGGCTTCCGACTGATGAACAACCAGATCATCATCCCACAAACAGGCCTCTACTTCGTCTACAGCCAGGCGTCGTTCAGAGTCTCCTGCAACGACGGCGACGAGGAGGGGGCGGGAAAGCGCCTCACGCCTCTCAGCCACAGGATCTGGCGCTACTCAGACTCCATAGGCAGCAGGGCATCTCTGATGAGCGCCGTGAGGTCGGCGTGCCAGAACACGGCTCAGGAGGACAACTATGGAGTGGGACAGGGCTGGTACAACGCCATTTATCTGGGTGCAGTGTTTCAGCTGAACAGAGGAGACAAACTGTGGACGGAAACGAACCAGCCGTCAGAGCTGGAGACAGACGAGGGCAAAACTTTCTTCGGTGTGTTTGCACTTTAAAATGACTTTTTGCTGTGACACTAACAGAGACGACACGAAGCTCTGCACGGTGTCACAAATCTGGGTCTTTTTCTATTTTTAGACTAGGTGTGTTTTTGTTTTTAATTATTCATCTTCATGGTGATGTAGATATATTTAAATCTCAATGGAGATGAAGCTTATGGCCGAACAGGCGGTGCTGATTTCTAAAAATCCTATAAACTGTAACAGTTTGCAACATTATTTCTATTTTTAGGCACTTTTTGTACATTATTTATGCTGACCTGAGATTGTAGTAGGATAGACTTTCTCTGCTGTATCAGATGACGACACAGCTCTTCACTGAAGAGTTCAGACTCAAGGATTATGAGGATGATGTACAGAACTATTACTAGTACCATTACAGCCTGTATGTATTTATTTGTATTTATTTGTATTTAAATTGTTGGGATTAGGTGTTAAAATATTATATTTATATATTTTATGTGCACATAAACTTGATTAAAATGCAAAAAAAAAACCAAAAACACATTCGTGTCACTACAGATGATGAATTCATTTCATGGCTGATATAGAAATAGAAATTTGCAGTGGAGTTGGCAAACAGCTCCAGCCAGTCAGGACAGCTCTCTTTCACACACACACACACACACACACACACAAACACTGCAGCACGGTCGGCCTATTACTTGGCAAAAGTCGCTATGAAATTCCTCCACAGCCAGCAAATACTTCCTTTGTTAGATCAGACAAGACGAGGGGAATTTCCTACTTTTTTGTGTCTTGCTGAGTGCTGTGTCAGGTGGAGGCCCACAGAAGCCTCAACCCAGAGCGGGTTTTCCCCAGTGACACCCCCCCGCACCCCACACACACACACACACACACACCCTACAACCTCCCTCCTCCTCCATCTCCTCCTCCTCCACACCACCAACCCCTTCCCTCTATTACCACATACCTCATCTTCAGTCAGCTGGAAAGAGACATGACATGGGAGGGAGTGTGGGACTGCAGTGCGTATGTGATCACATCGTGTGTGTGTGTGTGTGTGTGTACTGTAGGTGTGTTTGTTTGCTGCGGCACAGCTGCTTTCACTGTCATTATCCTAAAAACACACATTCGACAAATATCGGATGTACTTGGAGGTAATTTATCTACTCGAGTTACTTTCTTATAAACATCCACGCTTTGTCTCATTCAGTCAGAGTTTCCCGCTGACCTTCGCAGCTGGTCATTGTGTCGTAAGCCACTTCCCATTTTCTGTTAAAGATCTCTCCTCCTGCGTTTATTTGCTCTTTGAGCTAATTGCTCAAAAGGTCAAATGAGTCAGGAAAGCAATAAATAACTGGTGACATCTAGTGGATGATGTAAACATGCCCGGCTGTGTAATCCACAGGATATTGACACTTGAGATAAAGGAGCTGTCTGTGAGAGAGTTTCTTAAAAGATAAAACGCTGGAAGATGACGTGGAGTCGTGGTTTGATTTAACAAATAAGATCTGGAGTTGGTGAGTAATCCACTGACACATTTCAGAATTTAACACTTTGTTAAAAATATATTTGTAGCTGAAACACTTTCTATTATCAAAACATAAGAAGTAATATCTGAACCACTGCACGGCATCTTGAAATCCTCACACTCTCACACACCTAAAGGGGAGGAGATGGGTTTCTTTATTCTATACTTCCTAGAGATGTCCTGTGGGAAATGGACTGTACTTACAGCACATCGCGTCTTTCTAGTCTTCCGCCCTCTCGAGGCGCTTTTACACTTCACATCTTATTCACACGCCGATTGGCGAGGTGCCAACTGCTCATCAGCTCAGCGCTTGGGAGCTAATCATTCATACACATTCACACACCGACGGCGCAGCCTTAAAGAGCAACCTTGCTCAAGGACAGACAGGAGGAGCCGGGGATCGAACCACATCTAATTAGTGGACACTACCTCCTGAGCTACATATTCCCTGTATGATCAGGAGTTCGTGATTGGCTGGCTAGAGGTGTGGAGACTGGATATTCATGGAGATATACACGAGTGTGAAAGGGCCCCAAAACAATCCATTCATATAAGAATGAAGATATAACAAACTAAACTGTTGATCAAGGGATGAGAGTTTGAGGGACAAGGAAGCGACGTAAAGGAACACTCCCCGTTCCCTCCTGTCTCGCCATTCAATCTCCAAAATCCTCCATTAATCAAGGACCCCATCCCTCCACCCTTTACCTCCACCTTTATCGACAACATCCCATAAATCTGTATTTTTGCTCAGCTGCATTTTGGCGCCTTACACCCAGAAAAGTGATCACTGAAGCACAAAGATACCCAATGAAAAAAAACAATTATTTTATTCATGGTACTCATTAATTTGCATACACCTACTCTGAAATATATTAACATCTAAGATCTTAGATATAGTGAATACAAATATCCCCAAATTCCATGTATATTGTCATATATGTGCAAGATAATAGAACATTTCCTAAATTATTTCTGCATTCATATGTTACACTGTCTGATCCAGGTACTGTACAGTTAATAAATATGGCCTATTTCATTCATTTATGTCCTTCTCCATACCCTGAGCTAATATGTATTATTACACCAGCAACATAAAAGCGGGATAACCATAGTTTGTTCAGTTTAAAGTGCACACTGAAATATATATATATTTAAAAATATTTGACAAAGTATTGTCGTACCTGCTTGATAAAGCTCTTCAGGTATCATTGCTTTATAAAATCTGGAAATAGCTCATGAATGAAATAGTACATCCAGATTAACTGCTGAATAAATACAGTATGTCACATTACTTCACCGGATATCTTTGATTCATTTACAACTTATCCAAAAGGCAAAATGGGAAAGAAAAAAAAATACAAAAAAAAAGAAGAAGAAGAGCATCCATCCAGATTGTCTGTTATGTGAAAACAAACGTCTTAAAATAATAATAATTAAAAAAAAGGCTTTACAAGGACGATGTAAAACGTATTCACATGTATAAAAAACTGTGCTTTCTCTGAATATCTACAGGAATAGCCATCGGAGAAGCCCCGCATCTCACCGCACTCCTGCCGCTGCTGTAGGAATATAAACTGGCTTTAATTTTCAAGAGGCAGAAAATACAAGTTGAAAGTTGAGAGTCTTCCCTACCTACAAAATGTGAGAATCAGCTGCTGTGGCTGCAGCAGAAGCCGGCGATATCTGCAAAACACATTAAATGCAGGACGAGGGATTTATTTGATGGCTACTACTGTACTGTACTGCTAAAGAGGTACAACACAAATACAAAAAAATACACTGTAAACCTTTTTTGTTTCAAATGGCAAAAACTATCAAAATCGTCCTCAAACACGAGCAAGCTTGGATCATTTTCTCCTTTAAAATGCGTCTAATATTCACACATCAGCAAAGGACTGGATTTTTAAGATGCAGTGTTGTACTTGAATACACAGTCCCGACGACAGACATCCATACATGCCAAAAAACTCCTGGGTCTTTCTAAATTATGGCTATTTAATAATGCACATCATCACTTGTCAGTGACACCAGTATTCCACACAGTCACGGAGCTCGGCTGCTCCTCAGAAGAAACGCTGGGAGAAAAAAAAACCCCAAAAACTGTACATTTGCTTTTGTCCCGTTGTAAATTTCAGTTTTCACGAACTCCCCTGAAAAGTAAACAAATAACTGAACAACGACTCCATGACAAAACAGATCAGATATTACAGAACAATATAAATCACTACTGCGTGTGCTTGTCTAGCCAACAAACGAGACAAAAGGTGGAGACGATATAGCAAAGACACGAACACAAACATTTCCTTTTAGAGATCCTCGACGCGGCGTCTCCACAACAGAACCAGATAACGAACGAGGGAGAGGAATGATTAAGAGATCTACGACCTTCTGAAAAGACCTCGAGTGCTGCTAGTCTTACAGATGTGCTTGTCGCCGCGTCGTTGCTGGGTTGAACACAGTGAGATCAAAACTGTGAGGACGGGTGTTACCTGCGTGACTCTCCCCGGGAAAGCTGCCGAGTGTAAACGCACTCCTTGTGTACTTGTTTGTGCTTCCACGCCGTATTTTAAAACAATGTTACGACACTGCCGCTGTGCTCATCGCCGTTACAAGTGAAAGTCACAGTGTCTCATCGTGTTTCGTGTCCCCCCCCCCCATGTGTGCGTTGTGCGACTCCCTACCTCCCCCCCTTTTCCTCCCCCCTCCGTGCCACGCCTACTTATACAGCAGTGGGATCTGGCTGTTGTGACAGTGGTTGCGGCTCATCTTGCTCTCGGCCGGGTAGAGGTTGGAGGAGTTGGAGAAGGAAGGCGGGAGGGAGTGATTGTCCGTGGTGGGGTTTGGGTAGCCCGGCGGGGGAAGCAGAGACTTGGGATCTGGCTGGGATGAAGGCGGCGGGGCGTTGTGGTTCTGATTCTGGCCTGTGGAGGGTCGGCGGCGATTGCGCAGAGCCTGTACGCTCAGCCAGCTGGTTGCGGAGTGCCGATACTCGCTCTTCTTTCTACAGACACAACAAGAGGAGGGTGAGACTGTTGTGGAGCTGTCATGTCTGCAAATTAAAACAATGTTAGGGTAACACTCCCCCGCCGCGTCATTCAGCATTTATCAACATTTATTCATAGCAGTAATTGACAATTAGACAATTGTTAATTAGTTGTTTAAAAGAAAATTAATTGGCAGCTATTTTGGTTGTAAACTAATTCAGTCATTTCTCAAGCAGAAGTGCCAAACATTTACAGCTTCTCAAATGTGACGATCTGCTGCCTTTTCTGTGTGACATTAAATTTAATATATTTGGCTCTAAGATGAGAATTTCACACAATAATTTGACATTTTATAACTTAAAAATCGATTCAAATAATCTGCATATTAAGTGATTAATCACTGATTTCATTGATTAATTGAATGAATGAAAAATAATTGCTTAAACAAGCAGCATATAGGACATGCGTGCTGTTTATTACCCACTATGATGCGGTGGTGAGCAGATATACGTTGTACATGAAGCAACCATATATATAAAAACAGATAATGGATGACAATATAGTAGAACATCATTATAATAGCTGTAATAATATAAAATATCCTTATACACGACACGGTGGTACAGTGGTGGAGTTTGCATGTAGCGTCTGTGTGGGTTTTCTCCGGGTACTCTGGCTTCCACAATCCAAAGACATTCACTTTATCAACTTTAAATTGCCCGTAGGTGTGAATGTGAGTATGTAATGGTTGTGTGTCAGCCCTGTGATGAACCGGCGACTAGTCCAGTTCATCACAGGCTCAATACTATCTGCGAATTGCTGCAGGCCGCCCCCCCCCCCAGCTCCACCCTGATGAGGATAAGCGGTTAGTGAAACTGGAACAGAGGTCTTTATATCTGCTTAAAACTGCATTGTAGTGCATTATAAACCATATATTAAATGTTCACGTCATGGGGGAGTCAAAGTGTTTCGAATCTAACATCATGATATCTGGGTGTCCTTTTCAGCTGTCTGCTCTCACGCTGCCTTTAAAATGTATGAGTGCAGGAACATCGTTACAAGCTGCAAAGAGGTAAAAAAAAAAAAACAAGCGCTCCTCTTCCGTCGCCCTCCTCGGAATAAAAAAAATTGCACGGCGTCTTTTTTTAATATGCGGACACTCCGGTGATCGTCAGTCAGTTAGCATAGCACATACGCTGACTTCCTGCTGAGAATATATTTTTTTCATCATCTCAATACAACGCCCAGAATTTCAGCACAATTCCATAATACATGAATAAGCGCGTCCTCCTCTGTGCAGCAGGCAGAGCCTCCTTTAAGCTTGGCTGCGAGTGTAATAAGCTATCAATAATTTTGAGGTGTATTAACTTTGCACACACCTCATGTGATACATTCTCTCAGGAATGTAAAATATGAACCAAACCCTGCTCGTGAAAATATCATATTTTTTTCTTCTTCCAGTGAACTTATGACCTGTTCCACATCTGTCAGCGTGAAAACAACCGTAGAAATATTACCAAAGAAAACCGAGAGAATAACGCATCAGGTGTGTTATTATCACTCCATTTTCTCTTATTATCACACACTCATACATAAAGAACAGTCCGTGTGTGATCTGTATAATAAATGCATATAAATATATAAATATGCATTACCGTAAGTGTCCATGAATATGTATGACACACCTGCCTGCAGGTGGAACTAAAACGTTAACTAGTACGGACGTGTACAATATGTTAATGATAAGACTAATATTTATGTCTGCTTAATGTGACATATATGAAGTCCTCACCTCCTGGATGATCTTTTGCAGCTCCCTGTTCTCTCTCTCCAGCTGCCTGGATTTCTCCTCGTCGTTGTTGTTGGTGGACGAGCCGGTCTTCAGGGTGTCCTGCTGCTCCGACTGCCACTCGCCTCGGGTGATGAGGCGTCGCATCTGGACCGGTACGGGAAAAGACAAAAAAAAAAATCAGGCCCGAGAGCAACAACAGCGTGCTGAATAAATAAGAACATTTTTTAAATATTTGCAGCTCCTCCTTAAGTCACATCTCTCACGCTAGAACTATCCAGACAAACAGTGGTGATGCTCTTCTTGGAGTTTCAGTTAATGAATTTCTGTAGGTGGCACTCTTTCCTCTGTCTGCAGCAGTGCACTCTCATGTGCTCTCCCTCTATTTATTACACACAAATGATTATAGCTGCTGCTGCCAGACATGTTAAAGTGTGCCAAAGGTTTTCTTCCCCTTACATCGACCCCCAAAGCAGCTACACATCTAAAAACTCGTTATATTACGTTGAAACATCTTATTTGATGTCACAGCCGGTCCCAGTGCAGACTGGACAATATGCAACATGCAGTACAGGCCAGACTGAGTGTACTTTTCAGGGAGTGCAGTGTCAGAGCACCTTGGGTACAAAAAGCACCACCAGAGTGATGTAGGCAGAGAAGACGATAGCGAGAGAGGCAAAGGCAAAGGAGGCGTCCTGCTGAGAAGACAGGATCATAGTGACTGGAGCCGTGATCAGGCACAACACCTGCAGGAAGAGACAGACGGAGAAGAAGGGTCGGAGCAAAGGGAGAGGAAAAGTGTGGAAGAGTGAGTTTTAAAGAGTGAAATGAAGGAGGCGGGGGGTAGAAGAGGAGGAGGAGGAGGAGGAGGAGAATGAAGTAAGAGTGAGAGAGGAAAATCACATCCATAAAAGCATTAGGCATCTGTTTATCATTCCGGGGAGGACTCCCATGTGAAAACAGCATTAAAAAGTCATGACTGAAGTGGCAACAGCACGCTGACAATCACCACATTGTCATCTCATCAGGGCCCGGAGCTCACAGCTTAGCAAAGAGGAAGGAGGTCCCTCTACAGACACCATTAACTATTGACATCATCATAAAACTGAAATGTGTATATCATAACGTGAAATAATAACATTAGTCTCACATTATGGAGCCATGTGATGAAATGAGCGTGCAAGCTGCATTTAACGCTCTCATAAATAAACCATGAGCGGTGATCAATGATGAATCCTCTCCTTTTGACGGAGGAGGCGAGATCAATCCATTTAGTAATTACATATCCACAAAGTATAAGCTGATAAATGTTTGGAAGCTCATTAAGATGCTTTTTCTTTTACTTATTAATGAGAACGAAGGCGAGAGATGGGGGTAAAAAAGAAAAACGCCAAAATGGCTGTTAAAGACTAAAAAGGTTTGGCTGCTTTTGATCAAAACAGAAGCCGTGAAGTGACAGAAACCACTTTTTCCAGACATTTTACATCAATTACAAAGCTACCCTGTGTCAGAGTGTCAGGAAATGGCAGCTACTATTTGTCTAAAGTGGCTAAAGTGAACATAATGGCAGCTATTTCAGTGCAAAGTGCATGCTAGGTGCCTCAGTTTGAGATGATTCACTTGCTATTAACAACCACTGAAAAATGTTTATGACTGACGGCAGCGTTTACCACTGTACTTCCATGCTTAAATGGCTACATTTTTAAACCTATTTCTTGCCATAGGGCAAGGCAAACAGCCCCACACAGAGCGCTGTGCATGCAATCATTGAGCACAGATTTCTTCACACAAACACACACACACACACATATTTATATATATGCTCACCACTAGAGTTAAAGTACAGAGCACTCAGCTCCAAAACTAAAGGTATTGCAGCACAATAAAAGTTTGTGATGCACACGTTTGTGTTCTATTGATTTTTAACTCCAGTTGAGAACAAGTTTTCATTTTTTAAAGGGAACCTGAGATGAGGCGGTTGCTATCATAGCACCACGGGCACTGTAAGCATCGAAATTTATGATTCATACAAAACAGCAGCTTGCGCTGGCAGTGTAATGATTTGGACAGAAGCGCATCGAGGGATCTGCATTTTTAGAGAATAAGAATCTCAAGACGTACTTGTAGAAAATCTTGAATATTTCATGCGCCGGCTCCGTTTCTGTGTCTCCAACCAATCATTATACCAACATGTACTTTTCAGTGTTTTATACTAGATCATCAATTTGTGATGTTCAGCACATCCCAAAGGTAGTTTCAAGAGGTAAAGATGTCATTTATATTCTGCTTTGCCCCCAGTGGAGTTCTCCTTGTATGATTTTTAAGGATCGATGCAAACTGGTGAATCTACAAACCTTGAAACAATATAATTTTTACGCTCAGTTGGAGACGCACAGGAAGTATTTCGGCGGGATTTTCTGTCATGCTAGGCCAGTTATCCACTCAAATAAGGAAAATACAGCACATAGGCCTTAAGGGAGCATCAAGTTATCTATGGACTCCATTAACTTTTATAAACTGCAAAGAGTATCCCCTTGGAAATTCAGCTTTTAAGCCGTTGCAGCTGAAATGTCTTGACGCACTGCTCTGTTCTGGTAGCCAGAAATCTCAGCACGGATGATGATTAACCCTGCAACATATATACTACACCTATTTGGCACTATGGGGCAATAAAAGTGGTACTTATTGCCGCTTGACCGTGCCACAGAAGAGCAAACAGCAAAAGCAGCTCCCAGAGTTCAGGCGTGACCGTTTGTGTTGTTGGACTCACAGCGACGTTGTAAATAGCCATCCCCACGGCCCGGTGGTCATTGATCTTCTCTGTGGAGACGGACTTGGTCTCGTAAGCCAGAAATATGCCCAGCAGCAGGAGGAGACCCTTGTAGCCGTAAACCACACCTACAGGAAGAGAGAGAAAGCAGGTAAAAACAAGTGAATGAAGCTGTCGCAGCCGTGAAAATGGTATGATGTGATGTGTGTGTAATGTATTCAGAGGTTTACAGTGTGGAAAGAGACCAAATGTTTTGTCATTCTGAAAAATAGGAAGCTAAATTTTGATTGTGTGATTTCATATTAATCCATATTCTATCACTTATCCGGGGTCGGGTCACGGGTGGCAGCAGGTTTAGCGGGGCGTTCCAGATCTCCCTCTCTGCAATAATGCATTCCAGCTCCTCCTGGGGGATCCCGAGGCATTCCCAGGCTAGATGGGCCCTCCAGCGGGTTCTGGGTCTGCCCCGGGATCTCCTCCCAGAGGACCTCCAAAGGAAGGCGCCCGGCATCCTAATCAGATGCCCGAACCTCCTCAGCTGGCTTCTTTCAATGCAAAGGAGCACCACCTCTGCTCTGAGTTCCCTCCGGATGTCTGAGCTCCTCACCCTCTCTAAGGCTGAGCCCGGCCATCCGGCAGATTTGATTTCGGCTGCTTGTATCCGTGATCTTGTTCTTTCGGTCACTACCCAAAGCTGATGACCTTAGGTGACGGCTGGAACGTAGATGGACCGGAAAATCTTCCCCACAATGGTCCAGTACAGCGTCCGCAGTACCGTAGACACTGCAGCAACCAGCTGGTCCATCTCACGCTCCATTTCCCCATCACTCGTGAACAAGATACCCCGAGATACTCGAACTCCCGCACTTGGGGAAGCAACTCGCTCGCACTTCCAGAAGTATAAATAAATGCATGTTTGGTTGTGGACGGTTTGTCATGACAGTTAAATGCATCTCCTCACGCATGCAGATGATGTGGTACAGTGCTGGCCTACAACAGTTACTGAAGCTTTGCTGGCTGATTTGACATCAAGTATGCAAAGCTGAGAAATGTTATGATCGTTATGATATGATAAGATGCTTCTAAAACTTCCACGATGGTGTAGATGTCAAGGCGCCGACCTGCTCTGCTCTAGTATGAAACTTATTTATAGATATTTACCGTCTGCTTCACTGAATGGCTTCATTTTAGTTGAGCTCAGTCCAGACGGTGGAGCCACCGCTGCTCGAGTTTGTATGTGGGTGCAGTTAGTTGATTTCTTGTCTGTTTAATATCAAGTTGCATAATGTGTCAGTATTTTTAAAGGTATTATCTGTCTTAAACAAACTTCCTTTTTTTATATTCACTGTAAAGTACTGAAGGGATTTAAAGTACTACAGTGTCTCTCTCTTATTATGACCTCCTCTGATTTTACATGTCAGAGTCAATTTGCCGGTTACAGCGAGTGCTGCACACGCTGTGAAAACTCTCCTCTGGAGGCAGCGCTCCGAAGTCTGAGTAAATGATCCTGTTACTAAGCGACATCACCTGGATTGGACTACGGATTCATAACAGAAAACTTGCATTTCAAATCGGGGGCATTTATCAGATGATGATGGGGAATTATAGGCTCTTGTGTTTTTGCAGCTTGATTCATAATAAAGTCCTAAAAGTCATCTTCTCTCTGCTGCTGCAGCCATTTTCACTCGTTCCTCTGTTTTCCCACCACCATCCAACTGTTGGAGAACTATTGGACGGACTGCCGTGAAATCTGGTGCACACATCTTGTTCATGTTTCCCACTGGGTGAATTTTAATAACTTCATGTTCATGCCTCGACTTTACATTTAGCCTCACTGTCAGGTCAAATTTCAGACCAAATCAGGCATCGTAGTGAGTCACTGCAGGGTTGTGTGTGCGTGTCTATTTGTGCTGAACACAACTGCAATCAGAAAAAAAACATCTTATTTCTCTGATTAACCGGCTCTATCGATGCCGGCTCTCCCTCACTTGCGAACGTTCTATCAGCGTCAGACCAAATTAAACTTCTTTGTGTCAGTATTTTGTAGCTTAAATTTCGAGCTAGGACTCAGATTTAGAAGCTGGGTACATGAAATAAACAAAGCCAGGACACAACAGGTAGAGTGTCAGAGTTTAGTCCATGAATCCACCCGGATAGTCTCAGTTTCAGAGACATTTCAAGCTGACTGTGGAGTGATTTCACCGGATCCGGTACTCAGCCCCCTGTGGCCTGCATCGCTGCAGCCAAAACACTCTACCCTTCACTTAAATCAACGGAAAAAACGTGTTTTCTACACAGTGCCTGATTTCGGTCCGAATGCTTGTTTCCCAAGAAACTTCTAATTTCTGTCTTTATCTTTAAAACTGCTGAGACAAACTTGCGGGATCGTGTAAATCGCTCCAGTGTAGGAGATAGTAACAGCTCATTATGACCACTGGAGGAGCTAAGCAAGCATGACTGAGCTGTACAGAGGTAGAAAATCATAAATGCAGATACAATAGTTGGTTGGATTTTTTTGAAAGGCAGCCTGACAGACGGAGGAACGAGAATATAATGGTGAAAGAGAACAAGGGAGGGAGAGGAGAAAAGAAAAAGAGAATCTGTGAATGAGTAAGTTCCTCACGCTGTCCGTTGTTTCCTTTATGCCGCCTGATATTAAAGCATCTTTTCTTCTCTGAGAAAGGAAATGCTATGGGGCAATGGCCCAGTTTGTGACCCACATTATTTGAATTTCAGCACCATTATACTTTCATAAGAGCTGCCACGCTAAGAAAGACAGCAGAGAGACAGACAGGGAGGGAGAAGGGACTGCGTGGGCCGACAAAAAGAGAAGCAAAGAGAGAAAAGAGGACTCGAACGTAAGGGGGTGGCAGGAGCTGAGGGAGGAGGCTGAGATATGAGACCTGTTTAATTCAGAGTGAATAGCAGTGACGTGTGTGCATATGTGTCTGCATATGTCCGTGTGTGTGTGTGTGTGTGTGTGACAAAGATGTTCAAAACTCAAGCAGGGCGAAGAGTGATAAAGAGACAGACTGAGAAGAAGAGGAAGAAGAAGACGATGATGAAGAGAGAACCGTTACCGAGCCACGTGTTCATCTTCTCTGAGCTGCAGTGCTCCAACAAGGGCTGAATCAGGACATCCAAATCTTCTTTAGGGGCCTCCTTAGTGAACTTCTACTCACATGCCAGACGGGAAGGAAGAAGCGGGGAGGAACTGGACGGATAAAGAGATAGAGGGAAAGAGAGAGAGAGAGAGGAGAGATGTTAAGAAACGATGAGACAGCAGCACACTGGAGAAAGAGGCCAAAATGCACAGTAAGCAAAAGCCCCAGAGACTGCACGCTTGATCCCCTCGGGTAAATAGGTCTTTCCCATAAGTCAGATATAGATGGCCGAATAAAAAGAGTATCAGATATCCAATAAATATGAAATATAGCTCTTTAAAAAAAATCCATATATGGTTTGACTGCAGTTTAAGCCAATGGGCTTATGATGATGTATTGCTCTCGTTCCTACAGAGGTTTCATCCGCCTAATGAGGACAGTTTAATCAGGGCAGTCTGCATGCACGTCACTGTCTCAGTTCTGTCTTATCAGAGTTCAGAGTTTAGCATTTAAACAGTATCAAATATACTCCATACACACGGTAACACAGTTTTTAAAGTCACTTTGTAAAACGACGCGTTGATGAAGTTTCATGTTAAAGATACCTCGAGGAGTTTCTGACCACTGGTGGCGCTGTGGAGCAATACTTTGACGAGTGTGTTCATCTCAAGCGTTAAGATTAGATATTAGGATATTAAGATATTATGAGGCGTGACATAGGATAACACACCTGTGCATTAGCTTGAGCATCAGTGGTGGTAGCGTACTTTGAATGTAGAAAAATAGCAACATATTTTGTAAATTACGGCCCCATTATGAGTTAAATAGACGATAAAGCAGCGTATGCTTCAGGGCAAGTCATTCTCAGTGAGTCCGTCCAGTTCCAGCACTCAGATCTGACAAGGAAGTGCTGATCAAATCAAGATCCTCTCACTGCCTTACCTATTTCTTGCTTCAGATGTTTTCATCGACATGCTTTAGTTCCTGTTAGGCCGTGATATGTTTACGACACACGGGCCGGCATTTTGTACTGCTTGAAAACAGACAGTCGACACCACCTTGCAGCACGTCAACGATAAGTGTGGATGATATGTCAACACAACATCTGTATGAGAAATTACATCATAAAGCTGCGTAAATTGGATTTTTGGCACCGGAGGGCAGAAAACATCAAAACGAGCAGACGGTGTGTGCAAATATCTGAATAAAAATTTGACTCTCTTGAGGCGGAGCTGCATGTATTCAGTGTTAATATTGAAAATATTGATTAATGCAGGTTTAATGAAGTTAAAGATAGAAGAGGCTTTTCTTTGGGGTAAACGCCACAGGGTACCTTTAACACTCCTAAACACAAATAAATATAATTATTGAAGTCATAAATGTGGCTGTTACAGCACTGCTGTTCAGCTGTGCTTCATGAAATGACATGATATCCATCTTTGTTTTCGATTGTGCTCTTTGAGTCTAAGATGAATCAAAATGAAAGAACGCTTTGACAAACGAGGCCCGGTGTCTCATTACGGCGTTATTGACTGATGACAGCGGCTGCACGGTCTGTGCAAATGGGCGACGACACACAAATTATCTCATCTGTCTTTCGTACTCTACCTCAACCGTAATGTGCAGAGGATCCACAATCTGCCAGATCATGAGCGACAGGAAGTCGATAGCCAGCAGCACTCCAACTGTTGCGTAGAGTTTCCATGGCTCCAAGTGTTGCTGTGTGAGTTTGAGGTAAGACACACAAACACACACACACACACACACACACACACAGCAGTCATCACTATCCAAGGGCATCACGAGCCAGTCCACAAACAAAGACAAACAACCAGGACAAATAATACGACAGGCGTCCTTGTGATTTCTGGATGACTGGGCGCGAATTGTCTTTCTGAGTGTGTGTACGAGCGCGCGTGTGTGTGTGTGTGTGTGTCCAAGTATATTTTAGGAGCAGAGGGAGTTTGCTTGTGTGTGAGCGACTGCAGTAACTATATTTGTGCTGCCACCTGAAATCATCATTTATACACACTGAGATGGCACCGCGTTTGTGTGGACAGTTTCCAAAGCGGCTGATATCAACTTTATTATTCTTAACTTAAGCTATAATGGAAGTAATACAGCCGTAACCGAAAACAAGCGACCAAGATGAGCTCTCCCGCTGCGCTCCCCGTCTCTCTTTCCACACATTTCTTTTATTTTTTTATTACTATTCGACCACGCTGGCTCTCTCCCAGCACCTCCAACATCGTAACGGCCATTCAAGCGTGCGATAACTAAAACTGAGAAATAAAATAAAGATGAAAACACATTACACAGTTCCTGAACGCCTCTCCACTTGAGTTGCATGAAAAATGATTTGAAAAGCGCTCATTCTCCCCTCGATTTGAGAAAGTTTCTTTAAATACTCGCGCAGAGCTCTCTGGAAAAATGCCCTTCTGTGGACACGAAGTGAGTTGAAAGTCAACCCGATTCGTTGAGCTTTGGCTCAAATAATAAAACCCCCGAAGGTTGGATTTCTGCATAGAACTTTAATACTCATCCATATTCATAAATATTCCATAAATGGCTTAATCTCTTATTCTTCTGATTAGGTCTTAGGAATTCCCACAACACCATCGCAGACTGGCAGTATCTAGCTGGCTCCAGGATACACTATCTTCAAGGGGAGGTGCACACACACCCACAAACACACGCACGTACACTTAAGCAGCATGCAAATAAAGTCTGTATCGGCGCGTCTCCATGCATGAACGTTGCATGTGAAGTACAGTATCTATATCAGTGTGTGTCCAACACCCTTATGCCTGCACTCACGCTACAACCCTGCCGCAGTGAGCGATGCCGAGCTGGCCCTCTTAGAGGCTTATGTTACTGGGAAGGCTGCAAAGTTTTTTAACTGAACTTTTTTTTTATCAGCCGGCGCCACACATGCTGCGTGGCCTGGCCTCCGTCTCCCATCCTTTCTCTGCTCCCCCGAGACCGCTGAGAGGCTTATCCCTTCCCTTCCTTCCCTCCCTCCTCCGACTCTTCCTTCCTACCTTCTTCTTCTCCTTCTTTTCGTCCTTCTTCGTGAAGAGGGTATGGACCCACCAGATCTTGGTGAACATGCTGCCGTACGCCAGGCTGAAGCCGAGGCCGAGGAGCCAGAGGCGAAACTGGAGGAGAGAGGAGGTGAGGAGGTGATATATCAGTCGTTCTCAGTAAATAAAAATACAATTTAACCAGTATTTTTATTTGTAGTACATTTAATTTTTTTTAAAAAGGCTGTACTGTTGCATTAGCTGCATGTCACACACTAATACTAATGTTGCATTTGCATATTTACAACAAGGCGCTCTGTTCCCTGAGCCTTTTCTTGTAGAGGAGGTGGGAGTCGGTCCTGAATAGTGTCTGCAGGTTTCCTTTTAGGCTGTTTACATCCCCCAACAACCTTCACCAATAAGGCAGGGTGGACAGTAAGTAGCCTGAGAGGCGAGAAAACCATTTGCCTTAGCTCCTTAAGCTTATTGCTTGAAGTGCACAGTAATAACCGAATGTGACTCAGATGAAAATATCAACATTTGTATCAATAATGTTCTTTTCTCATGTGGACTGTGGGGGCTGGACGGTAAGAGTTGAAAGGGTTTCCCCAGTGGAAATTAAGCTCTCGTCTTTATTAAACTACAACACAGAAAAAAATAAAATATGTATGCTAATTTCTTCCATTAAGCCGGGAAAAAAAAAAGAAGTGAGCGATAGAGAGATAGATTCAAACAAACAGGGGGAAGAAAAAAACCTATCTAGAGTAGAAGGTCAGATACAGAGAGCAATAGAGAAGCAGACCAAAGAATGAGAGAGAATAACTGGACAGGGACAAAGAGCAGAGAAGCGACAGAAATGGAAATCTCTCTCTCGCCTCCACAACAAAAAGACTCAACATGGGTGACAGAGAAGTACTCCCACACCTCATTAGTGCTGGGATCCCATCGTCTGTGCTATTCTGGCACCCGGCAAATCTTGCCCGTAACACCCAATACTAAGACACATTCAAATACTTATTGAAATTATGTCAATATAGACTTTCATTGTCTTTTATCCGCTTAGCGTGCGTGACCAGAATCCTGAAATAAGCGACTGGTTTGCAGGTTTGCCACAGGCAGGAGCTGTCAGGGCTTCACAACACCTGAATGTGGGTTTGCTTAAAGTAGGTACACAATGTCACAGTTAGGTAAGGTTTTACTCAAACTGACAGCTGTAACTGCAAAATGCAATATCTGTGCAAACAATAGCCGCGTTTCCATACAGATGTATCGCAAATTTAATTTTCGAGTAAATCGGCAAAAGAAAATGAGAATGAATGATTGTTTTCATCGACTTCCGGTATGCGAATATTAGGGAGTTGGCGCACGAGACGAGCTGTAAGTTGCGCCAGTTCTCAAGTTGGAAAACAGATAAGGGTCAACCAACTTACTAATACTGGAGATACTCCATGAAATATCATGGATTAATGTCCTTTTATAAACACAAAACACAAAGCTTTTGTGCCTAAACCAGGACAGTAAGCAAAATCTGGGATTTTTTTTTCCATATTATACAATTTCTAACAAACTTTTCTATTGCACTGCTCAATAATGCACAACAAACGTTAATGGAAACACGACTAATGACTCCAACAACACTCACAATTAATGAGAGCAAATAGGTGTAGTATCATGTTATGTTAGCATAAATATTTAACCTTTAATCCTTCCGGACCTGTGAACCAGGCATTACAAATTCATGCTGTGCAGCCAAACATTGTTCGAACCCAGAGAAGTTTACCCGAGTTCCCAACTCCACTTTCCAAATATACTAAATATGTCAGGCTTGAGGGCAAATTATGTGTATAAAATAATCGAGACATTTAGAATATTTAAATTTCACGGAATGCTGCAACTATTAAAAAAAAGAATATTTTATACTCATTATGTTCAATGTAAACATCGCATTGCTTTAAATATGATGAAACACGATAAGTGCAGTGTGTGCCATTGTGGGATAAGATGATATTCCCAACCTTACAACAACAACAACATGGATAATTACAACAAAAAGAAGGTCCAGCTGTACTGAACTGTCCAGCAGCATACGTATCTGCTCTGTAATTCACATTAAACCAAATGGGAGACATTTATATTTTTTTATTCGTTGGTTTCATGATCGCTTCCCCAAGTTCTCCTTATTTATTTGCATAAAGCGTTTTATCACAATACCGAAGGTCACAGTGAACCACACAGCAGTCTGCAGCAACAACAACCCACATTAGCTTTCCTGCTACAATCTCCTTTTTTATGACTTAACAGGAACACACGTCTTGTCCTGCACATTAGCGTGATGAACGAGCCACTAAACACTGACCAGGGAAAAGTCCTCCGGCTAATGTCAGTTTTCAGGGAAATTAGCCTCACGACGCACTCATCAGCCGCAGCACATGAAAGAGCTTATAAACCTGCTTGTGCCGTCACTTTGGTCAGTTATTGATGCCATCATCACTCTAACATACTGTCTGTCCAGAGCCTGTGCACAGCAAGTGTATTCACTTTGTCCCCTGCCGGTGCTCAGCCTGCCAGCTGCTGTCAACCAATTAAAACTTTCTTTCAGTAATAAAATGAACAATAAACATAAAAAGTATATTTTTGACAGAAAGATGTGAGTTCTAACTGTAATTTCATCTTTAATTACATTCTTTCATTTACATATTTTAACATAAAGAACAAATGCTTAAAGTCTGAATTTAAGTTCTTCTCTATTTTGGATAAGCCTTTGGTTTCTGGTACCAGCAGACAATATCCAGCCCTACTCTTCATCATGCCCTCTGGCTCTTCTCTGCCTCTGTCTGTCTCCCTATCTGTCCATCTATCTTTCTCCTGTTACCTGGCAGACAACGGGGAACTGTGATCTGTGGACGTGGTGGCCATCAATCCCCAGCGGGAACACTGCAGCCAGAGCCATCATGCAGCCCACCGCCGTCATGTTGTTCAGGTACGGCTGAGAGTTCTGGATGTAGCTGCAACAGTGACAGATTCACACAGGGACACATAAAAAGACAAACACAGTTAGAAAAACACTAGAAATTATTCATTTATTTTTGTAGGTAAATTGGGTTGGTGGTCTTGCTGTTAGCTGTTAATTGCTCTCCTGTTGTATTTAAATTAAATTCTATCATCTTCACGTCCTGCTTCAGACAGTCTGTCTGGGTTCTAATTAATGTGAAGCACCTAATGTTTTAACCATAAAAAGTGGAAAAAAAAAGAAAAAGGAAATTGCTATTCTGAGCAGAATAAAAAACAAATTGAGCTGGAATCCAATTTAATGCAGGAGGAACCTTCATTTGCTTCATTTCGTGGAGCTCAGTGAGTTTTGTACAGAATCAATGTGCTGATTTCTCTGGATAATCCACTAATCGCGCTGTCAACAGTTTTAATGCGGCCCGTTTTGTTTGGAGAAAAACTTGGAGCATGAGGCTATGCTATCACTTCTGTGAGTCTGTGCATAGGAAGGAACATCAGCATGCTAACAAGGTAAAAAAGTGAAGAACTGCAGTGCCTCTAATGGCCACTTGAGGCTGGCTACAGAACGAGTCAGTCTCCATAGGTCCCCATGTTAAAATGTCCAACTTCACAGCAGAAATAAACATGTTTACAGTCCCGGTACAAATAACTGTTTTAGTCTCCACAGCTAATTTCCGCGTTCATGACAACTGTACTGTACTGTAGGATGAATTTCTATTTATTAACTCACTCTTAAGGCTTAAGGTTATGTGTAATTAGCAGTGTGGTCACCTTTATTGACAGGTAGGTGCCATTACAGGTGGCTTGTTTAAGCACAGAGGCTTCATTTAGGTCTACCAACAGTCCACAGGATTGCCAACGTAGCGGCAGCCAGAGCCACCACAACGAGCTTCACGGCTATTTAGAAACCTATAGGTGACATCACGGACACTACGTCCTTGTTTGTCATTGCTCATGGGAACATGAATGTTTGCAGCAAATCCACCTGACAACAAATGAGAATCTCCAGGTGGCGCTAGAGGAAAAGTCACCGAAGCGGATCACCCTCTGGAAACCATGAACGCCTGCACAGAGTCTAATGGCGACTCATCCGATAGCTGTTTAGACCAAATATGAAAAGCAGCCTCAGTGAAGACTGCTGACACTGACGCTCAGGCCTGTGGTTTATCCAGAGAAACAGGATGCTGTCGAAATATGAGCACCACAGAAGAAAGTCCCTTCTCCTGCATTGTACGGGGGCGGCAGAGATCTCAAAACCTGGACAAACAAAACTACCTGCACTGCCAGATTCCACTAAAGGTACGTTGTTTTTTTCCCCTTAATATACTGCATATACTGGATCATTTTACCATGGCAGCAACAATTCATTGTGGGTGTCTTAAGCTCCTTATCCACATTCCTCTGCCTACATCTTTGACATCAGATAAAAGTTTTTCACTAAAGTGCAGCTGTGGTAATCACGTACACTGCGCCGTATGTGGAAGCAGAGACAGCAGCTTAACGGATAATCAAGCAAAAAGTAATTACCATAATAAGAACACGGTGATTTACATCCGGGTGAGACAATGTGTTTATATAAATGCAACATTAGAGACAATCTCGGGATTTAAATATTCTGCAAAACTCCAGATTTAAGACTTGTGTGTTTAACATAATCCGCACTGTACCATGACACCCACCCACCCACCCAGCCTGCACGGCACAGCAGCCTCCCTCTGCTCTCCAGCTCGAGCTCATCCTGCAGCTAGTAGGTGTGTCTTTTATTTTTTCATCCCATTGACCTGCCCTTGCAGGTGCCCTGAGGCCACACTGCTTATTTACTGTACAGCCACACACACTCATGCAGCCTGCATACAATCAAACATAAACACACACACACACACACACACAGTGGCCCCAATCCAACCTTTGATACCTCTAAAAAACCTTTAATGCTTTTACATACCATGAATATATAATGATAAAGGCACTGCAGGAGTTATTTTCTGCACCGTGTCTTGTGGTTACTTTGAATTATGGTCGACTGAGGCTCTTTTTTTTTTTTCCTCTTGTACTGAATATTCTGAATAAAACAAGACGCATGATTCAAAATTTCATCTTTTCCATTGATGTTTTAGATGACTGGCTGATATTCTGTGATCAAACTTTACTGTAGCTTCGCCGGAGACATCAATAGCTCACAGCTATCCTCACTGGCCAGACATAAAAGCTGATGCTTAAACCTGCAATAACTGATTTTTTTTTTTTTTTCAGGCCACTTTGCCAGAGACCATCGAAATATTATTACCTTTAAAGTTAATATGGCGTACTGCACCATCTCCTGAGGGAAATATCTGTCTCTTTAGCTGTTAAATGCTCCGCTATGTTCGCCGGCTAGTCATTAACTGTGTCTGTCTGCTGTTTGGTGCAGAGCAGGTAGTGTACAGTGGACTTTAGAGCCTTTTTATTGAAAACAGCAGCTTGACGTTGTTGAAAACGACAATTTCCGAGCAGCGAGAGAGAGCTGAAACATAAAGCTTGGGGGCCAGAATAGCTAAACAACGAGCTGAGACTCACTGATCTCTATAGACGCTTTGCGTACATCCATTATGTATCAAAGTTGTACCTATATACATATATATATATATATTATTATATATTATGTACCTTTTGACTATATATTTTATTGAAGTTGGAAATTGTTGTAGTATCGCAATATTACATTTGAGGGTGTGCTTCACCGTCATTATCGGCATTTCTGTGATGCTTACGGACCTCGGTGCGAGCTCCTCGGTCCTGACCGCATCACTGTCGTGCCAATAATGACAGTAACGCACACCCTCCCATGCAATATTGCTTAATTGGAGCACAGTAAATGTAAAGTCACCCGCAGCTGCAGTTTCAGGTTTTATCCGATACATTGTTATTGTAAAAACATTGATTCTAGCAGCTTTAAACAGTGTCACAGTCTTGCTAAAGTATTACTTCTTCAGGACTTTGATTGCTTAAGACTTCTTTTTTTCAAAGTGGATCAGTTTTATTTTGGGTTTAATTTTTTTTTTCTTCTTTTGTCTCCTAACAAGGCAGTTGGTGGCAAACTTGTTTTTGTAAACAGCTTACTGAATAAATTTGATTTGATTTGATCTGACTTACAGTGTTTTGGCTGCTGAATGCAGCCTTCGGTGAAACTGTGTTTGAAATATAATCAAAGCTGGATGAGGGCCTGACTGCCACACTGAAGCCAGCCAGAGATCCCCAAAGGGAACGAACCTCCTGTGGCTTTCCAAAAAACTCCTGATAAGCTCGTGGATTTATGGGACTTTAAATCACTTTGACCCGGGTCAAACATAAAAATACTATGTTATTAAGACATCTCAGATTTACAGCGCCGGAGTTCACAGACGTGCATTAAGCGAAATCTGAGATCAAAAGTCATTTTTTACAGGGTGTATATTTGCATTTGGTCCAGAGCTACGCTTAAGCTGTGACAATGAAGCCAGCTGCTAGATCTAGAGAAGCCACACCCAAATCACTAACTTTGTAGCCTCTGAACTCGAGAAGCAGCAGTGCCATTTAGTGGCTCAAAAGAGAGAGAGAGATCTCTGTTGAACACGTGAATGATTTTTTTTTTCTTCTTCTTTCTCGCATCTTATGAATTCATTCACACTTGAAGTGCAACCACAGCGAACGCTGGAGCAGCTGGAGTCATTTCTATTCACTCCTCGGAGTCAATGCGGCTCCTCAAACAGGTGACCTTCATGTAACAAAACCGTGTTTTTAACCTTCGATGCCCCTCGTTTCATCCGTCTATCAGTTCTCGTTATTTTCAGCTTTTTTTAAAAAAATCCTTTTAACCCTGACCTTGCTCCCTAGAGGACACCTTTATTTTCACAATTATTGGAGATATCACTCATCGCTAATGCTTCTTGGAAGGACAAACACGAAGTGGAAAAGCAAAAAAAAAAAAAAAACTGCAATCCATCAACCAATGTGCTGACACAACCTAAAACACCCACTTAAATATATAAACATGTCAACAAAATGCTACATAATGAGTCATAATGAATACTGGGGCTGCAACTGGCATAATAATTCTGCCAATCTGACAGTTTTTCATAGATTAACCAATTAAACCCAAGACTGTGCCTTCAAATGTCCTCGTTTGTCCAACAAAGAGTTTCAGCTCTGAGGAATACACACACAGTATTTTAGGTTCGCCAGTGTCGGCCTGGGTATTAAACGACAGCACATATAAAGACACTCACCGGACGTTGCCGTTATAGATGTTGAAGGTCAGACACACGATGCCGAGCAGGATGCCGAAGCCGGCGAAGACCGACACGGCTGCGAACAGCTTTTGAGACAAGAACCTGAACTCCTCGATCACCACCGTCCGATCGGCCGGAGGTCCAGCGCCTATACGGAGAGAATGAGAGAGAGAAGTGTGAATAAAGAAAATGCTTCAGGTGACGTCTTCTCTCAGTTAAGATACCCAGAAAACACACGTTAGCACACATCAACTACAAGAAATGCCACTGTCAACAACTCTGATGTAAATCTTCAGTTCTTCGCTGTGTGTGGGATTCATTTAAAATAAACTCCAGTGCATGAGTGAATGAGAGCTATCTTCTAGAGTTGCAGTGATTAGACGATTGATCCATTAATTGTTCATCCATCCATTTTCCGTATCCGCTTATCCTTATCAGGGTTGCAGAGCGGACTGGAGGCAATCCCACTTGGCTTTGGGAGAGAGGCTGGAAGTTGCCAGTTCATCATTTTCACACCCCCGGACAATTTAGGGTCACCAATTAACCGGAAGCCGGTGCACCCGGAGAGAAGCGATGCAGTTTAGTAATTTTTCAAGCAGAAATGCTTGAACGTTTTCCAGCAGCAGCTTTTAAATGTGGCGTTTTTTTCCTGTCCACATATGACAGTAAATGAAATGTCTTTGCGTTCTGGAGTATTAGTCGACCAAAAAGAGCTAAAGATCTGAAAACGTCATTTATTTATAAAGCACCTTTTATGCAAACATGCAGCTTAAAGTGCTCAACAGACCGAATGAAAAACAGACAGAGACAATAATGAAGCTAGCAAAATAGATAATGCATAGCTAAAATTTGTTATTATAAAGTAAAGCCGATAAAAAGAAAAAGAAGTTGCATAAAAATAAAGGACCAATTCAGCAAGACATAAAAACTGCAACAATAAAATCAATCAAATGTTAAAGTAAATTAAAATCTATTAAAGTGAATAAACACAGGAGATAAGAAGTATAAGAGAAGAAACAAGACCTGAAGAAGCACCTTAAATAAAAAGACGGGCAACTAAGATCTGTCTTGAGTTGATTTTAAAGATGTCCACAGAGGCGCCCGGTGACTAAAGGTGGCCTCCCTGTGTGCGCGCAGTAACTGCGATAAGTGAGAATTTGTGACATTTTATAGGCCAAATGATTAGCCAATTACCAGAATATAAAAACAATCTGCAGACTAATTGGAGGAAAATAATCGTTAGTTGCAGCCTTACTGTCTTCCCTTCTTCTGTTCCTTGTACAAGAACTGTTTTAAGGCCGATCGATACGAGCACGAGAGGACCTGGATGCTCCGCAGCTGAAACTACACACACTTTTTTATTTAACGGGGGATTTATCACCGAGAGGCAGGCCCTATTTTTGAGGAACAAACTTGCACGCAGCTACACACATTCACTATCTGCCGGCCACTTTGAAGCTGCGCTGGAGCAGTCGGAGGTTAAGTGCCTTGCCCAAGGGCAACTCGGCATCTGAGGGGATGAGTTTAAAGAATTAGCATCTCATTATTAGAGCACCAATTACTGCAATTAAGTGGAAGCCTCATAACTCCTCAGAAGTTTTCATAATGATCGAGTTATTGAGACTCTGATAGGAGAGGCCGCTGCATGAAGCCTGCAGCTGTAGTACAATATACATCAGCGCGTCGCCACACATCCAATTACTTTAGATACTGTAAGAACCAAATAAGGTGTAAAGTATAAATTTTCCCTTCATGCGCTGCGCTCTTTCTCCTTCTTCAGGGAGGTAATGTTGTTTAACATCAATAACATTAAATGAAACTGCTGTGAAGAAAGGTCTGTTCGGTGTTAGTCTGACAGGCACTCAACCGTGGTCAAAGCAGAGCTGTGGAGTCAGACTGACCGAGTCAGATCACCGCTTTATCGGCCTGAAAGAGATCCATTTACATAAGTCTGTGAAAACTGCTCCGTACGCGTTATACATTTTTTTTAAAACGGCCGACGGACAGCTGGAAATCAAGAAAACCTTTAAGCCGTCTGTGTGTTTCTTCAGAATTTCTTGTTGTTGTGGAGAATTTTATTTAATCAATGGTCAGTCCAGGCGGTGGAGAGAAAGTGCAAAGCAGTCCAGGAGGTTTATTGAAGCTTGGCCGAGGAGAATGGAGGATTTATCAATGCACGCTGACATGAGGCTGCCTCAGTCCTGAAGAAGCTGTCCTCTCTGGCTATATGCCGCCAGGACAGCGACTAAAACTACTCTATGCGCATAAACAGCCAATGCATCTACTTGGTCATTAGTCAGCAAACAAGGACATGTGTGCACACTTTAGTGGCCTGACTCTGTGGAGGTTTCTACATTATGTACCTGTCTGTTGTGTCGAGTTAGCGCGCCTCGGTTACCATGGTAATGATCAATATTGCGCCTGCTGTTATGAAGAGGCTGCCCGCCGCCTGGTTCCCAGTGCTTACTGCTCGTGTATCTGTCTGCCTTGTGTGTCTCTCTCTGTTGTGTCAGTCGCTGGTCGTAGCCCCGAGTTTTCCCTCTCACCGCCTGCTCCTCGTCACGGTAACACACCCTGCGGCCAAACTCAGAGATGTTTACGGGACTTTTTTTGTTAGCTTGCTGCTAATTTTTGCTCTCCACGAACTCCAGGATATGCAGCCATCTTCCACCTGCCACACTCAGCTTAATTTCTGTGCCCGACTTTGCCACGCCACCAGCAACCCAGTAAACTGTTAAACTATCCCTGGTGTTTGCATCTTAACACCGGCTTTCCTGAACACAAGCTGCTCTGTATCTCAAGAAGAAGAAGTCTCCATAACAATCTAAGATCAGAGACCTCAAGATCCTCAAGACCCTGTGAAACCTCTATGTGTGGAAATTTCACACACATTTTAAGCTCTCTTGATTATTGCCTCAGGTCGAAAGAAGCAAGACTACAAACATGGCGCCGGTCAGAGCCAAAACAGCCGAACTGTTCCCAATGAATCGCACATAAATGTCGGTATTAGTAGTTATTATACTGTTATGTAATGTAGCGAGCAAGTAGACAACTTTGGTGTTAAGAGCTGTAGCTTTAGGGTGTTAAAGAGTGTGTGTGTGTGTGTGTGTGCGTGAGTGTGTTTATACTAAGTACCCGATTATTCATGCTTATGTAGCTTTAAACCAGAAGAATTCCTCAGTGAGGAGAGTTCAAAGAGGGGCAGATGGACAGGGAGCCTCTTTTCACCCTCGACTATCTGTTTGCAGATCGGTGCACCCCAGTGTGTGTACGAAGTGGGCTGCACTGTATGCATGATTAGAGTCTAGATCTATAAGGCGAAAATGCTGCATTTCCACATACAGTATGCGTTTAGCTTGTGTTGTGCGTTTGCAAGGAAGAAAATAGCAGGAGTGTGTGTCTGTGTGTGCGTGCACGTCAGTGTAAGTGTCAGCGCGGCGTGAAGCTGATGTGTCAGATGTCAGAGTTAAGTGTCAGAGTTGTCGCCCCCTCGAGGGTCGCGGGGTGTCGAAACAACCAATCACGCTCTGTTTAGACGCTTGTCAGCGCCGTCACACAAGCGATGTGTATCTGGTGTCATCTGACTGATGGATGACGACATGAGAGAGTCTCTGCTGGAGTTAAATATAAGACTTTCTTAACTCCACATGAGGAGTATGGAAAGTCAGCAGGGGCGGCATAGAAATTCTGTACTGCACAGCGGCATGCAACAATAATTCCTAATGATATAATTAGACGTAATTAAGCAGCACAAAACGTATGCATAGATTAGCCAATTAAAATTATGAATTGATTTAAATTTCGCCTAAAAATCAACACCTGCATATAATGAGCTGATGAGCTTCCTGTAGCGGGCGGCGCAGGTTTGTTTGGCGGCGACTGAAAAGCCACAAAAAAAAGAAAGAAGGATTGTCAGTCTGCTGCAGCACAATCCACTCTCACAACAATCCCTCTTTCAGTTCATGTAACGTCTGAACTGTCTACGGCAGGCAAGAGAACATATTTAGGACTTTTTTAACACCTTCTAAGTGCCGATAAGCCGCGTACGCTTCAATTTAACCGTGCACGTTATCCATCACAAGAAAATGTGTTGTTTATGAGCATATTTGTCCATCTGTTGTGCCGTTTACCGCCTATCTACAGTATGAACTCCTCAGGAGTCCCGACAGTGTACACAACACGTGTCGGTGTGTTGAATCGTAGCACAAATGTGCACTGACCCTTCATCACGTATATGTTTTTTTTTTTTTTTTTTAAGTGTGACATGTGACATTTCCTGCCAGAGCTGTGACAAAAACAAGAGAGCTCACGGGGAGCCGAAGTAAAAGTGGAACTGGAGAAAACCTCATTAAAAACTCATTGAGGGGAACAGAGCCTTTCTCAGCAGTATGTCTTGTGGCTCGCTTCATATTTAAATAAAGATGGTATTTTTTTTATTTTTTTTTTTAGAAACAATATTGTTGCATTATGGGTAATATAGGGACGAGGGTGAAGAGTGCACGGAGTTGAAAAGAAGTGCTCTTTCAAGGAACATTTACATGCTCCTGCTTTTATTAAGTCCTTAAAGACCTAAGGGAGTCTGATCTGTGTATGAAAGGTGCTACACAGATAAAGTTTATTTATGTAACTACTCTATGACGCACAAAAGAGAAGCCCGCATGTGTGTATAATAGTAGTGCTTCATGCTATGCGCGAGAATATGTATGTGCATGTGTCAAACGTCCATTCAGTCACCGCGTTCGAACCATTTAAACCCTCCTCCGTCCTTGATCAAGGAATCAGGACAGGGTGTTGCCATGGAGACCCGGCTCTATAACAGTTGCCACAGCGATTAGAAGAGCCGAGCTGAAGTGGTTGTTAGGGCGACCGTGAAGAGAGTGAGAAAGTGAGGTGGAAAGGGAGGCGCCTGGTAAATACACAGGAAAAAAAAAAAAAAAACAAGCAGAGGGGTTAAGTTGAGAACCCCCCCCCCCTGTGTGTCGCTCCATCCTGTCAACGTGGAGCAAATCAAACGCACCCCCTCTCCCTGTAAAAAAAAAAAAACAACTTCCCTGAACTGAGTCAGAGAGAGCGCAGGAAATTACTCATTTCCTCACAACAAGTAGATGTCGGATGGATGCGTCTTTATTTGGTAAACAGTAAAAAAACTAAATCGAGATCCAAAAGACGAAGCGATGCAAAAATAAAGTAAACAAGACTCACCTCTGACAAGTCGGAGTCAGTTTCGACCCAGCGGGTTTTAACTGGGCTAACACAGAGCCTGTCACGTTGCAACAAGCCAAACTAAAGAGCTGGCAGCCGGCCCTCTTGAAGGACATGTTGCCTACATGCATACAGGTCAGCCGTCCCTCGCCACTGACACTGACCTGGAATCACTACCTCTTCTGGTTTCGGTTAAGCCCTGGCAACAGATCATTTCCTTAAAAGCCTAAAAAAGGCAGCTCTCTACTGGCCACCGAGGCGTGTAGGATTGATTAGTGGCACACTCTGTCCAGGCACAAGTATGTCACCTCTCCAGGGAGGGATGGGCCAGTAAACAACCACAGAATTGGTCTTGGTGTCTGAAGCAAATCAGCATTAATAGGTTTTTTATAGCAAACTGGAGTATGGGCGGTAGAAGTTATGTTGTGATGTGAGCTTCTTCTTCATATAGCAGAATGACTTCACAACAACTCATAGCTGGGTTGGGTTAGTCCAGAGGTTTTCAAACTGCAAGGCTCGACGCGTGGAAGGACAGACTCGAGGCAAATACGCCGCATGAGGTTAAAGAGGCAGGTGCACACAAGTGTTCTTAAAACCACGGGAAGTTAATGCGTTTGGCTCGTTGATTTGGCCGGCTTACCGACGCGGTCAGCAGTGGCTGTGTTACCACACAGCTCACGGAGACAATTAGAGTACATTCAAAGCCTTAGCAGCTAAAAGACTCACTCCTTCTTATAGCTCACGGACGTAAGCTTAACACACACACACTTTTAGATGAAGGATAACATTATTTCATATGTGCGTCGCAAAGAAAACATCCACAAATCGGCCTGGGAATCATCACGTTTTAAGCCATCTTCAGTATCAAAATAAAGTGAGGATAGTTGTTTGTACAACAGGAAGTGTTCACAGCTAATTCAGCCTTCTTTTAATGGTTTAAAATATCAGAATATTTGCCAAAGTGTAAACAAATCTTGACAAAAAAACAGGAAGCCAACAGCTGACTCACTCGATGAGGTGAAACGGTCTTGATTTTGTCCGACGGGGGCCTCCCGCCCCTTTAGTCAAAGTTCCTGGGTTAGACAATCAAAGCTAACTGCCGCCGCGTTTGATTGCTGTGCATGTGCTACGCCAACATTTTAACAAATGTTGGACGATGAGTGTGCAGGCGGCTCATTTTGGGGGACGAGCGTCAGCATCCAAGTAAGCTTCACCCAAACTAGCGGTTAGAGAAAATCCAGCATGATTATATATAATTTAGACTGTAAGAAAAGTCTAATTTAAGCCGCGCAGAGTAGGTCTAATGTCACAGCACAAATATGCGAGCGTGTTGACTCACAGCACAGACAGACAGGACACAAATACAGACACAGGAAGCTGAGTGAAGACAGTGTCACGAACTCCATCTTACCTATCCAAACATCGTTGCCGAACCAGGAGAGGTTCTTCTGAGAGCTGTCATAGTAACCGATCTTCTTGTAGCTGCCTCCTGCATGATTGGGAATCAAAGAAACGCGTGTGTGAAATAAAAGCATATAAGTCAAAGAGGAAGATAAAGTTTAATTAGTATCGCTCGTGTAATTTGTTTCCTCCCGCGGGTTGCTGCGAGAGATCATGTTTTTTCAAACGGTACAACAAAACTCAACAGAGCTGATAAATTTCTATTCACACAACCACTCTATTTTTCTCTCATTCCCGGGCTTTCATATTAATGGTATGTGTGGGCACAGAAATATACATGTAATGAACAGATAAAAGAAATGAGGGATGAAAAGATGCAAACAAAGAAGTACCAAGGGGAGTAGAAGGAGAAAAAGGAAGGGGGAAAAAGGGAGCTTATGTGGCGGTCTTGACCAGGAATACTGATGAGGTCCCACAGTGATTCAGGGATGCAAGTCAGGTCGTCTCATTGTGGATGTCAAATTACCTCGACACCACAACAGGAAATATGAGACAGAGTGTGAGGGGAAGGGGGCAGGATTATAAATTCTCATCCTTTAGGACGCCAAAGAGAACAGAGGTAGAAAATAATCCTCAACCTTATCCTGTGCGAGGAAACTCATTAAGTCACTGGTGACAAATAGGATGCCATTTCCAGAAACGGCTTAAAAACGAAGGCTTGTGCCCAATTAGAGCAGAGCCCAGTCAACACATTCCTACATCGAGACCACTCACATTAGAGGACATCGAGACCGATCGCAGTGAAGGCCTCGACAATTCCCTCAAAGAAAAAAAACAAAAACGATCGATACACGATGAATACAGTCAGCAGTGCTGCTATTTTTTTTTTTTTTTTGATGAATGAGTGAAATTTACTGTTCAGACCACATTATGCAATACAACATCTGTGGGAGGACAGTGTGGGAGTGTTTTACCTTGCAGTTGCTCGATAAGAGTCATTGCCATCCTGGAACCCTGGGCGTCAAACACCACTTGGCCCTGACACACAAAAAAGAGGAAGTGTTTTTTATTATTATTACTGCAAACGATTAACTCTTTCCTTAAAGGAATAATTCCGCAATGTGATAAATACAATCATTTGCTTTCTTGCCGAGGGCTACATGAGAAGATTGATACCCTACACCATCATGCCTGAATGCTAAATATGAAGCTACAGACTGAGGTAATAACTGAGATCTGGGAAGGCTGCAGCGCTAAGAAGACTTTAATAGGACAAACAGAAGCAGTCAGACTGTCCATCGGAAGCATCCGTCACTTTAGGTTTTATCTCCAGATGAAGACGTTTAGATAACTTGGATAAACTGTCAGCTTGTTTACAGCTTGTCTGATCATCTGAGTGTTTATCGCGCCCCAATCAATGCACAGTCATCTCCACAACGACTGTGTTGGGAACAGCGCTGACGATGTCCCAAACCACAAAAATAAGACCTGAATTGTAATTTGCTTTTTAAAATCAGTTCAGTTCAGTGGGCACTTTGTTAGGTACACATGTACAATCTAATCATATTTAAGAGCAAACTCAAAAACAATCTTTTAAATTTGGCTTTTACTTTAACTATATTTATATATTTGAATCTGTTACATCAGTTTTATTATAATTTATTTAGTTTGTCTAATTTATACATCTTAACCTGACCTTTTTGTTCCTTCCCTTCACACAGATATACATTTCACATTTCAGAAACTGTCTGTAGTTTGATCACCATAAAAAGCAACATAAGGAATTGTAAAATTTAAAAACAGCAGCAGCAGTCCTAAGACCTGCACAAAACATTTCACATTTTATATTCATATATGACTCATACAGAACCGAATGAATTGAATTCCTTTAGGCAGCATTATTAGGAATCGCTTCATCAACTTTCATTGCTATGCCGATGATACCCAATTATATTTATCGATCAAGCCAGATGAAACCAGTCAATTAGCTGAACTTCAAGGACGCAGAAACATGAAGGACCTGCAATTATCTGATGTTTAACTCAGACAAAAGTTTTCCTGCTTTCTCCAGTCTGCCAGGTTCTCATGGATCGTGGCTACGCCGACATCAGCGACTGGTCGAGCCTGCTGCTGTGGTCCTGCTTGATGTCCGCTACAAATACTGTTATTATCATTATTACTACCTTCAGTCATATTTCTATTAAAGGTTATAGTTATAGTTATCATTATTTTATTGCTGCTCTCAATCTGTGTCTTTCTCTATCTATCTATTTGTGCTTCCCCCCCCATCTTCTGCACTTACCGAAACGCCTTCAAAGGAGCTCGTGTTAAGGGCCCTGTAGATCTCAGAGGTGATATCATGGTTGTTATAGTTGAAATCCTCCAGTCGACGGCCTTTGGCTTTCAGCGGTGCCACGGTCTTATTAAGGGCAAGAGCCAGAGCCCACACTGCATCGTAGGCGAGGGGAGCCTCCTGAAACCCTCCAGTCTCCTCGGGGTTCATCCCACCCAGACGAGACATCAAGGCGGCAATAAACTCCTGCGACGTCTGATAGAAAGAGGACAGAGAGAGAGAATCAAAGAGGAGAAATGGCATTTGAAGATAAGGCATTTTTATATTTATATTTCCAAGCGTTAATATGTTGATGTCTCTGTAAAGGGGAAGCAGTGGTGAATCATCCAGAACACTTACAGGGTAAGAGCTACATGAACACAGACTGCTCTGCAAAATATCAAAGTTTTTTCGGGAGTTATTTTGACAGATTTTCTCATAACATAAACTTAAGATCTGAAGCCACATTTGCGTATTTTAAAGTGTAAACGAATGGCAAAAAGCTTGTTTTGTTGACTATTTTAAACCCCCGTGGTGAAATCAAGGGGAGGGACGCCGTCTGTCCACCCATCATGAACAGCATTTTGTACAAATCTTGCAAAAACTAAAGAGGAGAATGTTGCATATAAAATATGTCAGGACAGAGCATTATTTCTAAACGCAGAGTCATGGTTAAATTTCGCCTCAAGGTCACATCAGTCAGAGGGTTATTAGAGCTACAGGAGCTCTTAGGTTGACTGGAGGGCACTTGGGCCAGCCTGAGGGGCCATTGAGGGGTAGTAGAGCCAACCAGAGGGCAACACTTGGACCACTCAAGTCCCTAACATGTGAGCAGCCTTGTCCTATTAGAACATACCCTGACGAAAAGGTTTTTTTTAAAACAGAAGAGCCCTTCGGCGTTTAGCTGCTGCAGTGTGACGTTAGATATTTTGTAAATGAAATAAAACACATTTGTTCACTTTCCTGCCAAAACTTCGACGAGAAGATTGACGCCACTGTCGTGTTTGTATGCTAACTGTGAAGGTGCAGGCCAGCTGATGATTAGCTTAGCTTAGCTTAGCTTAGCATAGCACATAAACACTGTAAAGGGGAAAGCAGTTACATTTCTTTTTATATATGTAGTTAAACAAATGGGACACAGCATGGTAACTAGTCAGAGGCAAAAAAATCCACATTGTAAACAACTAATTGCGGTTTGACTATTTCACGGCCTGGAGCTGTAGCTTCCTGAAATATGCCAACAAACACCTTCCCATAAAACCAGAACTCCTCTTATATACAATTTGTGGTCATGCAGATTAAACAAATAAAACTTTATAAGTGCTGCACTCAACTGGGCTCAACCCAGCTAGCCCCCCCCCCCCGTGGCCAGCCTTTATGCTAAGCTAAGCTAAACGCCTGCTGGCTGTATAGCTTCATATTTGGTGCACAAACACGAGAGGGGTATCAAACTTCTCATCTAACTCTTGGCAAGAAAACAAATAAGAGTACTCCTTTAAATATGCAGCACTGAGATAAGGAGGGAGCTCTAAAAGTATTTGGTTTCAGGCTTGTTATGCACAGAGGTGGTTTTCTTCTGATGTTACAGATTTGCAACTTTTAGGAAATTAGTCAAAGTTAGATGTGATGATTAGAGGGGGAAAAGCAGGAAAAGAACTATTTCTATATTGGCTCTGATGATGGAGATAGTTATTTTCTTGCTTTTAACTGACATTTAATACGAGTATAAGACCACATCTGTGTGCAGCTTAGAAATAAGAGATTTAATTATATTTTTAAAAATGTAGGATTTGGAGATTTAGCTCTGGAGGAAATATGTGAATATCTCTTTGCCAACATAAAATCTTTATATAAACTTCATGCCATGTGTTCATTTCCACTCACAATTAAGCTGTTTAGAACTGATTCTGTAATTAAACACCAACAAACATTTAATCTCTGAAAAGTGGGGGATACACGTGTGATGGGAAATTACTGCCACCATCATCATGACAGTGCCCCTGTGCATTCTCTGAGGCCAATTAGGCCCATACACCCCCGACTCAATTATGTCAAATTCATCTCATTGAAATTCCACCTTGGCATTTGGCATTTAAATCTGCCACTACCTCCCTGAAAACTAGCTGACAACGTGCTATTGCAGACCCTGCAGTATCGGCACGCTAGCTTCATCTGAGCGCCCTATCTCCAAGAAATATGCCAATTTCAAACTTGGAAATTGAATTTGAATAGATTGACTATGAGCAGGAGTTCTGGCTGTAATTCTTATCACCCGTTGAGCAGCACGTCAACAGCTAAATCAGCAGGTAGTGGCAGGTGCTGTATGAATATAAACAACAGCTGCTGATGAAGTGTGAGAGGAGGGGTAGGAGGAGGAGGAGGAGGGGGCACGGATGGAGGGGGATGGTAGGAAAAGGTGGGGAAAGGAGAGGTAAACAAGAGGAATAAAAAGGATGATCCACTACAGACCAGCGGAATCAGAGAAGGCTGAACAATGGGAGAGCCGGAGAGGAGAAGAGACAGTTTAAGAGGATTAGAGGAGGTGAGCGAAAGTGAAGCGGCAAACGACAGCCAACCTGAGAAACGAGGGTAAACATTATAAAGGGAGAGTGTGGCAGTAATAATGTTTCTACCTTCTGTCTGTGGTTTATGAAGCATAATATTGATTCAGGTCACATGCAGTTCATTGAAGTTATTGGCCTCTTCCTGGAAAAAAAAATCTCTCTCTCAAGGAAATTGATCCATTTAACAAGGCTGGCAGGCAACGCGGATAAGAAGAGCTCAGTAATTAGAGAGGAGCTCAAACTAACGGAAAATCCAAGTCATGACAGGAAGAAGACATTATTCCTGCACTATTTTACAGTAGTTTAAGGCTCGGCTAACATGCATGACAGTGACAAACATGTTTTATTCCCTTTGCGGGTGTTGCAAAACTCAATTTACAAGCACCATCTGCAATAAAAACCTCTAGTTCATTTTGCTTCATTAAAGAGACTCCGGTACATAATCAGCATCACATTTGCATCACATTTTAAGAATCGGGTGATAACTGGTGTCTTAATGCCGTTTAAAGATGACAGATTTATAGATGTTTGTGCAACATTTCCTGACCCTTCGTCACGCCTGATGTGATTTGCCGTTTGCTTCCTGCGTTGATTTATCGAGGTATGTTGAATTTGTGCAGTTTGGACTTTGGGAAATTCAATTAGGAATGCCATTTCCCATGTGTACAGTATGACAAGACACAGATGTGCTCCGTTTGACGTCTCTATAATCTCGTTAACTCGCATCGCGGCAAAGTGATTTATTCTTCATAGCATGTTTGACTTTATAACAAAATTATGACCTGTTATTGAGCAATTACAGGATCACATGAGAGCCTGTTTCATGCTGTTGATTGTTACAACTCCCTGTGACTGATCAGCATCAAAGATGACTCCTTAACTGAATCATAACATCAGTGGGATAGATGACAGAAAGATGGCAGCGTTTTTTGTGTTCCCACCATGTTGGAGACGCCGCGGACAGTCTCAGGATTCAGCATGACAATCTCGGTGGTCACGTGTCCCTCCACGGCCTCCGTCATGTTCTCCACTGTGCAGTTGATAGCCGGGTCTTTGATCTTGAACCAGTTGTCAGCGTACCAGCCGATGAGGAACCACACATACTTCTTCCCGTAGAGCTTCTCCTTGAACACCTGCAGCAGCGAGGAAAGGGAGGGAGGGAGGGAGGCAGATATGGAGGGTGGATGAAGGGAGGGAGAGAATGATAAATAAGCATGAGGAGAATTATTCCCAGAGATGTGTTGAGCATGTTGTATCACTGCCAAACAAGGAAAGTCATTCAGACATTCAAACAGCTCATTACAGAGCTCAATTTCTGCTAATAGTCAGGTTCAGTCCGCTGAGATCAATCGAGCAGGGAAAGGTACTAACCTCACAAAACACTTTTCTGGCTTCAGTCTCATAAAACAGCCCCACAATGATCCTCGCATCCTGGCGCTGCATCAAACATGAAAACAAAACATTACGTAGTTACATCATCACCATCATCGATACAACTTCACTGTGGCACAGCTTGATGTGGCAGCGCAGCGTGGCAAAGTTCCTGCTGCTTCGCAGGACAGCACATACTGCTGTTCGGGAGCTGCTAATTAGCATGGCGCATTAATTTCCTCTATCAAATCGGCTCTATGCTAATGGTATCATGTGCAGCTGTGAGCCGGTGAGGGAAGGAGAGGGAGAGAGAGAGAGAGGCGACTAGCAGCTGAGGTGAATTTTTAATCAAAGCACCTTGAGGTTCTTGACAGCGACAGCCGGGTCGGTGAGGAAACTCTGGCGAACACTGATCTCGATGCCTGCCTCCTTCACCCTCTGCTCCAGATCGTCCAGAGTCTGCGAGATGAAAGGGACGGACACAGACAGGGAGAGAGGGAGGAGGTTACTCAACAGAGAGGGACACAGAGAGGAGAGGTGACGGGTTGAGATTATAGAGGAAGACAAGAGAAAAGCAAGTCCAAAGAGACAAAAACATATCAGAAAAAAAAACAGTGTGGGGATGTGACGATAAAGACGGCACGGCGGTGAATAGATTTTCAGACAAAGAGCGCGATGAGGAAGAAGAAAAGAAGAATGTGAGGAAGGAGAGGAAAGAATGTGAGAGCGGGATCATTAACCTCCATTACAGGCACCAACCCAAGTGTCATGGTATCGACCGCCGTGCCTGGGAGTGATGCATTGCTTGATCAATATTTCTCACAACCAATACTCCAACAACAAATTACTTCAAAAAAAATCCTGCATCAATCGTCAGGAGAGACTGCTAGGAGGAGCATCGCATAGCCCGGGAACACGACAGCTCTCATAAACAAACATACAGAGGCAGGCGGAGGCAAGCCCACATGTTATCAAAAATGATGGGGCCAAATAAAGGTCACGGAGAGAGTGATAAAAAAGAAAGTGAGGGAGATAAAACAGAGGTGTTAAAAATGAAGGTGAGATTAAGAAGATTAAAAGGCACTGACTGAGGTGAAGACTTCGGTCGTCTGCTGGATGGTGGCGATGCGGGTCCACTTCCACTTCTGGAAGAGCTGCACCCTGGTGGGGTTGTGAAGGGTGGCCGACGGGTGCGTGCGGAAGAAGGTGGGGAAGCGCTGGCGGTTGGACAAAGCCGGAGAGCTGGAGCCGTACGAGAGCTGCAAGACGGCAATGGAGAAGAAATAAGGTAAGGATGGAGAAGTTCAGCAGGAAAGGAAATGGAGAAACATAGAAAAATATACTTCTGAAGGTCTTTCAAGGCATCGGTAGTAAACAGACTTCAATCAAAACATATTCAAATCAGGACTCTCTTGTTCTTCCCCTGTACACGGCGTTCTTTGATGGCGACTGGTTCAAACCGCAAACAACAGAGAGGAAAGCCAGCAAAAAAGACAGAGAACCGGAGAAACAATCCCCGCTCCCCTGTTTTCTCATATTCATCCACGCCCCCTCCCTCCTTTTAGCTTCCCCACCGGCTTATCAGGTGTGCCGACAAACCGCAATTTCAGTGTAAAACTGAAACGCTGCATGCGTGCATACATCGCCACGAAATTGCGATGACACATTCAACTATAACAAACAAAAAACTATCTAATTATTATAGTTGTTGTTGTGTGGCACAGTAGCCCCGGTGATCATCTGTTTCTTTCATTTGGACCCATATAATTTGAATTGTTGGGAACAATTCCCACAAGAGGCAGACTGCTAAGACGTGTGTCCAAACCAGCAGGGAAGATGGACGGTGGAAAATGCCAACCGCAACAGAGAGAGGACTGTTCCTCTTACAATTAGTTTCATCAGTGACAACTCAAGATAAAACCCTCGACAGGTCTCCTTTAAAATGTGGAACCGGCCGTTTAGGGAACCATTACAGATACAGACAGTCCATCCTCCTCCCCCACCTCTCATCTCAGCCCCATTACCAGCACAGCTCTGGGATATTCACCACTAGTAGCAAAAAGGGTGGGGGCTTGATGATAGATGTCAAATGTCATGTACGATGTGGACTCTCCACAATAACAAATCCCCGCGGACACGGGCAGGTAGGCGACGGAGGAGGAGAACGACACAGGAGGTGACAGCTGATCTGGGTGCGGCAGGAAAAGATCTGGAAAAACAAGCAGCAACTTCGCCGGATGACACATGCTCAATAATAAATGCGTTCGTAACATGACAGCGCGATGGGGTCCGATGAGAGACAAACATATTTTCTTACAGAATAAGGCTGGCTGTATTCTATATTTTAGAATAGAATAGATTTACTTCAACAAATCGCATGAAACTACCGAGGCCAACGATGAATGGAAAGCTTCATATGGCTCCTGTAATGGCTCTGCACACAGAGCTGCGGACTCATGAACAGGACTCGGAGGCAGAGCAGTTGAAAAGCAATTACTTGTTTACTTGGGAGGACCTCGGCAACATGTAATCTGTCAGCGAGGACAAACTAAGCAGGCATGGGGAAGGCATGGAAACAGGAATGAAGGCTGTAACAGTAAGACTTAGCAAACGACTGGAGAAAGAGGGCTGGTATATATGCAGGGAATGTGCATCAGGTGACTGGAACACAGCGAGGACAACTACAGGGCAGGTGAGGCAGATAAGATATTAAAGACACACTTTGTAACCGTTCTACCATAAAATATATCATCTTTACGCTACATTGACTTGTAATCAGGTGAATGGCGTCTCTGTTCATCACTATGTAACTTTGTGCTCCAGGTAAGATCGTGTGTGATAAGTATGTAACGCTTCACGGCACAAACCGCCAACTATTTCGCTGACTTTGGTGAAAGTGGATCGTATCTTGTGGAGGAAACACCCGGCCCAGTCTGTGAGCTCAAAGCACCGGGGGGAGTGTTAGTGTTTGCACCACAGGTGTACTGGACCACCGGGAAGAGAACGTTTTTAGGCAAGTGGAGCCAGTGTCGTGCCAGAACCGGAGCTGGGCAAGCAGGCAATGTAACTGACCTCAGCAGCCATGACATAATGTCAAAGGCAAAAAGACTTTTAGGGAGTGACTTGTCGTCGCTTGCATGTTTCTTGCTGTTGGACTAGTAAGTTGTCCTGTTGTGTTGCAGCTTGATGTTTGGCTGTTAGCAAAGTTGTCGCTAATTCTCTATCATTAGTAATGTAATCACGACAAATTCCTGTGTACAGCTGTTCAAATTTATGACATCAGCGTCAACAGTACAGTAGCTTAAGTGCAAATTTGTCTGTGGTACTGACAAGACTAAAAGTCTATGGACATGGCAGCAGCTCTGTGAGGCGCCACAGTGCTTTGAGCTAAATGCAAATGTGTGCATGAATGTGTATGGCATTTTTTACAATTATGATAATGAAGACCTGAGTTAGTCTGCAGCAGAGCTACTGAATTTCACAAAATCAGTCTTATACTGTAGGTTCCACATTAATTCTGCCCGCATTAGTCATCCAATCAGAGCAGGTTATCCTGTTTACATGACATTCCTCGTACCTAAGGTCATTGGGTTGGACTGACTAAAAAGGTATCAACGCCTCATGGGGTGAATGTCCTGTCCGTGTGAGGGATGTTTACCTACTGGCCTGATCGCTCAATGTCTGTTTACAGGCAGAGAAGAAGAGTCAACACACACGCCAACTATTTGATACAATGACAATGCTAATTGTGTTTTTCAGCGTATTGCTGCATTGCCAGAGAAGAAGACGCATTATTTGCCTGATACAGACACACAAAGGGCTTACAGACATATAAATGTAAGGGATGGGGAGCCACGTAGCACTGACCTGGGAGCAGTTTGGGGTTCAACAGTGCCCAGGAGGTAAAACTCGACACCTATCCATCTACCCGAACACACTGTACCCTCCGGTTCCCGAGCCAAGGCCCGACAGACTGAGCTACGGCAGCCCAAAAGAAAAATGATCTGATGTATGTAAAAAGTTGTCATAACAAGATACTTTCACTTTTATGTATCACGTTATAACAAGAACAGGAAACACTTTTTATAACATAATATGATATAAACGTGATAACTTATTTTTATAGTTCTGAACATCAGAACAGTTTCTTATTGTCAGTGAACCTCAGTAAGTGTTTTGACTGTATCTATAGTGTCAAATGGATTCTCTGTATAATCAAAAATTCCCACGGTGGAAAGAAAAAAGTGTCCGTGACATTATGAGGAAGAGCGCTACATACACTGATCTGCTAACAATCCCACGATGCAATGTGTTGCATTTTATTGATGCGTAAATTGCGACACACCACTCAATGATGAATGCACAATTGTACAATTACCATCACTGCTCACTATAGAGTAAATTATCGTTGTCTGTTATAAAGGGGAGCATTTTCAGTCTTCCTTTGACGTGCCGCTGGTGAAATAATAAATGTCATTTTTCCGATGCTGTGAGTGCCACACACACACCAATAAACTCAATTGTAGGCAGAGGCCTGGGCAAGTCAAACCAATAATAAACTAACATGGCTACATACAGTATGAAAGCATCATTTCCTTTGTGATTTGGGTGAAAACATCAACTACTCAACACCCAGTAAGGAGCCACGAGGTGCTTTCAGCCCAGCCGTTTTGCAAGGGTTTCATTAACCGCATGCCTGTTAGCATGTAATAATTTAACTGGAGTCAAAATATGAAAATCATGCTTGAAGCTGCAAGCTTTTCCACATGGCAACACTCAAATAAACCCCCACCACACACGAAAGCAGTGACAGGACTAAAATGGAGCAAAAAACTGCTGTGGCAGAAATAGACCCATGTAACATCACTCTGCAACAGACATGCAAAGTTTCACATCGAAGCTTCCCAAAAACCACAAACAACATCTCTTGATTCGCGGTTCCTCAGTTCTCTCAGTTGCCTTGTAGTAGTAGATCAATGCCTGTCGAGATGGCTTACAGTGCTTCTAGAAACGGAGATGGTGGATCAAATTAACAGTGCCAAGAAGAGCCGATCGAGAGCCCCTTCTTGATCAGCGTCCAGAAATGGAGGCTGCTTTTGCCTCCCCGGCGCTCTGATGAGGCTGTTTGACATGCGAGGAGGCTTCTGCAGGCAGGCAGCGTACAGAAATAATTGAGTGTGGCGGTTAGGAGGTTGTGCCAGTGGTGGCGTGTAGTAAAGAGAGACAGATCCCTTTGTGTGTGGGGAGAATCGACTGCTCGAGTTGAGGGAGCGAGGCGGAAATGGAGAGTGGGAGAGAAAGAGATAGAAAGGAGGAAGGAAGGAAGGGAGGAAGGAAGGAATGAAGAAAGAGGCTGAAATAGAGCAGGCCAGCTCCAGGCTGCGACAGCAGACGGAGAAAAGAGGAAGGCAAAGAGTCAAAAAGTGGAAAAGAGTTTTTAATGATGAGGAAAGAAAGGGTGACAAAGAGAGAAAGACAAGAAACGAGACAGAGGGGCAGATGCCAAACCACTAGAACTGATTGTTCTCGATGACTAATCTCTGGATGAAACTTCAATTACAGGACAAAGCTAATAAGCAGAGCAGTGTGAGTGACAGAGAGGATGAGATAAACTGAATGAACTAACTGATGAAGGCATAAGAGGCAGAAAAAAAAACGTGCAAAAACGGCAGCAGCAGCAGCTGATTTAGAGATCTGGGGTGTGTTTGTACTTGTTATAAATGTGTTATCATGCAATATGTGAGGTAAAGCAATATGTTTTGTCTGGCACTTAGCGTTGCTGTCAATGCGGCGTTGTGAAACGGCCTCGTAAACTGTCATCGCTAATTAAAAAGTTCTGTGTGATGCATTTTAAAATCAATAAACAAGCGCAGCATTGATTTGGAGAACTTAATGTAATTACAGCGAGTACAAAAGATCATCGTTTCGATGGATTCCAGCGGCGTCTTCAATAAGTTTTACACTGTTTGCCTGCACAAAACAAAGGGACGATATTCTTCGGGTTCAAATAGAGAAATGCAGATTTCGCTGTCAAGGTTTCTTATCAGCTCATATCCCTCATTCTGATACAAAGGTCCACAAGAGACAGAGACATTGGACAATGAGGCAGCTGTTCTTGTTCCCTCCAAAGGATCAGGGCCTCTGTCTTTATGAGATATAGCAACAAGTTTCGTGGATAATGTGGTCCTAATTTTAAAGTTGTAAAATGTTTAATTTGTTTTTTTTGTCAGTCATTCGTTGATTTTTTGTCCATTTCTCTGTTTTGTTTAGTTTTTTTGCATTGAGAAAACCAATAAACACAACAACAGTCTTCAACAGTCTCTGTTGATTACAGTATTAGTGTCAGGTTATGCTCTAATAGTAACCAAACACCCTCCAACTCCTTTTTTTTCTGGCAGACACATGTATTTAGTCATGTTTTTAGTCGCGTGTGTTTGAATGTCACACATTGTGCTATACGTATGCACAGTGACCTCCCTCTACTGGTTGAAACTTGGCTATTGTATTTGAATTTTGCCATTGGTTCATTTTGAAGGCGGGTGATGTACGGTGTCAGCTTTCATCACCAACCAGCTCCTCCCACCCAACAGCTGTATTCCTGCTGCACTGAACGACGGTCAGTCTGTCACCGTAGTAACAGACGTCCGCTGCATTTTTTAAATTTGAAAACAGAGGGAGCAGAATGTGAGAGTTGTTTATGACGTGATAATTGTATTAATATGATGGGTACATTAGTAGTCTTCATTTGTAGAGATGGAACTGGTATTAGACATGAAAAATGACAGGAACAGTTTTGTATGAAATGACATAGAAACACAATTTCTACATCGGAAAGGTGAGTGTGTTTGGTGGGGTGAGGGTTCAAAGCTGCTCTACAGAAACATCTAAAGTTTACTCACATTTACATGTTTGCCAGTTAGTTAGTTAGTTAGTTAGTTAGTTAGTTAGTTAGTTAGTTAGTTAGTTAGTCAGTTAGTTAGTTGTTTATGGATTTCACTAAAGATTTGCCAGTTAAATTTTAATCCAATGTCCACCTTCTGTTTGTTCACTGTTTCATCTTATGTGCGTCCTTTATTCCCATGAATTGGACTTAAAGAATCGTTTTACCCGAATACAGACATTTACCCCTGGTGGTGTCTAGCAGTGCAGATAGTTTTGGGTGTATGTGTTTTTAGAGAGAGGAGATTTATGCCTCCACCTAATCCGCCTCAGGGGTAAATCCACAGATTTTGCTGTGAACTATTGTCATTGTCAATTTCCAGCCGAAGAAATAGCCCCTAAGAAAACTGTTGACAGTGTGCTCTGTGGATTTTCTAGAAGAACAGGGACACTGGAAAGTGATGTTGGTGGCGAATTTCTAAATGTCATTTATCAATGCTGTGAATCCAGCAAACAAAACTCCATTCACAGCCATCTCAGAGGCAGATACCAAACCAAAAACCAAAAATCTGCAAAAATCGATACCAGAAAACGTGTTAATGAAGGTAAACTCATGCATTATTTGGCCACAGCTTCGTTACGCAGCCTAAATTAATTAGCTTCGGCTTATATTTTCATATGTTAGTGAAAGTTCAGATTTTAGATTTGACCAAGTTACGACTCACATGAGGAGGGAACCTGAATTTACAAATCACACCTCACATTTGTCGGTCCTTGTCCAGCTTTCACCAGCTTGTAAACCTCAGGGTTAAAATGACTGAGGATTAAAAACATTGGTTGTGAAAGTGTGTCTTTCTATATAAACAGTAACAGACACCCACCACGATGAGGTTCCACATGCGAGCCGCTTCGGCCACCAACGTGGAGACGCCGCTGCAGCCGGGCATCAGGACGATCTTGATGGGCTCGGTGTACAGAAGGTCATACAGCAACTTGGTGGCCTCTCCGGGGTCACACTGGAAGGACACAGTGACAAAGTGTTAGATGAATGGGTGGATCAATAATAAGGAAGAGAAATGAATCGAGGTGATCGAAAGAGCGAGATAAAAGCGGAAGAGACGGACATGTAGGAGTCAGAGGGAGGAAAATGGGAAAGATAAGGGCGAGGGAGACAGACTGAGAACAGAGGGTGAGGAAATGGAAGAAACAAACAAGCCACAAAGTGTGGAGGATGGAGGGAACTGTAAACAGAAAGAAAAAGACCGAAGAGAGCGGATAAAGTAAAGGGAAATGACATGGAAGTAGAAGGGAGTGACAAAAAGGGCAATGCAAATGTGAAGAGAAAAGACAAGAGGGAGAAAGAAAAGGACAAGCAAGGGAAAAGGGGAGAACAAAACAGACGAGGTCACGATAAAGTAAAGAGAGAGAGAGAGCGTTCGCATCCAAACACAGTCAGTGCGTATGATCAAAACGCAACACGCCATCCGCAGATCAAGACACAAAAACCGAAAGAAACCAAACAAAAGCGAGCCTGACGACCAAAACAGCAGCCATCACAAGTCATTACAACCCTCCAATAAAGTCATTTGCGGCCTGTCTAGGTGGCGAGAGTGTGGCTGGAATGATCCATCACTGCTCTGTCAGGCAGATTACCGACAGGCCATCACTGCCGCGTTGCTCATCAGAGTCACAGATAAACTGGCCTGACACATCTAATGATTCAGCATGGACGAGGGGATACGGCTCGCGAGCACAAACACACACATGCACGTTTAAAAAAAAAAAAAAAAAACACTCCAGATGAGTGTCACAAACAATCACGCCGCGGCCGATGATGCCAACAACCAATATGGCTCCTAATTTAGGTGTTTGTCTCAGCGGTTGAATTGTCTCTCTGAGGCAGCCCTGTGATTTTTTTTCTGAAGGGGTAATCACCATTCAAGGCCCGGGAATATGTGCAATAGCTGGACTTCCTTTTGAGTGATGTGTTTTCCGTTAAATTTAGATTGGGTGGAATTATAGAGTTGTCGTGCCATTGCGGGGACAAAAGAGATGTTTACATGCACTCGATAATTCAGTCTGACCCTTTAAAGTAGAGCTCTGACTTTCTCACAATAGAAAATCTGCATGGTTTCCTTTATTGGCTGGAATCAGCCATTGATTCATTGGACCGCATCAGGACCTTTAGGACATGTTTATCTAAACGGTGCAACGTGTACAATAAAGGTTGTCGGCTGTAGACAACCAAGGTCACAGCTCTTGTAATCCATCAGCTATTGTCTGACGTCCATTTAACCTCTGGAGGTACCGGCTGATGTTTCTGGGCTTCCGGTGTAGCGTATGATAGCAGACATCTGGACCTGCTCTGCAGTCCAACGGGCAACTGTGCAAGAATGATGAGAAAGACGCATTTCTGCTACCGATATTTATATGTAAATGCAAATTTGAAAATAAATTGTCGTCTGACGATAGCTGATGAGTTCCGAAATCTCATTTCGGCCAATGCGTTCCACCACTTTTTCTCTCCTCACATGCTGCTGCAACTAAAGCCCACTCAAATGTGACTGATCAATACTACTCGGACTAAAAACGGAAACCAGAACACTTCCGGTGCCAATGTCTTGGTCCAGTGCCGACAGAGTCCACATTCATATGCAGATCTGTTTATAGAGATTACAGCATCTGTAACGTCTCCGTCTCAGGAGCTCGGGCTGCGAGGGGACCATATCGAAGAGGAAAGGGACACAGCAGAAAACAGGTTTTAAACTGAGATCTAAACCTGCATCCATTCCTATACTAACCCTTTGTTTGCACTCATAACCTCATGACCTGCCGCCATCTGACCTAATTATCTCAATGACTTTCAAACCCAAGGCCATAGAGGTCAATGGTTCGCCAAGCCAACTAACTATTAAACGAATGGTGAATGGAGAAAAACGACATTGGAAAACAAGAAAACGTGAAGGTACAAGAGAATTATATTGAGAGTGAAGGAACCGCTCATCCCACAGCACCTGAAGTGTTATTCTACTTTTAATCATCAAAGTATGGCATCTTTGGTCAGCTTGAATTAATGTCGGTTAAATGTGATAATAAAATATTAAACTCACAAGATCCATTCATTCGTACCCACTGAGCGATGTCACTCTTTGGTCACTTTGGTCATACAGCAGAGCGTACGATTGAAACATTAAAAACTGTCATCTCTGTATCTTCAAAGCTGTCCAGCAATGTGATAAATTCTTAAAACTTGGTGTCCAAATTCATCACATGGGTACAAAGATCAAAGATAGTCCATTTGTTTTAATTTAACACACCACCACAAAGGACAGGGTGGCCAAACCCTGCGGCAGAGGAAGTCCTCAGAGTACTCGCTGGCTTTAGACGCCTTTGAACTCGCTCACAAAACAAATCTGCACAGGAATCCCATTATTCTCTGACGTCCAAATATTGTCCCTACCTGACTACTTTGAATAATTAGAGTTTTAAAATGACTCCACGCACTCCTGGCCATTTTCAGTTCGCTGGGTTAATGACATTAGTATTGACTGGGAAAGCAGCCCCACAATATTGATGCCAGTGTGGGAACAGACAACCTTGTGTAACGCGGGGCCGAGAGGCTGCAAGCTTTCCTTCCGATCAATCACTGCACCGGCTGATTTCACACATCACTTCCTCCTCCCCGGTGCTCCTGGTGTAAAATCACTTCCCTCATAAAGAAGGGAGATGCAGATGGGCGCGCAGACCTTTTTAAACGCTCTCTCTTTCTCCTGAAGGTTGTTTGTGTTTTTCTGTCACTGGCTGCATGCTGGGAAGAAGCTTGTTAGCTGTGTGTTTAAACTATATTGTGGTGAGTGGAAACTCATCGCCCGTGCTCATTATATTCATTTATTCTTAATCAATCTGTAATTACCGTCCAACGCCACAGCTTTTAATAACAGCTTGTTTCCATATTGTGTAGAAATTTGGATCAAATCAAAAAGCGCAGATTCTGACCTTGTCGAGGTTGTTTAAAGTCCACGTAAAGTCAATATAATAAAAGTTTGTCAGACCGAAAAAGAAAGTGTTATTTACCAAAACTGCAGTTCATCACGACGTCCACTTGAGGCTGGCTACAGATGAGTCAGTCTCCATAAGTCCCCATGTTAAAACGTCACAGCAGAAATAAACATTTTTACAGCCTGGTACAAAAACAGTTTTGGTCTCTATAGCTAATGTTCTCATTCATGACAACTGTGCTGAGGATAGGGCTTAAAGTTACGCATAATTAACAGAGTGGATGCTTTGATTGACAGGTAAGTGCCATTACAGGCGGCTTGTTGAGCACACAGGCGTCATTCAGCCCACTTCAGGTCCACTGATCATCCACATCTTTACTGAAAGTTCGAATAGCCGGCGGAGAAGGCAGGTCAGCCAACATGGCACGCAACCCTGAGCTTCAAAGCGCCTCTTTGGAAAACTGTCAGTGATCTGATGCAGAGTCAGAGGACACTGACCTCCCCACGGATCACTCTCCGTCCTCTACAACGTGTATTAAACATTAGCATAATCTAGCCAAACGTTATGCCGTTAATTAATTACAGAACAAAACATATTCTGACACTTCAGCAGATTTATTTCATTATTTCAAACCAACATAATTTATGACTTCTTTATGCATCTGGCTAGCATTTTGTTACACAACCACGGCGGGAAATTAACAACAAGTTTTTCATTTCAGACACAAAATGATGATTTACTATGAGACATAACTATAAGTACCTATAAGAGTCTGTCTGTTCACATTTGGTTAGTTCATTTCCAACCCTCTGTTGTAGAATGATAAATTAACATTTATAGTTTTGTTGCAATTTCCAAATGTATGTATGCAAGATAAAATATTCATAAAGAAAAGAAGCAGTTATACCTCAGCGTGTTATCTTGCAGAGACAGAAATATTTTATATATTTTGATTAATGTTGGGTTTTTTTTTAATTAGACAACAATGTAGACGGCCACGCTTGAATATGCTGTAGTTACAGATCAGCGCTGCAGAGTTTCACTTTAAAAGAAGAAGAATAGCTCAGTGTTTGCTGGGAGAAAAAAAAGAGCATGCATTAGTGAGAGAAACTGTTTTACTGGGCGGTAGATCAATGCCAAACTCAATCACGAGTGGGCAAACACCCTTAAAAAAAATCTTTAAAATCCCTCAATCATCACATAAAAAAAAAAAAAAAGCTCCATTAGATTTCAGCTTGAACCTGACTTGAATAAATTCGGCTGTTTTTCACCTAAGAGGTGTGTAATGAAGGCGGAGGGTGTATTCTTAAATGCAACCGCAAAAACAGCATCAGGCGCCACGGTCGAACCTTTCTTTCATTCAAGTGTTTCGACGAGCGTAAGAAATGAAACCCTCTGTAACAAAATGGGAACACGGTGCGGTAAGAGGTGAAAAAGCACACGCAGTCTGCCTCATGAAAAAAAAATATAGAGAGAGGGAAAACAGGAGTGTTGACAGGTATGCAATAAAGGCTGAAGAATCTCTGCTATTCCTGGATGTCTGTCTTCTACAACCCTCTGGGGTCATCACCATTTCCACTTTCATTTCTAGCTCTCCTTGGCTCATGAGAGCACCTGGGTTGATGGCCCCCGATGCCATTCACTCACACACACACACACACACACACACACACACACATACATTTACCAACACACACACACACACAGATTAATGCAAGTGTGTGTACACAGTCATAAAAACTGCAGCACTTGTACTGCTTCACATACAGGACACGGTAGCCGGTGTCGCTGTCCTCTGCTCTGAAATTCCCCGAGCCAATATCAGCGTCAGCGTTAACGTGCCTATGTTGCCTTTTGCGATCACTCACGCTCCGAGAACCTAGTAAAGAAACTGAAGGTACCCAGGGCTGTGAAGAACGAGGGGGAGATACTGACTCGTCATAATACACTCTCTAATTACACTCCAGATTGAATAATATAAAAAGAGTGTGAGGAGGGGATAAGATAAGAGCCCAGGGACAGCCTATGTATCGGACCTCAAAGCGTGCTCAGCTACATCTCCTAATTTCCTCATAATTACATCTGGCACCCCGCTCTGGGCTCGTATGCCAGTGGACATGCAGGAAGAGGACCATGCAGTGATGAATACCGGTTACACCACAGTGGAAGAGATATTGTGTCACGGCTGCCAATTAAAATAAAGGGCGGAAGTGAGCGAAGCACCTTGTTTCACCGTTTTCTCTGTATCTCCACTGTCTCACTCCATCACTGTTAATAATTGATCAAAGTTTGCAGTCTCGGCTTTGATATATATCCATGGCAACGGCCTGCGTAGAGTGTGTGTGTTTGCACGTACTGTGTGAGCGTGTGTGTGTGTGTGTGTGTGTAGATCGCAGAAAGCTGTAAATAGTCTGATGCTGTCGCCAGAATAGCCAGAGAAACAAGCCGTTCTGCTACCACGGGGTATCTGCATCCATTAAAAGGACAGGCTGGGATTAAGTGTTGAGCTTCATGAATATTGTATGATGTTGAACAAGCTGAGGACATCGCTTGATACTACCAACCGTAATGGTCACGGACTGGTGTGTGTCTCTCCGTGTGTGTGTGTTTAGGCACCTGTTTGCCAACTTTAATCCTCATCTTGTAAAAAAAGAAAAGAAAACTTCCTCTTGGTGATAAATTCAGGTCAAGATGAGGCCGCTGCGTAATTTTCGCAGATCTTGAAGTGCGGGCAAACAAAGGGACGGTTACACCCTCGTTTTAATCTCACAGTTAAACAAAGAGTTCACAAGCTGGAGATTTGTCCTCCGACCAAACGAGCAGCGAGTCGTAATAACCGGATGTAAATATGATAGCTGATTAATCCCTTTTCTTATAATTGCTTTTCTGCCTCTCAGCGGGTAAGATCCTCATTACAATTCCAGCCAGGTGACAAATGTTTGCAATCAGAAGGTTAAAAACTCATTCACACTGTACCCATGGCGAGAGCAATAAAAAAAAAATTTAAAAACCCTCTCTTGACTTAATTCAAGGAATTAACCAGCGTCACTCAGACAATGCTGTACCAGCCTCTTTGAGCCGTCCTATTCAAAAGGATCTGCATCTATTTCTTGAGCCCGAGGCGGCAGCGACTCCTGAAGCAAGAGGAGCGATGTTCTCCAATCCCTCTGAAATCTGTTCATGCAACTGCTTTATCTTTATGTTTATGGCAGCTACATCTGCAGCTGCCTGCTTCACTACACTTGTAATCAGAGGACACACACACACACACACACACACACACACACCACTTGATCTGTTTAGTATTTGATTGCAAAGAACAAGGTGTATGCATAACAGAATGTGAATAAGCGTGCACTGTACTATCAGCTCTGCATACATCCAGCATATGAATTTGCACACATATTTTCACAGAGCTGAAACCTTATTTGTTTCTGTGGTTTGCTTCAAGAGTAACTGTTGCCATGCCAACTCTCTCTCTCTCTCTCTCTCTCTCTCTCTCTCTCTCTCTCTCTCTCTCTCTCACACACACACACCACACACACGCACACACACTCCCTGCTATTCTGTTTAACAGGATTCCAATGCAGAGCCGTGTACACCAATCAGAATAAAGCTCATAGCAAATTTTCTAACCAGTCCCAATACGGTTAACTGTTTGGTGCCCCGGCCACTCTCCGAGCGATCTGTCCTTCAGCGTGATTAATGATAAACCCTCAGGAGAGAAGAGACAAGAGGGGATATCCGGTAATTGTTTTCCACTCGTGGCATCGCTGGGAAGGAGAAAATAGTTCCTTTCGGGTGGAGGAAACTTTCGGCGACAAACACAGTTTTTAAGATAAATAATGTGCTTTTTGATTAAAGTCTGCGTCAGTGCAGTGGGTGGTAAACTGGGGCAGCGAGAGGGGGGACGAGGTGGTGGTGGTGGGGCGGATATTGGATTTATAGTGGTTGATAATGCTGACATTTTAAAATACCACCGTGATTAATGATTGATGAGCAGCAAGCAGGAGGTGTGTTTGTTCATTTAGCACAAGCCAGCTGCGGACATTGCATGGCAGCTACCTTTTGTTAAGCAGAGTGAGGAGTGAGGACTTGAGGGTTAGTTATCAGCGGGCTGACCTTTAAAGCTCTTCACTGAGATCTGCGACTTTCAAAATAAAAGACATCCTGTCCTGGAGTGATGACAAAATAAAATGTAATATACCTGCAAAAAAAATAAGCTCCATAAAGTCAGAGAAATGTTTGGTTGCACAGCACACACACACACACACACACACACACAAACACACAGAGCAGTCATGGCACATGATGTTCAGCAACACTTCAAATGACACAACAGGGTCAGTTACTCCTCCTGACTGACACCACACATCACTTAAAGTGCGCACCTCCTTCTGACTCTCCTCCACATGCACTCACCATGCTGTCGTAGTGGATGAGCTCCAGCTCGTAGTCGGGCAGGATGTCGCTCCTGTTGTTCACCAGGTCCAGTGCCATCTGAGCGGAGGGCATGCACGCCTGTCCGCCCGGCCAGCCTCCGCTCATGGGGAACAGAGCTCCGATGTACAGCTTCTTCTTGCCTGCGGACGGCCGTGGCCAAAGGAGGAGAAGGGCGATGAGAGATGCCCGGAGGAACATCGCATGCCCGCGGGCTACGCGAGGTACCCGCGGAGGATTTCTACAAATTACCAGCATGGTTCAAGGTGAGATGAACCGATGCAAGGTGGCCAAGGTGCTGCAGCGGAGTCAGAGGTTATTATACGCGCAATTTTACAACTAAGATTGGAGTGAACTCAACACGTGTCCGGTTCTTTTTACGCAGTTTGGACCTTTGCAGGTAAACCAAACTATTTACTACTTTTAATTGCAAGTGTTTGGCGAATTGAGCAAATAATTTAGCCGGCTATAATTCTGCATAATGCATGGTTAGTTACACGTGAAATCTTCGGGATAAAGTCAAACACAAGCCAGCCTGTTTTCACTTCGCAGGGCTCGCAGCGATCATGTGAGGACACACGGTGCTGCTCGCCTCGAGATCAGCTCATCAGTCAAGTTTCAAACGAACCTCGGCAACCTGCAGTCCAACAACTCATCTCTGTGCAAGTGCACACACAATTAGACCAACGCGTTCTGCTCGCAAACAATCATGAATATTGGCCAGCGCGCACCTCGCTCACGACATTTACGCACAAATATATATTTATATAAAAGAAGGACGCGCGAATTAGACAGTTGGAGTCCGCGCAGAACACGTCAACCGGGTCAAATGAGTGTGGATTTGGCGCTGCAGCTAAAATATATATTTTAAAAAAACAAAATACAAGACTGGCGTGTGAAGTGAGAGCTGAAGCAGTGACTATAGCGGGCTACATCTCCTTCCCTTCCTCTTTAACGCAGCCGTATTCCAACAGATTTGCAGGCGCGCCAGAGCTCTGCGTCTGATCCACTGCAGCACCGGCTGGCTGAGTGTGAGTGTGAGAGAGGACGGAGAGAGAGGAGGAGAGAGAGAGGAAGGGAGGGAGGATGAGTCTGAAACGCATGCTGAGGAAAGAGAGAGAGGGAGAGGGATGAGTGGATGGGAGGGGGGCTCTGGGCACAAATCCTCCTCAAAGATTTTCTAATGAGTTACACGCTGAGTTCAACTTAAACACTGCATCCATTCCACAAGAGCCTCGCAGGAAATGATCATTTTGTCACATACTTTAGTTTCTTTCTTTGCATTCGTCTTCTCGCTGCAGCTGCTGGTTGATACAGCTGGCTAGTGCATCTATAATCAATATCTGATCAATGCATCAGCACAAGTGGGAAGATATTGACCTTAAAGGCTGAGAGAGAGAGTCAGCTTTTGTTTTCTCCAAGTACATAAACAGGCAGGAGCTGGGCGATGTGCTGAAAATCAATATCACAACATCAGTGATGACGAATTCTCTGATATTGATTAATGTCATGTCACTGACTGTGTGGTAAATAATTCAACTGATGCTGAAAGCAGTGAACGTAAAACATAATGTGATTATATTATATATATCACAATTAACATTTAATTGTAAAATAATGACTAATCAGTAATCAGGATTTCTTAAAACCCAAAGTGACATCAGGTTTGTTTTGGGACCAAGAGTCAAATTCCGTTTATTCATGGCAAAACTTTTATTTACAGCATGAAGTAGTATTTTATATTCAAGACTGTTAATTTTACAGTAAAACATTGTAATATTTTATGGAAAAACCTTTATTTTGTATGGTATTTATGTGTTTTTTATGTCAGTTATGTGGTAGAACAGTATTTCTTTGGCTAGAAAAAAAACTTGTATTTTTATGGTAAAATCTGGAATAAAACTCCAACCTTAAATGTGAAAATAACAGTACTAATATCTGTTTACTGTAATAGGAGAAAAAGTCTGCAGTGTTTATTACGATCAGATTCTGGCAGACTAATGTTTGACATGTTTTAATTAATTGTTGAGAAATTTGCAGCACTCTGATTGCTTTGCAGCCTTTGTGGAGACTTCGTTAACTCACTCCTCTACAGACGATTTTCACTTAAAGGGCCAGCGTGTAAGATTCAAAACTAAGTTTTCGTTACCTTAGAACGAGTCTTTTATACCTACAGAGGGAGCAGGTCCAGTGAGTTGCATGTTTCTACAGAGGCCTCGAAAGGACAAACCAAACAAGCATCACTACTAGATGCTACACAATGAAAACTGACTTTGTTATGTTTTCCTCTAACAAAGTGGATGCTGCGTTTGCTCTTTTTGTACTTTATGTAGTGCATGTTGGGGACACGACATTGATTATAGCAACTCCCACTCTTGAATCCGTAATCCACTGTATCTGGAATCCTGTTCAGCCACTTATCCAACACCTATATCTGTTTGTGTGTGTGTGTGTTTTTGTCCATTTTGACACTGATGAAGACAAAGCGGCGTCGAAACATCGGTCTATTAAAGTCTGCAAATGAATCAATGTGCTCCAGTTCCCGTTTTCCCTGGAAAGTTTGCTGCCCTCGAGCTGAGAGGCATCCGTTTGAGCGGCACGCTACTTTAAGATGTGCGAAGGAGGAACCTTTTTAAATCGCTGAAAGTCGAGTAATCTATCAACTGACTTGTATCATGAGGTTAAATATCAGATTAAATTAATTGCATTGCAATCCCTCCAAGTTTAGTGAGTGCGGCATAATGCTGTTCAATCAGATCAATGCAACCCAGTGCATGTAAACAAATATATATATAATTATAATCAATGTGCAGTATGTCCAATAAATCAGTCAGGTTGCATTGTGAGAAGGGATGTATGTAAGATTAGCAGCAGGAGGCTAATTATACGCACGTCACTGAGGTGCAAAGCCGTCAGAGAGCAGCATCAATTAAAAAATGGAATATTAAAACGTGCAGGTGTCACAAATAAATACGGGCAGGCGGCTGTGATAGTGAAGTAAAAACAGAGCGACATGAAGATGCTGCTCTGCACGGCCGTGCTTTAACCAAAAAAAACACAGACAGTATAAAGAATGGACGGCGTATGCGTGACGTCACCCACAGGTGTCTGTAGAGGCCGCCATGTTGTCAGTTAATCTAAAAATCGGCAAAGATCATCGGCGGACCTGAGGCGAGCCGGATGACGCCTGGGTGCTCAAATGAGCGATTTCAATGTCAATCAAAGCGCCCATGCTGTTAGTTATGCGTAACTTTAAGCCTGAGGCTTTAAAGGTTCAAAGGTCGCCTCAGGCCCGTCGATGATCCACGTCGCCAGGAGGTGAAAGAGGCGGAACTGCCAACATGGCGGTGGCCTGAGTCCCATATTCTGACTCTGCCATCCCTGGAGTCGGCGCTATTACTAAAAACATTGATTTACACTCTTAGATTTGCACAGTCAGCTATAGTTATTTAAATGCTACTGAAATTATGTGTAACTCTGACGTCCGAGAAACTTGAAATTTCAATCAGCTTCCGCCTGGTTTTAATCCAAGACGCTCTTTGACCAAATCAATAACTCCATGCACACACGAGAGCGGTGTGCAACGCCGCTCCGTAACCACCTCTGCTAATCTATAGAGCATTTCATTTACACCGTCCCTCCGCAGCCAGAAATGCTACAGAAGCTGTTTTGAGAAATCAGCAACAAACAAAAAAAAATGTGGCAGGCCGTATCAATCATGGCTGATGTTATTTGGAGTGGAAACAGTGATGCAGTTAGTGTGGAGTGAACTCCCTGCACACCTGTTTGAGCCCTCTGTTAACAGCCAGCTCAGCCGGTGCAGCGTGCAACCGACACGAGCGTGCACACGCACAGAACAACACGCAGTTTAAGGTTTTATAGTTAAAAACTGAATGATGATTCAGCTTCGGTTTTTGCAGACACGTTTTTCCCTACATCATTTGATAGCGTTGAATTCTTTGAGGTTAACAAATGGAAAGTCTTTCTGGCGCCAGCAGCACTTTTTACCATTTCCAGTGCAGCCTATTTGGATTATTGACTCGGCATTTATTCCATTTTATGCTCATGTTTTTGCAGTTCCTCTGTAAGCGCTCTAATTGGAATGTAATGTTAGTGTTAAAGTTCCCCTTTGAAAATTACTTATTGCAGCAATTGAGAAGAAGACCATTATTTCTCCAGTCTAAATTAAAAACCCTCTGTAGTTAGGCGATGGAATATGACTATTATATAACCCTGGTTCATTACCCAAATCTCATTATCTGGATATCTCCATGTAGCAGAGAGCTATTCTGATCCAGCTGCTAACAAGCCCTCACAGGCTGAGGTGAGCGTTGTGATCATCTGCTGGCATTTGCCTTCCACTTCCACCTCCTCATCCTCGCCGCCACCCCATGACCCATCCAACGCAGTATCAATTATTCAGCCGTGAACTTTATGTGCTGTTCCGCTCCACAAGCCTTGCAGCCGACGCAGCCAAGGCGATGCACCGGCATCAGGTAGTACAGTGCTAACAACCCCCGTGGTGGCAAATACCACATTCAGAGAAGACATTAGCTGTGGCACAGCCTGAGAAAAAAAGATGCAATGGAGACACGGGCGCTGCAACATGTTCCCGAGCTGCTTTAATGAGGGGCTTGTACTGTATATTTGTGTGTCTGCAGTTTGCGCACTGGGCATCCTTCAGGATAATGGCCTGTTTCTCCCTTGGCAGATGTGTTAGTGGGGAAAATACTGTTTTGAATGTTCCCTTTTTAACACAATCGTCAGATTACGTTGTCCTCCACCTGCAGAGTGCGTTTTATTCAGGGCGCAATCCAAATCATAACACTCTGACCACTCGCAAAATATATTGTGTAAAATCAATCAGACTGTTTCAATTCTTTTGTAGGCGTAAGTTTGTTTCTCTTTTTAAATCGTCTTCTTTGTGCAGAGATCAGACTTTGGTCAAAGAGGATTTCAAACTCCATTCTTTGTGTCTGCTTAACTTTACTTTTACGACCAGATGGGGCCTCATTTAGACATTATTATTATTACAATTTATCGCCGCATAAATGCTGGCCAGCATTGCAAGAAAATTACAGTTCATCATGCAGTAAAAAGCTCTAACTTTGATACATCATCATCGTTACATAATTTGTCCGGCAGCAGCACACTACCTTGTTTCCAACGCTCCGCAGCGGTGCAGTTATTAGAGTAATACATCACGCTTGAGAATCAGGGTGGAGAGGAGTTAATAATGAGTTCACTGTTCGACTGTAAATATTCACTGGAGCGGAACTTTCAGCAACATTTGGTAGCCAATACAGTATGGAGATTTTAAAAAAGGTGTACCGTCTCCTATGTTACGATCAGATCATCAGTATTCATTCAGCAGCTACTCATTACCGCCTCGTGTGAGGCTCAAATTTACATTCCCATCATAAATCACAGCACACACGAGGTCGATTATCTTTTTTTTTAATTCTCGGCTTAACGTTTTGGAGCGATCGTGACTCTCGCGGCACCTGCTCATGAAGCGCTAACAGATTGCCTGGTTTGTATGTATTGACATCATGTGATAGTGTACAGATAACACACACACACACACACGCCAAGCTAGAATCCAAATGATACAACCCGTCATTTAAACAACAAAAGAACAAAAGCAACTGTACGACTGTAGGATTTGTCTTATATATCTTATTCCTCTGTGCCGAAGAGCTCCAAAGTCATCAACAAAACTATTAAATACACATGAATGAGCCTTCATGTGCCTTGATGATGATAAACACTCCGTCCTGCTGCTGTAAATACTCACTAGTGCACCAAAGAGTATTAATCCACCGCTGAAATTAGTCTCAGACAGATGCATTTTTTATTCCTCTAATAAAACTCTATCAAAGATGTAACTTTGGAGGTTCATGTGCAGACACCGGGTAACAATTATCTGCAAAAAAAAGACAAAGGCGTGCTCATCTCGTTGATAATTATTTTTTAAATGTAGATACACATGATGTTTTGACTAATGTAGTATTGGTTTGGGAAAGAAAGTTGTTCAGATTATATTAAGGCTTGAAGTCATGCTGTATTAAGAGTGTGGTCACTTTGATTGACAGGTCGGTGCCGTTACAGATGGCTTGTTTGAGCACCCGGGCGTCATTTGGCCCACCTCAGTACATAATAGATTAAATAGTATATTCAAAGACCGCCTTGAACGCTTAGATCAGAGATTGGTCGAGCCTGCTGCTGTTGTCCTGCTGGACATCCACTACAAATACTATTATTATGATTACCTTTAGCCATATCTCCATTAAGGTTTATAGTTATAGTTATATATCTCCGGCTGTGGCTAAGGTGTGGTTCAATTCCCAGCTCCTCCAATCTGCATGCTGATGTGTCCTTGAACAATGAGCTATGAGCTTGATACTGAACCCTGAGCGGGAAACTCAGCTATAGAGGGCAAAACTGTTTTTTGTACCAGGCTGTTAACATGTTTATTTCTGCTGTGAAGTTTTTAACATGGGGACTTATGGAGACGGACTAGTTCTGTAGCCAGCCTCCGGTGGCCGTTTGAGGAACTGCAGTTTTTTGGGCACCTTTGCAAAACTGAGCAAACCCAAATTCCCAGAGGGTTAGCGTCATCAGTGTGTGAATGGTTTATAATTACGCACTTTATAATTACAGTCCATTCATCTATTTATCTATTTACCCTCTCTTTAACTCAACTGGTCACGGCAGATGATGCTCGAGGTTTCTTCCTGCAAGTTTTTCCTTGCTACCGTCGCCAAGTGCTTTCTCATGGTGGGAATTGTTGGGTCTCTGTAGATAACATAATGAAGACTACAGTCTATGTCTATATCTGTGTGCACAGAGTCTGGACAGAGACTGTTTTAGGTTGTTCTGTCCTGTTTGTTTGTATTCACCGTGTTCCTGCGGTTTTGTTATACTGTACTTGGAGAAAAACTGAGACCAGAGATGTAATCCTGCTGCATATATGTGCACACATACACACTCACGGGGTAGAGCAGACACAGACAGGAGCAGGGTATTAACCTTTCTCCCGCTGAGGAGGCAGTAAGTGGGTGGTGATGGCACATGGAGTGGAGAGAAAGAGAGCAGAGCCAGAAGGAGGTCAGTATTGTGACAGTAGATGGAAATTTCTATTTGAGGAAACAGTGTTCTCTGCTGCTTTGTTAATTATGTGTTTCTCAAGTGTGTCTAAGACATTTGGAAAGTTTTTTTTTTTCAGTGACTTACAGGATTACTTGCATAAACCTGATGCATATATCGAGTTTAGTGCACGAACGTGGATGCGGCTTATGAAAGGCTCGAGCAGGTCTATGCCTAATTCATTACTGCTGCAGTGTGGTGAGCCTTCCAAGGATTGTAGCAAGCGTATGATTCAATATCTGGCCAATTCCTAATGTGGTGACATAACTGTGCAAGAGGCTGAACCATCCTTCAACAGAAACAAATCATCATCCTTGCCAGGGATCAGATAAAATTGCTGCACTCAGAGATGTTTTGAACCTTTATTTTTTATTTTTTTTCCCCCGGCTAAGCACATCAGTTCATTTTCAGAAATGACCTGCTACAAACTCACACAGCTTTTTTACCCTCACAGTTATAAAAGCACCGCGTATAGAGGACTGGGATAAGTGAGCAGAATATTCCGCACCTGATTATACTCATACCTGCGCGGTGATAACGCCACGGCTGCCCTCGGCGGCTTAGCAGACAGGCAGGAGCATTGCAAGAAACGATTAGCAACAAACTAATAAGTATTAAAACTTTGGAATTAAAGACATAAGGGGGTTAGTTTGGCTGAGTCGAGTTGAAAATGCTACCTCGCTAATGATACTTATGAGCAAATTAAGTAGTCTTAATCTTCTCTTTCGGTGCTTTGATTCATAAAAGAGGGATTTGCTCAAAATAATGTTCCTCGTGTAATGGGCTGGAGAGGAACTGAACAGAAATTCGGTTCTAATATTAGATATGAAAACTAATTTATTTAACCGAGTTTACAACTTCAAATACAATTAAAACGATAATCTTGTTTCTCACAGCGGAAATATATTTAATTAGACAATCTGTCTGAAAGTTTCCTTTCCCTCCAAAGAGAAGTCAGATTTTCCCAGCCGGAGATTTGAACCCATGGTTACAGACTCAGGCTGCTGCTGCCCTCTACTGGCAACAGTACACATTGCATCTGCAGCACAGCCTTCCAAAGCTTCATCCATCCATTTTCTGTGACCTCTTATCCTCATAAGGGTGGCAGAAGGCTGGAGCCAGTCCCAGCTAATTTTTGGGCGAGAGGCGGGACACATCCTGAACAAGTCGCCAGCTCATCACAGGGAGCATAGAGACAATTTAGAGTCACCGATTCACCTGTTAACCTTTGGCACGGTGGTGCAGTGGTTAGCGCTGTCGTCTCACAGCGAGAAGGTTTTTGTTTTAACCCCAACTCGGGCCTCTCTGTGTGGAGTTTTTATGTTCTCCCCATGTGTCTGCGTGGCTTCTCGCGGGTACTCCAGCTTCCTAACAGGCGATTTGGTTACTCTAAATAAGTGTGGACGGTTGTTTGTCTCTGCGTGTTGAACTGGCGACTTGTCCAGGGTGTCCCCCACGTCTCGCCCCAATGCCAGCTGGGATAGGCTCCAGTCCCCCGTGACCGTGATGAGGATAAGTGCTTACAGAGAAGGATGGATGGATCTAAACCGGCAGGTTTAATGTTTCCCCTGAAGATAAAAGATTCGTTCTAGGTGGGACTTTTTGTCGTTATTAATAATTATTACATTTTTTAGTAAAACAAATGTTGACGTTCGTGTCTGACAAGTGTTTCACCAAAGCAGCTGTATGTCTTTGCATTGGATATGAAATATGTAACCGGTGAGTCTCTATAAATAATGTAAGAGTATATGGAAAGTGTCATGAGAGAGCCTCTGTTATGATCTGGGACTGTTGTTGTGTCGCCAGTTTTAATGTGTGCTATAGGTAGTGTGTGTGTGGTAAGTTAGGTGAATATTGCTGTGTCACCTGATCATGGGTGAACAGCTGGAGGGAAACAGGAACTGGGGAAGCCACGCGGTTTTTAAACTGTACGTGTGTGTGTGTCCGTGCGGGGTTTGATTCATATTTATGAACTCATTTTGTATCAGCAAATGGCTTTTTTTGTGCTTAGTCTGCCACGACACCCATATAAATAAAACCGAATTTAACGTTTTAGTGTAACATAAGTCCCTTAAGCTGAACACACAAACTATTTTGGCCTCCCAGCCTGCACAGTAAAAACATTCAGATGATCGCAGCGGTGCATCTGGTCATCAATCAACCCAAATCAGCACACCTTACTTGTAGCAGCCCACATTAAATCCAAATCCCCAATGCTTTCCTACAAAGTGGTCTCCGGTTCTTCACCCACCTACTTGAATTCCCCTGTACAGGCCTCGTGACCATTGCGCTGCTTTAATGAATGACGACTGGATCCGTCACCCGTACGTTCAGGGCAATCCAAACTCTTACTCGTCCGTTGTTCCCCGTTGGAACATTAGTGGAACGTCCTACCAGATCAGGAGCGCCCAGCTTCTCCCCCCAGAGAGTACCTCCTCTCCTAGCTCTACCAATCAACGTGTAGTTCTTACTGCTGGACCAAGATGTCTGTGTGACACTGTACGTTGATTAGCATCAGCTAAATGACTGAATGTAATGTGAAACGTAAAGAATGGAAGACTCCTACCTGTGTAGTTTCTGTCATCTTTGGCCAGAGAGCACAAAAAAAGGAAAAAGGGACAAAGAACAGTCGGTTAAAAACACATTTCAGGTGTAAACAGAGGAGCTAACTGTTAAAAATAATCATGTTTTTCAAGCATTCGCCTTTATAATGTATTATTTGTAAAGATTTGGTGCAGTAAAGTACATATCAATATATTTTCCTCCACTAGATGGCAGCGACATGACGTAGTAGCTGTACAAAGGCACTGCTGGTTGGATGCTGAGCAGTGTCAGAGATATTATGTAATCCTATGATATCTTACAGGCGTAGCCATTAAATATCATATAGTTATACTGTGTATGTGCCATAGGAAGATACAGCAGCAACAGAGGAGAATTAAACATTATCGGAGGACATTATAATTAATTATTAACAAATATGAATGAGCCGTAAAGCTTCATCTGGATTTGTTATTATACAATAAGTAGCCTACTTTCAGTTGCCCAGACCAACTGTGCTGATAATTCCCTCTTTCATCCATTTTAACATTTATCATTCCCATAGCAACTTTAATGGTTGCCATGCCAACTCCTCCGATAACCGTTTGGCAGTCTCATTTCTTTCAGTTCTTTGTATTTATCTTCTTAAATTGTCATTTATTTGCCCTAATCTGGACAAATCTGTTCAGGCAGTCGACACGCCAACTGTTGGTTGGTGTCAGTGATGAAGTCACAAACATCCACTCGCCTCCTCATTATAATATTCATTGGGTATTCCCCCCGTGTACAGTTTAACATACGGGACATCATCATCGTTTTTTGTTTTTTTTTTTACTTGTCTTCATCATTTGTTTTACCTGCCAGACTGTCCTCTGTGGATTACGCTCTGATTGGCTGGATCATTTATTGCCTAGCAACACTGCATCGCCATTGGGAGAGCAGGTGTTTGTAATTATCTGTCATCAAGCCTTATGTTCACATTTTTGTGAGGCAGCCCGCAGGAGCTAAATGAGACGTGTTTATGTGATGGAGTGTTCACAGGATGTGTCCTGTTTATTTGATTACGACGTACATTTCCGTCAATAAATAATCAATTATTTAGATAAATGAACTGCGGCTAACAAACACTGTCATTGTAGCTAAGTCAATTTTGACAGTAAAATGGGAGAAAATAGAACTTTAAAAAATAGCAACTGTAGTTACTAGAGCTTAAATAATGTATTCAAATTGCTTGTTTTATCTAATCAACTCAAAGACATTCAGTTTAGTATCATATATAACAAAGGAAAGCATGTAATCCTCACTCTGTGCATGAGAGGTTGACTTGAAGTTGACTACATTTAATTTCAAAGTCTGTCTATTAATGTAAATCTTTAAAAAATAAAAAAAGGCATCAATTCTAACCTCCAGTTGGTGATTTCCACCCATTTCCAGCTTCAGAAACATCTTAATCTTTAAATAGATTTCTTTGTTATGACTTATTATGACTGATAACGTTTCTTTGCTAGCGTCTCTACCTCTAAACAGGCTGCAATGACGACGTAAATGTCATTAATTACTGTCTGTGTTGTCTGTTGGCCTCCCCAGTCTCCCTCTGAGACGGTAAATGACATCCTAATGTAAAGTCAAGGTTAGTCACACTGTCTGAGACACTCACAGAGGCAGGTTGGTTTAGGCGCGTCCCACTTGCCCAGTTTAGTGCAATGGCTGATGTTTCTGCCCTCCAGGATGAAGCCGGCGTGGCAGCTGTAATGAAGCACTGTCCCTTCCACTGGCGGCCCGGGTGGCTTCACCGTGACCCGGCCGTTCTCCAAGGAGGTCCACACCCGCGGGCACAGCAGCACTGGGAAAAAAACAGGACCACAACAGAGAGAGTTATGAAAAGGTAAACAAGCATTTCTCAAGGTTTTATGGTGAATGTCTGTTTGCAGCAGAGCAGACAGGGAAACATTAGCATTCATTTGGAGCCCTGTTTCTTGGCACTTGGTGCACTTAAGTCCAATATTCGCTCTCTTTTAGCTCCATTTTTAGTCTCCCCACCAACTCCCGAAGAAAATATCTGCCTCTTTAGTTGCAAAATGCTCCAGTGTTGGTCACTTTAATGTTTACAGCTTGAAATAATTACATATTTACGCTAAACCACCCAGTCGAGCTGAGGGTGAACTGACAATTATATATGTCACAACTTTGAAATGTAATGCTGTATAATCAAAATCCACCATAATTCCTCTGGAAACAAGAACTGTCATGTCAAACTGACATAGAAATTGGGGGGAAAACAGCTTTACTGACTCAAAACATCTACATTTATACTAGCAGCTCTGTGAGGCTGGATTTAGGCATAGTAGTGCTTTGAGTTAAATGCTAATGCAACAAGCTATCACGTAGAAACTAGGCTAGAAAAGGCTCTACGGTGTAGAAATGAAAGCCTCCCGAGCAGCTTTCTCTATGAGAAGTCTTAGAAGAAAAAGTTCATGTATCATTTTCAGAAAAAAAAACAGACTCAGTGCGACACAAATGTGATGAAGTTAGAAAGTCGGCTTGTGTAAATACTGGAATTTGTGTTAGTTACCAGTAAAATATATTAGGCTATACTTCAGCCCACATTTGTTACATTTGCCTCCGTGTAGTTTAACAAAAGTGTTTTTGGTCCGATTTGCTGACAAAATGGCCAAACACTTGAATATAATTTGTTTAGCTGCCGAGTTTGTTAAATCTTCCTTCCAGCATGTGAGCACACAATAAAACTCCAATCTGCACATTGCAGCTTGTGCTCTTACATAAGCCAGAGAAAAACAAAAAAGAGGACGTACTCTTGGGGGAAAAATAAATTCCACTGATGTTAAATGTGAGCTGAAAGAACAAAAACAGAGATATAACAGGAATTTCACCGGATCGCTGGCCTTATTCTCAGTGTTTTCAGAGGCTGTAGATGTGATCAGAGTAGGAAATTACATTCAGGCCTCACTGTCAAATAAAATTCATTTTGTTTTGGGCAGCAAAAACACAGTTAAACCATGTAGAAGCTGTAAAATCACTTAAATACTGTAAAAACCTATGACAAGTTCCATATATATCCATACAGATACCAGACTAATGTACGTGGAAGCTAGCTTTATTCTCTGGGGGTGTCATATAGATCACATTTAGACTTATTTATTCATATAACTGTCATATAGTCATCAGACACACATATATATAAGTATATAAGGCAAAGAAAAGCAGTGTGTCTTTTTGTGCTGAGCGTAACCGCTGTGAAACAATAAGGAAATAACTTTTTATTTCACTGATTCACCGACGTTATCGATGCCGACGCTCCCTCACTCTCATTCACTCTCTGTGTCACCACACCAGTGCTCACGTTCTCTCAAACCATCGACACAAACCGAATTAAACTTCTTCGTGTCAGTGTTTTGCAGTGTAAATCGTGAGCCAGGCTCAGATTCAAACGCTGAGAACATGAAGTAAACAAAGCCAGAACACAACAGGTAGAGTATCAGCCCATGAATCCACCTGGATGGTCTCAGTTTCAGAGACAGTTCAGGCTGTTTGATCGGCCTTATTAGCCGCCGCAGCATGGCGTTGGGCTTCGTTTTTTCTAAAAGCTGCACTCAACTCAGCTTCTCCGGGCACCCCTGCAGCCCACAACGCCTCAGCCACAAGGCACTACCCTCACTTGAAAGAATGGAAAATGGAAAACCGCAGTGCCGGATCCTAAATCTGACACATTGGACTGTTAAAAGAGTGAGAGTGAAGGTTGCACAGTATTTCACACTTTCCTCTGTGTGTGGTGTAAACAGGAAAAAGGCGGCATCGTGCTGTCAAAACAACTGAGATTTTGTAAATGTGGTTTATTTTGATGTTGATTAACCAGACAGAGCGTGTCAAAACTGATTCTTATACTGCAAGAATTGTCTGGAAAAAGAAAAGTGAGGATTAGACCAAACATAAAAATGACTTACAACATCTGCTGTGGTGCTCTATGTCCGTCCATGTGCCGTCGGGTAAACACTTCCTGACCTTGGGTCCCACAATCACCCGGTTTCCTCTGCAGATGTACTCTATCTCGTAATCCACAGGCAGGATCTGCACACTGCGGATCTGTAAGAGAAACACGGACAGAGAGGCGTCATTAAAGTGTGATTGATGCTCTCAGTGTTTCTCATTCTGTCTCCGGCAGTAGACTCCATATGGTTGAGACAATAAAGTCTCTAGTAGGAGGAAAGTTTTATGGCAATACTGTCTGAATTGATGGGCTGTCGCACTCTCCGTGCTACACCCAGCCTCACTCTTCTTTCATGTCGGTGTTGTTTGTGTGCTGTATGTGACTCGTATGTGCAATCGGATACCGAACATTTGAAAGGCTCAGCTTTAGAGGTTTTGATATCTGTGGACGTTGAATGCAGAAACACAGGGAGCAGTTCATCCCAATTGAGAGCAATATTCGTCCCAAACATCATCTCTAATTCTGTGAGGATCTTACACCAGAAAGCAGTTACTTTTTGACAGGCCTGGGACAGGTGATAATGGTTCACATTCTGAGAGACACAGATCCTGAATGATGAGATGATGAACGGGTGTTGAAATATCTGCAAAGACGTTTCCAGCCAAACACTCTCCTACGAGGCTGAACAAGATATCTTCCATTGCTATTTGCAATATTTTGTTGATAGTCTCTCAACAACTGTCTCTCTTCCCCATTTTTGTTTAGTGTAGGTGCTACTAGTCACCTTAACTGCGTGAAGTCCCTTATAAAACCTTAGATTATTCTAAGCCCTGGGCGCGCCCTGTAGGTATTTTGGCTCTCTGGAATAAAACTGATGACTCAAAGAAATCTAAAGAAGTCGCTCATGTTCAAACCATGTAATCTTTTCAATGCCTCAAAGCCCCCTGATTAAAAAAGATACAACATGAAGAGAGACCTCGATTAGCCCATCTCTTATAGCTAACGTCTAATTTATCTGGGATAAAGTCGGGATCTGTAGCAATCTCTCTTGTGAGCCCCTCTTCTCAAAAATGTATTTTCCATTTCTTGTTATTTCTCCTGGATGTTTGACCTTCACTGTGTCTCATTCAACTTTCTCTGTGCTCAGCTTGAATTAACGTGTACATATGAGTGTGATTTCGCTTCACCACAACTAATTAGGAAGCCAGTCGTGGTTCAAAAATTCGCCTTACACAAGTATGATAAGAAACTTGCAACTCAAATATACAAACACTGAGAAGTAAGACGTAGGAGGCATTTGAAACCATTTGTGCATTCATAGATTCTGGATTTGGAGAGAGAAGGAGCGTTGTAGGTAACTAGTTAATCAAACGTTCTGTCTAAAAACCACGAGACACACATTAACATACAGTCATTTATTATAATTACTGAATTATAATCTTGTTGCTTTGTTTGGTGTAGCAAATTTCCAACCCATTTCCAAGCGAGACAAAAATGACAGGGTACTGCGGCACTTTAGTATTTCATAATCATAAAGTTAAGGAGGTTTAAAAAGGACACAACAGCCTCGAAAAATCTCACTCAGCTGTTAATGATTCAGGACAAGACCAAACATTGAAATTCAAAACAAAAACAGCCTCATTTTAAATTCTAATAAACATCCCAAATATGTCAGGATAAACTAGGGGGAAATGTGTGTAAAATTATGTATGCAGTGGTGCAGCCATATACATATGTATGATATCAGACGAGGTGGGATAAGATGAGTTTTTTCCACCCTTAAAAGTGTTTAAGGGAAAACTAAGTTTAAGAAGTTCGACAAAGAAACCTTCTCCAACTCTTTCTGTCTCCGAATCTCATTGTCAAATTATATCCGTTGATGAAGACTGTGACGTGCAGTTAAAAGCTCCGGGAAAAACAAATGATTTAACACTTTAATGCCAAGGATAGGAAGATTTTGTTAAACCATACTGAGGTCAAACTTTCGTTCTCGATGTATGTTAAGCGGTTAAAAAAAGAAGATGGGTCAAGCTGCAAAACGTCTGCATCCTACATTTCCCATAATGCAACTTGGTAAAATCTAATTAAAATTCCGTTTAAACTCTGTGCACTATCTTTAATTTCATACTCATTATGCATGCTCGTTTCACTGTTAATCCCGCTGTCTTGCAGCAGATTCGCGGCTGAACCAGACGTGGAAAGATCAGACGGCGCGCTGGATGTCATGTGACAAAGGTCAAAGGTTGCAGCTGATCCTGTGACTGTGGCTTTGGTAAGCACATGAGCCGTCAGAGCCAGGAGATTACTCTGTGGCAGCTGACTGTGTATAACAACGACACGTTAATGAGTGTTCTTTTAATTAACACAATAGGGCGACATTTTGGGACAGCACGCTCATTTGCTTTCTTGCCACGAGTCAGCTGAGGTGATTGATACTGCTCTCATGTATAGAAGGCTGCAGAAGGCAGCCAGTTAGCTTAGCTTAGCATAAAGACTGGGAATAAGGGGAAACGGCTAGCCTGGCTCTCTTATTTAATCCATAAAAACTGTAAAACTGATCATTTGGGGTTTTACAGAGGATGATGTGGTGGACGATTTGTTAGCTGCCCAGAAAATGGCAACTTAATTTATTAAAATAAACTACAGCTGGGATTTCCAGCCTTTTACTGCGAAGCTAAGACAACCAGCTGCTTGCTGAGGGTACAGGATGCTGCATGTGTTATATTTACTTCATACTACAGACATGAGAGCGGCATCAATCCTCTCATCTCAGCAAGACAACAAATATGCGCACTTCCGAAAGTGTCAAACTGTTTTTTTAAGTTTTAAATGCACTAATGCAACCTGCAAAACATCGCAAGCACCATGAGGACGAGTGCTTTCCAACGTGATACAGCCATCACTGCTAAGGAGGAAGCTAGAACAGGCTGGACTATCAACAACCTCGCCAGCAGACCGCAGTATGTGAGGCTTCATGACTGCGCGTCTGATGTGGTGATTTGCAGTGCCCACAGGGTACGCTGCTCTCTCTTATCTTCAGCCTGTAACACATCAGACTTCAGACACAACACTGACAGCTGTCATCTCCAAAAGTTCTCTGAAGATGCAGCACTCATCTCTGACGGATGTGTATCAGACGGGAACGAGCAGGAGTACAAGGGAGTCGTCAAAGACTGGTGCAGTCTCAAACCACCTTCACATCACAACGCTGGGCAAGACAAGCAGATGGTGATTGATTTCAGGATGAACCACGCCGGTGAACGTTCGGGGACTGGATATGGAGTTGTTGGGAGCATACAAAGACATGTGGTGTTCGCCTCAAAAATAAACTGGACTGGTCGGACAACTAGAACGTCCTGTACAAAAAGGGCCAAAGTCGTGGAGTGTGCCGGACTTTCTATGACACCGTGGTGGCATCTGCTATGTGCTATGCGGTCGTCTGCTGGGGAGGGGGAAGCACAGAGAGGGACAGGAAAAGACTCAAACTAGTCAGGAAGGCCAGTTCTGCCCTGGACTGCCTCCTAGACTCCATAGAGCAAGGGCATCGTACTCTTTTTAGTTCACATACAACCCAATTTGAGCTCAAATGGGCCGGACCAGTAAAACCATTCTGCACAGCAACACCTCCAAACGTTGTCCATTTACAATTAATGAAACATTCATTCCAGATTAATTCAGTTTTATCAATTAAAGCTCGTGATACTTTCCATATGGAGCAGGTAGCACTTGCTCATTGGTGGATAAGACAGATTCATTATTTACAAAACATGACACACTGCCTTGAAAAGTTTCATTTGTATGTCTAATAGAGTACTTTTTATGTTTAGTACAACTATTATTAAAAAATTGGAAACTGCAATTTCACATGAAGTCCAGTGGGACAGATTGGACCCTTTGGTGGGCCATTTCTGGCCCCCTGGGCCGTATGTTTAACACCCCTGCCACAGAGGAAGTGGGGGAGAGGAGGGTGCTTGCAAAGCTGACCTCCATTTTCTGTTTTTTCCGTATATTTCTTATGTATGAGTAATTTCTCATCCTTGTGTTTACGAGCTGAAGTGAATTTCCCCGGTGTGGGATCATTAAAGTCTGCCTTATCTTAATTGCGACAACTCAGGGTTTTTCTTCTTAGACGTTCTCACATCATTAGTCAATGTTATTATTATTATATCGTTAGCGAAAATATGCCTCATCATTTCTAATTTCTATTTGGAAAATCTTAAAGCCAGCTCTGCTTTAATGTGCTTGATTTGACGAGTGAAGATCTGTAATTTATATTTAGCACCGCAACGTCATTCTCTGTACCTGTTCTTGTGTCAGGCCTCTGTAGCGGATCCCCCCATCCCTTGGAGGCCGGATGATGGCACAGCCTGAGAAAAAAAAAGAGAGAGAGAGAGAGAGAGAGAGGGAAGAAGAATGAAGGAAGGAGGACGAGACAAGAGCAGAGAGGCAAAGCTTCCAGATAATGTAGATATATTACAGCAACATGATATATTGTCAGTTTAACTGATGCCTCCCTCACTGCGCAAATTACAGCGCTTCATTCAGGTCACTCGGCAATCTCTGCGGAGTTACCTCTGTCCATTAATGCATATCATAAACCCAAAAGCACACACAGATTCCTGCACGTATTCAATCACGAACACACGCACACACACAAATTACCTCCAGCTGATGAATTATGTATGGGCACAACAAGAGATGGAAGAGCATAGAGAATAATCAGAAACAATAGCCGTGCCATCTCTGGATCTGAAAGAGAAGAAAGAGAGAGAGAGGTTTTAAAAGAAAGTCTGACAGGGAAATTGAGGGTTTTTAGAGAGAAGACAGAGGAGGAAACGGGAGACAAAAAGAAAATGGTTACTGAGAAGATATTCTTACAGTATTAATGCTACGCGCTCAACTCCTCAGATACAGTCATTTTCGGTCCACTGCTGCCTGTCCTTCTAAAAGCAATGCATCAACTTTTTGGCAAAAAAAAAAAAAAAAAACCTGCCTGCCTGCTTGCCTGTGCACGGAGAGGATGAGCTGCAAGATGAGTCCACTTCTCTCTCCCTGCTTCTATTTGTATTTACAGAGCAGACAGCCCATGCACAGTCGAGAGCCAGCTTGGCTTAATTTCAAAGGCCGTGTATACCAAGGTTTCAGCTGAGGTTTTTGATGGCTGATATTTCTTTTTGCAAAGTGGCTGCCCATGGAAACATTTCTCTAGAGAGACTCTAGTCCTCTCTGTGTTGGGGTAGAAGAGTATCTGGAACAGCTTGTAAACAATTGTTACAGGAGCTATTTTTAGGTGCGTTGACCAACCCCACCTATTCACCGGCAAGGAAATTCTGGAACAGATTAAAAGACGACTATCGCTATCAATTCAGCATTGAAACCCATCACCTTTTTAGCCTCGCGATGGACGGTTTTATTTAAAGAGACAGGCGGGATGGCATGCAAGGGGATGCAAGCGAGGGCCCACGGGCTAGAATTGAACCCAGGTCACTGTGGTAAGCACTGAGCCTTCGTACCAAGCAGCAACCTCTGTGGCTGTGAAGTGAAGCCAGCGCATAACTGCCAAAAACTGCAGTTCCTTGCAACAGCCAAGTCAGTCTCCATAATGCCCCCGTGATGTTAAAATGTCCAACTTCACAGCAGAAATAAACATGTTTACAGCCTGGTACAAAAAACAGTGGATGGGTGCCATTGCAGCCATCACTGGTGGCTTGTTTAAGCACCCAGGCGTCATTCGGCCTGCTGATGATCCACGTCTTTGCCTGTTTTTAGAACAGCCACGAGGTGGAAGAGGCAGGACAGCCAACACGGTGGTGGCCAGAGCCACAGATTCTGAGCTTCAGAAACCTGTGTCCAGTCCATTCTTTGCACTGTCAATGCTTCGTACATGGCGGGCACACTCTACCAGGTGAGCTACCGTCTCTAGAACTCCTCCTGCATCTCGACTTTGCTAGCAGCTGCTAATGTAGTTTCATGCAGAGATGAGGAGCCAGGCTTTGGGGGTCTGGTAACCTCAATTCTTCCTCCTCTGCCTCTTCCGACTCCCAGCTACTGTGAAAATCAGCAAGATATGGATCACTGGCGAACCCGAGGCGGGCTGAATGACGTCTGGGTGCTCAGACAAGCCATCTGTGTGGGCACCTACCTGTTTCAAATCACTCTCAGTACAGTTGTCCATGTTTATTTCTGCTGTGATGTTGGACATTTTAACATGGGGACTTATGGAGACTGACTCATTCTGTAGCCAGCCTCAAGTGGACGTTTGAGGAACTGCGGTTTTTGGCACTACTGCCAAAGTGACATCACTTGAGGACAATTTGTCAGACTTTGTGCACCTCCCTCCGGAGCCACAGAAGACTTCATACAACTTTTTTGTCCACACAGAGCAGACTGAATGTGCGAAATCTGAGGATGGATCAACAAACAGAGCAAAGTGTCGCATTAGCTTAACCCTGCGTAAACTCCTCCTGACTTATAGGGACGGTGAAACAACAAGCCACTTGAACGAGTGTGTTATGCTAACCAACAAACGAAAAGTAAAAAAACAAAAAAAAACAGTCAAAAGACCCTCGAGTCCTGTGAGCTACAACGCCTCGAGTGCTGGCAGGAACGGAAACACAAACACAAACACACACACACATACACAACCAAGTGTATCAATGATAAACACGCTATATATAGCTGCTCGTTTGCAGTTTTGAATGATAAATGGTGCTTTATGGGGTTGTCACACATTCACAAACATAAACACATCCATACACTCTCACACGTAACAAGGCAGTAAGGGGGTGGAGTGTGTGTGTGTGGTAAGGTGGAGGGAGGTGGTGGCGGTGGGAGAGGGGGGGCTAACAAAGCAAAGCACCACAGTGAGGGAGACAGATGGCAGCGAGGCTTGCTTGTGGAAGACATACAAACTCTGCTGGATACTTCATTAGCATTATCCAGTGTATTTTTAGAGTTCACTGACAAGAAGCATGCAGGAGGTAGACACCACCACCACTACCACCACCACCAGAGTGTGTGTGTGTGTCTAGTGTGGGATGGAGGCAGGAAAAGAGGGGTATAAAGAAGGGGACAACCCAGCAGGAGTCATTAATATCAGCGATCACACACTGAGCTGGATAATAGCAAACTATATGAGTGAGTGTAGCACGGATGAGGCAGCCTGAGCAGCACAAACTCCATCAGCACCGTGGCTGCAGCAGGACTGAGCAGACAGAGGGGGAGGGAGGAGCATGAGGGGAGGAGGATGCTAGCCTCAAGCCTGAAATGCAATTAAGGCTTCACACACACCACGGACAGCGCCTTCCCTGGCTCCAACACGGTGCACCTTGTTATAAAAATAAAAAACACCCATCCACCTCCACCTATAATCTCACTGTTGCACGGACACTTCTTTGTGTGTGCAAACTGCAAATGCAAAAAAAAAGGGGGGGGAGGAGGAGGGGGGTGATCCGATGAACTCTAACACTGTGCACACACACTGCACACACACCACACACACACACACACAGATGATGTGTTTTATGCATGGCTGAGCATGATTGAGACGTGAGGGTCACAGTAAGGGTGCCACCAACCGTATGCTGCCGGTAGTTACTTGTCGGCTGTTGACAAGGGATTCCGTGATGGCCTGTAAGAGGAAGGCCGACCATATTAACAAGCCTGTGTACTCTAGTCTCTCTCTCTCTCTCTATGAGTGGAGCCTCTTATAATAATAACATGTCATCTGCTTACAGAGGCTGCATGCAGGTTTAAAAAAGCTGAAATATCACCCTTTATTTTTAAAGAGCAGACAGGATGCTGATGGAGAGATGAAGGTGGTGCTCTCTTCTCAACTCAAAACAAATCTGGCCTCCATCGACAGTGCATTGGAGGGTTTGCATACAGAATGAAGAACGTAAATCTGGCTACATAATCCACACTGGAGCATTATTCCTGGACATATGTAGCCTCGTATCACGACACACACACACGCCACAGTGACAGATAGTAGCATCTTAGCCTTCTCCCCCCCTGAAGCAAAAAGCTGTAGCATGTGTACTTACTATTAGTTTCGATGCGCTCAGTCAAGATAACAGTGCGTCCTCCGGGATGAGAAGAAAAAAGCCCCCAGTGTCGGATTATTTGGTAAAAATGTGCATCTCTGCAACGATTTCCTCTTTTATTATTATTATTATTATGGCTGTGTTAATATGGCTATAAATGTGCAAGCTGCTCCCGTTCGTAAACAGAATATCAGAGAGACAAACCGTCTCCTACTCGGCTTTCCTCCGTGTATTGCGGTTACGCATGGCAAAGGTAAGAAATGACATACAAAAAATATACATGCACTATATACAAACGCATATCCATAAACGACGAAACACCGATTCACCACCACCAACACCGCCACCACCACCACACACACCCCTCCTTTTTTTTTCTCCTCCTCTCTCCCTCTCTACGATCCTGAGCTAATTCACGACGTCATGATGGAGACGCACCGTGCGTAACAGTCCCCTCCTCCTCCTCCTCCTCCTCCTCACGCATTTTTTTCCTCCAAGATCCAACACGCTCAGGCCCACACACACACACTCACACACAAGTAAAATATCTTTAATGAATCTTACGAGGATGATAAGCTTGCTGGACATATCCCACCGTGAATAATTATATCTCAGGCAGCAGCAGCAGCAGGACTAGACACGGATGGAGGTGCAGATATGGCGCTGTGGTATTAACACTGACTACTTCTTTTAAGCCAAAGCTCTCTCTGGAGTTAAGTCAAGCAAGCGGCAGTCTGTCATTTCTACAACACCGGTCATCTATTAATCAAACCTCGTGCACTCCATCTCCATCTTTGTGCTCATCTATTCTGACATCAGCATCCTGCTTCTTCATATTTATACATCTGCTGAATAATTGAAGGCTGAACGGAGAAGAAGACCTCTCCCTCTTCCTGCCGCCTCTCCTCGCCTTGCAGTAAAGATGGAAAAAAAAAAAAACATGGGAATGACACAAACCCCCGAGAAGTATGATCTGGTTTATTGATTATATGTATGACAATGCATTCACTGAAGGGTGAGGACTAATCGTTAAGACGAGGAGTGTAGGTGAGGCGCTCGGACGATAATGATTCAAATACATACGACAAACCTGCGAGTGTCCAGATCACCTGTACAACAAACGTCAAATATTCAAATCAGCAACACGTGTAACTGTACATGTCAATATTTTTCCAGCTTTGTAATAATTACATACATTTACAAGTCATTTCCTGACTTCGTTTGTTTCGCGTCATACACTTTGACAATCAAAGTACAATAAAAGAAAAACAGAAATCAGAACGCTTCAAGTCTTTTGAAGGAAACGGTGACTCATTATTTTTAAAATGATTTTAAAAATCATAAAAAAGGGCACACATTTGTTCTTTAAATGGTTCTATACAGAACTACAGATGAGTTTTACAACAAAGCACGACTCATGCTAAATTTGTTACTTGTTCTGTGTCAAGGCACACTTCAAATTACAACAAGGGCAATCTTTTTTTCTTTTTTTTTTAAATCATTATTTTAAGAAAGGCAAACCGAAGGAGTGCTGCCAAAGAAATCCACTTATACAAACGTAAACAATATCCAAATACGCCTGAGGGTGTGTTCAGACAGGATCAGGCGCTGCGGTAAAGCGCTGCGGTGTGTTTATTTGTGCTGAACGTAACCGCTGTGAAACAATCAGGAGCCGCCTTTTTATTTCACTGATTCACGGCTTTAGCGAGGCTGGCGCTCTCTCGCTGTCATTCACTGTCCATGTCAATCAACCACGGCTCGCTCTCGTTCTCAAATCGACCAGCTTTCTCCGTGTCACTATTTTGCAGCGTAAGTTGCGAGCCAGACACAGATTAAAAAGCTGGTTCATGAAATACAGCAGGTAGAGTATCAGAGTTTATTCAGTGAATCCACCTGGATAGCCAGAGATGTTTCAGGTGGCTGTGGAAGTTTGACCGGTCTGATCATCTGATCAGCAGCGTCAGATCCTGTCTGAATGTACCCTAATGCAGATTCGGTAAAAGGCTTTCGCATCATAAAACTACAGCATAAACAGCATAAATAAGAAAACGTGGCTGAGCTTCATCGTCTTAGCTTTAAATCGTGTCAGTGTTTGTTTTTAGCATATAGCCCTGAATACATGTCATAAATGCCAACGAGGAGTGCATGCTGTCGGGAGCGGAAGGAGTCAAATCTCCAGACTACGTTCATCATTTCAGGAATTTTCAAAAAACGCATTCTCCGGCCCGAAAAACAACAACAAAGCACTACGTGCAGCATGTTGCTGGACATAAATACAGGAAATGTGAGTTCGAACATGCTTTCACTCTGCGCTGAGAGAACCGTTTTTGTCATTTTTCCCTACGTGCTAACGACGAGGATGGATCTCAGCGTGTATGGAGAGACCCCCCCCGCCGCCACCCTCTCTACCTTGAAGCAATCACTGATAAGACTTGACGCGACTGGAGGGGAAACGGCGGAGGGGTTTGTTTTCATCAGTCTCACCAAATCAGATCAACAGTTAGCCTGGGTAAGTAAGAAATGATGCCTCTAAATATGTTGAACAAACTGAGCTTTTTGATCTTTCATCGCCGTTCTTTCATGCTCAAGGAGTAAATACTACCCAGAAACCCTCACAGGGAGTGAATATACTGTTTACCTATCCCTGGAGGGGTTGAAAGCTCTTCAGTAGTGTTCTATCTAGGCAGCAATGTTAACTATTGATCAGTGTCAGCTTTAGAATAATGTCAGTCAACGTACGTGTGCTCATCTACACCTAAGTATCATACACCTACAACCGCATCGCTGCAGTTTCGCACTCGCAGCTAATTCAGTTTCTTATACTTTGGTTGGTACCTATGTGTTAGGGATGTCTGCCCTAGTTTCTACTGTTTTAATAACTCATTTGCTTTTTGCAGTGTTTTATAGCCGTGACATCTATGACAACCTCACAAACTGAAGCTTCGGTGGTGCTGCTTGTAGAACTGTTGCTGGCGCTCTTTGGCGGATGTTTCCGACAGTTTTTCTCTTCTATCGATCACTCCGCCTCTCTCTTTCTCCACCTCATCCCCCGTTACGCTGCCGACATCACTGAGGTCCCCGAGGTGCTCGACTGGAGTCATATTTCTCCAAGTCGGAAGCGATGGTCTGCAGGCTGAAGACCGAAAGGGAATCTGACCCCGCCCGCTCCCTCTCCTTTTCATTCTCCTTCTCCTTGTACTTCTCCACCAGGTCGATGGCTGCATCCGTTCGATCCGTCCCCATCGCACCACCGCTGCACGCTCCACCTTCTTTCTTTACTCTGACATCAGACTCGGCTCCAACCGGAGGGCTCCGCCCAGCGCAGACATTGGGGCATCCTCCCTCGGCCTGGTCTCTCCCCCTCTGAGCGTGGATCTGCTCGCTGATTTGTTCCAGGTTTCGTAGAGCGATGGAGTAACGGGTCTTCACTTTGGCTACCGCCTGTTCCAGCTGCAGCACTTTGGTCTTGCTCTCCTGGAGTCACACAGAGGACACAGCAACGTTCATCATTAATTTGAGTATTGATTTTATGCCACAGCCTGGCAGTGACCTCTCATAAATCCATAACATACAGAATACATTACATCATTTTTTACTAACTCAGCTGTGTATTTACAAAGCAACTGGGTGAACTGGGAGAGAATACACTGCACAGAACATCTTGTTTGAAATCACAGAGGTACTACTGGACTCTCTGAATTACCTCCAGTATGTGGTTGAACTGGGCCTTGAGCTCAAAGTAAGGTTTGGACTTCACAATAACTCTCTTGAGGGACTTTTGCAGCATCTGAACCCGAGCCTCGGCCTCCTGGCAGGCGTGCGTGACGCGCATGTGCTCCCTCTCGCTGCGGAGTCGCTCCTCCTCTGCTTCATTCACCTGTGAGACACACACAGGTGTGAGAACTCTGTCGAACCTGTCGCAGGTTCTGAGTGCAAAGGTAACAGAGTTACACAGATTAAGCTTCTCGTTTTATTCCTACATCATTCACCACATACGCCAAATGCATATCACCCACCCAACCCAGCCATTCTTGTAAATCATGTATCCTTTTTGTTACCTTAGAGGTAGCATGGTTGAGCATCTCCTGCCAGGTAGGATCCAGTGTGTTCTTCCCATCAGCCATCAGGCCCTGCTCTGCCACGTAGACCATCTCCCTGGCTGCTGTGTGCATAGAAACTGCTCTCTCGTAGCTCAGAGCGGCCTTCTGGGTCTCCTGTTGTGCCTACAGAGAGGAGAACGTTTACAGCATAAACGAGTGGAAAATGACGCTGTGTTTTTTAAAATTATTTTCTGGAAATGTTGCTTGAAATATTAAAAATGCAGATGTGATATCAAAGTTTAGTGTCTCATTAAGCATCCATGAAAAAAATCACTGCTTTACTTTGCAGTCAGACAGACTTTCTGACTGGAAACTGACAAAAACAAAAAGTAAATACACACCATCAGGTAATAAACGTAGGAACAGGTAAGGTAAGTTAAAACTCTTCCCTTTCAAACGCCTCTGTTCAAATGTGTATATTTGACTGTTAACAGTTTCCCCAGTAGGCAAATCTCACACAGCTTCTGTAGAAAGCAAACAAAGTGTCTCGTGTCCAGATTGCGTGTAGAGCTAAATCCAATAACATGGATCACACTTCACATCTGGCATCAGTATGACCCTCACATATTGCATATTGCATGAGTTCTCTCACCTGCTCAGGTGTGCGGGGTATTTGTAAGGCTATATGCACACTGACTCACAAAGGGTGAGGTTGTAGTTGCATTTGCATCCTGTTCATGATGACTCACACTGACCACAAAACCGGTTAAAACTGTTTTCTCAGGAGTACTAGTTAGTAGTTTTCAATGAACTCTTCTGTCCAGTATTCAACAGTCAACTATAAATAATCTTTTTAACGGAAATAAACCTGCCTCCTGCAATATCTGTCCATAATTGAACAGGGTCGGCCTATGCTGCTGGATTTTGAATAGTATTACTTGGAGAGCTGAATATTTTTCTGGAGGTGGTACGTCGTATAAAAACTTTTAGAAACAGTCTCAATTTTACAGAATACGGCAGAAATAGAAAATAATATGCATGCCTGTGTTTTCACTAATGTATAATCACTAGAAACTAAGAATTGTTATGTTTTATTGAGCTTTTTATCTATAGACGACACAGGTTCGTCGGTTTCCATTTTAAACACACGTTAACATTTTTAGATGTGCGTATTTTTGTGAATGTACCTCTTTCGCAAGACGACGAGCTTCATAGTAGGGTCTGGCTTTCTCTATGCAGCCACCGAGCTGAGAGCTCTGAGCGTTGAGCTTCCTGGCAGACTCTGTGAGGATCTTCCGGTACCCTGATCTGGCATCCTGCATGGTTGATGCATGAAAATGAAAGATTAGATTTATGTGTAATGGAATGACTAATTACATTTCCGCAGGAGGGTGGCTGCAAGTGAGCAAACGGTTCACAGAGCGTCATAACTATCAGCCTCCCCAAATACATTTTCCATTTTAACAGTCTTAGAGATACTGCAAACAAAATTATCATATTGATTAGCACATTCTGGGTAGACTACTAAAATATTTAACAACAGAGGCAGACTCTCGGGCAATTCCCAGTGAATGTTTCCACATTTCTCATGAGTTTTGTATTGTCAAAATCAAAGCGTTTTTATTCAGTCTGTTTTACATAATCTTTTTTTTTTACTTACATCCAGCTGCAGCTCTAGTCTGTTGATTTCTGCGCTGGCTTCATTGAGATGCTCCAACTCCTCCTGTGAGGTAAAAAAAAGAAACAATGTACAGCTTTAGGCACTTATTAACAAGTAGGAAACATAATTAAACATTCTTCCAAAGCATGCAATGTGAGGGAAATGAGCTCCAGCTTGTATTTCCAAGTGTTACGAAAGGAAATGCAAGCGAGGCACAAACTGGGGCTGGTGGGATCAAATGTACTTCACAGTGAAGTCACTATGGTGCAAAGGAAACAAGACCCTTTTAATCTGGATTATGGTGTTATGAACACAAAAATATAGCATTAAAAAGGGGTTCATTCAAACAAATAGCTACCTCTCAACCAAAAGTAACCCAGATTTATTCGCACAGGTACTTTATCCATTACAGTACTGGCTGATTGAAATGTCAAACTAGCTTTATGGGGATGTTAAATAGACCACCAAACAGAGTAAACACGTCCCCGGCTCTCTTACCTGGATCCTGGGGTCCAGTTCCTCCTCGTAGGGGCTGTGTAATTGCTCTCCCACGCATTTCTGTTTGTCACTTTCGCCTTCCTCGCAGGTGTCCCTGAGCGCCGTCTCTAGTGGGTTTCCATTAGTTTCGACACCTTTGACCTCCTCCTCATCCTCGTTATGCCCACCGGGGATAACCTCCCTCCAATCCCCCGCATCGGACTCCCCGGAGCCGGCGGGGCTCTCTCGCAAGTCGCCTGGCTCCATTCCAGGCCCACACGCACAGTTTCGCTAGTTTAGCAGCGTTAGCTACGGTTGCTTCGCTAAATAGCACCAAAAAGCTCGGTTTTATTAACGACAAATGAGCGCTAAATTGAGGGATAAGTGTTGAAAAGGAAATTCCAGTGGAGGCGACTGTTGTTTGAGGTTGCAATCTGCCATATCAAGTCACCCCGAAACACGAAACCCAGCCTCGCCTGGAAGCTTAGCACGCTAACAGGCTAACGCCGCTAGCTAACGGGTAACGGTCGCCTCCCGGCGAACGGGCGAGAACAAACGGCTACCGTGAGACGAGAAATAAACGGAGGTCCACCACACTGTGCCCTCCACCGGAGTCTGTGCGTCCCCCTCCATCTCTTACCCCGTTCTTCGTTACTTTAGCTAGGCTAGGCTAGCTAGCGGCTTCGGTCTCACATCATCATCATCACAAATGAGGTAAACAGACGAGTTTGAGCTACGTTTGAGCCAGGGCGGCCACCGTAGGCTCAGACAACACTGCCACAGATGGAAAATGAAACTATATTTCTAAGTATTCCTTGGTAATGTTTAAAAATCTGGCACCATTATATTCTCACTTATCTGAGATTTTTTTTCCTGTTATGTGGCGTTCAAATGTGGTTTCACACAATGTGGTTTGTTGTCTGACATTATCAGATTTCATTATCTGCTTGGTCCAACCTTTAACCTTTCAACTGAAGCGTTATCATTAGTAAGTCAAATATTCAGACTTCATATTGTTGCTCTGACCCGTCCATAACAGTGACTTATGTCACATACTCAAGCAGTTTTCTGTGTATTTGAACCTGATGCAGAGATTGCATTATTTGGGTGTTTGCCTTCCCTGTTTCAGTGCAAAGCACAATTATATTTAAGAAATCAGATAACTTAAGTCTTGGTTAATCTTTTGTTTCCATTCTGACATACGTCTCCGGTTCTCTGTACTACAATAAAGATATTATTTTAAAAAATAATGTGACCTGGGAGCATGATTCAAAATTGTGTATCATTTTTTATTCAAAAAAAAACAAAACAAATACAAACACACAAATGTTGACATTTGTAAGGTAACAAATCTGCACAGCGTAATACGTCGGAGAATCATGAAACCAAACGATCTGACATTAAAATGTAAGCAGGAAGAACTGATTTTCAAAGACAAATACACTGACAATCAAATGACAGATTATACTGCAGTTATGACCAGTCACCACCACCATAAGCAACCATACCACAGATTCTAAAACAGCTCATATAGGCTACCAAATAATTTAAACAAAATGCAGGCAAACTAGGCAATTGCATTGAATGCATGAATTAATGTCATGTGCACGATTAGCATAATATAAAAATAGATCTCTAGTGAATAACAGCAGTTTTGTCTAACAAACTGATTAGGCTGTGTCCTACACTGTAAGAAACGTTTTGGAATAATGAAAAAAGACCTGAGTGGTATTGGCATTAAAACCCCTACACCAGAAAGAGGGACAATCCATTCTGCATTATCAAGGGCGATAAGTCGTGTCACTCAATCAAAGAGAGACTTTAAGAACATCAGTCTTTGGTCTGGAATGATTTCCCCAACTTACATTTACAAAAAGGCGCCTGGATCATCAGCTCCAGCTGGTATCATACTGGGTCCATCCCGGAGGAGGAGCTAAGTAGACTCTCTGTCCTCTTGATATGAAACTAACAACCCCCCTGTATCCTGTCCTAGGGACTCCAGACTTTAAGTCATCCATGATACCCAGGTTTTTGGCCAGCACTTTAAAGCTGTCCTTAGTTGAGTATTGTAGGCGGAAGGGCCCAGGTCCTTTTAGCTGCCCCTGCTTAACAACTTCATATGTAACCACAGGTGCACTGTAAACTTTCTTCTCAAAAAGTTTTGTATACGTCTCCTCCTTCAAGTAACTCAGGTCTAACTTGGTGAAAGGCACAAATTCGGTGTTAAGTTTAATGTATCGCAAGTATTTGTCATAAAACTGACCCAGGCTCACTCCCTGTCGCCCAAAGGTCAAAGTTCGTGAGATCTCTGGGCGTATACAGGCACGGTCGCGGCGCTGCTCCGGCTGACGCATCCAGTCGTCCCAGAATGCAGCGGGCCACTTAGGCTCCAGCTCCTCCCACACTTCCTTGAGGAGCATCCATCCCAGGCCGGGAAAGAAGTCTGTCCTGTAGAGCAGGTTAGCCTCACCCGGATCCACGTACCCATCCCTGCCATTGTCATTCCAGGCTGAGACGCACCAAAGATTGGTATCAGATTTCAGGAGTGGCAGCAAGGCGCGGAAGTACTCAAAGAAGTCTGGCGCCACCTAGAGTAGGAGACAAATAGTTTAGAGTCAGTTTAGATGCCCCTGTCAACAAGTTAAATCAACTGTTAACAGCTGTAAAATAAGGAACCTATGAGTATTTTTATTGATATATAAAATAATAAATATTTACATTCAACCACATGCTTATGTAGCATAAACCAAAGCTATTTAATGTCCCTAATTGATGATCTGATTACCTCCAGGTCATCCTCCACAATCACAACAGAGGTGTGAGAAAGAGTCTTGAACACTTGGTTGAGAGCCCAGCGGTAATGCCTGGAGATCTTGTAGTAACCCTGAAACTTCTTGTGCTGCGGTCGCACGGCGATATCAGACAAGTCCGGCTGTTTCAGGTGAGTTACTTGATTTCCATAAGAGCGAATCACCTCTGCGGTCTCCGCGTGTCCGCAGTCCTGACTCACTATGATCGGGTGAAGCTCTGCTGAAGGACGGTGCTGCAGGAGTTTGTCCAAGCAGCGCCTCACAGTCACCCTGTTACAGGCGATCACCAGGATGGGAATGACAGGCTGACGGGGGCCGTCAACTTTCGGTTTGTCTCTGTTTGATGGATCCCACAGCGACTGATGATTCCGGATCTGCAGCAGGATATTTTTCTGCCTTTCGAGCTCCGCCTCGAACGTGTCTGCCATTCGTAGCACGTCACCCACCACGTCATGAGTGGGCCCTTCAGCCACTTCTCCCTTATCTCGGCCAGGCTCGCCCGGCTGACCCGGTGGGGGTCTGCCCCACAGAAGAAGTACCAGTATGGCATTCCAGGTGATAAACAGGAACGTACCACAAAGAATGAGAGAGCCTCTCTTGCGGAGCATGGCACAGAAACTCAAGGGGAGGGAGGTGGGTGCAAGAGGACAGGGTCTGAGTAGAAAGACGTGTCCTTGTTACAGACAATAGGAATGGGATATGGGAAGGGCAGCCTGTGTATCATCACAAGTGCATGTTTAGAGATCTGGAGCGGCACTTTGTTGGCTCGCTGTGCGGTAACTGAAGTTGTAAGGACACGATACGGTGTCGATGGTGGCGAAACTGGATGAAATACGATGATGGGGGTGGGCACATCTTGGAGTAAAAGTTGTGACTCAGTCAGATCTTCAGCTTTCAATATCCTCTTCCATCTGAAACAACGAGAACAAAATGTACTTTAGGGGGGGAATAAAATGCAAGGAAGTTAAAGCCAAAAAGGAAATGAGAAACTCTCACATAAAAATGAAAATAAAACAACAAGGAAATAAGGCCAATCTTTCATTTATTGCTCAAAAGGAAGCAGCCTCATGTGACCCGGAGTGATGATTCACCACACTGTCTCCGTGTATCGATTTACTCTTATCACCTGTGGCTGCCTCGACAAATAAACCAATCGCGTGTGTGTGTGTGTGTCATTAAGACGTGTAAAACAATCATAAATACTGACTTTCGACCTCGCTGCTTGCCAGACACACTCGACACACTGTAAATACTGTAGCTCGGAGGGGCAGAGAGCGTGTTGAAATTAGCCCTTACCCTGACAGTGTGAGCACTTCTTCCCCCTGTGGATCATTTCTCCGCCGCTCCTTCGATGACAACCGGCAAAGTTTAACCGACCCGTGGAGCTATCTTGTTAGACTAGTTTCCCGGCTATTAAAGCAACTTAACGTCCCCTTTAGTTTATCTCGTTTTCTCGGTAAGAAAGACTGGAAGAGGAGGAGGAGGAGAAAAAGTAACACGACGACTTCCTGGGCATCGAGTAGCAGTCACGGGAAGTCCCGCCCTAACTGTCACCTTGAGAAATAACAAGCGGTTTGACGTCTGAGCTGCTCTCTGCGCTAATTATTCAACATTTCATGTCTTTGTGAAGGTTTATTGTCTGCTTTCTGTGAAATATGACAATGAAGAGGCAAAGGGAGGATATTTAATCTCTATTTCTGCTTGAGCTGCTGCGTGTTATTTGCATAGATCTCAATACGTGAAGATAGGCATATTAAAAGATGGAGAAATAAACCGTACACGCCCGTAACAGGCTGATGAATCAGTAAATATCTAGCAGCGGTGGTGGATAAGTAACTCAAGAAAAATGTAGACGTTTTGGGAAATACTATGCTTTTTTGGAGCATGTACAAACGTCAGAAAGTGCACATGAGTGCTTTAAACTCTCTAATTAATAAATACATTCTAAAATTATCTAATTAACGCATAATGTTTGATGTGTTTTATGTTTAATACGTACAAGAACAACGTTTAAAAACAGCAATTCATAGTTTTAAGTGCCAAACTATTCCTTTGCACATACTGGTTGCCAAGCAACCAGCAGACTTCAGTTAGCCGATGTTAGCTTGTTAGCTTGGTACCAGCCAGTTTACAAGCAGATTTGGGTAAATGTTAAACAAATTAAGAGGGAACATGGTGACTGCTGAGCTTTTGTTTGTGATCTTCTTTTTATTTATTAATATTAAAAATTGGGTTTAAGTGTCTAACTGATTCTTGGCTGGTAATCGTTGCCAAGCAACCAGCAGACTTCAGTTAGCCGATGCTAGCTTGGTAGCTTGGCTCTAGCCTGTTGGGCATATAATTCTCCTTAAATGGTGAATTGTGTTTTTTACAGGCAGACTTCTGTACCTGTTAAACAAAAGTTAAAAACAATGAGTTAATCAGAAGTGCATGTAGGTGTTTTGTTTTTAAATATTATCTCTGGTCAGAGCCAGGTGAGCTAGCTGTTTCCCTCTGTTTCCAGTCTTTATGCTAAGCTAAGCTAACCAGCTGGTCACAGTGTATTTATCTACAGATGTGAAAGTGGTTACCTGTGTAAAGTTTGGTAAAACAGTTTAACCTTTAATAACTTTTCATTGTAGTGTAAAATCGGGGTTACTTTAATTGTTATTTGAGTATTTCCTTTTCATGCTACTTCTTTACTTGTACTCCATAATTCAGAGGGTGGGTTGTATTTTTCACTCCACTGGAACTTTTAGTTTTACAAAGTTTGCAAAATTAAGCAGCTTGTGCAAAGCTTCAAAATAAAATACTCTGTCATTATTGTAACTATCCACCAGGAGGCCCTGAACACTTAAAGTCAAATGTAAGACTACAAACACGGCTTGTGTTTCATGATTCATGTATTTATTGTTACAATCTTGTTTTCTTTGAGTGCTAAAGCAAAAGAAGTGTTCTCGAACAACCACTTTGTTTTCTGGGTTGGAGTCCAAATGTGAGCTATGTTTTGTGAAAGCCAAGTAAAAGTCAATAAATAAGGCTAGATCGCAGTGTGTATTTTTGGTTCTGAGGCCTTGGACTCTCAGTCGGGTCTGTCCTCTGTGACCTTTTGTCCAGAGCTGGAGGCGTCCTTGGTGGAGGTGAAGTCAGTGGGACTTTGGATTTGTCCATTTGCCTGAAAGAGGACGTATAAAGTGATTTCACATAATATAACATCAATAACTGGAAAAATATCCAGATAGGTCTTGTGAGGCTCACCTGCACTATGTTATTTCTGATGTTTTCCTCACTCTGTTGGCTCCACAGATGCTGTGGTGCATCAACAGAGCTGCTGTTGGACCTACACAACACTCCCAGTTTCAGGAACATCAGCTCTGACACCAGGGCAGTCAAAGATAAGCAGGTGCTCTTCAGTTTTGACCAGCCAGTTGACACCAAAGACGGTATTTGTCCAGCATTTTCCATCAAACAGGGGGACTTTATGGACACTTTTAAAACACCAGCAGGGAATTCACTGATTTCTTGAACAAATATTACTTTACAGATATGTGTAGTATATGTCTCATATTTAATCATCTGAATTATTTGAGAGACTTTATCTATCCCAGGCAGGTCAGATGTTAGTCTGCACACAAGTTGACGCACAAGCGCGTTTTGGACACCAGGCACAGAGCGCGTGTCCCCTGGGGATTGCGAAAGTTTTGTATGACACAATTTGTTAGTTTCCCCTGAATCTTTTTGTCTCAGCACTTTACCATCCACCCGGGGTGACTTGCACGCCGCATTCAGTCTTCTCCCCACCACAACACGCTCTCCTTGGAGAAAAGCCTCCCACGCTGGCGCCTGGTTTGACCGGGTGCGCTCAGCTGGCGAGTCGCGCAACACACCGCCGGCCATTCCGAGGCTGTAAACCGAGCTGGCAGGCCGCTTGGTCGACGGATTTCTTGTCCAGATATTCCCACGACACCGGAGAACAGCAGACAAGGCCGAGGCGGAGGGTGTAGAAGCCATAGTGGTCTATAATACCCACAACAGACTGTCTCCCTTTCAGGTTTCACCGCAGTCCCATAACGCGTAAAGGTGAATTGGCGTATGAAGTGGATTAGGGGAGGGGGCGTCTTTTCTGCCCGGGGTTCATGCGACCATATTTGCCTCGATAGTCCAGGAGGGGGGTCAGGTGGGTGGGTCTTTGGGCACTGGTGGAACAAGGTAAAGGTCCTGCATTCCAGTACAGAAGTATTATGAGCTAAATGTGCATGAAAAATATGCACAAATTGAAGTAAAGTAGAAAAACTCAAGTGAAGTGCAAGTGCCTGAACATGAGTGACTTTCCTTGTCGTCTGTAGGAGGAGCATGCAAGTGTGATAAGTCTAAAAGTCTATATTTATCTGTTTTGCATACTTGCGACATGTAAAACACATCACAATATGACATGTATCCTGTTATTTTTAGCATAAAGGTCACTGAACGCTCAGATGGACTGAGATATTGCAGTAAAGACCAGACCAGACTCTGCTTCTCTCACGTCGTGCTGCTTGTTGTTGACTTTTCTGATTTAGGTGTCACATTTTTGTCCAAACCACACCAAAGAGATGGACTGACACACTACAAGTGAACTGGTATCTCATTTCCAAACTTTACACTGTGCCTTTCCTGTGTGTGAGCCAGACAAAATGAAAACAACGCTCATGCTGTCAAACAGATCAAGCAGGTGAAGGAATTCAGCGCCCAAGCCGCCCTGTTAACTGCTCTGTTTACCACCACCAGATGGTATCAGGTGTCTTAAGGACTCATGCAGGTTTTCGAAAGGCAATAAGCAATAAATCTGTTTAGGCTCAACAGAGAACACAAATCAGGGAAATGAACAGAGTCAACACTGCCGTGCAGTCAGGCACATAGAGTTGTTACAAGCAACTTTATCATTGTCTAATGTCAAAATAATATAAAAATCTAATTAGTTTTGGGAATACTGAACAATATGTTTCAATGTCTCAAAAAACTTTTTATTTCATGATATTTGGGGAGTATATAAATCATCTGTGGCTATTTACAATGCGTCTATAAACAGAACTGACTTCATATCACAGAGTTAAGTGCATTACAACATTTACAGCTTATTCGTTTCTTTACATTGTTTCTGTCTTTTCACAGTAATCTTCAAAAAAAAAAAAGAACACAAAGGTCAAGAAAACAAAAACTAAAATGCAACTTTGCCCGGCTTCCTCCTTCATGTGCAACTTCAACCCTCCTTTGTTTAAAAAATGTTGCCGTCCTTGTTTTCCTTCATCTCATGAGTCAGCTTCAGTGCTCCCCAGTGCTTTGTTTATTTATGTATTTTATATGTATCTATGTATATCATCTCTAAACCCTAGTCCACCCTCCATCAGGGGGTTGTACCTTGCATTGGTGCACCAGTTCCTTGTGGAGTGTGTGTCTGGTTATCCGTGTTCAGGCCTCCGGTGAATGGCCACGTTTGGTATAATCACAAAAGCCAGAATCCCCACCAGCATGAGTGCCACAGTGATGGTGATGATGGACCCCACCACGGCGTAGTAGCACTGATCTGAGCGGAACAACCTGCGCAGGCGACCTCTGACCCTGTTCGGGCGGCCCTGCCTACAGTCCACCACTGTAGGTTGGTACTATTCCCTGCTCCATCACGCCCAAGTTAACCTCACCACCTGTCGTGGCCTGACCTTCCTGATTCTTTTTAGGCAGGGTGATGATATTAGTCTTTACCGGGCTGGTAGGAGGAGGGTTCTTCAGGAGTAGTTTGCCCTTACTGCGCTTGAAGCGGATAGACAGTGCCCTCTGCATGTCTGCTGGGAGTTTGTGTATGATATCCTCGTTGTTGCCCAGGCGGGGTAGATCCTGGCCATGGGGGAGCTCAGTTAGCTCACGACACACGGGGCAAGACAGGGTCTTGAGCTCAGGAGAGGTCACGTTGATGCGAGCGAGGCACTCCAGACAGAAGGTGTGCCCACACGCCAGCAGTTTCGGGGTCTTGAAGACGTTATCGTAGGTGCAGAAGCACACAGCGCACTCAGTGTCCTCCACATCATTTTCAGGGGGCCTCACCTTCCTCCGATCGCTCTCTCCCTCTTTCCTGTCTCGTCTCCGGGCCTCCTCACTCCTCCCCCTCTGCCTCCTCTCTCCATGGTGCCTGTCTCGTTCCCTCCGCCTGCCTCGTTCCACCCTCTCCGAGTCGGTACTCCTCGATCTCCTCACTTTGACAGGCTTCTCCTTCTTAAAATAGTCCTCCTTGCTGTTCCTTTCTTTCTGGACAAGCTTGGGTTTGACATTGGGTGCCTGGCCAGCTCCGTGGTTACCTTCGGGCCTGTATCTCTCCCTGTCACCACTCATGTTGGAGGTATGATGTTAGAGGTAGAGTTGATTCGCAGTTTTCCAACAGGAGCTGTGGAAAATTTAAGGTAGAATAAGTTAGTAGTTCCGGGAAACTAGCAGGGCAGGAAATAGACTGTAGGAATTTTCTTGCACTGTCATCATCGCTGTTCACAGTGATGAAGCAATAATGCCTAATCTCCTCCTATCAAACATCTCTGTAGCATTAAAGTGCTATCTGTTGATTTTCATTTATTTAACACGTCTGCGGCGCTTGTGCCATCGATAATGACCTGCCGTGTTTGTTTAATAGGCTTTCCTGCATTGAAATCATCAGCAAACACGTCTGAGCCACAATGGCTTCCAGTAGGTTTTAGCTAATGGAGATTTTTATGACGCGTCTGAGTGTCTTAGTGGATTGAAACCTGTAAAACTAAACCAAGGGTTACATCTGTGTGTGTGTGTGTGTGTGTGTGTGTGTTGGTGTGTGACAGGGCTTCATTGTTTTGAAACGTCATAGCAAACATTCCATCATACCAGCCCATTTTTACACGGTCAGTCATTAACTTGGCAGACAAACATTTTTAGCAGCTTCAGTCAGAGTCTAGAAATTAATTTGCAACATTTGCAACAAGTTTAATGTACAAGTGTGAAGTGTTAATTGAGGATTTGGGAGCTTTAAAGCAAAAGTGGATGCAGCTAGACAGCTAAAAGCATCAGAGGATAACTTTATGAACAAATAAAAACACAAGTAAAATGAATAATCGTACACACACACACACACACACACACACACACACACTGACCTGCTGAGGTAGACGAATGTCTGAATCACGTCGCCATCAAACGTCATTACAAGAAAGCAACCGATAAGTCAACTCTGGACGTCTTTCAGTGCGTTTGTACTCCTCGTTCTCTCCTCTTCTGTTAGTATCTTTCCTCTCATAGCTTCTTTTCTAATTGTAACACAGCACTGCCTCCTCTGAAACCTCCTCCTCCTCCTCCTCGCTGCCTCCCGCCTTCCTGTTTTTTTTTTTTTCCACTTCTAGTCAGACCAGTTGGACCAGCTGTAGTGAGCCAGTGTTTTTTTTTTTTTTTAAACTGTCTGTAATATGTAGATAATCAGGTCATTTACTTAGATAACTCTTCTGTCAGTCTACACACGGAGAATAACCCACATCATAGTGGTGTTGATGATAATACAGAGGGGCAGTCTTTATTATAGTTTATAGTCATTACAGCGAAGATTTTAACTATTAGGATTTAACTACTTAGGTCTCAGCTTTTTGTGGCTTAACTGGGAATTTAACATCAGATATAGTGTCGGTGGTATGTAGGGTCACATGTCAGAGAAGCACATGAAGACATTTGTGACTGTACGGTGATATGAATCAAGAAACATAAGAGCGACTGCAGGGAAAATTCCACTGTCGCTGCATAAAGGAAGACAAAGGCTTAAAGATCTGTCAACACCTGCACATATCAACACCTCGTACCTGTCATACCTCCACAGCTCTCATGTCACTGTGAGCTTACCACCCAAACGAGAACCTTTCCTCAGGTCCTGGTAACTCCCCTTTCACCTGAGAATACACCTACACTGACCGGTAACACAAGGCATGTGTTAAAAGCCAGATCAATATTTTTAGGTTAAATATATAGTGTTGTGTGCTTTGTCAAGCAGCTCTTCCTGAAGCAGAGTGGTGCGTCACTCTTTACATAACAAAAACAAGCTGTATGAAGGCACCTGAAGGAATTTACAAGTCAGTATGAATATGAAGTATTAGGTTACAAGTTGAAGATTAACCCAGAAAATACATGTTTAAAATGTCGCGCCTGGTGTGTTTGACTTTCTACCACACACACCATCACACACACAGTCCCTTTAGTGCAATTTTCTGGATGATATTCAAATACTGCATCCAGATCTAACTTTTTGAACTTCCTGGTGCAATTAAAACCAGGAAAAACAAGCTGATCCTGACAGGTAGTAAATATGAACAGTGACTAATCATTGTGCAGCAAACCAACCCGACAAAAACAAGTGATTGTAAAACTTTATTGCCGTAGAAAAATGAAATTAAACACGATAAGGAGCCTCGCACACTCATCATTTGAGAATCAGTCTTTCAGTTATTGTCCATTTGCGCACTTTAACAGCGTGCTGCTTTCACAAGCTCAACAAAGTCCCTTGGATTCAGGTTAAGTCAACCCAAAAACAGACGACAACAAAAAAAAGTCACCTGAAAAAACAAGTGTAAAAAGTCTGGTTCATGAATAAGTTGAAAATCCAACCGAGTGCTGCTGATGCGGGGAAACTCTGATTCATGTGCATGAATGTTTCCTCTTTGTGTCCCAGCTGGTGTGGCTGGCTTATCATTAAACCAGTCAGTGAGTTTGCGATCCTTTTTGCAGCTCCACACGTCCGTGTTCAGCCGAGCACGGTCACAAAGCGCTATATGAAGCTACAGCAGGAGACGTGTGGAGACCGTGTAGCTCTTTATGCGCTGAACCAGGACCAGTCTTTATTTTTATGCCCCTTCCAAACTTTCAAAGTTCTTTTCTTTCACAGCGCCCTGAGAGAGAGCGAGGGAGTGTTGTATTTTTTCCCATGTGTCCCCTGAGCTTTAGTCTCCCCTTCAGCCCAGCTCCTCCTTTGTTTTACCCTGCTTACGGGGCATCTTCTTGCTGCTGCTGTCTTCCAGCTCTTTGCTCTTGTAGTAGTGTGGAGCCACTTCAAGCAGCCAGGAGCTCTCTATCTCGATCACCTGCATGGCAGACGAGAGAGGGATTAATCAGTGTGTGTATACCAGAGGGAACCCAGTTAAATATTGCACAGGGACACTCGTCACACTTCTCATTAGTGTGCCGTGTCATTCACACGAGCAGTTTTTCAGGGGAAGGTGTGACTATCTTACTACATTTTAGCCTTTTCGTTGTTTAATGTTTGCCTTCTGCAAACAGACCACGACCACAAAACAAAGAGTGTCACATCGCGAGGAGGCAGACCTGTCTCATGAACTCCTTGGTGGTGAAGACCAGCTCGTGGTAGATGAGCCAGCGGGGCTGCTCCTCGAATAGAGAGCTGTTGGGGTGGACGTAGACCGTCTGCTGGTGCTTCACCGTCTTGTAGCCGCCCTTGCTGAGTCGCGCGGTGTGATAGAAATAACCTGCAGTCACCGCCTGGGAGAGGGGAGCGAGGGGAGAGGGTGGTTAGTTGATAAACTGCTGATTCGTCACCACGCAGGGTAGAAATGAAGGCGAACAGCGTTAGATAAAAAGAGCACTGTAAGGAGAAAGAGCAATATCAAGAAGATTATAACACTAAGTGAGTCCTTTATTGAACGCTTTAGATGGTTGTCAAAGTCACTGCATGGTACAGAGTTTTCGATAGAGCTCTCAGGGCGTCATGTTCATGGGAGGGATAAGACGTAAACTCAACATTACTAATGGAGGTCAGAAAACTTTATCACACGTATCTCTGCTTTCCGTGATTTAGACTTTTCTGTATCTTCAGTACACTCAGCATTTAAATTCCTACTGACCAATGAAAAGATGTTTAGTTACATGCATGCAGGATGGATAGAAGGAAGGTCGCTTTGGTTGAATGACGTTCTGACGTTTGATTTAAGGATGGAGGAAAAGCTCTCTGAGTTGGACTGATGCACGCACATCAGTGACAGATGACCTTTATTCTGGATTACACTGATTTCAATCTAAAATAGTAAAATAGCTTCGTTAGGCCGATGTGCTCCGTGGAAACATGAAGGACAGGTTTGATATTTAAATTTTGCTCACATTTATCTATGTAAATCCATTTAAATCCACTGATGACTGTGTAAACAGATTTTCATTTTTAGCACTGCAGTTCCTCAAACAGCCACTTGAGGCTGGATGCAGAATGAGCAAAGCAGTTTTGGCCTCAATAGCTAATTTCACCGTTCACGACATCTGTACTGAGGGTGAACTTTCACCTGTTCAAATTATATCGAGGCTTAAAGTTATGCAGAATTAACAGTGCGGCCACATTAATTGACAGGTGTCTTGTTTGAGCCACATTTGGCAACAGCTTCACGTTAGCTCCTCCAGAAACTGAGTAAAGCCTTAAATAAGATCTCCATTCTTCATACCGGCAGTGGTTTGAGGTTTATTTTGTTTTATAAGCTGTATAGTGACAATCAGCCACTCAGAGCTGCATATAAACTAAAACTGAGCGTGCAGTTTGATCTTCAATGCATAATTAATGCATTAACTAAGCCAGTTTTGGGAGTTTTGAGATTTAATTTATTTTAATAATCAAACAGAATCTGTAAAAACTGTGTTTCCTCAAAAAAAAAAAAACATTTTCAGCTTTGTGAATTTTTCACTCACACTCTAACTGTATTACTGAATATGGCGTGCGTAGATACCAAGGGAAGAAAAGCAAATCATTCACACTCGGAGCTGAGGACAGAAATATTAGTGGAAGAATGAATTATTCAGGAGGTGTTTGTTTTTACTGCGGGTGGTTTCGTGTGGGCTAACAGAAACCATCCAAAAGCAGCTTTTCATGGATGCACACACAAACTGTTCACACGCGTGTTCTAGGCCAAGCAACTGCTGGGTGTGTTCACCAAACTACTGCTCAGAGCAGGACAGCATGACACTGAAACACAGCTGACAGATAACATCTGTCACAAATGAGTCATGCGGTGTGAAAAGCCAATCTACGTTTGTCATTTTGTCCGATATCAGTTCAGAAGCGTCAAAAAAACGAAAGAAATAAAAACAACAAGACCTCCTGAAGCTACGACTTTAGTCTGTATCTGTTATTTTTTATTAAACCTTTCATTCATAATAATAAAACCACTTATAGAATTGCTTTTGCCTCTTTGGCAGCAGGATTAACGACACAGGTAAAGTCAGCATGTGATGAAAAAAGGCGTAACCCAGCTAATAAAACAAACGCCCTTGCTTATCTCAAGTGATTTAGAAGTGAGTTCACAGCACACACACACACTGACCGTGATATGAGAAGCCTATTCATGCCTCTGTTCAGTGATAAGTGTTCCTCCGCCTCAATATCAGGAACTAACACTGAGAGATTCCACGTTTTCTTTCTGTGGGGAACTTATGATAAAACTTCCTCAGTGTCACTGACCTTACGAATGGGCAAGCTGTCTCCCTGAGAGCTGACCACCTCCACCTCAATGCGATCCATCAGACCCTCCAGCTGGTCCCTGACGTCCCGGGCTCTTCTCATGGAGCGGAACTGGATGAAGTTCTCGTAGCACCACTGAGTGGAGTAACCGCTCTCCACCCACTGAGGGAGAAAACATCATGACTGTTAGTTAGCACAATAGCTCAGTTCTGGGTAGGAATATCTCAAGACTGACAACCTGGACCCTCTAAGGAAGGTTCACCACTTTGGTTCAGAGAGAAATATCTCAACAAGTATTGGACGGATTGAAGTAACATTTCGTACATTCATGGTCCACAGAGGACAGGTCCTAAAGACTTTGGTGATCCACTGACTTCCTATATGGTGGCCATTAAAACTATTAGATGGATGGTCATTAAATTTGGTACATTCACATTCCTTCAGGATGAACTGTAATAATTTTGAGGATCCTTTTCTCGCACCATCATCGAATTTGTCCTATATGTTGTTTTTTGACCAAATACCCGCAAAAATAATGATGTTCCCGTCCGCCTAACCTGTAGTCTGTGTTTAGTGACTGTTGTCATTGATCATTGGTTGAGCTGCTCTGAAACTAGTTAGAAAAACAAACTGATGTTAAGAACAAATTTACATTGCTGCAGGTACACCAAATATTTGCGCTTTGTCACAGAAAACCTGAACATTTACTCCTTGGCTGGATTTGAGACTGCGTCTGAGGTGTTGATTCAACTCTAATCTCTCCGTCTTCCTCGCGTGGGGAAAAGGACGAAACATTAGAACTCATGAAGGTTTTCTTGCATGCGGGTTTGTTTTAATTTAACTAAACAGTGCCAGAGAGGCAACTCTAACTCTGCTGCTGTTTATACCTGTGTGTAGACATTGAGCAGCACCAGGTGGTCTCCGCCTGGCACCACAAAGTTCATCCTGGCATTGTCGGCATGCACCACCTTGTCTTTGGGACGGTAGAAAATAGAGTTGTTCACCGACAACATGGCCGCTATCGTCAACACTTCCTCTGAACACTTGTATCTGAAAAAAAAAACGAGATGACTGTAAACATCCGCCTCTTGTCGAGTCAAGATTTTCCGTATTCACTCCTGACCCCAAACCACAGCTTAGTGGTTCCAGGTCTTTTTTTGGTTGAGGCACAGATATTTGGACCTGTGAAGACGGGAGACTTACTGCTCAGAGGCCAGGATCATCTTGCTCAGCATGGGGTCCACTGGTAGCTCAGCCATCCTGCGACCCAGCTGAACCCGGACGAACGAGAACAAAAAGTTAAATACATTACTATCAAATAACTCATCCATTATTTTAATAAACAGCAGCCTGTACTTTAGCGGACACTAAAGATGTAGTGCACCAAAAAAATCCTCCATTAACAGGACAAGATATCTAAATAAACCTTATGAACACGAGTCATCCCTGTCACGTATCAGCATGTTCGATCAAGGAAGCCACGGTGACACGGCGTCACAAGCATCACGTATGTGTAACATGTCATGTAAATAAGCAGCCGATCAGAGTGAAGACAGACGTAGATTATAGAAGTCAAAACAAAAAGGTATCCGTCTCTGTGACTCAAGTTAAAGATGTTAAAGACGCTTGATTTAACTGTCAGAAGAGGTTGGAGTGGGTGGAATCATTAACTTGCTGCTCAACGGGACAAAAATGGAGGAAACGCTGATTTTTTTCTTTTTTTGGAGGCAGAATTACTGGATTTCTGCTGGAATGAGGAAAATAACGTGTAATGAACACTATAAAATGATGTATTGTCAACTTCCTCTTTAAAAAGACGTCAATGCTGACAACTCAAAAATGTCAAAATTAATCTAGTGGGTAAAACTAAAAAAATGGCAGGCACAGATCTTTTATCAGCTGTTAAATGCAAACACTTTAACAGGAAGCTTAAAAAACAAAAAACAGTCCCGTTAGTTCCCTTTTAAGCAAAATGTCAAACAACTGAATGTGAACAATGAAAATCTTTTTATAGTTCATAATCAAAAATAATAGTAATTAGTGATAGTTTACTAATGTTACGTACAGTTAACACTTGTTTATTGATAAACAGTTGGGTGGTTCGCTTCATTTCTGTGGGTGTAGGGCGTTTTAGGGTGTCGCACACTGGACAGACTCGACTTCTTTCTTTTAAGCAGCGTACCGACTCTAAACCACACGGACGGGCTGTTAGCCAAAAGAACGCAGCGACATGCAGAAGAGAAGTCGAGCTGGATCAGCTCCTGACGTCACGCTGTGATCACCAATCAGACGCCCGGATCAGGCAAACCTCCACTGTCAGCCTGAAATGTCTCAGACTGTCCAGATATGAATCCACCTGGATGACCTCGGGACTGAACTCTGACACTCGGTACCTGTTGTGTTCTGGCTTTGGTTCCTTCGTGCTTCTAAATCTGTGTGTGGCTTCCAATTTACACTGCAAAATATCGGTTGGTGTCCGACGGTTTGAGAGAGAGCATTGGTCATTGTTGTTAATTGCTACTAGAGACATTAAGGATTTCTGATTAATTTATTACAATACATCAAATCATGTCTACGTTTCCTGCTCTCGGCACACATGTGATTAATCATGTGAAACTCCCTGCGAGCTGCTTTTAACCATTAAAAGAGTACGCTTGATAAATGTGTCTAGATGAAATGTCAACACAGGAGGCGGCCCGGCTGCATTTTTCTGTCACCTGATGGATACGCTCCTATTTTAAATCAATGCAGCTGTCGACAGGACTGTCTCTCCTTAGGCTGCTTTGGTCTCTGGCAACTCCTGAAGGAAACATTCGACTCTTTAAATTCTTAAATTCTTGACTGTTCACCAGCTTGTAGCTGGGTCTTGTCAGTCTGGCTGAGCAGGTAGTGTAGAGTTGGTTTCCGGCTGTGAGAGCAGCGAGAGTGAACGTTGCAGCTTGAGAACGATGAGCTGAAACTCATTATAAAGCTCTGTGAAGCCGAGTGGAGCAGGTTCATCAACATGAGCAATGCTGCTAATATCAATTATGACCGCTTTAAGGGGAACTGGAAGTTTGAGAAACAAGTTTGTACCTTGGTGAGCTCTCCCAGGTGGTTGAGTGCTCCCAGGGCGTACAGCTGCTCCAGAGCCAACACCAGAGTCTCATGAGGAGGAGGGTCCATGAAGTCAAAGTGAATGAGGTCATTTATACCTGCGAGTCAGTCACAGCAACCAAACAATGAATCAACTAATCAAACTTAATCGCTTTAACATCATTAAATCAAACACAAGCCCTGCTCTCACCGAGACTCTTCAGCAGCAGGACTACGTTTCCCAAGTTGGTCCTCTGAATCTCAGGCACAGTCGTTTCCTCCATCTCGTGCTTAAAGGCCCAGGCCGTGTACAGCCTGAAACATTTCCCAGCAGCCACTCTGCCTGCACGGCCTGCTCTCTGATTGGCCGACGCCTGAGAACGGAAGTGGAAACACACAGCCAAACGTTTAGAGACCAAAGACACGCACATGCAACAGCTGCCTCACCGACTGCTCCAATCAAACTATATTTATAAAGCAATATCACAGCTTGTCGTCGTGGACTTTCCTTCACTACGCTCTTGGATAAACTCCACCTCTCTCCTCGCTTTCCTTCCCGCTTGTTAAACATTAAAACGTGAGCAGTTACCCGTGAGCAAGGCGTGACAATGAGCGACTCCATGCCGGTACGGGCGTTGTAGCTCTTCTGTTTGCAGAAGCCCGGGTCGATGACGTAGATAATGCCGTCTATGGTCAGTGAGGTTTCTGCTATATTGGTAGCCACCACTACCTATGATCGATAGGGAGAGAACACACACACACACACACACACACACACACACACGGTGCCAAGAGATAAAAGTGAGCAAGCACCGCCCAAACAAAAGTAGTGTGACGATTAAATAGAGCTGTTGAACAATGGAGAGCAAGGATGTGATAAAAACATCACAACGAGGCTTTCATCTGTCAAATAGTGCCAAAAAGACAGGATACCGAGTCTCTCTACCACGTCTCATTGGGCTACAGCAGCCTCTATTGGTAAACAATAGCATGGACATTTAATCTGGGTAAATATGAGAAGGCTCTTGCTTATTACGCAAATGGTGCAGTAAACAGATAGCTGAGAGCTATTGTCTTCATTTTTGTTGCTCAAAGAAATACACTTGTTGTCGCAGATTACGGACCATTTTGTGTCTGCCAAGGTGAAATATTAATCCTACAGTGACCTACTACATCCAGGTCTGATTGTATGAGCACACAATAACAGTTTCCCTCAAGTATTCTGCGCAGGAATAAAACATCGTCTCACCTTACGCGCTCCAGGTGGAGTGGGGTTAAAGATCTTTGCCTGCATGTCTGACGGAAGGTTGGCGTAGATGGGAAGGACGAGCAGCTCGGCTATCTTTGATCCGAGTCGCCGGCATCTCTCCTGGAGCATCTCGCAACACGCTTCGATCTCCTCCTGCAAGACAGGCACACAAAGGCAAAGAGGTTAAAGACACAACCGACACACAGGCGAGGGTAACTGAGGTCGCTTCCACAGCTGTAGTTGCTAATGTTTCAAATTTATAGAAACAACTCATCTGTCATCAGCAGTGTTGGTTGTTCATTGTTCAGGTACACTAGTTAAATGTTTATCTGTCCTTAGTTCACACCAGTTTGTTCATGTCAGCTTTAAAAAACTGAACTGAGCCGGCAAAGACAAACAGTTCAGGAGTGAAAGCAGCCTTACTGTGGTTACGACTCATGTTTGATATAAACAATACCTGTCCGGTGAGGAAGACCAGGATGTCTCCAGGAGACTGGGTGACGTGGATCTGTAGCACCGACACCACACAAGCTTCGAGGTAGTCCGCCTCTGGAGCCTTGACAACACGACATACAGATAAAGACGTCAACAGAACAGTAAACCTGTCCCTAAACAACAACAACAACCTGTTGTTCTTTAATCAGTGTGATGTGCTCTGTATTAAGCATTCAAACAACCAGTTCCTACTTTAGTGTAGAAGATATCGACGGGGAACCGCCTGCCGGGGATCCTGAAGACAGGCGCGTCGTCGAAGAAGCAGGAGAAGCGCTCGGTGTCCAGAGTGGCGCTGGCCACCAGCACCTTCAGGTCTGGTCTGAACCTGGCGATGTCCTTAATGAGACCAAACAGGATGTCTGTGTGGAGCGTTCGCTCGTGGGCTTCATCTATGATGATCACACTGGAGGGAGGACGAGAGAGAGGGGATGACTGAGCACAACAGCAGCGAGGACTTCATGGGCAACACGTGACATGACTAGTCAACAACAAAGTTAAAGAACAACTTCCATTAAGACCAGTTAGAGAGTCCCATCTTTGCGTTACCTGTAACTGGCCAGGTCGGGCTCTGTGAGAAACTCTCGGAGCAGCATGCCATCTGTCATGTACTTGAGCACCGTTCTCTCGGATGTGCAGTCCTCAAAGCGAATACTGTAACCCACCTGGACGAGCCGATAAAGTTCATATGAAAACAACGGCGCCAACAAAAAGATACACAGCAGCAACAGAAACGTGATACGGTATCAAACATAATTCATGCAACAAACTCACCTCGTTCCCGAGCTTGACGCTCATTTCCTGTGCCACTCTGGCTGCCACTGACATGGCCGCCACTCTGCGAGGCTGCGTACATCCGATCTTCATGCCTCCTTTAGTGTAGCCCTGAGAGAGTAACAGCAACAGGTTGAAGGGTAGGTTCATTTTGCCAGTTACTATCTCGTCTGTTTGCAGAGGTTTCACTTTTGTAAACAGCAGCACGTCTTTGCGGAGGCTGTGTGTTACTCTCTCACAGGCAGCAGTTGTTAAAGGAATAATTCAACACTTTGGGAAACACACTTTCTTAGTTAGAAAGGGAGATCAACAACACCCATGTCTGTCTAAATATGAAGCTGCAGCGGAAAACAGTGGGAAACAGCTGGCCCGGCTCTGCCCAAAGGTAATAAAGCCTCCACCTCCAAAACTAACAAGACGGGGCAGCGTTTAGCTCAGTTAGTAGAGCAGCCGCCCCATGTGCAAAGGTTCAGTCTTTGCTGCGGAAGCACAGGGTTCAAATCCAACCTGTGGCTCCTTCCAACATGTCGTTCCCCATCTCTCTCTCTCACTGTCTCTCCTCACATTCCTGTCACTCATCAGCCGTCTATCAGAATTTTTTTTAAAAGCTTGAAAAGGCCAAAAAAAATCTTTAAAACTAACAAGAATGTGAAGGTTATGAAATGTTTTGATCTGGAACAGTAACTTCCTGGAGTTTCCGCTGGTTGACGTTCCAGGAAGTAAAACTACCGTGTTATTATTACACATTATTTTTTGCTGCAATCACAGAAACGGATCACATCTAATGTTCAGTGTGCTTCATCTGTGCTGGTAGGTGGATTCTGTTATCAGGCTGCAGCTTTGTATTCTGTCAAGAGAGTATTTTCACTTTTCATATCTGAACGTCATCGAGAGAAAATGCTGAATATTTCCAAAGTGGTGAATTATTCCTGTTGTATAATCTTCGTCTATAAGTATGAATCAGTTCCACGTGCTGGCTTTAAATCACACTGACTTCTTGGTTAACATTTGTGTTATCAAAAAGGTGAAGATGAGGAGAAAATGAGTGTCTGTGGGGGCAGAAATTATCCAGAGTCACTGACTTTGATTACCTTTAATTTTCCTCGTTACTACGCAGTCGTGCTCGGCTTGTAGTGATCACGCTTCCAAGAGTGAATATATGATGATATATTATTAGATTCTGCACTTACGTCTTCCAAGAGGTACTGTGGGATCTGGGTGGTTTTTCCGGAGCCCGTCTCCCCCTCAATGACCAGGACCTGGTGTTCGTTGATGGCAGCTAGCAGGTCCTCTCTGTAGGGGAAGATGGGCAGGCTGCGTCGGACCTCCTGCATGGACTGTTTGTTCAGCTCCGCCTGGGACAGAACCGGAGCATCCTGATCCTGAACACGACGGGGTCAGAAGAAAAGGTCACTTCAGTTCACACACACATTTTTGTTTTTACATTATCTTTTTTACAGTTACATGCAATGAATAGGCACTGGAAGGATTTGCTACTTTCTCTAGGACTGATTGACAAGATACGACGACACACTGAGGATTATACTCGACCTTTATCTGGTTGCCTTCTCACATTTATAAAAAGAATATAAGTACAGGACTTTCTTTGAAAGTCAATCACAAAGTTACACTGTTTTCATCGCCTCAAAAATGTTGTTTTACGTGTACTCCTGTTTAAAAAATGATTATAACCAATGCAGCAGAACCACAGCTCGTCTCTTTCAGACCCGATGACTACAATCCCCACAATGATCTGCAAGAGTTTGTTCAGAGATTCAGGTGTGTGGGCTCTCTCCTTTTTAACTCCACACCTCCTGATGTTTGTCATTTTTCAAACTTGTTATTTTTCAACTCCGACTGATGCTGACTCATCACTTGAGGTGACTTATCACACTCCACACACAGCTCCCTCTAAAGCACCAGAAGTCTTTTTACAACATATGCATTAGTACTCCCCAAGACCACTAAATGGACTTGAGGAAAATTGGTGGAGAACTCCTTTGAACCAACTTTATTCTCAGTGGCAGGAAGAGTCTGCATCTCTCAGAGAAAGCTGCATTTCCACTCTCAATGCTAAAAGCTGTTTGACTGCAGACTGAAAACTCAGCTCCACCTTTTCTGTCCGAGTTCCCTTCATCGTAATGGCAGTGCTGACGAAGTCGATCATCTCATCCTCCTCCAGGATCAGCTGGTACTTCTCCTGCTCGTGCCTCATCCCTTGCTCTCGCTCCCTCTTGGCCCCGAAGCTGAGGGAGGCCGTCTTCAGCCTCTCCTCCTCCCAGCGGCCCTGTTCTCCTCCCAGCTCCATGGGAGTTTCCTCCAGCTCCAGGTCCCTCTGGGGCACTTCCTGGACAGCACAGAGAAGGAGGGTGAGAAAGAGTTGAACCAGAGAACCGATACACACAAGCATGCAATACGTATATGTATAAGTGTGTGACATCCCTCTTGCCTACCTTGTTTCTCTTCTCTTCCGGCATATAGTATCTGTTCTTCCTCTCCTCGTGTTCTTTGGCACCGGCTTTTTTGTAATCTTTAGCCAGATCCCGAAGGGTGCGTTTGTAATCCAACTCCTTTTTCTCCCTCTCAGTGAGCTCATCTGTAGTGAAAAGGTACTCGTCATCTTTGATCTCGGCCTCTAGGTCCTCCAGCTTCTCGGCCTCTCTCTTCTTTAGATAATCCCAGCGAGAGCGCTTCCTCAACTCTGGCAACTGGAGATTGAAAGACAAAGGGAAAATATTAGTACACATGGATATGGATCTTAAGTCTAGATGCGACAGTCACAGAGTATTCTGTTCATAAACATAACTCAGAGGACCTACCATATTCTTCTGATCGTCTTCAGCCATCTTCAGCCTCTTCTGAGCTTCCTCATAAGCCTAGAGCAAAACAAACAACAGTTGAAGGTGTTTACCAGCCACAGTGACATAAAAACAAAATGTATGAGCCGTGTTGTAAATTCTCTCGTCTCACACCTTTTTGTCAGTCCTCTCTGTGATGTTGCGGGTCTTCTCTTTGTCTTTCAGCTTCACGCGCTCTGCAAACGCGTCTCTCTCTTCGATGTCGAGCTGTCGCTCTCTCTCCTCCTTCTCCCACTCTTCCTCTTCCTCCTCCACTTTGGAGTCCTTCTGGCTTGAGTTTCCCCTGATGTTAGAAGAAGACAAAAACATGCATCAAACTGCAGCTTCTGTACAACATTCAAACTAAAAAGCTCTGTATGGTTCAGCTCAATACCAAATATCTGGATTACCTTTTAGGTGCCTCATCCTCACTCGACGATTCACTCGCTTTCTTCTGTCTGATGTGCTTCCTCTTGTTTCCCCTGTCCTTGTCTTTGCTTTTCTTTTTCCCTTTCTGCTTCTCCTTCACATCGTCTCCATCGCTGTCGCTGTCCTCCAGTAACGTGTACGTCCGATTCTTCCTGTCCATTTCGATGGCTTCCCGTTCCATCGCCCGGGCCGGTTTCTCAACGACCTGCTGGCGAGGAATCTAAAACACAGAGTGTTAACACAGGTTTTTAGAGGTTTTGTTCCTGTGCTGAAAATACAATCAATTCCTTCTCCCTCACAAGCAATAAAAAAAACAGAATTTGATGACCGTACCTTTTCAAAGAGTTCTTGCGCAAAGGCAATCACACTCGGCTCAATGTCAATCGTGCCTGTCTGCTCAAGACGAGTCACAAAGTCCTGAGAACTGGATGCTTTGCGAGCGGTGCCGATCATGAATTGAGACACATATCTGTCGCTCAACCCGAGGATGTCATGGAGACGGTCACTCACCCACTGCTCTAGGTTGGCCATGGTGCCTGATGAGAGAGCAGTCACAACACAAGAAGATCTGTAAAAGGTGCTTCACCCAAACCAACGACAAACAACTGTACAGACGTGCAAAACGACCATGATATAAATAATACTGCACATGGTAAGTAATTGGAATGGAAATATATATACAGATAAACTAGTCTGGGTGAGAGGTGTTGTCCATGATGGATGTCAGTTTAGCTAACATCCTTCTCTAACCCACTTCCTCTATGGAGGATATACATAAATATAAGTACAACCTCTCACTATAATGCAGACTATCTATAACCTCAATAATAAAACATAAAATTGTATGAAAACCTCTGTATAAGTGTTGAAAAACGGAACACCGTGGACATCATAACAGTAGATTTAATGGCAGAACAGTTCTAGTGTCCTCTAAGTGTGTATCAGCTTTATATTTAACGTTTGTTCAGCTTTATATTTACATTTATCTGTATGTCTACAACCGTATGGTCCTGTCCGTGTGTTCTCAGCATTGTGTGACTGTATTATATATGTGTATAAACTTTACTTACCGCTTACTTAAACGTTGTTGTCACGATAGCAGCGGTAGGCTGTGAGTTAGCTGAGCTAGCCGAGCTAACTCCAGCTACAAATAAGTTGTTAGCTTCAGCTGTAGCTCACGGCTTCCCTGTGGGGACGCGTAACAGATAAATCCACCCGTCCGCAGCCATGTAAAAATATTTATCTGTGGCTTTATTTGTCCCCCAAAATACAAAAACAGCACATAAATAACACAATCAATGCATGTTGTGCTAACTTAACTCAACGCACGCTGAGGTCGAAAGCGGAAATACGTCATGAGACGAAGAAGCGGGACGCGCGAGAGGCTACCGTTACTGCCCCCAGGCGGCCATTTTTAAAAACAACAACCATCGACCGTTATTTCAAAATTAACTCAGAAACATCCGTAAGATTATATGTGGCAGTTAAACTTGACTTAAAAGCAACATTTGTAACTTTTCTACCACAAAATAAACAGATTTTAAATCATTTTGATGCTCCTAGTGATGGGAAGTTCGGTTCTTTTTTAGTGAGCCGGATCATTCGACTCAGCTCACCAAGAAGAGCCGGCTCTTTCGGCTCCCCAACGGCTCTTCATTTTACCACTTATACCTTTTACAATTCAACCAAATTTAGCTTTGTATGTATACTACTGAAGTACCAAGGCAAATGCTGATGAGGAGTGGTGGTAATGGTTAGCACTGTAGGCCGGCAAGAAGGTTCCTGGCTTGAATCCACCAACCATCTTGGGCATTTCTGAGTGGAGTTTGCTTGTTTACCCCTTGTCTACGTGTCTTCCTCCTACAGTCCAAAAACATGCAGGTTTATAGGTTAATTGGTGGCTCCTCATTCCCATAATGAGCATGAATGGTTGTTTGTCTCTTTCTGTAAGCATAGAACTGATGACCTGCCCAGGTGTACGCTGCTTTATTCATATTTCCACACACGATATACACAAAATGTATCCATTACACCGCAGGGTTGTTACAAGGGCAAACTGTGTGAGATTCAGTGTTTTTGTTATGAGAAGTGAGGAGTTTCTGTCGATAACCTTGGTGGTTAAGATAAAGGTAAGATTCCTCTTTATGGGAAGGCTTATGAGAGATAAATGAACTTCCCCCTGATCACATCAGGTTTAGGGAAGAATCCCTTTTCTCACACTAATCAAGTAAATAAAGTTAAAGATGACTTATTGTTGTAGCCTATGTGTTGATGGTCATTGTTGCTCCTTATGTATATATCTATGTATGTATATAAATCTTCTTTGTTCAGCTTTGTTGTCTCCTTGTATATGTAGGGTCGGTCGCTGCCAACATGTCTATGCAGTGGTTTAGGGCCCGCATTCATTATGACTTTCTGTGTTGCTCACTTCTCACTTTGCACTGTGTAAAGCTGACCCACTCTGCCAACTCTCACACAATATGACTATGAGACCCACATAGCTCTCACGACACACGTCTATTCACCTACAGATTCATATTTCTCGCGCGGTGCAACAGGAGACTGTGAGTCACTGCTCTGAAAGCACTTCTGACATAACAACTGAGAAAAATCTGACTCATCCAGACAAACTAGCTCAGCTAAGAACTCTTCAACCGTCTTCTGTTTCTTGACCGACCTTCTAGTGTAATAAAAACTTCCTGGAAAAAATGATGCAGGATCCACAGTCCAGTGATAATGTTAGTGTGTTTGTCGCTGTTTGCAACCCTCAACAGCAAGAGATTTAATCATAATTCATGTGTCCATCTCTACTGTGTTCCTGTGTGCATTGTTGTAGTACTTGAGATTGGAGATTACTGTGCTGTGCTATTTTATGTCATATTTCGTGTTTATTGCTTGTTTTGCAATAAAGATATGAGGGAAATGTCATTTCTTGGTATACCCTGTACATATGGCAATGTTGACAATAAAGCTGACTTGACTTGACATGACTTGACTTTTTGTCTCGGTCTCAGACAAAGAGAGAACGTTTAGTTCAAGGCTGATCAAGACTACAGTTGCAGGGATGTCACTTAACTGCCTCTGTGTTGTCTGATTTATTTGTTAGCTGTCTGAGAGAAGATACCAGCCAGTTCCTCCTGAATAAAATCCAGTTTCCTAAACAACAAAGAGTTCATCTGCAAAACAGAAACAGTGGTTCGTAAATCAGGCGAGTTTAGGCTATAGACTGTGTGGTCTTGGTCTCAACCTCTCAAAGTTTTGGTCTTGTCTCTGTCTCAATACACTCTGGTATTGATCATGACTGGTCTGGATTTAGTTTATGTGATTTTTTTGGGGCCACACATGAAATCTTGTTTAGGGACACCAGCTTTGTGTGTAGGCTAGACAGTAACACTGATTCCTATTAACTTGGACCTAATTCAGCAGTTATAATATAATTATAATGTAAATATAACACTGTTAGAATGACCATAAAACATTAAATGGGTAAGTCATGCGCATTTTAAAGTCATGGTGTAATAACGATCTGATGATGGGGGCTGGCACTACTCATGTCAGACGTGTTAAAAGACGGATGTGAGAAATGATCACAAACGGCACAGTCAGGAAGCAAGCGCGCACATGGTCTCCATGATAATCCCTCATCAGCACGGGTAAAGAGCTCATCAAGTCTTTCTTCCACCTCCGGGTCCTCCTCCTCTCTGCTCGGATAGAGCTCTCACCTGTGCCCGGATAGAGTGCATGCAAACTCCGCAGATCATGCGGGCATCACCGGTGTCGCTCTTCCTGCTGACAGTGGTTTGCATTGACGCATACAAGCCTGTCATCATCGTGCATGGTATCTTGGATGGACCAAAGCAGTTCCAGACGCTGTCTCGGTACATAGAGAAGGTAGGACGTGTTAATAATACACGTAAAAGTCTTAAATGCAACAGGTTATTTTAGTTAAGTACAAAAATATTCGCCTGTATTTAAAGTTGCAAAAGTGAAAGTACTCTATGTGAAGAATGACCAAGAATAATGTGTTAAATGGTTTTATTATAATTGGTTATGTACTGTGTGATAATATCACTTTATCACAGCTGAAGTTTTTTTATACTCACGCAAGTACAAAAAAGAGGCCACAGTTTACAGAGAGTGGACAGAGGAGCAATTATTTATCTATCTCTACTTTATATGACTGCTTTATCTCACTGTCTGCGTCTGTGTGGGTCCATCTTAAACTTTTTTCTTGTAATGACCTTCCTGTTAGCTGTGCAGAGTTTTAATGATCTTACTCCTGCACTTAAAAAAAGAAAGTTATTTTTACAGGAGAGGACAGGCAGCTATGGTTGCCAGAATTTTACCGCAATAAATAACTGACATGAAACATCACAGTTTTCACTGTACAATAAAAGTCTTTTATGTCAAATACTTTATTCTGTATAAATTACCTTAAATAGTCTTTACATAAATGCTGGATGAATAAAGGGATGAAATATGAATGTGATGTGACATCTGAGTGCGGACTAGACTAGTACAGTCCATTTACCACCAATTTCTACATCCTCTCTTGTCTTGTAATGTGATTATTTTCTAGGCGTCGATTGAGCTGGCTGATAACGCTGTCATGTAATTTATTTCAAGACAGGACAGTCATCATGCCAGTTGATTTAATCAGTACTGTTGTGATTTTAAAACTGATACAAGAAATTGTATTTTTGATGCTCAATTCCTTTTCCCATTTAAATCAGCAGTTCGATGCCCACCTCCTCCATCTTTGGGCAAATACTGAACCCCAAGTTGCTCCCAAAGCAGTCGGTTTCATTTTGATAAATTTAACTGCGAGTGTCAGACTTCCCATTTCACCGTTACCTACTTTCCAGTGAAGTGAAAATCAGCGGTTTCAAGGTGTTGATTTCTGTTCCTGTGTCTAATCGTCATGATCACTTCTCTACAGCCCACATCTGATTGAGCTGCCTGATATGATCATGGCGGTTGATATGATCAGTACACTTGTGATCCTGTTAATCTGTTCTCACTTCACTTTATTTAAATATTGATTCACAGGTGCATCCAGGCACCCAGGTGCCGGTGATTGACCTGTATGACAACCTGGCCAGCCTGAAGCCACTGTGGAAGCAAGTCGAAGGCTTCAGGAAAGCGATCTACGCCATCATGCAAAAGGCTCCTGATGGCGTCCATCTTCTGTGCTTCTCACAAGGTCCTTTCTCCCATTCACACAAACACAGCAAAAAAGAAAAGCAAACCCTTAGAGTTCTTCTGCGAGTACAAGACTGATGATAAGAAATAAGAGCTCATAAGAACTGAGGTAGAGTGATGAATTCCCAGTGATTAGAGCTCTTACTAAACGTTGACTGATTTTCCAACCAGGCACAGTGGAAAACTGCCCCGAAGTGACGCCAAAGGCCCCAGGTTCACAAATCTTTCTGTGTATTTGCCCCACTAAATTACAACATGAACAGGATCCTGCATTATTGCCTCATATTGTGGCGCTCTCTTGTCGATTGACCTATTTTCACATGGTGTGTATTCATAAATAAAGATGCAAGCCAACACCCAGAAAACCTGCTATAAAAAAGCTGCTATTTATAGAGTTTTTGTGTACACAGTGCTTGATGGGAAACAAACATGTTAGTCCAAGAACAGGTGATATGACAGCAGGGCAGCACAGTGGTTCAGTGGTCAGCAGGTTTCCTCACAGCAGGTATGGTTTCCTCCCACAGTCCGAAAACATACAGGGGAACTCCACTGGTTTTCCCCATCAGTCTGTTTCCAGGTGTTTGGGAGTTGGTTATAGTCTTTTGTAGCACCAGAGGGAGTTGTGCAAAGTGATAAATTGCCCCTAGGGATGTTGCTCAAGTCAGCGTTGATTGTGGTTGAAAGTCTGAAAATGAAATAAGTCACGGGGAGTAGAGTCAGAAAGACTGAGCTGTGAGTTTGTCAGAGCCCTTTAGCCTGCTCCTCATCTCTGATTGAGGCTCAAAGTTACATTAGCCACTACTAACATAACACACCCAAACCATCAGTGCACGTAAGTCCCCATGTTAAAATGCACAACTTCACAGCAGAAATAAACATGCCTTTGTACAGCCTGGTACAAAAAACAGTTCACGAGAACTGTGAACCATGTAAGACATGTTCATCTCTGACAGTCACTTCATACATAATAAGCAAAGTTACAGAGGCGTCAGTCAGTCCGTCAGACGCCGTGATAAACTCTCACTGAGAGATAATATTAGAGTACAAGGACGACAGGAGATGACACAGAGCGAAGAGGGACAGAGCGTCTGAACCTGAAGGCCAGTTTAATAAAATAACCATGAGAACATGTCGGAACATACCACGATGCAAAAACTGCATGGCAACTTATTTGTCTTTCTCGAGGACTCCCCTGCTCATTATACAAACACACACACACACACACTTTCCCGCCTTTAACTTCCACTTCCACATTTCTTGCATACAGAGATCTGTATCTGCTCTTTAGCACTGAGACATACAGCTGTCTTTCACAGTAAGTCCCAGTGAGCCAAAATAGTGTGATAGAGATGCAGCATGCACAGTAGCATGACCCTGACAGGGCACATACAGTAGAGACAAACAACCATTAACCTGCATGTCTTTGGACTGTGGGAGGAAGCCGGAAAAAACACGGGGAGAACATGCAAACTCACATCAAAACAGTCAAGAATCTATAATCTCTCAGAGAAGTTAAAAAGTTCCTAAAAATGGTTTTATCGGGTACTTACAAGTTCACAGTTTTGTTAGCGCTTACCGTAACTTTCCAAATTTACCAGAACCCTCTAGTCTTGTTTTGGAAATCTATTTTTTATCCTTCCTCATAGGAAGTTCAACACATTAGTAATTAATACAATAAAACAAACAGACAGAGTTCAAGTGGAAATCAAATCACTGTCCAATTCTCATCCGATCCATCAGTTTATGACCAAATACCTCTCAGACTGATGATACTTCCAGCAGCGGCTGTGCTTGTGTTTATTGCAAATTAGCATTTATGTGCACACTAAACTAAAGATATTCATCATGGTTAATGCGATAGCCTATCATGTAGCTAAACTTGTTAGAATCGTTGTTGCGTAGAGGCTGCCAGCTCTCACATATTAACCGTGAGACTCGTGCAATTGTCGGGTTCACACGCAGCGAAAAGCAGATTTACTGATGTCACCGTGGTGCCAAAAGAGGACACTGACAAACATGACAGAGCAGCAGCATTATTGGCAGCAGTCTCTTCTCACACCGTGCACCAACTCTGAAGCTTTCACGATTTCATGAGAAGTATTTGTGGTCCATGAAAATCACAAATGTGTTGTAACTGCACCATAATATTGAAATGCAGGAATATTACCTAATTTTATGATGTTGGTTGATCTTATACGGGGTTGCAAACATATTTGTTGCCACGCCGCACAAACAGCTCTTACATCAAATAAGAGGAAGTCTCAATACCACTTCCTCATGGCCAATAGGCCAATAGTGCACACTGTTTTTATTAGATTGCTATTTGATAGAAGCTGCTGAAGAGTGACATGAAAGCGGGGCGATACAGAGAGGGTGGGATGATGTGTCATGCAGCAAAGGGCTACAGGCAGCAATTGAACCGGTGCGGCTGCAGTAAGGATTGGGCCTTCGTAAATGGGATGAATAATGTGACCCAAAGGGCCCCTGAAGTTGAGTATTTAAATCATCATCGTGCATCAGTATTTATCCGAGCTCTCGTTTATCAGCTGAGAACATTGGCTCATGATTTAGCTGCCAAAGCATCAACGAGAAAATGATGTCAAATCCAAACAAAGTAATTCAGCTAAGAACTCTGTCCCTCCCTTCTCTTTCTAGGTTGGCCTGCTAGTTTAATAGAATCTAGTTTATCCTGCAGGATCCACTGTCTATGTACAATGTCACTGTTTGTCGATGTAGCGACTTGTTAACCCTCACATGGGTCCCATTTTTCAATGCCCTTTCGCCCCCCTGCACTCCCTACTCCATATTTTGGCAATAAAATGAATCATTCAAGAGAATGCAGGAAAACGCTGGTTGTTTTCCCGATTTAAGGCCATGATGTCTGGAGGCTGGCAGGCCCTGCTTGATTATTTACTCGTCTTTTCGTCTGTACAAAATTGTGAATTTGGCTGCAAGAACTTTGACGCATGATGACCCCGACCCTCACCTCATTTATAAAATCAGTTCACCGATACCGAACGTCACTCCAAACTAAACAGAAAGTTTGTCTTCATGTTCTGACTCTTTTGTAGGTGGTTTAATTTGCCGCGCTCTTCTCTCCACGACTCCAGACCACAACGTGGACACATTCATCTCGCTGTCATCACCGCTGGCCGGACAATATGGAGGTCAGGAAGTGTTGTTTTTTCTAGATAACCCTTTGTCCTCCAGAGAATAATGATATTTTCTCTCTGCTGATATAAAACTGGACTTTTTCCCCGTCTTGCTCCACAGACACAGACTACCTGAAGCGGGTGTTTCCTGAATGCATGAAGAAGACAGTGTATCGTCTTTGCTACAACAAAGTGGGACAGGAACTTTCTATTTGTGACTACTGGAAAGGTGAGAATGAGAGAGGGCGTCTTGAACTTTAATTGAGAAGAAAAAGACTGACAAGATCTCATAAAACATGTTTTCTGCACAGACCCTCACCAACGGACCCGCTACCTGAAGAGCAACAGCTTTCTGCCGGTGCTTGATGGCGTCAAACCGCACAAAAGCATCAAAGGTAATGAGATGAATTATTGTCATACTCGATATGTGGATGAGCAGCAAAAACATGCTCGGTAAAAGAAAGGAAAAATGCATTTCTTCATTTCACGTCCTCAGCGTGGAGGCAGAACTTCCTGCGCATCAAGAAGCTCGTGCTGATTGGAGGACCGGACGACGGCGTCATCACACCATGGCAGTCCAGGTTTGACTGTGATGAATTTATTATTTACAAGCATCCTGACAGAAAAGGGAACTACAGTGATTCCCTCTTCTTCACGGAGAAAGCAAACCTTTAAATCACAGACTGTATCCAACATGGACGAGCTTTGCTTCTGCTTAATGTATTAATAATTCATGTTAACTTGTTTTTAAGAAGAATCCTGACTCTAAATATTAACATCCTGAAATGTAACTGGAAAAACCGTCAGTAGATTAGTGCGCCGCCTGCAGGTTTGCCTCTCAGGCTGCAGGCAGGCCGGGTCACACTCCAACATCAATACATCAACAAAAAATCCCTCATCCTTTAGTTAGTAAGTAACTTTAGTGTTTAGAGAGAGTAAAGTTACTAACAGAGCTAACCGAGTTAACTGGTCAAAGTAGCAGCAGAGGTTTTGAGGCGCCGTCACCTCGACTGACCTGTTTCCTCTTTTCTTAACAGCCACTTTGGATTCTATGACAGCAACGAGAAGATTGTAGAAATGAGGAACCAGGAAGTAAGTCACAAACATTCCTGCACCTAATGGCAAACGGTATCACTTCTTCGAATGACCCTGTGTCAAATGACGGATATGTCTTCCATCCTCTCTCCTCCTGACAGTTTTACAAGAACGACACATTTGGCCTGAAGACGCTGGACGCCCGCGGGGACGTGTCGGCGTGCGTCCAGCCTGGAGTGAAGCACGTCATGTGGCACTCCAACTTCACCGTGTTCACGAACTGCATCGAGAAGTGGCTCACATAAAAAAGAGAGAGAGAGAGAGTGTGTGAGATATATAATATATTTTCATTTTGTACCGTGATTATCAGGTAAATGACTAAATGTAAATGTAAAATGTGATTTTCAATGATTGTGTTCTGACTTTATATTTGAAAACAGCTTTAAATGTAGCAAATATGTTTGTTTTTACTTTCTTCTGATAAAAAAACACTTTTATACACAACCAAGAAGTTGTGGTCTTGTCTTTATTTTTAATTTCCTCTAAATAAACGTCCTCAAACGTTCCTTTAACGTTACAGGTAACAGTCTGAAGGGACACAGCTGCCCTCTACTGGAAGTTTGTCTTCCTCTCTTTGCTCTTCTGATACAAATTATGGAAAGTTTCAACCAGCAGAGGGCATATGTCATATGTGAGACACAGTAACAGTCATGTTACAGCATCATGTGTATCAAAGCTCTACAAAAACACAATAAGTAGAAATGAAGAAGAAACAAGCAGCAAAACAGCATTTTACAGCATTTTAAGGGAATTGCAGTATTTATTGTTTGAGGCTGTTGGTGTAACAACTCTTGAATCTGTTGATTCAGCTTTTCGTGTTGTTGTAATTAATAAACACAACATTAAAAAATCCAGCCTTAAAATTGACAACAGACTTTATTAACATTTTCAAATTGATCCTGACAGTTTCATTGTTGGGACGTTTGTCCTGATAATCTGTGTAGATGAATGACGTCCACTCAGCACGTCGACTCCTTTGTCCTTTACACATGATTAGATTAAAGCGGCACAGCGTGTGCGACCAATCAACACGATTGATTTTATTTAATGAACTGAGTCTGATGAAGTCTGATGTGAATTTATCTTTTAAAATATGTACCATATATTTCCATCAATTCCTAATTCAGATTGTTGACGTGTTATTTATGTAAGAAAATACATTGAATAAAAAAAATATGGAAAAGTAACAACTAATTAAATATAAGAGACAAAGTCATAATTATGGCAACCTCTCAGTCTTTCTTACTTTATCTCTGTGACAAATGATCTCATAAGTATGAGATACTTTATTATAATTTTGAGGTGTTAAGAAGTTTCTGACTTCATTCAGCAGGACGAAACCTCAGTGATATCTGAACATCCAGACATGAAACACATATTCATATCATCCAGTGTGACTTACACTTCTTCTGGATGTCATTATAGATCATGTTCAATGTGAATAACAGAACTCACCTGAGAAATGTCAGAATTTTAATTTTTGTTCAGTGTCAAAATAATCCAGTGACAGTTATCTGTACATGCACGCGTGCACTGCAAACAGGAGCCGCTAATGATGAATTTAATGGTGTTAATATCTCTTATTTATAAATGAGCCATTTTACGATTATTTTAGTAGCAGAGGTCAGTTGTGCATGTGTGTGTGTGTGTGTGTGTGTGTGTGTGTAGTGAGGAGTGCCGACATGTCGCTTTTTTTTTAAGAACAAACAGCCAATGTTTGAACACCTCCTCCCTCCCTCTCCTCGCGCCGCTCCAAACAGGTATGACCGCTGACGTCAGCAAGGTGACACCCACCACCACCACCTCTCTTCCGCTGCTCCGGTGTGTGTGTGTGTGTGATTGCAACGAGACTCCAGCAGCTCAGCTCCCGGTGGAGATTTACCTAAAAACACACAACTTGTCACCTATCGCTTACTTTGTGTGTGTGTGTGTGTGTCGTGCCTCAGCCTCATTTGACACGAGACCACAATGAAGATTTCTCCCTCCTCCCGTGACGGATTTTAAACTTTGCGTGGCTTTCAGCGCGTGAAGCCGGCGAGGACTCGAACGTAAGACTCCCCAAATACTTTCTAAGAATGCTAATTGTTTTATGTATGCAGACTGTTTGCACTGACGCTCCACTTTCACGGGCTGACGTGACTCCGCTGCACCTCGGCTGCTTAAAATAAATCCACAGTTCAACTATTTTCCACTGGATGATGAGGAGCTTCCCGTTGTGGACATGTCGTATGCTGTTTAGTGTTTCCCGGAAAAGGATTTCAGCTTCAAACTGTTGCATTAAAACGTCTAAAAGTCACGCGTAAAGACAGCAAATCGCGTATTTGGTTAAAACTCACAGTTTCCGTGTGCAGAAAAATCACTTTCGCGTTAAAGCCGTGCGTAAAAATGCTCTTATCTTATCTTAAATGCGTTAAAGTGATTCGTGGAGGTCTCATATTTCATTTAGAACCATTTGGAAATGGCGAACGGGTTCATGGAGAGACTAAAAAAAGGTTCATTCATGGACTGACTTCACTGTCAGCGTGGCTCAAGGTCGACGTGTACCGCCCTGTGGGAAGCTCGTGTAAACACCCAGCAGATGTAAGCTGCTATAAAGCAGGCCAAAAAAACCTCCATGCATGGGAGAGATAAAAGGAAATCACAAATCAAAGCACCAGGGAGACACTTAATATGTCAAACTGCTTAGATAACTGCTCAAAACTTCCTCTGACCTGGTTTTAATGTGAAAAATGAAGCCTGGCATCAACGCCGGCTGCTTCCTCCTGCTCCTTTGCTGTGATTAAGACCGACAGTGCAGTTAAAGATCGGTTAGAGCTCTAAACCACTCCTGGAAATGCGTTTTTCTGTTTTGATCCGCAGGTTTTCCGTCATCTATCGGACATCGACCCGTCCACGATGTCCTCCCGAGGTAAAAATGACCTGTGCCGAGTGTGTGGCGGAGCCCTGCAGGGAAACCAGAGGCGGTGGTTGTTTGGGGGTCGAAATAAGAAGAATGGTCAGCCTCACACCCCGACAGAGTCCCTCAGGGGAGGAAGTCTGTCCAGGTCCTCGCAGAGCAGCCCCTGGGGTGAGTCTGGAGCGTAAAATGAATCACATACTGTGTCCTTGTTGAGGAAACTCCTGACTCAAACTTTGTTTTTACTCCTCACAGGCAGCACATTATCTCTTGGTTCGTCAGCGTCTCTCTCCAAATCCCAGTTATCCCTGAGCTCCCCGTCCAAAGGAATGGATCTGCTCTCGGTGTTGACTCACATACTGGGGCAGTCTGTGCCGCGGGGCGGCGGGCAGGGGGAGTTTGTGTGCGGCAAATGCATGTGCGCCCTGGAGCGGGTGTTCAAGTTCGACTCGGTGATAGCCAGGGTGAGGGTGCTGTCGTCCGAGAGGCTGCAGAAGCTGACGCAGGAGAGGGACAAGATCAGACAGTGGGTGCGCCAAAACTACTGCCACAGACACCCGCAGGAGTTCCAGAGCCGGGGCAGCACCAGCGAGGAGGATGGAGAGGCGGAGAAGGAGGGCTACAGGGAGATGCTCAGAGAGAATATGGCTCTCTCAGAGTACGAGTGCTGGTCTGAGAAGTGGGATACGTGTCCGTATTTTATAAGAACGGGTAAAAGATGTAGGAAGGGGAAAGGATGTGAAGGCTGCGACTCCTTACGAGTGTCCGACTCGGACTACGAGTCTGTTTGCGGGGTTCCTCGCCACTTACCTTTCCAACCTTTCTCCCCGTTGCCATTGTCACGGGACAAATCTCAGAGCATGCCCCTCCACTGGCAGAGGATACCGTCCATCAACTCCACCCCGTCTTCCCTGGCAGGGTCAACACTCTCCTTACAAACGTCTTCCCGCACCGAGTCCGTTCAGTCTCTGGACTCTCTCGACGGCAACGACCCGTTTGACTCACCAGGTGAGTCTCGGTCTGCCTACTTTTTGCTGAAAGAGCTGAGGAGTATCGAAGGGAAGCCGATCAGCTCGCCATCGGGGAGCAGGATCCCAGTTCTGGGGAGGAAGGACGGCAGGTACTTGGGGAAAGCCGGAGAGATGCCGTCCAACTCGGTGAACAGGGTGCTGAGCTTTGGGGATGTGGAGAACGGAGGGGATGTAGTGGATGGAGAGGACGGCGATGTGCTGACAGAGCTGAGGGACGAGTTCATGCCTCTTCATCAAGAGGTGAGCGACTCTTACAATATACTGTATGTATATAAGGGAGCTGCTCTGACCAGATGCTCTGTGTGCCAGCAGCTGTAAATATTGACACAATGGGCTGCAATAGATGATCCGGGAGCAACTGGGGCCAGTCCAGCAGTCCAACAAGATCACAACTACACATTTCACCTCGCTATATAACACTACAGACACGTTTACTATGAAATCATTTGTCATTTCAGAGCGCAACCGGTCGGGTTCACAACGCCGTCAGGCACATGCAAGGCCAGCTGGACCAAGCTGTGTCCCGCATCAGGACGCTGGAGGCCGAGCTGAAACACGGGAGGAGCAAGCAACCAGCTGAAGTCAACGGATCGGAAGACTGGGCACCTGTGAGTACTCGGGAGAGCCAGGAATGTGATGCTGCAGGGAGTGGTTTAGCTTAGCTTAGCATAAAGACTGCAAACAGGTAGCCTGGCTGTGTCCAAAGGTAACACAACCTGCATAGGAGCTCCATGATTAAAGGTTAGGTTCACAATTTTTCAACTCTTTCTTAAAACATCAGTCAGGAGCACGTTGGAACAGGTTTCGCCTGCTGTCATCATTCATCCTGTTAATAGATGAGACAAAACTTTGGATGCTGAAAGATCAACTTTAGGATGCGTTTCCGAGTCAGGACTGTGGAGTTTGTGCTCCATCACTTAGGGCAGTGGTACTCCGACTGGTAGGTGGACTCCTGGTGAACTTAAAACCATCAAAATACTACGACTTTTTTTGAATGGAAATAAAGAGAGATCTGTGAGTGATTGCATAATGTCCTTTAGTATCAGTACCTGCTATGTCGACACGTTCATGCACGCATTTACTGCGTAGACATCCATGACTAGTTATGAGCTAAAATGTGACGTGAAAGATGGTAAGCGGAGATAAAACTGCTCTCTAGTGTCTCTGCTTCTGAGTGAACTGTAGTCGGCCTACGCCGCTGCGTGCGTGGTGTAAAATGTTTAAGAAACACAGACTAAGGGATCTTTTAATGGGCAGTGTGAACAAGAGGAATGACTACAGCATTATTTATTGAAAAGATATGAGAGTGCTGTCCAGTGCCTCAGTCTCAGACAAAGAGGATGGGGATGTCACTTAATTGCCCGTGCATTCGCTGATTTATCAGCCAAGTCTTCTGGAATAAAACCACAAAGAGTTGATCTGCAGAGCGTTGGAAAATGCTTTGAGGCGATGTTTAGGTGTTGACTTAGGTGTAGATCTTGGTCTTACCTCAGTCTCACTCTGGTCTTGGCCCATGTTTAGTTGGTCTTGACTACAACACCGTCAAACTGCTGAACTGCTTTGAGAAGGTTAATAACATTAAAATAAGTAAGTGGAGGTTGAAGTGAGACGATCGTGACGTTGTGATGTAATAGCTGTTTCGTGTTTTTTTTTTTACCAGCTGTCATCAGAGATAATCGCCTCTAACCTTATTTTTTTTTAAACACATGAAAAACAGGTTTGTTACACGGTGCACCATTACACGGCAGCTCCTCGGTCACATGTCCAAACAGCTCCATAAACCGCACTTTGAATGTTGACTGAGCACAAATATACCGTTGTGAAAGGAATGGAGGGTTTTTTTTTTTTTTTCCTGTGCCGGTGAAAGGGTGTGTCCACATTTCTTCATTTACAGGTTCAGATAAAGACACACACACACACACACACACACACACACACACACTTAGCCTCTCTCTGGAATCTTCCCCGACCGGTGGAGTTTGCCCCGGGCTCAATCATCTGAAGATAGAAGATATCATTAAAAGGCTTCTCAGCTGCTTTATAGAGGCCGTGTCCGCATGACCGGTGCTTCTATGAAGTACACCGTGTACTTCCTGGTGTAGTACGCTAATTTCACCAGGGTAATGTTCTAAGTTCAAGTATGGCTGTTGTAAACTTACCGGATACGATGATCACAATATTTTACTGCTTCTTCTGAGCATTAGTGCCAACATTTGACTGCCAAAATATTAATGTAAATCATATCTACAACTTGGATTTGTATATAGCCGTATTTACCGCAACCTCTACAGCTCCAGCAGCTTCCTCTGCTGCCGATTTCACGATGCTGATGGTCCCTCCCATCCGGCTATGTAGCCAAAATGGTGACCACTGTCAACCTCCATCTCCCGAATACTCGCAGCCATAACTGTCTGCGTGAACTTACTTAAAATAGCAAGTTTAACTATCGTCAGGAGATCACCAGAGTGATTTGGATTCGTCCTCTGGGGACCATGACCGACTGTTAAGCCTGTCAGAACGAGGGGCGCCGTGTTCACGTGACGATTTGAATATCAGTAAGGTTCATTGTGAAACGCGTGGGAGTCGCAGCATGTTTGAACATTAGAGGCGTTCAGGACGTGCACAACCAAATCTGTATTTTTTCAAAGTGAACTGACTTCACTCGATCATCATAAATATTAAAATGATCACGTCAGTGCTAAATAAACAAAGAGAGCGTTCACCTAGAAGATGTTGATTAAGGCTGCAGGTAAAGATTATTTTAATTATTAATAAATCTACTAATAATTAAATCTAATCTAATCTGCATTCATCAAACTGACAAACTGTTGCTAGTCTATATAACAGATGTTTATGGTTTAGAAAATATAAGAAAGTGCCTGTTAGGATATTTTCAGGTGTGTTGTGTTCCAACATCTCAAAGATAATCAGGTTAAAATGATGAATGTGAAGATTGAAGATGGTTGACACGATGAATTGATAATCTAAATATTTGCTGATGAATCGACTAATTAAATTGTAATTGTTTGAAACAAGCTGTGGATAGCAAGGTTATATTTTTCTTTTCTTTTTGTGTAAGAGGCATTTTTAATCAAACATTTGATGGTTTTTGGTTCTCAGATTTTATTTGCATACATTACGTTGTATTAATTGTAATATATTTGTATTTTTGGACTGTTTGTTGGGCGAAACAAGACATTTGATTATGCTATCTTCTACAGTTTTTACGATTAATCCAGAAAATAACCTGCAGATTTAAGATTTATTAAAATAAATCAAAGTTGCACTCCTTAGATCCTCAGTATATTTTGAGCTCTACTGAATCGTTTCATTGAGAGTTTCATCCACTGCTCTGACTTTTCCTTTGTTTTCCTCCAGCTCGTCCAGACGGAGGGTGGCGTTTCCCTGCTGCAGAGCCTCGGTCATTCCCTCCACAGCCGGGAGCGCCTGATCCAGGTGGGTGAGGTGATGAGGGCAGACAGGACTCAGTCATGCACGCAGCAGTCGGATCTTCTACCTCTGCGACTGGCTCGGCCTCAAATCTCACAGGAATGTTGTTTGTCTTTGAAGTCACTGTACGCCCTTAAAGTGGCAGTGCCAAAACTGCATTCGCCTCTGTGTGCTCAGCACATTGTACCACTGACACTGAAGTATGTTTTCACAAGCTTTGATCGTGACTGCCCTTATTTTTAGCTGCTGGTTACGTTTATGATTTACAGCAGGGGTGGACTGTTGTACTTATGATGGCTGAATGGCTAAAGTAAATATGACTGTTGTCTGAGAGAGATGGCTTTATTATCTGACGGAAAGGGTGCTTGAATGAATTAAAGCACATTAAAAGGGTTCCCATACATCCTGGAAAACCTGGAAAACAGTTGACTACTTTTCCAGTCATGGAAAATGAGAGAATATGCTAAATATCCTTGAAAATCCTGTGAGATTGAACCTCAAAGTTGTCTCCACGGAGCCTTGTTTTAGATTTCCACTCAATATTACTACTAAAGGGGCAGATAAAAGTTAATAATCTTGGCAAGCTTGATTCTAACTTTGAGGTTTGTAAAGTTCAGTCTTTGTCGGGCAAACTTTTAGGCTGTCAGTGGTGTTCAGCAGCAATGATAAGCAATATTTGAACAGAGCATTGACACACACACGGCAAAACATCTCAAGCTCATTGACAGAGAGATATGACCTGGAGAAGTCCTGGGAAATGATCTCTAGAAAAGAGCTGGAGCCTTGATTTAAAGATTATCAAAAAAGTGAATGTGTAACTAACCTGTGCTGGTTGTGGTTTTATTCTGTTTACAATCTAATAGCTCATTTTATTTGATAAATATCCGTTTTCCTGATGAGAAACCAGTTGCTTGTTAGCTTAGCTTAGCATAAATACTGGGAACAGGGGGAAACCGCTAGCCTGGCTCTGTCCAAACATCACACAAAGAGAATAGGTGTTGGTAGACTGATTTTGTTTGCTGTTCTTCTCATTTTCATGAGCTTGGCCTCTGTGGTATTACTCAGGGTTAATATGCCTGAAGTGGCTTCATAAACTCTCATAGACTCTTCTAACAGGTACTTCCTCTCTTCCAGGAGTGCATGAGTCTGATCCGAAGGCTGTGTGCGGAGGAGGGAGCAGGCACTGAGCTGATCAACAAGCTGACTGAGAACCTGAAGGAAATCCTCTCTGACAACAAGGTTAGAGCTGACACTCCTGATCACTGACATTTAGCGCTGGGCCTGCTCACGATGACATGAAGTTACCCGGGCACTGAAGCGTAGCAGTTTTCAGCATGAGCAGGCAGACTTTTAGCTGATAGTTATCAGATTTGATCCTCCTGTCCCGGAAGCCTTTTGTGCGAGGCGTGCAGATCTTGTGATGAGTTTGTTTTTCCACCTCAGACCTGCAGGAAGTTTTTTTTGTGTTAACACCATCGTTTCTTTCATTAAATCACACAAAGATAAACATACAAAGCCCCTTTTTATCAGCGTAGTCTGGGAGAAAGTATCAGCTGATTGAAGTGCCTCAGAAAGAAAGAGGGATGAGAGTCTCTAACTGACCTCAGTTAGGTCATATGGTGTGTTTGGTGGATGAATCCTTTTAGACAGACTGCTGAGAACTTCTTTAATGCACCTGAAAGTACAATGTAAGGCTGCAGCTAATGATTATTTTGTTGATTGTCAAAAATTTGTGATGTTAGTCCAAGATGACCTCTACAAAAGTGTCAGGTTAACGATCCAGACCACAAATATATTCAGTTTACTGATGTATGACAACAAAAAGCATCAAATTTCAAAGAATTCAAGCAAATATTCGCAGTTTTTGCTAATGAAACGTCTTAATCCGGGTTCTGGTCGTGGTGGCAGCAGATTTAGCAGAGCATTCCAGACGTTCCTCTCTCCAGAAACACATTCCAGCTCCTCCTGGGGGAACCCAAGGCGTTCCCGAGCCAGATGAGCTCCGTAGTCTCTCCAGCGACTTCTAGGTCTGCCGTGGCGCCCAGGAGGCATCGTAATCAGGTGGCCAAACCACCTCAGCTGCTCCTTTTTGACCCAAAGGAGCAGCGGTTCCTCACCCTATCTCTAAGCAGAGCTCAGCCAAGCTGTGGAGGAAACTTAGCTGCTTTTATCTGCGATTTGTTGGGTCACTTCACAAAGCTCACGACAGGGATAGACTCGAAAATCGAGAGCTTTGCCTTCAAGCTCAGCTCCCTCTTCCACACAATGGTCGGGCACCAATCTGCTCCATTTTCCCATCACTCGTGAACAAATACCAAGTTGTATTTAAATCTAAACTGGATGTTTCAAATGTTTTTTTGTCGTCTGTAGGCTGCCTTGGAGGCTTTGAGGTCCGAAATGTCCGAGAAAGAGAAGGGCATGGAGAAAGAGATCGAGGCGCTGAGGAAGGCTGGAAGAGACCGAGAGCGAGACCTCGACACACTCAACTTCGTGCTGCAGTGTAACCAGGATGTTATCAACGTGAGACGTTAGAAACCAAGCATGACATTGCATGCACTGTAGTTCAAAACACACGCACACCCACATTCTTACTACATTGTGTGTACAGTATTTAATTGTTCTCCCGTGCACTGTTGACTCTGCGCGCACTTGAAGTTTTATTTAGATCGACCCGCGTGTTGTGCTTGCTACAGGACCTGCGAGTGGCTCTGGGCGAGAAGGAGCGACTGCTGAAGGAGGTGGAGAAAGAGAGGGAGGTGTGGAGACGGAGGGACCGGGCCCTTGATACTGTCCTGCAGGAGAAGGAGACTCTGATCCACTGCCTGAAAGAGGAGCTGGAGAACCGTCGGAAAGATGAGACGGTAATCTACGTACAGAGGGAAAATGTCATGAGCTTGCTGTTGTGGATTGTATGGACGAGTTTTCTAATAGTTGCAGCATGACTGAGGTATGAAGTGACGTTCACTCTTTGTTTTATTGAGCACAGAGACCGCAGTCCTTCTGGCTTTAGATGAGTTCTGTCTGTAAACACTGACTCCAGTGACCATGGGGAAACTTTTACTCACAACATGTCATTTTCCTCCTCCCTGACTCTGTGATTGGTCAGGAGTCGGCCAGCAGAGGGAGTCAGCTGGCAGCCTTGTTGGAGGACAGAGTGGGGAACAGCACCATCTTGTGCACGGAGGTCACCAAACTCACCACAGCCCTGCAGGAGTACCAGGACCTGGTGCAGGTGAGACGCATGAAAATCACACGACACATCAACAACGAATCTGCGCCTTTCTAACCTTTCCTTTTGCCTTTTTTTTCCCCCACCAGAAGCAGCAGGAGAGTCACAGTCAGACGGTGTCCTCTCTGACGGATCAACTCCAAGGCGTTCGGCAGGAGCTGAAGGAGAAGCAGAAGGAGAAGAAGGAGGCCGATCGATCCTGGCAGAACAACAGAGAGGACAGAGAGAGACAGGAGAGGAAACTGAGGGACAGCCTGGAGAAGAGAGACAAACTCATAGAGGTAAAGTGCAGAAATCTGCAGGGGTGTAGATGGTGCGTGTTCGTGTTGTTAAGAAAAGATAAAAATAAAATATATAAAATTATATGTAGAGCTGCAACAATTCGTCAATTTATCAATGAGTTGCAGCTATTGTAACAGTTTCAGTAATTTTTCAAGCAAAAGTACCTCAAGCATCTGAAGGAATATATAATGCTTTATCACTGCAAACTGAGTATCTTTGTGTTTTCGACTGTTGGTCCGACTGATCTGAGCTTCGTTTTTAATAATAACTGACTCAAATATTTGATTTTTCTTCACTGTAGCAAATCCTGCTGGATGCCGAGGAGCGGGACCAACTGTTCAGAGAGCTGCAGCAGAACCTGCAGAACAAACGCGAACCTCTGACCGCCGTCAAACACACACTGTGACAGACGAGGACGGACGAACTGCACGGAGACGAGACTACTTTTGCACTTTCTGCACCACCTTTTCAGCATATTTATCGTGGTGTATATTAAGTCTATTTATATTTATCTCTCTACATTTTATGAGGTTTGCCTTTGCACACCTGCCGTTGGCCAAAGGAAAAGTCGAATTTTCCATAATTACTACTAAACTCTCTGGAGTGAATCAGTCATTTCAGACTTCGGGAGTCAGACACAGGCTGATTGTTTTCAGTGTGGAGAGACGTCAGGTCTAGCTTCTTATAGCTGGATGTTTAATACTTGATTTCAAAATCACCTGATCGCTGTATTTAGTTTATTTTGGGTCTAATTGTTAGGAGCTGATTTCATTTCATAGAGTGAGTTTGTTGCTGATACAAACGTGTCTGAATGGTATTGTTAGTGTGAAATTTGGGTATGATTGGGTAAGATTTAAATCTGTCTGTCTCCTTTCTATGAAACTCTTTGCAGTGTGTATGTGTTTTTTTTTTGTCTTTACTTTCTCTGAGCTGCATTTTTTCTGTTTACAGTGCTGTCACTTGTGGAGGGGAATACTTAGGGCCAAAATAATATTTTTAACTGCCTTAATTTTCAGTTTTTATGTCTCTCTCTTTTTTTTAAACTTTATTTTGGAACAATCCTCAGTTATCTTTAGTGTTTACACGTCTTGTATTGTTCGTCTGGGACTTATTACTGGAGACGTTTTCTTTCTTTTTAGCTCAAGAGAATTAAACACTCTGATTCAAATTATTTTATGTCTACAGACGCTGTTATTTCATAAAGCATCGCTGATGTTTGGTGATTAAATATGATCTTCAAACTACTTCAGGGTCTGTAAAATAAGTTTTCATCTATATAGTTAGTTCTCTCTCTGATATTAATCATACAGGTTTATGTTACGACCGTCACGTCTAATTATTTCAACTTAGTCTGTGAGAATTCATGATTTGTTTGTCATTGTGGCACGGGATGGGTTTAAATACTACAATACCCATGAGCCTCTGTTGCTATGGAAAAGAAGCCAGTCAGCGATGTTTCTTGCTGAGACGCATTCTGGGAATCTGAGTCAACTTTTAACTCTTAGTGTTTATGTTTCAGTAAAGAAGCACATATTTAATTTTGCATACATTTTGCATAACATTTCATAGTATTTCATGTAATAAATGACAGCCAGTATAAGTTACAATATTTATCTATATTAAGAGGGTAAAAATAAAAAGAGTTTAAGTATATAGAATGAATGCATTAAAGTTACAAATAATAAGTAAAATTTAAGATAACTAAAGAAATATAGGATAAGTATATAATAAGTATCTGTAGATGGTGGTTGAGCAGGATTTTCCAAAGAGGAGTTCAAAAAGAAGCAGATGTTTTGTGAGTTAATATTTTGTATTGACCATTTATTCATGCAGATCCAATCTGTATACGTGCTTCCACTCCGGCTCACGTATGAATCAATGGCCGTATAAAGAATGAATGGGCCTGAAATCAAACCTACTGTAAAAGGCCGTGTTGAATGACAGTGCCCCCTGTCTTCTCCCCTCGGTCCTATCAACACACAGCTCTGAGTTTCTAGTTACTTCAGGAACTGTTGCTATGGAGCTGAAAACTCAACACCTCACACTAAGTTTTACTCTGGATGTCTCTCAGTGGACACACTGAAGCAGAGAGGGCTTGTTTGTGGGGTGCATGTGAAGGTATGCAGGTCCAGTCGGTGCCTCACGATCGGACCGCAGTCCTGGCGTGATGGGACGGTCCGCTCCATCCGGCGTGCGGAGCGCCTGGTACGGCAGACTCGAGCCGGGCGGTCCGGGACTTGCAGCCGGGCTCGGAGCTACAGCGCCGCCGCCGGGTTCACCCCGAAGCTGACAGACGGCACAGCGGAAACAACCGAAGATAAGACCACGGGGGAGGAATGCGGAGAGAGTCGTGACTGCATCTGCACGAATAAGATGTCGAGACCCCAAACTACAGGAGTAACGGTATGAGGAGGGAGGACCAGATCCAAGAGTGGCTGACTTTAGTCTAATAATAATAATATAATTATAATAATAATCTGCAGATTACTCCTCATTACAGAGATTACACCAAAAACATCTAGACCTGTGTAGAAAACTGAGAATTTGTTGAACCTTCCTATAAATCCTCCTATAATATTAACTTTACTTTTTTACTAATATTAACTTTAAAGTGGTGTAAAAGGTATTTATATCAGTTAATTAGGTAAAAAGTAATTAAAGGACCAGTGCATGGCATTTAGAGGGATCATCTCAGAGTCCTCCTGGTGTGAAGGAGACGCCACAGTGACTATAAAAGATGTGAAAAAGCTCTATCAGGAGCCAGTGTTTAGTTTGTCCACTGGGGGCTACGTGTAGAAACATGGTGAAAGAGGACCCGCAGCGTCTGTAGATATAAAATGTTTATTCTAAGGCAACATGGCATTGATTCTTATACATATTTAGACTTATTATATTCAATTCCTGCCATATTTTTTAAATAGAGCCCCCTAAATCTTACACACTGGATCTTCTAGGGGCCAAAACATGAACTTTTGGCTCTTTAAAATTAATTTCTGCATCCAGCAACAATGCAAAAGTGACCACCATCGAATTGCTTTTTGGTTTTGGCTACAAATACCTTTCCACCACTAACTCAGCCTAACGTTCTTCTGAAGTTCCCCAGTGGTTCCCAGAGGACGTCTGTGGCCCCGTTCCCACCTACCAGCTTGCGTGAGCAGTGTGCGGGCGCCAGCGTCGCCGTGGCTGGTGAGTACATGCGGAGGGTTCGGGAGGTGGAGGGCCAGCTGCGCAGGCAGGCCGGCAGGGTGACCCAGGAGGGCGTCAAGCTGGAGAGGGAGAGGGGCCACCTGGAGAAGATGCTGCGCAGCCTGAGGGCTGATCTGACCGTGAACAGGAGGAGCTCGGAGGGGAGGACGAGGAGGCCGCCCACTGCTGAGACGGTCAGATACAGTTATTTAACCATACGATCCACGAGCACAACACTGAATTATTTATCGCTTGAGGGCTGTTGAAGATGCATTCAATGATGCGTTGTGACCTCTGACCTCCGTGTAGAGAAGAAACACCAAACTTGGACATTTGTACTTGTTTTAAGTGTCTCAGACGCTTTTAAACACTTCGAGATTTGGAGAGGCTATTTTTCAGTTTATTGTCTGCACAGTGCCACAGGAAATCTTACATGTAATGGCTCTCAAACTTCCATAAAACTTCCCCTCACACTTATTTTATTCATACGAAGCGCTTCGAATCATTTTAAAATCCTGCAAAATAAGTCAGCCGTTACAGCTTCATACCGCCCGTGATTGGGTGTAAGTGATACAGCAGATTACAGATGAATTAATTAACTTCGTGCATTGTGAACTCGATGGATATGAGATGTGTTCACTGACAGGTCTGCTCTGCTGCAGGAGACAGATGGTGCTGATTACTTGTTGTTGTGTGAGAGAAGAGAGCTGGCCCAGCTGAAACAGGATCTGGAGGGAGCACTGAGAAACACTCTGACCCAGCTCCAGGTGATTCACACTGTCACTGCTCTGTCTTCATTAGTGGACTCATTTTCCTTTAAAGCTTCCTCCTCTCCTCCGTCTCTGTCTCTCTGTCTCTCCCATGAGATTTACTGGCAAGACTGATGGAAGAAAAACAACACTGCCAAAGCATTCACGCAGCAGTGACCTCCAGCCTCCTCTCTTATCTGCGCTTTATATTTGCCGTTTTTTGGCATGGATGTTTTTAAGTGTTCATATAAAATAGGAGTCTGCTTGGTTTACAGCTTGTTTGAGCACCCAGGTGTCATTCAGCCGGCCTCAGACCTCAAATCCGTTCAATAAAGTCAATAAATTACTAACTAACTACTAACTAAAGTAAATTTAACCTGTTTTGGACGAGACAGTTGGGTTTTAGGTAAATTGTGGTACAACATTTTCACTTATTCTGACATTTTATTGACTAAACAATCATTGAATTGTTCAAGATCAAAAAATAATCTGCAGATAAATTAATAACAGAAATAATCATCACAGTTGCAGCTGCACTGTGTCCTCTTTAAGTCCCCGCTCCGTCTCTTCCAGGCTCTGGGCGAGAGCAGCAGACAGCTGCTGGACTGTGCCAGCGAGCGGGCTTGTGTGCTGGAGCTGCTGCCTCACTCTGCTGGAGGACACCGCAGCTCCGCTCAGACCTTCACCAAAGCAGACCCCGTCAGCCCGTTTACACCAGGTACACTCAGGACACGAAGAGAGAGAGACCGCATCCACGCCATTCTTATTTTGCATTGCTGTGAGTTTGTCTCCTTGCAGAGTGTAAACAGGTCTTAGAGTCGTCCGCTTTGACGGTCAACCAGTCAAAACAGCTGAGGGAAGACGTCAGACAGATGTTAACCAGCGCCATCACCAGGCAGAGAGCTATTCACAACACCGTCAATGACGGCCTGGTGAAGAAAATGGCAGAGACAATCAGTCTGCAGGTAGACACTAATGAAACAAAACACATTTGGATGCAACACAGAAATACTGAAACATTTCATTCTGTCCTCTGTAGCAAAACTTGACTCTGATGTCTGGAGCCACGAGGCAGGCCATGTTTCGCAAGCAGAGGGAAGTCAACTGCATTCGACACAGCCACGACCGAGCGCAGGTCAGTGTGCATGTGGAACCTCACGTAAGTTCATCAGTGACAATGTGAGGGTGACGTTTTCTCCACGTTATCCTGTGTGCAGGGTCCAGAGTACAGCGGTGACATACTGTCCAGAGAGAAACTCAACAGGCCTCTGGTGCAGGTTTACCAGAGACATCCAGGGACACAGTTACCTGAGGCCGCTCAGCTCATACAGGTGAGCTTCCAAAATGTCGATTCAGAACTGTTCAAACACATAAACATTCATCTCGCGTCACCTGATCCAGGTACAGTGAGTAAAAAAGGTTATTTTAGCTGCTCCACTATGGTCACCAGTTACTGTGTGTGTCTGCCTTCTCTGTGGCTGGTCACTGCATCCAGGCTTCATTCAGCTTCAGGTCCACCCTCGCTTCACGTCTTTGCCAATAGTTAGATCAGCCAAGAGGTGGAAGAGTCAGGACTGTCAAGACGGTGGCGGCCAGAAACACACAGCTTCTTCTGAGCTTCTAAAATCTTTGTGTGCCGTCATGGATATGACGTCCATATTTTTAATATCTATGGTGGTGTGCAGCGGGTTTTATCAGAGCTTTTGCTGCCCTGACAGTGATGTGACTGAACTGTGACAATCTGCAGGCCATAAAATCAAAACAGTGAGCTAAAAGAGGCTAAAGCACTTCTAAGAGCTTAGGTGAACTGCAGAGTGGGGTGATAACTCTCTGCAGGTTTGTATTTGTAGTGATAATACAAGAAATATTAATTAGTGCAGCTTTAATATTTACAACTGAAGCCCGCTTTAGCTTTTCTCAACCTGGCAACCTGTGAATTGTTCTTAAAAACAATTCATTCACGTTCTAATAAATTATTTATTAAGCGTTTATTACAAATTACTAATAAAAGTTTGCTTTCTGAGAGTGTTGAAAAAACAATGATAAATATAGTGTCGGTTGACAAACAAACCAAAAAAATAAATGATTAAAGCTTGCACTCGCACCTCTGCAGACCACGACATCCTCATGACGTATAAAACTAAAACGGGTGTTTGTCTTTTGACTTTGCTTCACCGCATTATGAGGACTGTCATGGGGCTGCTGAGAGAAAACAGCTTCATCTTTCCACAGTATCTTTAAACTTAGCCAGAGAAGTAGATCTAAGAAAAGTTTCCTCTCCTTTAAGATATTAGGAGAATCTCTCATGTGTGACACAAAAACAAACAGTGCCAGGATCTCTTCATATTCAAATATGCTGCCAGATGTTCACACCATACATTAAAGGAGCGTTCAGTGGTTTGACACTTACCTCCCCTTTTGTCGCCTGCCCAGTATCTCAGACAAGCCAAAGCAGGCAAACGTGTTTCCTGTGTGTGTCTCTCAGGGCAGCGCAGTGCTGAGGCGATGCCTAATGTCCTCTGAGCGGGAGCTGGCGAGGCTGCAGCACGCCTGTCTGCAGCTGCTGGACGACCAGCACGGCAAGAGAGCGGCGGCTCAGGTGGACGCAGCCGTCGTCCGCATGAGGCGTCAGCAGGTCGACAAGCGCGCCGTGCCTTCTTTCCTCCAGCAGGAGGCGTGCAGAGGCCAACTCCCCCTGTCCTGTGTTCAGTAGAGCTGCAGCAAAGCCTGCAAGTAGGAAGAGAGATGATGGTGTTTAGTGTGTTGGTTCAAGGTTAGTAAAATTGGATAAAAGCTACATTATGTGGCCAGAAGTCTACGGACAGCCCTGTTACATACTCTTGTGTACTTTTGGTGATTTGGGCGAGGCACAGTTAAACCATTTAGGTCCAGTTAATAGCAAACTAAGCAAAGAGTGAGTGATTTTCTCTTTTTTCCCTTTGTGAAAAATAATAAAATAATAAAAGTTAAAACAAAGTGGTGTGTTCACAACAATGTGCAAGAACTCTACACTTCCTGGTCAGAAAGAAAACACAGCCACATGTCTCAGGTAACTTAAGAAAGCTTAAACAAATGCAGCTACAGACGTTCATGCAGCAGAAAGGTTGATTTCTGATATTTATATTTATCAAGAACCAGAGCTACTTGGGTGGAAAAAGAGTAACTAATCATGGACGTATGCACACTAAACGCTTCCTGCATGAACGGGACGTGACTATGCAGCAGGATGATATTAAAACGAAAGATATTCCAGGATCTCATAGTTTAAGTGTTTTCAAATTCTTCTAGCATTGACGGTATTAAATGTTTCTATTTGAGAGTTTCCTCCACGTACCACCAGTGGTTTGAGAAACGGTGCAGCAAAGTATCATAAATCACTTTTACTGGCCCGTATTTAAACGTGACTGAGAGAATCTTGCAGAAAATCCTCAACCAACTGTAAGAGATAAAATAAATGTCAAGTTTTGTTTGCCATAACCATTTCACTGTTGTCTAATTCAGTTATGTTTACTGCAATAAAACATGATAATGATAGGAACAATGGCTTTCTATAGGGCTGAAAATAGACACAGAGTGGACAGAGATGGAGCGCTGTCTAATATGATTATCTTATCTCACAAGATGCTCAGATTTCTCGCTGGAAACCATTTATTTAATTATTAAACTAAAGTCATGTTGTTATTTTGAGACTGCTTTAAAGACCTGAAGATTGAACTGATTTTATGTCATGTTAAAAACATTGTTCCAACCTCGTACGCAGATTTCTAGTCATGGGACTGCAGGTCACTTGACAGCCCTCTTACCAAACTCAACGTCTTTCATTAGCAGACAAGACATGATTTAATAAACCTGCCCTGTTTTACCTCAGTGCTGCCACACGTCTTGTCATTCTGTATAAATAAAACATGGCATGAGTGGATATAAAAGGACCCATTTTGGATTTAGATTTTACTAGACTAAACTAGACAAAGCTCTATTGATTCTCTTAAATCTGAATGGGGGCTATTCTCTGCAGGACAGTGAGGCTTGGCAGTGCCGCAAAACTCGGCTGTCACTGCGAAGCTAACAGCCTAATTGAATCATAAGCACTGGGGAGTGGAGATTCCTGGTTAATTAACAGAATATCAAGAGAAGCCAGATGACATTTACCTTCAGATCTCTGCAGCCGGACTGGCCGAGAAAGTTTGGATAAAAGCTGATCGGAAAAAGAAGATGAAGTCGGCCGGTTTGTTCTAGAAAATAGCAAGAAAGAGACGACGTGCTGAGCTGAAGAATCGAGCTGCAAGAACACTTTCTCTCTCTGAGACCAAAATAGTCGTGTCGTGATGTCGAGGCTGGTTTGCCCTCTGCTTCTGCTTTGTTTAATTCCAGCTGTGGGTAAGTGAACAAAACCTGGACAACACATGCTACTGCCAGCAGAAACAGAGTTACTGTGCACCGATTTTGCAGCAATAGCTAATAGTAGGGCTGCAGCTGACATGACAGGACTTATTTTTTATCATTCATTGATCTGCTGATTGTTTTCTCAATCAATTGATGAACTGTTTGGTCTATAACATGTTAGAAAATAGTGAAAATGGAGCAGTTTCCTGGTGAACAAATGTCAAACAGTCACAAACTCCAAAGATATTTAATGTACTGTAATGTAATCCTCACATTTGAGAAGGTGGAACCAGCAAATATTTGTAACATGGCCTTGAAAAACCACTTAGATGAAATTAGATGATTAAATTAATTCATTGTCATCACACAAAGTACAAGTACTGAGACAACGAAATGCAGTTTAGCATTTAACCAAATGTGTATGCATGCATGTAGTCACACAATTAATTAAGCTATGATATATACAGTATTGATTATCAAAATAATTGCCAATTAATTGTTTCAATTTTGGGATCAACAATGACGCTTGCTGTTTTTTCTTTACTTACTGATAATAAAATTAAACTCATGAGACTGACGATGTTAGCACTTCAGGACGTCATTGTCTATTTTTAAATTCAGAGTAATACACAGCTCAGTTTTTGTTCTGGATCATAATCATGGTGTCGCTACAGCTCCTCTGCAAAGCTAAAAGGATTGTTGTGGTTTTAACAAACATGTCTGTCCTTCAGTTCCCCTGTTCTGCTACACCTGTGTGTTCCCCGCCATCTCACCTCTGGACTGCATCAGATTCCCTATGAAGTGTCCACCCGGGCAGGTCTGTCTGTCCAGCAGAGCTGTGGGCGAGAAAGGTGAGAGACGCCTCAAGTCACTGAACAAAATTTAAATGAATCAAAACCGAGAAAAAGAACCGAGAGAGACGGTTCCAAGCACAGAGCAAGATGAGTCAGCGTGTTTTTTTTTCTTTATGAGTCTCTCCCAAACTGATGTTTCTAATGAACTCGTGATTTTCAGGAGATTTCCGTGTGGTGTTGTACGAGAAGAGCTGCATTCTGCCCTCCCTGTGTGGAATCACGGGTGAAAAATACACCATGGGACTCAACTTCACCTTCATCAATGAATGCTGCAACACGCACCTGTGCAACGGAGCTGCAAAGCCTGCTACGCCCTACTGGACTGGCACATTACTCACGCTACTTATTTCATACTCACTTTGGTGAATGGAGCCAGCAGTGCGGAGGAGAACTAGTTTGACACACATAAAGCGGAGTTGCCTTTTCTGACATTGTACTCAGCTTCTTTTTAGAAACCGTGCACTAATCTGTGCTTTGTTTTAACTCGCGTATGAGATGGAAAAATAATATTTTCTCTGATTATTGCTAACTTGCAGAGGGGAGAGTGGAGATTATTAGAGTCTTTAGTTCCCATGATTTAGTGACTTTATACAAAATCCGATAAAATAAACTCTCTAACCAATTTGCAGTCAAGTTCATCTCAGAGGGCTTCACAACTTTTATGTAAATATGTACACACTGCGTCGTATTTACCCACCAAATAAGTTACACATACAGAGTGGGAGGTAGTAGGTAGGGTAGGAGGAGGGAGCAGAATTCAGTGCAAAGAAACAGAATGGCAGTAAAATGTCAGTTTTCAATAATTTGAACAAATAAAATGAAATGCTTCGATGACTTGCAACTTGGCTTGACAGAATATAAACGACTTTGTTTGGCCTTGGAAGATAAATACTCGACTTGAGACAGGACGACTAAAATGACTTGTTTCTGTTCTTTTTGTTTCCACTTTAAATATTAGAAATGTTTAATGTTGTTGCCGCGTTGACATTACAAGTTTATGTGTAACATCGCCCTGTGTGCCACATAGTCTGGCTGTCAGTCTCTCACTGCTCAAAAGTGATGGAGAGGAAATATTTTTATAGGCCAATAGTATCAATATTAGTACTAACACCTTGTTTTCTCTTTATAAAGATCGGATAATGCAGGTAAGAGTACAGTATCTTAGCGGAGAGTCATTTGACTTAGGTCTTAACTTAAAACTTAAGATTGGACTAAATGACTTGACCAAAATTAGAACAGAATATTAGACTGGGAATCTGTGGTGGACAACAAGTCACTGAGACTCTCCTCGTGGTTGGAGTGAATGCTTTGCTTGCAGTGAAGACCTCCAACCCGACCCGACCCGACCTGACCGCGACAGACGGCACTTCAAGACGGGGAAGCAAACACAAGAAATGTTGTGAACTAATTTTATTTGTTCACCCATTTCTGTACAAGCAGCAGACCTCATAATAAAGATATTACATTCACATTTTTCCTCATCATCACACAGGTTGTGTACAAAACTACAAAGATGGAGTATGTCGCCTGACTGATGCTTGTGCTCACCGGCCTATAAATTAAGGCGCATGTTCATACTGAGGCTTCAAACTCAAAGATCTTTATGTAAAAGGAATAGACAAGAGAGTCTTATGTTGCAACATTTGCATGCTGATTATTAGTAACTGTATTTATGTGTTGGCAGAGCTGTAGAAGTCATTCAAGCATGTAAAATAATTGTTTGTATGTTTGTTTTTGCTTACTAAAATGTTGCAATGTTATATAAATATTCCAATAAACGGCAATGAATAAACAGATATGTGCAGTATATAAGCTTAATTTGTATATATTTTTAATATACAGTTACCTGTACCCAATTAGACTAAAAAAAGGATAGATAAATGCATTTCAAATGTAATTTCTAAAGCTTTTCACAGGACTTGGGGTTAAAATAACTTTAATTATAGCTCTGTCCGGGTGAAAATGGTGGACGCAGTAAAGCACAATCAACTTACTTGTTGTTTTAAATGAATAAAAATAGAATAAACAGGGTTAATAACGTTGTTAACAGGACAAACGTGACAGATACCTGACAGACAAGCTGTGCCGTTCGTGAAACTGCCTGTGAGTGGCGCCATTTTGTTTCTTTCTGCTTCCTCTTCATCACCAGGTGCAGCTCATTTAGCTCCAACTGTGAACACCGTCAGCGATGAAGCGCTTTAGTTAGGATTAAATGATTAAACATAAACTTAAAAATACAAATTAAACTTGTTATCTCGGGCATGGTTTACCTTCCTCTGTTTCTCGCGTTGTTGTCCACCTGTGACGGAGGAGCTCCGCCAACGTCTGCGGCTTTAAATCAAACAACCCGGGCGATGAGGAAAGTTTCCCGGAGAGAAACGCCGACTCTACCGCCGCCATACCTGCAGCTTCCCGTATTTGTGGACTCAAGGCTGCCGCTGGTGGAGAAGACACATTTCTCTCCAGCCAGAGGCACCGGACAGGAGCCTTTACCCGAACCCGTCCGAGACGTCCTGCTCCCGGTTCGGCCTAACGGCGCTCCAACCGCCGAGACGCCTTCGGGTGTTTCCGTAAAGACTTCGTGTAAACTGCAGAAGATGCTGGTGCAGGTGGAGAGGAGCATTTTGGGCACCGGTGAAGCAGTCCCTCAGGTCAAACTGGGGACATGTCAAGCCAGTAAAACTACCACAGACTATCTTTACTTTGAATATGACCTGGGCATGTGTGGAACCAAACGCACGGTGAGCTTAAATAAGTAGTATTGTACTAATATCTCCCCCCATTACAACTGTTGTAGCCATGTTAGGTGGGTGGTTGGTCCAACTTTGGTTCAAACTAAAATAAATCGAGATGAATTCATCTGATCTTAATCATCTATTTTGATGCAATATCACCAAATTTGATACATTCATGGTTCCCAGAGGATGAACCCCACTGACTTTGTTGATCCACTGACCCTTCTTCTAGCGCCACTGCAAGACAGATGTTTGTGTTGTTGAGTTTAATATCTTCCTGATATGATTCGGTCACTATTTTAAAGTAACTAAAGTGGCCAGTCAGTGTATACTACCTGCTAAACATCTGTATGTCATCACTGTCACTGTGAGTATCACTGACATTTAGCTCAAAGCCCTGCTGTGCTGACAGTAAGTACTTCTATATTCATAACTGACCTAATTGTTCCTTTGCAGATAAGTAATAACCAGGTGGCCTATTCAAACACACTACGGTACGACCCGTCACCCATCAAAGGGCCGATAAGGCGAACTGCGCCCTTCACTCTACCTGTTGCATGTTATTATAACAGGTAAGACTGGTACTGGTAAGCGTTCTGCACCAAGTTCTTTATAACATAGAAATCTTATATCAAGTCTGGACTATGTTTTAACTGTTCAGGTACCAATACTCCTACAAGATTGGCTACACACCAAGGTTGCAGATGCGCAAGATATTCAAACCAATGAAGAACAGAGTAAAATTCATTTTGACTCCACGGAATGGTAAAACTTACAAAAAATTATCAGCCTACAGCTCATTTCTTTGTGCAGAAAGAAACAATCTTTGTTTGATTCAGTTACAAGTCTTTCTAATTGAAGTTGCTGCCGTTCTTGTCGTCTGACTGCTTCCTTCTGTCTCTCAGCTCAGTGGGAAAGGCTTTTTCCAACTGATCAGTACATTCTAGGGAAACCCATGTACTTTGAGGCCGAGGCTCCGTCCATGTCCCCAGATGAAAGACTGTACATCAACTTGTGTTACGCGACTCCTGAGAAGTCCCACACCTCCACACCTCAGTTTCCAGTCGTGAAAAACTTTGGGTAATTAACAGCTCACACTCGTTTGCAAACTGGAGATTCAGTTTTTGTGTAAAAAGAAACGTGTATTTAAAAAAATTAGTATGTTTAATGCTCAGGTTTTCTCTCCTTGTGATAAAGGTGTATGGTTGAAAGCAAGGACAGTCGCTCCAGATTCATCCCATACAAAAACAATGCTGTGAGATTCTCTGTGGATGCCTTCTTGTTCAAAGGAATGACAGGCCAGGTGAGCAGAGTGATCTAAGTTAGTACCTGAGAAGAACTGGGATCTTCTCATTGTATTTTTCTTTGTACTTTGCTTGAATACAATCCTAAAATACTGATGTTGTGATGTGTAGCAGCTCTACATGCACTGCAGCATGTCTGTGGGCAGTTCAACCCCAACACCTACAGCAAAGTCCTGCAACTACGACACAAAAGCAAAAAGGTTTGTTTATTTTTTTTCATAAAGAAATTGAAAAATGTGAAATAAACAGTCAAATGTGCTGTACAGGGATCATGTCTTTATCACTGTTTCTCACAGATGGGTTGAGCTGTATGGATCAGACTCGGTGTGCACCTGCTGTGACTCCAACTGCAGCTATGCTGCATCCGCAGGTGAGCCAGGTCCTCGCTGATTTTCCACAATAAAACATATTTTATTGCCACTAAAGGATAAAGCTGAAGAAATTCTGTATTGTCTACAAAGCCCAGGAAAAGCAATGACTTTAAACTTGTCACACTTGGTGACATGTAACCATGAATGTGGTCAGTGTGGTTTATTTTCAGTCTCACACACACCGTGCTGCTGCTGTAAATACCCACTAGTGTACCAAAAGGTGTATTAATTTGCAACTGTAAATAGTCTCAATGCAGAGTTTGATCCTGGTAAAGCAAGTAATTGTCTTTGTTCATATTTCTTTATTTATATATACATATATATTCTCATTGATATTCCTATGTTCTGCGGTTTTATTCTAAAATTTATTTTCCAGTGACCAAAATAATCAGCAGCAGTCCGTGGACAGTAGAGCCTAAAGTGAAACCCACTGCAGCCCCAAAGAGGAAGACCTCGACCACCACCACCACCACCACAACAACAACAACAACAACAACAACAACAACGGAGCGACCGGAGACCACCAGGGTGGTGCCTGAACGGAGGACGACTTTACATCCTAAAGAGGTAGCGGTGACTCCGATGGGTAAGGTAGAGAACACAGTGAAGGAGTTAAAGTGGCCGTACGGAGGTGGAGGAGTGACGTGGATTGAGGTGGAAGGTGAGCAGCAGCAGCAGCCGGTGAAGGGTTCTGCTGATGTGGAGGAGGTTGAAGAGAAGGAGAAAAAGAAGGAGGAGGTGGCGGTCACCCAACCTCGCACGATATTTGAAGAAATCTTTATATTTGACAAATAAAGCTGACGGTTCATGTGAGAGGTTCTGTCTGGGTGGCTCATTATAACCCGTAACAAGCTCAAAGGTTAATCTAGAGGTCTGTGTGAATATTTTTGGCTGTATTTTGTTGATGTTTGAGAAAGTTATTGTTGGTACTAATTGCAACTGAATTACCTTCATTCGACACTTGAAACACTCTATCAGTCTTTTCTTTAACCATTTTTCTTGAACACCAGGGGGTTAAAGAAATAGTTCAGTATTTTGTGAAATGAGCTTATTCTGTTCAATACTTTCTTGCTGAGAGTTCATGAGAAGATTGGGTCATGGAGGACTTGAGTTAATCCCCGCTTGTATTGGGCAAAAAGTGGTGTACACCCACAACAAGACATATTAGAGTAGTGCTTAACATAAATTAATATATTTTATGGATCATACAAACCAGATATGTTTTCATTTGTGAGCTTTAAAGGCGCTCAAAGATAGAATTTGTTACTTTGGGCGGAGTAGAGCTTTGTGCTAAGCTGTGCTGACCATCTGCTGGCTGTCGCTTAATATTGGATCGACATAAGTAAGAGTGGTCTTATCAAATTCTTGGCAAACAAAAGCCCTCCGTACAGTGTCAAACTACTCCTTTAACAAAGTGCAACTTTGAAAAGAAAGCACCAAAACCTGAAGAAATCTCAGCAGAATCTTTAAATGATAAAACTTGGAGCAGTCCTTTTTTAGATATAAGCATCATTTATTAGCTTTACATTGTGAGTAAATATTGCTACATGACAGTAATTCTGTACAATTTCTGTTTTACAAATTTCAGGTCATTGAATGTGATAACTGCAGTTTTGACCCACAAAGTGAAAAAAAAACAAACAAAAGTTATAAAACCGTTGACTGAAACAGTACAGGCTATGACTATGGTCTTTACAACAGGTGCTATCAAACAAAGTACTTACAAAATAAACTTGGTTTCATAACATCAGAATAATTGTTAATTGTGTCATCAGTATATTCGCGAAAGTCTTGGGAAGAGTATAATACCAATCCATTCATCACAGAGTTATTTACCCACACGTTTTGTCCATTTTTAAGAAGGAATGTGACAAAGACAACATCATAATGCCTTTATTAAAAACAGACCGTAGCGTCATATCACCTTCATTTCAGACAGGGTTCAGCTCTGGTGCATCCTGGATGGAAGTGTGCGTGTGTTTTCTAGCACTTTTGGCTTCCGCTTTCGTGTTATCACGTTGAGGTGTGAAACGCATCATCCTCAGTAGTACGAGCTCAGGTGGGAGTGAGTGGCAGGATGTCTCGTCATGGCTGACCCAGGGTAGATGGGGCTGTTGGGGGAGTTCCAGTACGTGGTCGGAGGGCCAAAAAAGTTGCCAGGGGAGACGGGCATAGGTGCAGGATGACCGCCCATGAAGTTCATTTTGGGCTGATGGCTGTGGTAGGGCTGGACGTAAGACATCTCAGTCTGGTACTTAACAATCCCGCCGTCCGCTGCGTGATTCTGGTGTGCCTGCGAGATGCCCTGGAAGTCAAATTTGTAGGCGTAGCGCTTGCCGTGCACTTTAGTCATGATGTTCTTGTCATAGTAGTAGCGTAGAGCGCGGCTCAGCTTGTCGTAGTTCATGTTGGGCTTGCTCTTGCGCTCGCCCCAGCGCTTGGCCACCTCGTCCGGGTCGGTCATCTTGAACTCGCCGTTGGTGCCCTCCCAAGTGATGATGTTGGAGTTGTTGCTGTCGGACAGCAGCTCCAGCAGGAACTGCCACAGCTGGATCTGCCCTGAACCTGGGATGCGGAAATAAAAGAGGAGTTGAAGAATCAAGTATTGTATTGTTACGAGAAGAAAGGCAGGAAAATGGACAGCCTTGATTGTGGGAAACATTTGTGTCTAAGCGTGTTCTTTCTTCTCTTCTTTATTATTGTAAATATCTAGCCATGAGCACCATTTAAATCTAGCATTATAGTTCTGCCAATAAAATCAACTCTTCTGGATGCAGCCAGTTATTCCAGGACCTTGGACAGCTCCTCAGTTTTTCATAGGAGTTTCCTTGTGGACAAGCTTCTTTCCTAGTCGTATGACAACACAAATCTAACATCTCATTCAGCTTTTTGTTTTCCCGCCAAATGTGACCTTTTCACTGTGTGGCTTGGAGGAGTGACTGACATCGGGACAGAAACCTACCCACAGGCCTGTGAGCGCTGGGGTCAGGGAGCTTGTATGGACTTTGTTTGCCCGTTCGGTTCTTGGATGAGGTGAGGGCTTGGCCTTCTGTGAGGAAACAGCAGGGCAAACAGTCATTTTTGGTGCGAGGGAAGCCAGATTTCTTGTCTCAGTGTAAGCGTGATGCAATTCTGCTGACACAACAAGGTGTTGCTCGATGGTTTGCTCCATTTTGGAAAGTTAGCGCATGTCTGCCAGCCCGTGCTTGCTTTTTCTCTTGCCAAAGCAGACAGTGTAAAGGCCTCATTTGTGTCACCACTGTTGGTTTAGCTTGCGGTGATATAGATTCTTACCTGGGTTGGCTAGTCGACTGCTAATGGGTCCTAATGTCTGATACGGGTCTGTAAAGAAGAAGAAGAGGCATATCATTGCAAATTCACCCCCCTTTTTTTATCCCGATCTTGTACAATTTACTTTGAAATCCAAACAGCACTACGCCTTGAAGGCATTTGTTCAAATGGGAGATGTATTTTGCTTTCTCTCACCCACGTCTAAATGATTAAGACTGATGATTAGTGACTGATTCAGGGAAAATCAAATCCCCCATCTCCCATGGAAATTAGTTGAGATATCATACTGAAGATGGAGATGTAACGAGTCGACAGTTGTGTCCGATATCAGGCAATCTGACGCCATCGTCAGGCCAGCATTTCACTTCATCCAATACTGACTGAACACCCCAAAACAAGTGACGTTCCCATCAGCCCGAGCTGCTGTTAGCATACGGAGCGTTATACAGACTAACAGAGCTGCTAGCGTGGCTGTAGACTCTTGTTTAGTCTGGGATCTTGACTTCCAATAAAGCTCCTGGGCTTTGAACTTTCCAGTACGATATGAGATTAATCCCGCTTAAAGGCCCGTGTGTTATACCTTGCACAATTCTCGGGGCATGCTCTGTAACTCTTGTGCTGTGTTGGTGCTCCATGGCGGGACCTACGAATCAAAATGTAAAATAACTTAAGTGAAACTGTGCGATCCGCCTCTTTTTAGTTAAGAGTCAGTTTCTCGGATAGATCCATGCATGTAAAATTCATCTTGATGGTTACCTTTCTGCACTGCAGTCATGGTGTTTGCCGTCCAGCTGTTCCTGCGGCTGATCTCATCAAAATTGCTCTCTGCACGCACAAAAAAAAACAAAGAATGATACCAGACACTGACAAGCACGTGACATTAAAAGGCTTTGAAGTGGACACTTAAGCCATAGTAGGAAGGAAGTCACTAAATGGAGACCAAGACAATAAGAGTCTGGAGGTCTGAAGATGACCCACAGTTTCTTGGGCAAGCGCTCTTTTGTTCAGGCCACCCCTGTCGCCGCAAGATTGTGAATTGTGTCCCAGGAGCAGGACCCATACCCCCATTTCCTGCACCGGTGCAGCTGTTTCCTGTCTGAAACTGGCTGTTAAGTTTTGGACTCATCAAAGTTTTGTCAACTGAGGCCAGTGTTATGCCAAGGAACCTTTTTAGACTCTTGAAACTCTGTAACACAGTTCTGAAACCCACCCCTGTATTTTTAAATCCCTAAATCACTCAAATAATTTAGTCTCTTTCTGCTCGGTGTGTGAATGTGATCCTGAATTCTGAGCTTTGATTCACACCCGGACACACTCAGTATGGACGATGACTAATGAGAAAAAGTGGAAGATAAACATGAGAAACTGAAACGCGTCATTAATTGTTCATCATCAATCATGCCGTGATGCATGCAAGTTGTGGCGGAAGTCTATTAGGTAATTTATTGGGTAGTTTAGTTCAGTTGTTTCCAATCTATTGGTTGGGTGACAAAATGTTTCAAGATAAATCTGAGAGGTCATTGGATGTTTAATGAGGTGGGAAAGAAGAAAAAAATGTTAGTTATTAATTGCTTAGACTTTTTTTTTTTTTTTTTAAATAATCATCTTTGGCCCTCAAACTTCTAACAATTTGTATAACAACTGAAACATGACAAGGAGCTCCTACACCAGTCAAAAAGGTTGGGAACTTTTCTTTTGCTTTGCATTTACAAAATAATCTTGTCACAACAGCAGATATAAAATCAGTTATTGTGATTTTAAGTATTTCTCTAACATGAAATCTTTGTGACCAAATGAGCAACAAGTTAATTATTCTATATTCTTATTCATTATTACTAGTTTAAGGCGTAAGATTTGAGTAAAAGCACAACACTACAACTGTCCAGTGAGAGACGAGCAGCAAAAAACTCCCCAAAACAAAGTGAGACAACTAAATCTGTCCATGCTGGACCCTGTCGCTGATGAAGATAGAAAGACGGTAATAAAAGTAGAGTAGATGATCCCACCTGCTTTCACCTGTAGCCTGGGTTGTTGTTGTGGTGGTGTGTTGTTGGTGGGAGTTGTGGAGTATGAGAAGGTGGGGCTACCTGAAGGAAAGAAAAGTCAACATTATACGTTTAATATTATTTTAAGACAGATACAGTGAAAATGAGTCACAGCAGGGTAGAACTTGAAGGTTTATATTTTTTGAAAATGTATAAACACGTTTGAAAATCCACAATAACTGGTTATTAGGTTGTTTTGTTTTTAAATAATAACAATTTCCATCAGTGATGAAAAGCTGTGAAAAATTGTGAACTCGCACTACAGCTGTTATTGTAGATCCAGTCCATGCAACATGATTTTATGCTGTACACGCAGCAGGGGGCCCCTGCTCCACCTCGGATGACTGACACCTTGAACACAAACTAGAACAAGGCGACTGTATTCTTCAGCTGCAGGTGTCAGAAATCATGACGACACATTGCGTGCCAAAACCTGCGTTAGCCAAGAACAACAGTGTTCGCAACGGCTACTGAAAACATTGAATTTGGTTAACAATATGACAAACCTCAAACGACGTCATGTTCTTTCAGCCTCGACCACAAACAATATGATGGTAATGTTGCAATTGTGTTTTTATTCTTTTGTCCACATCCCTGATTTACCTCTGTGGACGATTAGTGGATGTTAAAATATGTGTATATATAAGTAATGTTATCCTAAGAACTCGGCAAAATCACAAGTATACTTATTTTTATTACTTAATAAATGATTAACAGATGGTCAGATATAGAAAACTCAGCAAATTCTCACATTTGAAAGCGGCTAATGAACAAATATTAGTTGTTTTTTTTTTGTTTAACTAACTGTTTTTAGTCATTTATAATCAAAAATGTTTTTTATCCATCCACTAGTTGGCTTACATGCAGGTAAAATAATTTGTCCACCAGCGAACAATGAAAAGCATTTGACATTGTCCAAACCAAAACAATGTTATCAGCTGCAGAGACACAGAGAAATATCTGAGCCTTACTCTGACGGAGGTAGCTGAGGTGTGAGAGCAGGATGTCTGCGTTGTAGGCCGACGTGAGACGCATCATGTCGTCTTTGGTCATCTTGCACAGGGCCTTGCCGTCCAGCGCTTGAAAGAGCATGACGTCCACCTCCTCCAGGACGTACTCCTTGATGGCCCAGTCCAGCCACTGTCGGACGTGATCCTGTGTCCAAACTTCAGGATCTGACGTACAAAAGGCACAGAAATAATCAGAAAAGATATACAACTATTGACGATAATCATGGTATTTAAACAATGAAATATGTAAATAGTCCAGTGTCACCTAAATAATTTCTGTTCTCTCTCTTTTTTTGTACGTTTTTGTAGTTAATTGTTAGTTAAAGGGTCATTCCACCTCCTGTGCACTCGCATTTTTAGTGTAATTCCTTTGCTAAAAAGACACAAAACATAGCGAAACTTAAAGATGAATTTGTTTTTCTTACAGATTTTAGACGCTGCTCTGGCCCTTTTTGAAAAAGGTCACATAAACAGGACGTTGTAGAAGTGAAAGTTATACAGAAATCATCATAAATAACTCGTACCCACAATTTAAAGTCAAAACATGCTCTGCTCCTTCACTTGGATGTTTGACCTTCACTGTGCCAAATGATTTGTGTGCTTTCATCCGATTTATCTCTTCCAGTCTCAGTTCAAGACGTTTACAAAACTAGTTTAAAAGCTCATCCTGATCCAATGTGCAGCTCGATATGTGCATCATTCATAAGACTGAACCTCAGAAAACCGTATGACCTACGTCCAGTTATGACTGACTGTAACACCAAATCTGAGAGTGGAGTGCTCCCATCCATGACTTTACACTGTACGTCACTTTGCTGGATGAAACCATGTAAATTATCAAACCGCTTATCCTCATCAGGGCGATTTTTTTTTTTTTAAACATGGTGAGAGACGCCGTTCTTTTGGTTTCTTTGTTTGTCGAACTTGAAATTGCTGAGTAACACCGGAAACCCCAGAGATGCCAGAGTACTAGTTGTGATACTTGATAGTGAAATGGGTGGTGAGGGTCTGTGAAAACGGATGCCTGGTTTAGTCAAACTCAAAACATGGTTAACACTTCCTATGTGCCGTTTGTAGTTTTAAAAAGTCTGTGACGCGTCATAAAATGTCATTACTTAATCGAGAACGGTCTTCAGTTTTTAAAAGTATCTGGTGTTTTTCTCAGGTGTGTCCGGTAACTCGCTGCGCTTGGCACAGTTCTCCACAGGCCACCACCTGCTCTCACGATTTCCCCGATGGTAACAGGATTCAGGAAGTAAACAAATTACCGATAATGCTAAGATGAAGACGGACCCCGGGGTCTCCAGGGGAGACGCAAAGTGTGATATTTGTTATTTGTGGTGGTTTTGCCAGCCGTGGACTGGGCAGTAATGCTGTGTTACATATCGCTTCATCATTTTCCAATCCAGTATCCAGGATTTAGGAGGCTGTGGAGGGCCTTTCGTCTGGCACAAGAGCACTGTTCATTGAATTAAACATTTAGATTTTATTTTGACAGCATTGTGTGTGATCTTGCCATATAGAAAGATGCATTAAAACATTGGAAAAACCCATATTAATATTATTCTACTTAAAAAATATATATCGCAGCCTAACTACATACATAACTAATTTAATCCATCTTTATATTTCATTTCAGATACCTTAGCTGTCTTTCAACCCTGGCTTTTATCGAAAAATGTTTTATTAGACACTTAATGTAAATAAAATAGTCGTAAATCTGTTTTAAAGAAAACTTTATAATGTTTAACTGTAATTTTTAAAATCAAATTTTTGTGTGTGTCTCCTGCTAAGAATTTCAGGTACTTTTAGGTTGAAATTCTTCTCTTTGTTCGGGTACAGCGCTGAAACAGTTCATGATTTACGATTGAAGAAAACAAGCTCACTTCCAGTAGCAAACAATGACTGCGAAATGCCCGTAATATTAGGCTGGAGCTTTAGTTGCCACACCCTCGAGGTCCTGATTGTCCCTGGTTAACACATGCTGCTGTGATGCAACATCCGTGTATTATGAAGTAGAATAACTCGGGTGACTCATTGACAAATCTTGTCGGATTTGAACAGAGATGGATTTTAAATCTTCCACCGCACCGTCCGAAAGTGGGAGCCCCCCCAAACACTGACTCACCGAAAGGTGCACATATACGTGCTGCTTTGAATGTCATGACAGAGAATGTAAAGTGTGTCATCGTTTATAGATAGTCGGACCACTGATTCATAGTAAGCATATAACGGTCTGAGACAGCAGGTTGTCTGCGACTACGAGGAGCCGGATAGTAATGACACATCACTGTCATTACTTCACGTCGAGGGTCAGTGATTTTCCTCTGCAAAGAAAAAGGGAAATCCACTGAGCTCAAAGTTCAGCTGTTCCAAAAGTTTTTAAAAAAGAAAAATCTAACAGAAAAGTCAACAAGTTGTTTAGATCAGCTCCGCTGAACAAGTGTTGGCGTCACTGAAATGAAGGATTTGTAACTGTGATAGCACTTTGAACTCGAGTGCCTTGTTCTATTTTGGGAGTGTTTTTGACCTAATCTAGCCTCGTATGCCTACAGAGAAACGACACATCCTTCCTGTTTTGTTGTCATGTTGATCCGAACAACTGAAGAATATATTATATCCTCTGTGATTTAAACAATAATCTTAATATTCCTTAACCTGCGGTCTTTTTAAGGTTCAATAACAGCCGTGCGCTGCAGTTTTTAATAAACAGGAGTAAGTGCTGCATTTGTCGGGGGCTATTTTCACCCGTGGATTAACAAATTAGTATAGTGGAGTTGAGATAACGAGCTAAACTGCTGTATATAAGGCTTTTAATACACACGTGATGCACAGATGTAGCTATAGAAAGCAGGATGATTCAAAATAAAAGTGCCCGCAGCAGCTCGTCACACATCTGTGCCTACTTGCTCTGTTTCTTAACACTCCTGAGTGCTAAATTTACACTTTAGACTTCACACTTTTTAAATGGTGCTCACTTTAAACTCTTATCTCATGCTCAATCGGGCTGATGTTCAGCTGTGGCACTGGTAACGAGGAGGAGTAGTAGTAGTAGTTGTAGTTTGAGGAAGGAGGGTCCCTTATTCAGTTATTGATGTTGCTCAAGCCCAGTGTGTGCCTGCTCTTGGGAAACCGTCTCATGACGACAGCGTCAGAGCGCCGTCTGAGTACCAGCTCATGTTTGTGACTCAGCTCACCTGCCGGCACGATGACCCTCTTCTCCTCCGTGGTGCTGCTGGGCGGGGTGGTCGTCTGGGGGCTGACGCGAGGCTCCGGGTACGAGGCCTGATACGGCATCGGGGTCCCGTCGTTACTCATGTGCCTGGAGCGCTTGGTGACACTGCAGTCCACGGGGGACTCACGGCTAGGACAGAACAAAGAGACAGCATCAGGCTGTGATTTTAATCACTGAGTAATTTGATCATTAAAATATCTTTGTAAAGCTTTTGAATGTTACTTAGTGTCACTTTATTTGGATTTATTTGGTAAGTTGTTGGCAATAGACGATAGATTTCACAGTTTCAACTGTTTGTTTCCTCTTGAAGTGTTTGCTAATATCTGTAGCTGACAGGAGATAAATTTATAACAGCAACCAGCTCCTAATGTCTATAAAAAAATGTAGATTGTACCACACAAACTAGTTAATGTTTACACTCGGTGACTGCCAGATGTAGCAAAAACCACACAGAGTTGAATTAAGGTCGTTATTATTTAGACAAAAATCTGTGATGGAAGAAGTATTTTACTAGTTGTACTTAAGTAAATATATCAGTGCAACAATGTGAATACTCCTACTGAAAACCTACTAGTCACATAAAGGCAGTGAAGTAAAAAGTACAGTATTTCCCTCTGAAATGTTGGTATAACGTGGATATAAGAAGTAGTAAATTGAGTACTTTCCACCGCTGGTGATATCTGATCCTTGGGTTAAAGTTAAAACCCTCAAATGAACACGTGTGGCATTCAAACATTTTTAGCATCAGTGGTGGAAACCAACAAAACAGAATGCCGTAAACGAACAATAAACATTCGTAGGGTCCGGAAACCCCCCAATATTCACCTGGATTGTGACAAATCGACAGTCAGATAATCCGGGAACCTGCGCTCCCCTGTGGCCTCGGCCCGTCCTGACTCACCTGGTTCCATTGACGTGTTGCTCGGCTCTCTTCCCAGGGTTTTGCGTGACTGACCCCACCCACTCCGGCTCGGTTGGCTCGGGACTCGGCTTGGATGCTTGGCTGAACGCGCCGGGCGACGTCATCTCAGTCTTCATGTGCATGGCCGGGGCTGCGTTGTAGGTCGGCTCGAATATGGGCTGATCCTCACTCACCACGGACAGCGCTTCCTGTCCAAACAGAACCACAGCGGGTCAGTGTGTATGGAAACTGTTTTCTTTTTTTCCATGTACACTTTATTCCACGTAAGATGCTTCAGTGAGCATGAACACAAGAGGCTGGAAGAATGACAGTAACATCACAACAGCCTCGGAAGACTGGAGAAGTGAAAACATTAACGTTTGATGAAAAGTCAACGAGAGTTTGCAGAGGATACACCAAAAGAAATGTCAGGAAATCATACCTGCTTAAAGCTTCCTGTTAAAGAACCACCAACTCACCCAGGACAGATAATTAATAACTAAAATGCGAGTTAAACTGACAGTGTTGGTAATGCAATGGCAGAAACTTTCCACTTTCCACTCACTATAAATGTAGACCTCCTTTTGTCACCATGAACTTGTTGTGTTGGTTTAGTGGTAGTAGTGCTCTTCAGTTAACTCCAATTTGACTAAACTGTAAGACTTGGTACCATTTTATATTTTTTCTTGCATCCAAACTGAAAGAAAATGCTTGAATAAGTGGCTTAAAAGTCTGTGTTACCGCCCTGTGATTGATTTAAAACTTTATATGTTTAACCTAAACAACCAGAGAGATAGTGGTTATCACACCGCTTAGAAAAATACCGAGGAGTGAAATGTCAGCAAACTCTTGCTCAGAAATAGGGTGAAAACAGCCAGGAGGCTGTCTAATCTAAAAAAAACATCAGTAACCTTAACCACAGTTTTATTTTGTCGTTAGGATTGGGGTTGCATGGGTGGGGGGAGGGGTGTTAGCTCAAGGTGGAGTCTAATCGAGATTTAAGTCCGTCTTCCTGTGTTCAGCACCTACAGCGAGGCCTCAAAAAACACCCCAAGATGGCACTTTCATCCAGCGCGCAGTGGGGAGGGCAAACACCGGACTCGTTGTTCTGTCTGCTGCTCAAATTAAGCGCGTGCATGTGCGACGCGGCCCACGGCTGTCTGAGGTACATGTGCGTGTTTGTTTAGAGGAGTCGAGCATTGTCTTTGGGCCTCGTACGTCAGTACCGTGCTTTTTCAGTGGCCTACAGGAAACCTGGCCGCCATGTGCAGAGGAACCTTTTGGCACAGGCCAAGGGAGAGGAAATGGTGGAGGAGGAGGGGGCACGGTGTAAAAAATGTGGGTCATTTTAAAGCTGGAAAACAACCCTAAAGACCCGTGGTCAGGGGAGGAGAGAGAGGGGAGTCGGGTTCATTGAACAGCAAGAAGAGTCTAGCTCTGATTGAAGTGCCGCCTTCGCATTGTGTTTCGGTTCTTTTTTGTTTTGCATGTGTGCGTTTTTTTTTTTTTTTTTAGCTCAATTGTTGCCTGAGCTTAATGCATGGCACACAGTTTGGCATTTCCTCGAGGCTGCAGACAAACTGATACTGAAGTCAGTGTGTGTGGGAGCGTTTGCTGCTGTGTAATGGATACGCCATTTTTTAACAGCAAGCACACAATGAAACAAATATTACCTGACACAAGCTGATTTAAAGACAGATTATAAAAACATAAAATATCATGTTGTAAAGATTTACAGTTATACTCTTACTTTAAATCAAAATCTATGCAACAGAACCAAAGATACCAAAGACTGCCTACATTTCCCAGAATGCAGCTCAGTCCCCAGCAGTTTAGTCAGAGGTTTGGGTGTGTGGTTAGCAGCTAATGTAGCTTCGGGCCTCAAACAGAAGAGTGGGCCTTCAGACTTCAACAGTCTTCAACGCTGACCCATGTGACATCACTTGAGGCAAATTAAACAGCTTTCTTACACATGCAGCACTACCAAAATCTACATATAGTTCCCCTTTGAATGTTAAATGGGATAAATTAACAAAAACACCAAATATGTCGTAAATTAAGGGCTCAGAATAAAGTAAGAGTCACATTTTTTCATTAGTATCTAATGCTGGATGCTAACAAGAAGCTAAAGTATTTTTTAAAATTTGACAAATATTATACAATAGAATTTAGAGACATGGATGATTAAAAACATACAAAATGTTATGTTTTAAATTAAAAGAGTTACAGTTGTGCTGTAAAAAAACCATGCGCCTACATTACCCAGAATGCAACCCAATCACTAGAAGTTCAGTTGGAGATTTGGGTGTGTACGCTAGTTGTAGCTAATGTAGCCTTTAGCCTCAAGCTAAAGTGAGGAGTGCGCTACGGATGTGTAGTTTTTCATTTTTAAACTCGTAGTCCTCAAACCCAACCAACACCGACTCAGGTGACATCACTTGAGGCGAACAACTTTTTTTTCCACAAGCGCACCGCACTACCAACATCTATGGAGTGTGATGACTAAAAACACCAAATGTGTTGTAAATTAAAGGCCCTAAATAAAGCAGGTGTCACATTTTCCAACTGCGCTAGCTAGAGGCTAAAATATTATTAAAACTTTGAAACAAATATTAACTGATAAAAACAAACGTACAAATAAATGAAAAGGTTTACGGTTGTACTCAGATGCCTACATTTCCCAATGCATCAACTTGATCCCTAGTTTTGCTTAATGTTGCCTCGAGCTTTAAGCAGGCTGACAGTGCTCTTGTAGTCTTCAATACTGACTCAAGTGACATCACTTGAGGCATTTATCAGACGTAGCTCACCTCCGCATGAAGCCACAAAAGGCTTTAAACACCTTTTTTTTCACCACAAAGGCCCATACAGAGTTCCCTAAATGATTAAAAAATATCAAATATGTGCTAAATTAAAGGCTCCAAATGAAGTAGTGACTAATGCTGCATGCTAACTGGGAGCTAAAATCTTTCTAAAGAAGTAAAAACATGCAGTTTTGGGTGTGAAAGGCGTTTTCACGGGCCTTTGTATCAGTCTCAGCTTTCTTCTGACCTCGCTCCTGCTTTCGTCTTCTTCTTCTTCTACAGCTGATTGTTTTTGTTTTACTTCTGTTACGTTTATCCTCTTTCCCCAACTCTTCCTCTCGCACACCAAGCGGCTTCAGGGGCCCTTTTTCTCCGTGCAGAAGTGAAACAGTTTGACTGAAAGGCTGCTGACAGCAAATTCTCATGAGAACACATAATAGTGGATACTTTTTCACTGTTTTTTTTTATTCAAGTGTTTTTTGCTGCTCGGCGCTCAAATTGTTGATATTATCGTGAGTCGAAGTTGCTCTTCACGTTCAGTTTTCAGTGACAAACTCATGCCTTCACAACCACAAACTCGCACTCCCGCTCTTTCTTTATCTTCCCCCTGCGCTCTCTCTCTCCCTCTCTTTCTCTCTCTTTCTCCTCTGCACACTGATACAAATATACCAAAATGTGGCCTGACCGCTAATGCCACAACTGACTTCCTGTTCAATGTGTTTCAGCCTGTTGCTCAGTGACACGAAACAACTCTTTTTTTTTTTAAGTTTTTTTAAAAAACATGACCTTCTTGAAGGGCTGACGACGTGGTGTGCCTCGATGTCCTGAGCTTCACACCGGCCGTGTTCATTTTTATGTAGTGAACACTTCAGCCTTTTTCGCTGTGAGAGCATGCAAGTCCTGCACGGAAACTTTTGACACGACTTGAAGTCAGCAGCTTTGCAGGTTGCATCATGCAGTCTTGCCCAAACCGAGCTGAGAGCTCGATCACACGTTGTTTACGACACGGACGTTCATACTTCTTATATATCTTTACAGTTAGAAACTCCAAAATGAAGTGCAACAGCACCGCGTTTGAGTTAGCTTCACTAACCTGAGATGCAGTTAAACGGCTCCTGCTGCGACTGTATGTCTCCCTTTTTATTTAAGTATTTTCTTTAGACTATAGAAAAGGATGTTACGACACAGCTTGAGTGAGATAATATTGGGTGATATGTTATGAATCAGATATGGAGGGTGTGTTGGTCCTGTTTTAAAGACGAAGGACTCCATTTTTAATAACAAAGATAGAAAGATAATGAAAAGAAAAACATGGTTTTTTTGGCTGTTATGATTTTAATCATAATGTAGTTAGTCTGACTGACTGGGTGGTTCACACAGTAATTAATCTTTCAGTATTTTCTTTGTGTTTTCAGGCTGGAGGCCATTTTCAGACCCACATGTGAGTGTCATTATTGATTTATCTCCTCATTGTTTTTTGGATTAAATCGTTTGGTTTGTAAAAAAATAAAAAATAAATACTCTGAAGGCCAAAAAACGTGACGTCATCAAACGATTTGTGTTGTCTAAAACTCAAAGATACAGAAGCTCATTTAAGAAACTGGAGCTAATATTAATATTGATGATCAAAATGCAAATTAGTTTAAGTATTTAATCTATTGTTTCAGCTTCTTTGGAAACCCAAAAATCCCCTTAGAGGTTGCAGGATAAATCTGAGAGATTGCAGCATGATTAGCATCATAGAGGAGCAGAGAAAAAAAACATCAAAAATAAAAAAAATCTCTTTATTTTTCTTCTAATCTTTGTTTTTTCAATTCACTGTAACTTATATCTATGTCACAGCAGGGAGACATTTCTGATCTGTGACACATTTCTTTGTTTCCAACCCCCCAAAAAGTTTGGAGGTTTGGAGACGCTGCCCCTAAAACTGCAACCTGGAATGTGCTTAACAAAATTTTGCAAAAAATTTTTTGTTTTTGCGACCAAAGATCAACAAACTTAGTGTTTTTAAAGAAGCTGATTTGGTGTCATCATCATCATCATCCCTCCCACAGTCTAACCTCATTTCATTCACCTTTGTTCATCCTGAAACATTTTCTTTTCTTTGCGTGAACAGATTTGAAATCTCAGATTCTTAACCTACAATAATATGAGCGCACTTCACTCATCTTTTTTTTTGTTGTTGTTTGTTTAAATGATTTGTGGCTCTGAGCTCCTGTTTATATTTGGCTCCACCACAAAATGGCTTCCAGACGCTTTTAATTTCAATAAACGCGTCAAATGGATGCCAAACTCCTCACCGAGCCCTCTGATATGGATTTATTAAAAACACCACATTAAAAAAACAAGGTGCTACAATAACAGGCCCGAGATGAAGTTGTGCAAAGGCGCAACCCCTGTGTGCCATGTCAGAGAGAAAAAATGAAAAAAAAAGGAATAAAAATGAAAAAAAGCAGAAGTAAAAGTCAAGTCAAGCTGATTTTGCAAAGGCCTCGAAGCAGCTGCGCTTTCTGCTACACAAACAACGATGCGGTTTTCACAGCTCGGAGCCTGGCAGCACACAGCAGGCCTCTGCAGGCCGCAAACACCATGAGCCAGGCCCGGCTCTCCTTCTCCTCCACCTCCTCCTCCTCCTCCTTCTCCTCCACCTCCCAGCCTGTGTGCGCGGACAATGTAGAGTTAAAACAAAGCAACACCTCAGTTTGTCCACTCTGTTGCTTTTCTGGCGAAGCTTTGTTGGCTTGTCGACGTTTTTTTTTTCTAGTCCACGGAGCGGATATGTGTGCGGAAAGTCTGAGGTTTGAGACAGGAAGCCTGCTGAGTTCAGATAACGACACCTGACAAGTGCTCCCGTTTGCAGCTATAAATTATACTTAAAATAACCTCAAACGCACAAACTGCTGCGACGAGACAACAACTATCAGTAAAGTAATAATGCACTTTTATCAACGAGCAAGTCTGCGTGCGTGGCGCCGTGAACGCAACACGGCTATAAATAAAAATCAACTTTTTAACGGCAAAAAAATAAAAATAAAAGATGAGTTGAAGTGTCAGGATGTGTCCTTTCTCTGCACTGCTCCTTTAAATAAAAACTTTTAACGTTATAACGAACATTTGAGCGACTTTACCCTGAAAAATGAATCAATAAAACAGCTCATAGATATTTCGTAGAAACAAGCAAAAGAGAAATGAGTACAATCATCAGTTCCTCAATCCACCGAGGCCTCTTTCTTTTTTCTTTTTAAAAAAAAGCCTTTTCTGTAGTGTTACAGCTGCATTCAAAAGACGTTAAAAGTGGTTTAATCGTCACCTTCATGCCTTAAATAAACAGCGAATATCAAATTGAGAATCCTTGTATTATCCTGTGAATTTGAGGCAGAGTATTTGGAAGTTAACAAGAATGTTTGATTGCACAAATAATAAATAAATGTCGCATTTCAGACGCATAATCGTTAAAAGACGACAGACAGTGTGTGTGCGTTTATATCCAGCGTGGTCGGATTAATAAAGACGTGCCACCGTGTCTCTGCGCCATGATCCGATTTCTGCGTAAATTGCATCCAAAAATCAGCCGTTTCTATCTGAATCCCTCACAATCCGCCTCATTTTATTACAGCATAAAAACAGTTACAGCGTTGTTGTCGATCCGGAGGAGTTATTAAAGTGTAGCTGTAGTAGTATGGAATGTGAAATACCAGCCATCTGATGGAAATGGATCCTCCTGCTCTTTAGAAAGGCGCTCTCACTGTATCCAAGTTGATCCATGGCGCCTTCAGGGACACCTGCCTTAAAGCCCCGCATCCCCTTCATTAACTAAATCATCGTTAAAGAAAAAAGAAAGCAGCCCCGTTAACGGCGTGATTCCCCCTCTCTCTGCCTCTCTGTGCGTTATTGTGGATAATGTGCGTGATAAACGCAGCAATTAAGAGAAAGAAGAAAAAAATAGGCGAAACGCGCGCGTCTGTAGATCCTCTTTTACGCGTATAGCCAGCCGCCAATTAGTGTTTTTATCTGACTGTAAAGATGTAGTGGTTAGTTGTGTTATTATAGAGCCGACATACAACCACGAACGGGAAGGAAGAGGAAATTTTGTACAAGAAGGAAAGAGTGGGGAGCTCGCATCACCGCCTTGACTCTCTCACTCAGCAGACTCAGAGTCTGGTGTGGGTGGCCCGCCTGTCATGTTCGCCACCAGCAAAGCGTTATATAAAAGAAAAAACCCCCAACAAAAGTCAAACACACGTACCTTTATCGTACAGTCCATTGCAGCAGCCTCGCAGTCTTTGTCATTTAGTCGTTTTATGTGTAAAAAACAAACTTTTAGTCTTTTCTAACCTCACTTCAATGCATGCACGGGTGCATTGGCTCTATGTCGCAAACCATTGCAGTTACAATTTTTTGCTCACAGACCATAACCGGATGGCAAGTTTTTTTTCTCCCCTCTCTCTCTCTCTCTCTCTCTCTCTCTCTCTCTCTCTCTCTCTCTCTCTAAATTGGGAAGTGAAGTCACTCTTAACACTGAAAGCGCTGAAGCTGCTTCTCATGAAACCAACAGTTGACTGCTTAGAAGCAAAACAAAAGGCGCTCTCTTACTTCTGTGTGTGTGTGTGTGTGTGTGTGTGTGTGTGTGTGTGTTTGTGGGTGTGTGAGTTGGATTAATGTTTATAATTACGAATAACCACAATAAAAACTGAAGAGAGAGCGAGAGAGAGGAAAGCGGGTCCTTTTGAAGACACATACATGCCTACATGTATGTGTTGTAGACTATTTATAGGTGTATCTATAGCATATCCATAAAAAGTCATCAGTTATGGTGCAGTGTGGTTTATTTTTGCATGCTCGGGCCCAACGTTTGTGTTTTTGATTGATCTAATGTGAAATAAAGAGACTTGCTGCTACATATATTTTAGTCTTTGCTGTAAAACGCAGTCATGTTTATTCCACACGGCGTTCGGGGGGTACTGTCATGATAATTACACGGCTGAAAGAGGAGTTTGGAAGGTTGTTTGGACACTCTGCACCCCCAGACTGGAACAGAAAGTTTGTACAGCTCCGTGATGTGATGTCTTTGGGTTGTTTTTGGAGGTGTCGTTGCTTAAAACTGATATTGTTGGTTTCACGGCCTGTGCTGCCCTTGCGTGTGTGTGTGTGTATGTGTTGTAATGTTGTCTATTTTACTTTGTATTTACTCTGCGGCCTGTCTTGGCCACGACAGCGTCTGGGATAAATAGAAAGATCTAGGAGTGTATTTGCCGATTGCGACCCCTGACCTCACTCTCTCCTTCTTAGTGTGGAGGTGGAACTACGGTGGCCGAAAAACTCATGAGCGATGTGAAATTTAGAGCAACGTGGTGGACTTGCCCTGCCTGTGGATAATTTTAATGTACCAACAGCTTATTTTGAGGTGATCACACACTAATAAAAACATGATGGTGCATGTTGCCTGTTAAATCTGATACACACTGGACCTTTTTAAAGTGTGTTTTTACACCCAACGGTACACTAGCACGATCTAATGTCATCTAGCTGTCTTCACAAAGATAAGAACTCATGCACACTCTGCACTTGATGCAGTGTCAGCGTGTAGCTCCTGTGTTGTAATGTGTGTGTGTGTGTGTGTGTGTGTCACCTCAGCATAGTCATGTCTGCACTGTTTTTTAGGTTTCATGTAGCACCTCGGTCTTCAGGCTGAGGCTGAAATGACAATAAAAACCTGCAGACTTGACTAACGTTGGGTTTTGCTCGTTTAGCTGCTGTTTCTAAACCACGAGAGGGACACAACATCTTTGAGTATAACAAACAACAACATGTCTGGATTTAATAGAGAGACTTTTTTGAGCTCGTATGTGAATTAAAGCACATCGATTATGTCCCATTAAAGCACCTCTGATCCTCTGAAGGCAGCTCAGGCTCCTCGAGGTGAACCTCCAGACGTTTAAGGAAAACTTCCAACGTGAGTGACGGGACAAAAAGCAACACTTTTGTGAACAGATGTGTTCAAAAGTCTGAGTTTCTTCTCCACGGCAACATTAAAAGATCCCTCACAATGTTTCCAGTGTGAGTCCAGATGTGAGTTCAGACGTTTATCTGCTCGTGTTACTCAGAAGACGTGGAGATCTTCCAGAGTTGCAGCCTTTTAACTGCAGAACATCCTCTTTTTTTTTGTTCCTTTCACTGAGGAGAGTGACTTTTAACCTGATAATTCTGTGACTCCATCTGAGTAACAGCTGAAGCCTCATAGATGAACTCTTGAACACATTTGCCCCATTTCGTCTCATCGCTCGCTTTCACGGTGAGCTATGGACGTGTCTCCTGAGTGAATAAAACTGGTTTTAATGTTCGCGTTGGTGTCGGTGAGTTCAGATGAGTGAACCTGCGAGGGCCGCAGTCAGCAGGAATCCTGAAGTCACCGTATAAGTCAGTGTTTCGGAAACATTTACGCCGTTTACCACCTCAGAAAACACTACCGCTTTCTAAGCACTACCACTATGACAGAGGTTAACAATCAGTTGACCTATATTCAGTTCAGAGTTCACGCAGGAGGCCGGTTTATACGTCTAAGAAGATTATTTAGTGCTGCTGGACCCTGAAGAGATTCAGAGCTGAGTGTTCGCACTGATCTGCCCTTCTCTCCATGTATTTCCTGTTTGGAGCCACGACTGCAGAGTTTTTGAGCCATTTGTTTCACCGTCACATTTTAGCATGGGTGTAAGTGCATGCTGCACGCCACCGGCATCAACATGACAGAGTGTCACAGCATTACATAGTTTCGTCATCATTTATATACCGTAGAATTTTGATGAATTCATTCAAATATAGAGCGCTGACACCAGAGTTTGAGTAAAAGATAAAAATCCACAGCATGAGTTCAACGTTTGTGTCTTTGTAAAGCAGAACTTTCATAAATTACAAGATTAAGCTGCAAAGAAACTCAAATTAAATGTAGAATCTAGATATTTATAGTCACTTCCAACATGTGAGACTAAACATATCCGAAGTGTTGACTTCTCCCAGTTTTCATGAAGTATCCACACCAGACTTCCTTAAAAATGTTTAATTATTTGAGTTTCCTGCACGTTTTTTTTTTTTTTTTCCGCGTTGCTCCGTGACAGTTAACTTTAACTCTGAGCCGCCGTGTAATTGCCTCAAGTGGCCTGCTGATAGTTCACTGCAGACGGTTGTTAATCACTTGGTGTTTTGTAACTTTATCCCGGTTGTGTCTTTGTCTTGAGGTGGGGCTCCCAATCACGACTCCCCGCGCCGACGCGCACGATTTCACCCAGCTCCACTTTTCCAGATGGAGCCTATATGTGTGTGTGTGTGTGTGTGTGTGTGTGTGTGTGTGTGTGTGTGTGTGTGTGTGTGTGTGTGTGTGTGTGTGTTTGGTGTGTGTGTGTGAATAGCAGAGATGTTTGTTTATACAAGGCCCTGGGCTCGGCCTTATCTGCTGCAGCCACTCACGCCGTGATTTCAAACTTTCTTCAACGAGCACTTGTGTGTGTGTGTGTGTGTGTGTGTGTTTTCTTTTTTTTTTTACGGGCCATTGTTTTGTCGAATGGTTTCTAAAGATACAGAGATTTTCTTTTCTTCCTCCCACCTCATTAGAAACCGACTGCTGTGATTTCAAAAAGGCCTGCTGCACTTCATCCACACCCAAACTGCGGCCCCGTTAACTGCAGGCAGACAATCGGAGTGACCGCAGCCTGGAAATATGTGAAGGTCATTGAGGGAGAGGCTAAAGATAGGTATAGCATAATAATATTTGATATAATATAGTTTGGATTTCATCGTTTCCTTTCATTGAAGGTGTAAAAATATTTAATCAACGTCATTAAAACAGTTAAATAACAGATAAAAAACGTTTTGACTGCGTTGAAAGTGTGCTGCCTTGTTCATAATGTTGTTATAATGTTTTTAAATGTCATCTCATATTAACCACTTATTAGTTTTGTCTCTTAAACGTCGGAAAATGGTGAAACTCCTCTTTAAAATCGTGTTTTGTCCAACCAGCACTCAGTAAAACATTTAAATTAACAATAAAAATGAATTTTCTGTCATTAGGTTAATTAGTTAATCAGCTCTAGTTGTTCTGTTTTAACATCTGGTCAGATAACCGAAGCAAATTCACGATTATCAAGATAAATCCAGATCTTTGGAGTTTTAAAGGTCTTTGTGGGTCTCGCAGTCAGTGGACTCAGTGACATTTTTGTGTTTGTCTGATTAATGATTAATGTTTCGATCATCCTGATAGATTTGACTCAATAATGACTTTGTGATTTTGACAATGAGTGTTTTAAACAGCGAGCTCATTTATTTCGTCTCCTTCTTTAACGATTTAAAGGTCCATATTCAAGGGGATCTCTAACTGCCATATGCAATCACTAATGGAAAGTACCTACATTATTTCCATTGTAAGCTCACATTGTACTCCACAAAATGAATCAGACAGCTTTAGTTACTTTTAAATGACCAAAACAGGCAGAAGACACAAGTTGAAATGTTTTCCCAACTAGAACAAACTACTACAACATTAATGGTAAAGTTATCGTCATAATAAGGAGATATTCTCCTGCCTAAGGAGTACTTTTACCACTTTGAGTACTTTTTGTTGCCTGATTTATACTTTTACACCAGAAAACAATGAAGTATTGGTATTTTTACTGTGTCAGTTATATAAATATATATATTATTAAAGTATCTGTGTTACACTCATATATGTAACCACTGGTGGAAAGGAGCTACATGTTTCCAAGTACTACTCTGAAGTACAATTTTAATGTACTTTACTATATATACTGTAGTACTTTTTATACTCCACAACATGTATCTGACAGCTTTAGTTGACATTTTACACAGAAAGTGACTTTCTGACACCAACTAGAATAAACCACTGCAACCTTTGTTGCCTGTTTTAAACTTTTACATTAAAAAAATGTATTTTTACAGTGAGTCAAAGATAAATTCTGCTAAAAAATTAAAGTTTTACAGAGTCTTTCTGTTCCACAGGTGGAAAGCAGCCACGTTTGGATGTATTTGAGTTACTTTCTGCTTCAGCTGCACCACATTTCACAAGGAAATACTGTCATTTGTACTCCACAGTTACAATAATGAATAATGATAGAGAGTCTGCTGCTTTATGAGTACTTTTACTGCTTTAAGTACCTTTTTTTGTACTTCTACTTAAAAAAAAAAATAGAAATACTTCTTTGACTCGTGTAGTAAAATTAAGGTTTTAGGGCGTCACTGAGTCTTTTATGAATGAATGTTTAGTCGCCTGCTGCTAAGGGGAAGAAGGGGGGGGTCTGACGTCACGTACTTTTACCCAAACCTGGTCACGACGCACGCGCCCCGCCCACCTCCGCTGCGTTTATAAACGGGGCCGTTCCGGCCGCAGACTGACCACTCGGTGCTCTGCGGCAGATGCGGTGAAATTATAAAAGTTTTCTAAAGAATAGTTTGGACAGAATAAAGACAGAAGAAGAAGAAGAAGAGGAGGACAGAAAGAGATGTACTGGGACACCGTCATCAAACCTGGAGACAGAAACACAGACAGCAAAGAGACGAAAATAAAGGTGGGTTTACATTTTAAAATGAATTTTACACATTATAGAAACTCATTTATTCATTTATCTGTAATAATTTAGTAAGATTTGTGTTTATATGAGCAGCAATATCAGGATTTATAAACTAAATGGTGTAAAATCATAAAAATAATCATCTGCTATGAGAATATTTTAAAGTTTTTCTGTATTTTTTTTAAATATCTGTGGCTGTGCAAGTGTCTGATGATAGTGAGAGTGCTGTTGATCAATAATGAGTGTTGCAATGTGTGTCGACACAGATGGAGGTTTGCCAGACTGGATATTACACAGAAGACTTCAGGACACAGGAAGTGCCAGCTGGCTTTGACTTTGCATCTTATGGTGAGTTTAGCCGCGACGCCGCATCACATCACGGCAAAGAGTTTCAACTCTTGTGTGTGTGTGTGTGTGTGTGTGTGTGTGTGTGTGTCTCTCTCCTCTTTTTTTATGTGAATGTTTGCACGATCTGTTTCCTCTGAACCTGAGCAGCTGAAGGACAGAGGAAATATTTGCGCAGACTGTATCATCACATCTGTCAGGAGCTTTCTCAATGAGACCTTGACACCCGGGCTTGGGGGGGGGGCTGCGTCAGGAGAATAGCGTAGAAGGGGTGGGGGGGGGGTGTCTGCTGTGCATGTGAATAATAACGCTTGAATGGGCTGATGTAGGGAGAAACAGGGTGGTCAGGTTAAAGACACTCCCCTCTCTGTCTTCCCTAATCCTTTCCTCCAGACTTCCTCCTCCAACAGATTTAGAGAGCACCCCCCTCCCCTCTCCCGCCTCCTCCCCATCCCTCCATCACTACTCTCTGTCACACTCCCTCCACTGGCGTTTCCTCCACGCTCTTCCTCCCCCTCCCTCCCTTGTTTCCTACCCTATAGCTGCCTCCATCCATTGAGCTAAGAGGTGGGTGCGCGGTGCCGATTGGACAGTAAACAACTTTTCTTCCTACCCCAAACTCACAAATTCACCTTCACCTTTCCTCGTCTGAGCTGCAGTTAACCTCCGATTTAAAGGACCACATATGAAACAAATGAACCCGCAGAGACTTGAACTGACGGAGCAGAGCTGCTTTTATTGTTGGACAAAGTTAATTTAGTGGCGAGCAGGAACTGGCTGGAGAGGTCTTCCTCTGTGGTGCATTCAGGGGTCTTCCAGTGCCTAAATTTAGACACTCACACGTGCAGATGTAACAAAAAAATCAAGCACAGAGGTCCTTCCATCCATGTCTGACTTTCCCCGGAGCAGAATGTCCATTCATTGCTCACATCAAGTCTCTGCGAGTGAATTTTCACACCACGGCTTTGGACAGTACGTCACATGAACCCATTGTTGTGGTCCTTTCGCAAGCATGAACTCCTCCATCCTCCATCCTGCCTCCATCATCATTTACTGACTCCCATCTGTCTGTTTAACCTCCAGACTACCCTGGTGAAGACCTGTCTTTTCTGTTAGACAGTAAACCACCCGGACAGCAGCAGTACGTCACAGAAAACAGCTACCCAGAGCCGCCGAAAGCGTCTCACCCTTACGATACTAAAGGTGAAACCTCCGAATACAGAAAAGAGCACTCTGGTGTTAGATGTGTTGATGTTTTTGACTTATTTCACAGTTTCTGCTCTTGTTTTCCTCAGTGAGCGCCAACGACGCCGCCCTCTTCAACCTGGACGCATACCAGGAGTTCAACTGGTGGGGCTCATATCCACACGGTGAGCCTCTCGCTCTGTCTGTAGTCCAACTGTGTGTGAAATGAAAAAAAAAGTCTTATCCTGACTAACTTTGTTTCTTCCATCCGCAGATGGGCTGACAGTAGATCAGCCACAGACTGGATACCAGGAGTCTCAGCAGACGTACCAGAACCTGGTGTCCCAGAATGGACAGTTCAGCCCGGCTATGGATGGCAGCCACAGCCCCTTTCTAACCGGGAAGGCAGCAAGTACATTACAAAGTAAGACTTCACCGTCTAAACTCTCTGCCTGTGGCCTGACGTTGCCCTTCAGTGTCTAACTCCTGTCTTTGCTTCAGGTGAGACAGATCAGAGCTCGTACTCGTGTAACTCGGCTGAACTGTACGACTCGGACGGACAGAGGCCGGCGTCGGCCTTCTGGCCCGAATACTCCTCGTCCAGCTTCACTGCCCCCCTACCACACCCGCCTCCGGCCTCCTCCTGCCCTTCAAACCAAACCTCAGAGCAGTACTGCCCCCGTGTGATGAAACGCAAGAACACACACCCACAGAGGCCCGACAGGGAGGGTCAGATGACGGGAATGTCAGCTTATCCAGGTGAGGATCTGCTTTCTTATAAAGATCAAATTAAAGATGTTTCTGTCTGTTCATTAAGAACTAATATTTTGATCATCTATGTTGAAAAACTATAATTATGTCTGTTTAGGACATATGGGAGTCAATCTATCTTTATTCCAATTGATCAAAGTCGCCTCCTGTAACCTAATTAATCAGAGTATTCATTTATTCACTCAGGATCTGGTCCAATCCAGCTGTGGCAGTTTTTACTGGAGTTACTTCTGGACTCTGCCTGCCGAACCTTCATCTCCTGGACGGGAGACGGCTGGGAGTTTAAGATGTCCGACCCCACAGAGGTGAGGAAACATCTGGTTTTGGAGTAGGGCACCAGCTAATTGGTGGAAAGTAACTAAATATATTACTCGGTTGCTGTACTTAAGTACACAAGAAGCTTCTTACAAGGTTTGATTTGAAACTTTCGGAGGAACAAAGAGATTCCTGGTCAAAAAAGTCCAAAGTTTGAAGCAAATATTTGTTTGTTTTTTTGTCTGACGGTACATTTTGCTGATAATACTCTTACTTAAGTAAAGTATCTGAGTACTTCTTCCTCGATTGCTACATGCTGGGTGTGTTCTGCGTTTCTCTGACGTGTAAAGTCAAATTGAACGTTCTGTTTCCTGTCGATCCCTCAGGTGGCCAAACGCTGGGGTCAGTGCAAGAACAAACCCAAGATGAACTACGAGAAGTTGAGCCGCGGCCTGCGTTACTACTACCACAAGAACATCATCCACAAGACGGCGGGCAAGCGCTACGTCTACCGCTTTGTCTGCGACGTGCAGGGCATGCTGGGAAAGACGGCGCAGGAGGTCCTGACCAGTCTGAACGTTTTGCCCACTAACGTGGCAGAGTCGTGGCAGTGCCCCGGGGTACCGGCAGCGGCGGCGGTGGCGGCGACATCAGAGCACAGTAGTGAACCGTGGGCGTCACAGTAGCATTTAGTTTTGTTTTTTTAACGGAGTACTAAAACCTGCAAAGTGAACACTGCCTCTTCAAAGCCTGGCTGAGCTGCAGCGTCCTCATCGGGGAGGAAGCAGACCAGGAGTCAATTTACAGATGCTGCATTTCAGGGAGAAACTAACCAAACACTCAGACAATATGCTTCCCCTCAATAACAAATAATACAGAACAAAACCCGTAAACCTGAAACCAGCCTGGGGCATCTTAAGCACTAGAAAAGGAAAATCTTTGCAACGTCATTTGATGCGTCTCTGAGGAGAAATGAAATTGTAAAATATTGTTTATATGATGGCTATGTAGAGTTTTGTGCATTTATATTTTTATTATTATTTTTTTTGTAATACAAAACTCATGTCTACCTCTGCTGTTAATCAGAATGACACAAACAGATCATTTTCATTCACTGTGAAGGTTTCAGCCTGTCTGATGATTCTCTGTGTAAATAAACTGTATATAAACATTGTTCCTGTTTTTCTGATTCTTTCTTTGTATCGCTAAATGTGTTTGATATCTATATTTATACTTTCATCAACAAGGATTAGGTAACCGGTTTTTAAAGGGTTAAGTGTTTAGCATTCTGTATATTTGACTACAAGCTCCACTTCCTTATCTAATGCTGCCTTCAGGTGCTGCTCGTAAATATCGGCATCCAAAGTCGTAAGTTAAAGTTGATTCAGAGCAACATGGGTTACTTCACCTGACACGGTTTTCATTTTATGTGAGAGAATAAGTTCTCCAGTTATTAATGTCTAAATGTTTCTTCAACAGCTCCCGTTCAGTTTGTAAAATGTTTGTTTTTCTGATTTTAAATAGGTGATCTGCAGACGTTCTTCTGTAAATACACTTAAAGTCAGTTAAATTCATATATTAATGTCCTGAATTAGGAGCAGAGATAATAGATAAGCTCATAATAATCAGAAAGTGACTGTGTTTTGCAGCCGGTTTCCACAAGATGTTGTAAATCAAAAAAAAAAAATCTCCACCACGGACAATATTTGTCTACATACCTGATTTCACTAACAAGGACCACACCAGTACGGATTTAAGTTTAGAAAGGTTTATTGCATGTAATGGATAGGAAGCGTGGCGGTGATGTGCTGTGGGGGGAGGAGGAGCGAGGAGGATTGAGGGGTCCAGGGAGGGAGGGATGAGGGGATGGTAGAGGATGAGGGGAGGAAGCATGACCATTGGCGAATTGGTGAAAGAGTCCGTAGGTTGACCAGTGTCGGGTGGACGGGGGGGAACCTGGAGGGGTTGAGACTCTGGGTGGGGGAGTCTCTCTGTGTCTCCATGTATTAGAGCCCCATGGTTCCTGTGTTAGAATGAAAGGGAGACAAAAGAAGAGAGAACAAACAGGAAAGAGGGTTTTGACGGGGAGGGATGTGACAAATGAGTCAAAGAGGGAGTGAGGTGTGTTTAAATGTACCTGTTATAAAACTCAATTTAATAAATGGACGTAATACTAACTGTATTCAGGCTGTAATTAAGCCCCAACATTCAGTTGATCTTTTCCTTGACACTGCCCGTAGAACATGCACCATGTGTTCATACAGTTTTTCAATAAGACATCATTTACAGTTAAGAGTTGTAATTAAAGGAGTTTATTAGTGTTGATAATCAATAACGCACCTTTCATTCAGTCAGTAATGCGAGGGCATTACTTTCTGCTTCTTCCGTACGGGTCTAGAGTTAAGAAAGAGGAAACTTAAGTCAGTCAGGACACCCAAGGCATCGAAGAAAAGACCCAAAACATGAATCTAGACTAGATCAGTAAAATAAAGGCAATATTTGGAGAATGTTATTATAGCACACAGTACATATGAGGTCAGTGAGGTCAACATATAGATAGAAGTCATTAAGGCAACACATACCCTGAATCCTCAGACAGCTGGTTGCTTTGGACACATGGTTCACTGGCCCGTTTCTTTGTCAATGCTTTGGCTGTGCTGTTCATTCGCCTCTTGGTAGCAGCTTCTCTTGCTTTATCACGTTGTAAAATGTAATTAACAGCATACTCCATTTTGGACTTTGGGACGCAGGTTGACTTCTTGGTCCGGAGGGACTCGACTAGCCTGTGAGCAAAGGGTAGAGTGGTGAAACTATGTTAAATAATCATCTGTCACTTTTCATTTAATTTGAAAATGACTTCCTTGATGTATTCTATCATACCTGATTTTTTGCAAATCCTTTGATTCGTACAGATCCTTCAGTGTCCCCCATCGATCAGGACCAAAGCCAACAAGGACCTGTCCTTTTTTGCCTGACTTAAGGGCAGCATCTCTGGAATCCATGTAAGCACGATGAAATCTGACTTCTTCCATAGCCTCAGGGTAAGCACTGACGAAGTCAGTCAAGGCAGCCTTCAAATGAAAAGAAATATGTTATTATCAAAACGTTTTCTACATAATTCTTTCATTCAATTAAACACATCATTCGGCTCATATCAGCTCTGACAAGAAGACTTTGCAGGTTGAAAAAGATGCTGGGAGCTTGCAAATATCAGTGTGTGGACACACAAGCCGTTTTTCTTTGCAGTACCTTGTTGGCCATATGTTGGTTCATTTTGCTCCCCGTTGCTCCTTCCAGCTCCTTCTGGTGGCTAGCCACTATGAAGGCAATGTAGTCCATGTCATTCTTCAACAGCCAATTGAAGGTTTTACCTTTGTGCTTGCCAAACTGGATCTTGTTCAAGCTGTTCTTGGTAGTTGAGGGCTTCTTTTTGGTAGGTGAAGTCTTCGTCTTGATGGCTGAGGGCTTCTTTATGGTAGGTGAGGGCTTCTTTTTGGTAGGTGAAGGCTTCTTTATGGTAGGTGAGGGCTTCTTTATGGTAGGTGAAGGCTTCTTTTTGGTAGGTGAAGTCTTCGTCTTGATGGCTGAGGGCTTCTTTATGGTAGGTGAGGGCTTCTTTTTGGTAGGTGAAGGCTTCTTTTTGGTAGGTGAGGGCTTCTTTTTGGTAGGTGAAGGCTTCTTTTTGGTAGGTGAGGGCTTCTTTTTGGTAGTTGAGAGCTTCGTCTTGGCCGCGCCTTTCTAAAGAGAAACAAGAGTAACACAAATGAAAACCTCTCCACCATATATTGAAGTGGATATTTGAATTTAATGGTGTGTAAGTTGAACTTACGTCTAAAAGGGCTTTGGTTTCCTGTTCTGAAGAGAAAGATGACAGGATAATCAGGAAAGACAGACAGCCCTAAAACTAATAAACACAACTTTAAAAAACCACTGCATTAACTTCAGGTGATAATTCTCTGGAGGTTCATCATCACATTGCTTTCACATCATCATTAGATGAACTGTCTGTCGTTATATGTTGGACCACAGTTATGCACACTTGCAGCCGTCAGTCTTTACTCACCCAGTGTCTTTGCCTCTTGGTTGCGCTTCATCTGCATCAGTGTATGAACAGCCACCTGAAGAGCTTTCGGTTCGGTGAAAGTTGAGACCAAGAGCTCCGTAATCTCCCAAGCGCTTTTGTTATCCACATCTCTGCGTCTGATCCGCGGACTTTCCGGGCGATCTCGCAGCTGGTAACAAAACTTACCAAGGTCAGGGTCTGACAGATCCTCCAGTGTGTCGGTTATGCACTTTTTGATCGACATTTTTTAGCTGCATGTACCGTCTTATTTTGATGCACGGTGACGTGATAATGGCGCAATACTGGAAGACTACGCGCCTAAAGGGGAGGACCTGATTTGAATGTCCAACCCGGAAAAGCTAACAAAATACTGGTTATGTTTCATATTTATTGTACAGCAAGGAGAGACATTAAGCTCTAAATTCTTTTAAAGCATCCCTTAGTTAATGGTGCCCTCTTTTGGACAAACTGTGTAATGGTAACTCTTTCTAGTCTATGTTGAGCATGATTTTTATTGGCTATATATATATATATATATATATATATATATATATATATATATATATATATATATATGTTTGTGATAGTAACACTTTTACATGAACCTTTCTTAAATGTTGCATTAAGTCTGCAGTGTACAGTGTAATTAAAGTTGTAAATAATGTTTTAGTCAAGCACATTTTATTTTTCAGTCAGTTTTATTTATTTACAGTGGCATTAATGCTGTTTACAGTTATTTCTCAAGGAGGTTTACAACCTGTAACGCCCTCTCAAGTTCTGGTTCCTCTGTATGCGCCTGGAGGGGAGGAAGAGGAAACTTAAGTGAGTCAGGACATCCAAGGCATCATCGTAACTTTCCTACCATTAAAAAACAGATTTTATACTGCTCCCTGTTTCTGCACTATGTCCACAAACAACACATACCCTGAGGCGTGGTAGGGCTGGCGTCTGTCGGTCCATCTCTTTGTGGATGATCGGGTTCTGCTGTTGATTCTTCTCTTGGCGGCAGCTTTTTCTTTGTCCCGCTGCAAAATGTATTCAACAGCAAACACCGTTCTGGACCCTTCACCGATTAACATCCTCTTCCGGAGACTGTCGACATAACTGTGGACAAAGGGTAGAGTGGTGGCCTTTAATATCTGCTGGCTTACCAACAGTGGTTCAATCAGACTCAATCAATCCAGCTGTGTATTCTGTTATACCTGATTTTTTGGGGGTCATTTGATTCGTACAGATCCTCCAGTGTCATCCATCGATAACGACCGATGCCAACAAGGACCTGTCCTTTTTGGCCTGACCTACGGGCAGCCTCTCTGGATTTCTCGTATGCAAGAAGAAAGACTTCCTCCAAAAGCTTATGGTCAGCACTGATGTATTTAATCAAGGCATCCTTCAAATGAAAAGAAATGTGTGTTATTATTAAATTATTCAAACTTTTTCTGTGTGATTTCATTCAATTCAGAAATCCGGCCCTCAAGGACTGATTCGAGGTAAACTGCTTTAGACTTAGACTTGCACAAAGTGAAGACAAGAGGAGCTTACAAATGTCAACGTGCAGACTCCTTTTTCTTTGTAGTACCTTGTTGGCATCCAGTGAGCTCTGAGGCCTTCTGCTCCCGTTTGCTCCTTCTTGCTCTTTCTTGCACTCAGACAGCAACCAGGCAGTGTAGTCCATGTCATTCTCCAACAGCCATTTGAAGGTGTTACCTCTGTACTTGCCAAACTGGATCTTATAGCGGCTCAGGACAAGCCTATTATTAGAGGGATCCCCACACTGAGAGAGAACGAGGGCCTTCGCATCAGCCTCCACCTCCTCTGGTTTCTTCATTGTCACACGTGGAGCCACATGGTTCAGAGCCTCCTGTGAGGGATTTGTCTCCGGTTCCCCGGCCGAGGACCTGCGGAGGGTGGGGTCACCTGTCTAAAGAAGAGGAACAAACATGAAAAACCCCAGTGTGAGTATTACTGTAACAATCGACCCCATGTTGAAGTGAAGATCTTAATTTTATGGAGTGAAACTGAACTTACGTCTAAGAAGGCTTTGGTCTTCTCCTCTGTAGAGAAAGATAACAAGGCGGTGAAACACAGTAACTGACAACACAGTAGACCTTTAACCAAATGAACACCCAAAAACCTGTTTGCCCCAGTTGACTCACAGAAACCTTCTCAGACAGTTAGTCTGCAGACTTATGTCCATAAACGTCACAATCACAATGCAACAAGGATTTATTGAAATATGAACAACTTACAGTGTCATAAAAGTGATCCAAAATTCATAAATCTCATTCCCAACTGGACGCTCTACTCAAAGACGTCTGTTGATATTCATATTCATGATCATAAAGGGTCATGTTGTGGTACCCAAATACATACAGACTGCATGTGTTATTACAGTCAACTAAAGCAATAGAAAGTGTGCAATAAATTCAGGTGATAATTCTCTGCATGCTCATCATCACGTCACGCTGTTTTCGCATCATCATTAGATGCATTGTCATTATAAATGTATAACGTTAGTACTAGCAGTATATGTTGGACCACAGTTATGCACACTTGCAGCCGTCAGTCTTTACTCACCCAGTGTCTTTGCCTCTTGGTTGCAGTTCATCTCCCTCAGTGTATGAACAGCCACCTGAAGAGCTTTCGGTTCGGTGAAAGTTGAAACCAAGAGCTCCGTAATCTTCAAGGTACTTTTGTTATCCACATCTTTGCGTCTGATCCGCGGACTTCCCGGGCGATCTCGCAGCTTGTTACAAAACTTACGAAAGTCAGGCTCTGACAGATCCTCCAGTGTGTCGGTTATGCACTTTTTGATCGACATTTTTCAGCTGCATGTACCGACTTGTTTTGATGCACGGTGATGTGATAATGGCGGAGTACTGGAAGATTACGCCCCTAAAGGGGAGGACCTGATTTGAATGCAGTCTGTAAGTGAGTCCAACCCGGAAAAGCTAACAAAATACTGGTTATGTTTCATATTTATTGTACAGCCAGGAGAGACATTAAGCTCTAAATTCTTTTAAAGCATCCCTTAGTTAATGGTGCCCTCTTTTGGACAAACTGTGTAATGGTAACTCTTTCTAGTTCACGTTGAGCATGATTTTTATTGGCTATATATATATATATATATATGTTTGTGATAGTAACACTTACATGAACCTTTCTTAAATGTTGCATTAAGTCTGCAGTGTACAGTGTAATTAAAGTTGTAAATAATGTTTTAGTCAAGCACATTTTATTTTTCAGTCAGTTTTATTTATTTACGTGGCATTAATGCTGTTTACAGTTATTTCTCAAGGAGGTTTACAACCTGTAACGCCCTCTCAAGTTCTGGTTCCTCTGTATGCGCCTGGAAGGGAGGAAGAGGAAACTTAAGTGAGTCAGGACATCCAAGGCATCATCGTAACTTTCCTACCATTAAAAAACAGATTTTATACTGCTCCCTGTTTCTGCACTATGTCCACAAACAACACATACCCTGAGGCGTGGTAGGGCTGGCGTCTGTCGGTCCATCTCTTTGTGGATGATCGGGTTCTGCTGTTGATTCTTCTCTTGGCGGCAGCTTTTTCTTTGTCCCGCTGCAAAATGTATTCAACAGCAAACACCGTTCTGGACCCTTCACCGATTAACATCCTCTTCCGGAGACTGTCGACATAACTGTGGACAAAGGGTAGAGTGGTGGCCTTTAATATCTGCTGGCTTACCAACAGTGGTTCAATCAGACTCAATCAATCCAGCTGTGTATTCTATTATACCTGATTTTTTGGGGGTCATTTGATTCGTACAGATCCTCCAGTGTCATCCATCGATAACGACCGATGCCAACAAGGACCTGTCCTTTTTGGCCTGACCTACGGGCAGCCTCTCTGGATTTCTCGTATGCAAGAAGAAAGACTTCCTCCAAAAGCTTATGGTCAGCACTGATGTATTTAATCAAGGCATCCTTCAAATGAAAAGAAATGTGTGTTATTATTAAATTATTCAAACTTTTTCTGTGTGATTTCATTCAATTCAGAAATCCGGCCCTCAACAACTGATTCGAGGTAAACTGCTTTAGACTTAGACTTGCACAAAGTGAAGACAAGAGGAGCTTACAAATGTCAACGTGCAGACTCCTTTTTCTTTGTAGTACCTTGTTGGCATCCAGTGAGCTCTGAGGCCTTCTGCTCCCGTTTGCTCCTTCTTGCTTTTTCTTGCACTCAGACAGCAACCAGGCAGTGTAGTCCATGTCATTCTCCAACAGCCATTTGAAGGTGTTACCTTTGTACTTGCCAAACTGGATCTTATAGCGGCTCAGGACAAGCCTATTATTAGAGGGATCCCCACACTGAGAGAGAACGAGGGCCTTCGCATCAGCCTCCACCTCCTCTGGTTTCTTCATTGTCACACGTGGAGCCACATAGTTCAGAGCCTCCTGTGAGGGATTTGTCTCCAGTTCCCCGGCCGAGGACCTGCGGAGGGTGGGGTCACCTGTCTAAAGAAGAGGAACAAACATGAAAAACCCCAGTGTGAGTATTACTGTAACAATCAACCCCATGTTGAAGTGAAGATCTTAATTTTATGGAGTGAAGCTGAACTTACGTCTAAGAAGGCTTTGGTCTTCTCTTCTGTAGAGAAAGATAACAAGACGGTGAAACACAGTAACTGACAACACAGTAGACCTTTAACCAAATGAACACCCAAAAACCTGTTTGCCCCAGTTGACTCACAGAAACCTTCTCAGACAGTTAGTCTGCAGACTTATGTCCATAAACGTCACAATCACAATGCAACAAGGATTTATTGAAATATGAACAACTTACAGTGTCATAAAAAGTGATCCAAAATTCATAAATCTCATTCCCAACAGGACGCTCTACTCAAAGACGTCTGTTGATATTCATATTCATGATCATAAAGGGTCATGTTGTGGGACCCAAATACATACAGACTGCATGTGTTATTACAGTCAACTAAAGCAATAGAAAGTGTGCAATAAATTCAGGTGATAATTCTCTGCATGCTCATCATCACGTCACGCTGTTTTCACATCATCATTAGATGCATTGTCATCATAAATGTATAACGTTAGTACTAGCAGTATATGTTGGACCACAGTTATGCACACTTGCAGCCGTCAGTCTTTACTCACCCAGTGTCTTTGCCTCTTGGTTGCGGTTCATCTGCCTCAGTGTATGAACAGCCACCTGAAGAGCTTTCGGTTCGGTGAAAGTTGAAACCAAGAGCTCCGTAATCTCCCAAGTGCTTTTGTTATCCACATCTCTGCGTCTGATCCGCGGACTTCCCGGGCGATCTCGCAGCTGGTAACAAAACTTACGAAAGTCGGGCTCTGACAGATCCTCCAGTGTGTCGGTTATGCACTTTTTGATCGACATTTTTTAGCTGCATGCACCGTTTTATTTTGATGCACGGTGACGTGATAATGGCGAAGACTACGCGCCTAAAGTAGTGATGTGTCGTTCGTGAACGATTCGTTCAATATGAACTAATCTTTTATATGACTCGGGAGTAATGAGTCATTTCAGTGAGTGATTCGTTCATTTTCATGCAGTACCTTCCCTCGCCACATGATGACAGGCAGCTGCATAAGCTCTGTCCGCAGGACAGGAAACGGAAATGATCAGTTCACGACTCACTCAACTGTGGTCCTCGTTCATTTGTCACGTGACAGCCAGGCCGCTCAGGCAGTGTGGTGAGCACTAAGCGTAACAGTTCGTTCATAGACCTACGGCTCGTTCATACGGATCGTTCATACGGATCGTTCATACGGCTCGTTCATACGGCTCGTTCTTTCGTTCATTTGTCACGTGACAGCTGTAGCTCAGCTACAGAGCTGTGGACTGAGAAACGAACAAGGAAATGAATAATGTCTACTTGTGACGTACATTCATTTGTCACGTGACACCCGACAAATTATTATTTATTATTTATTAATAAAATCATAATTAATTAGTGGTCTTCTGTTCTTCTAGATGTCTATAGTGTTATGTTTAGTGTTGTATGTAGTGTGTTGTGTATAAGTGTGTTTGTAAATAAATACTTTTGAAAATTAAATCAACGTGTTGATTTTGTGTTATACTCTGCCATAAAATAAGAAATAATAACAACAAATGTGATAATAACAATAACAACAATACTACTACTACTACTACAAATAATAATAATAATAATAATAATAATAATAATAATAATAATCATCATCATCATCATGTTTTGGGCACAATAAATGCACCATGTAAACATTTTAAGGAACTTATTAATTGTTACTTTTTGTCTAACTTTATTGTCAAACTGAGTTTTACATTCACTTGTCCGCTACAAGCTGTGAACAGTTCGCTCTCGTTCTCGTTCATCTGAATCGTTCATTTGTCACGTGACAGGCAGACGAACCGTTCATTCTCGTTCATTTGGTTCGTTCATTTGTCACGTGACAGGCAGTTGAACGGTTCGTTCTCGGTTCTCGTTCATGTGGTTCGTTCATTTGTCACGTGACAGGCAAGTGAACGATTCATTCATCTGGTTCGTTCATTTGTCACGTGACAGGCAAGTGAACGATTCATTCATCTGGTTCGTTCATTTGTCACGTGACAGGCAAGTGAACGATTCGTTCATTTGGCAGTACGTTCGTGTTAATCAACAGTAGCAGGGAGGATACAGGACACAGTCACTTTATTGTGCTGTGTATTTGCTTTCCTGGGTTTTCATATGGTTTGAATTGCTTGTGACATTTTGTTTATTATCTTTGTCAGCTGAAGCAAACCGTGTTGCCTTCAGTGTTAAGTGTTTGAGACCAGCGGCCTTTTTTACACGCCCACAAAAGGGCAAACAGCGCCCCCTGCTGTAAACATGAACGAAATGAACGAATGACTCAAAAAAAGATTCGTTCAATTTACTGTCCGAGAGTTAAAGATCCGAGTCAGTGAAGAGTTGAACTTCCCAACACTAGCCTAAAGGGGAGGTCCTGGAGAGTTCCGGAAACTTCTGGAACAGTAAACATCTGGCAAGCCCGTCCGCATGTTGACTCATTATCTTGCATGTTTAATTATAAATAATTGTGGCAATGAAAATAAAACGGTGCATGCGCCTTTAACTCTTATTGTTCATTTTTTAAATTTGAACTTTTCTGGGTTTTCAGTCCCGTCATCAAAGCAAAAAGTGGCTACAAAAATCTAAAATATATTTTATTTTGTTCACATTTGTTTTTTGTGTACTACATACATACTTATGTGTTATTTCAGAGTCTTGAGTGTTGAGAATCTACAACGTTGGAAATAATACAAATAAACACTGAATGAGAAGGTGTGTCCAAACATAAACAGTTACAGAAAAGTTTAATTTATGTTGTTTAAGAGAACTAAATCTTTGAGTTGTGCAAAGCAACCACCAGCACTAATTAACCTCACTGATTAACATGTCATTCATTAGCAGAGAGTTGTGGTTTTATGGACTATTTCTTGGCCGGACACCGTTTCAGGTCTTTATGCTAAGCTAACCAAATACTGGTTATGTTTCATATTTATTGTACAGCCAGGAGAGACAGTAATCTCTAGATTCCTTTAAAGCATCCCTTAGTTAACGGTGCCCTCTTTTGGACAAACTGTGTAATGGTAACTCTTTCTTGTTCACGTTGAGCATGATTTTTATCGGCTATATATATGTCTGTGATAGTAACTCACCATTCTTCTAATGGTAAAACATGTTAGTTCTACCATTAACCATGCACCTGAAATCTCTAAAAACAAAGCAGAACATTGTGAAGCAGAGGAATATCAATCCCTTTAATCCTTAAATGACAAAATACAAGTAACACAGCTGCTCAGCATGTTTCTGTTTTTGATTTTACAGACACAGAGACGACAGGAGAAGTTTAATCGTCTTGTTTTCACAGTAAGGTGGAGCTGTTTTTCCCTGCGTACACTGAAAGTTGTCGACATGTATAGCGGTGTGCAAAGAGCAGAGCGACAAGACCTTCAGCAGGAAACTTCATGATGAAGATGTTTTACACCAGCAAATATTTCACTGTCATGAGAAGGTTCTCTAATAATCGAGTCAATGTCACTCTCTATCTTCTCAGGGAAACTCCATGTCTCATCACGTGTGCTCTGATAGAGAGGGAGCATTAGATACTGCTTAGTGTTTTGTACTTTGTCATCATAATAAACTTTCTTGGGTGGGCTGGCGTCTGTCGGTCCATCTCTTTGTGGATGATCAGGTGCTGCTGTTGATTCGCCTCTTGGCGGCAGCTTTTTCTTTGTCCCGCTGCAAAATGTATTCAACAGCAAACTCCGTTCTGGACCCTTCATGGATTAACATCCTTTCCCGGAGACTGTCGACATAACTGTGGACAAAGGGTAGAGTGGTGGCCTTTAATATCTGCTGGCTTACCAACACCAAGATCCAACAGAGTTCAACACTGCAGTGGTTCAATCAGACTCAATCAATCCATCTGTGTATTCTGTTATACCTGATTTTTTGGGAGTCATTTGATTCGTACAGATCCTCCAGTGTCATCCATCCATAAGGACCGATGCCAACAAGGACCTGTCCTTTTTGGCCTGACCTACTTACGTCTAAGAAGGCTTTGGTCTTCTCTTCTGTAGAGAAAGATAACAAGACGGTGAAACACAGTAACTGACAACACAGTAGACCTTTAACCAAATGAACACCCAAAAACCTGTTTGCCCCAGTTGACTCACAGAAACCTTCTCAGACAGTTAGTCTGCAGACTTATGTCCATAAACGTCACAATCACAATGCAACAAGGATTTATTGAAATATGAACAACTTACAGTGTCATAAAAAGTGATCCAAAATTCATAAATCTCATTCCCAACAGGACGCTCTACTCAAAGACGTCTGTTGATATTCATATTCATGATCATAAAGGGTCATGTTGTGGGACCCAAATACATACAGACTGCATGTGTTATTACAGTCAACTAAAGCAATAGAAAGTGTGCAATAAATTCAGGTGATAATTCTCTGCATGCTCATCATCACGTCACGCTGTTTTCACATCATCATTAGATGCATTGTCATCATAAATGTATAACGTTAGTACTAGCAGTATATGTTGGACCACAGTTATGCACACTTGCAGCCGTCAGTCTTTACTCACCCAGTGTCTTTGCCTCTTGGTTGCGGTTCATCTGCCTCAGTGTATGAACAGCCACCTGAAGAGCTTTCGGTTCGGTGAAAGTTGAGACCAAGAGCTCCGTAATCTCCCAAGTGCTTTTGTTATCCACATCTCTGCGTCTGATCCGCGGACTTCCCGGGCGATCTCGCAGCTGGTAACAAAACTTACGAAAGTCGGGCTCTGACAGATCCTCCAGTGTGTCGGTTATGCACTTTTTTAACGTCATTTTTCAGCTGCATGCACCGTTTTATTTTGGTGCACGGTGACGTGTTAATGGCGCAATACTGGGAGATTACGCGCCAAAAGGGGAGGTCCTGATTTGAATGCAGCCAACCGAGAACAACGTCTGTCCGGTTGGAGTCCTGGAGAGTTCCGGAAACTTCTGCAACAGTAAACATCTGGCAGGCCCGTCCACATGTTGACTCGTTATGTCGCATGTTTAATTATAAATAATTGTGTTATCCATCGATAAGGACCGATGCCAACAAGGACCTGTCCTTCAGTAGATTTATCCACTGTTTACACTTTGTATATGCATTTACATTTTCAAACAATCAAAAAGTACAACGATAAAAGAATAGATCATCAACATCAGTGACGTTCACAATCAAGTGAACAACTCACTGACAAAAATACCAATTAAACTAATTAAACAGATAGATAGATAGATAGATAGATAGATAGATAGATAGATAGATAGATAGATAGGTCTATGTAGGCTATTTTCTATATTTCTATATATATATTTCTATATTCTATATCTATATTTCTCTATATTGATAATAATATTTCCGACGGCATTTAAAAGCACCATATGTCCCATACATGGTGTTTTTAAGCGCTCTTCCTCTTCTGTTTCTGAGAGGAAGTGAAGTGAGCACTGTGCGTCCTCCTGTTTGTGCTGATCTGGAAGAAGCCTTTTGGACACGACCAGGACCGCAGCCTGAGATCTCTCGAGGTGAGAAATGGCCCCCAAATCCAAAAGAAGGTGTATAGCTGACACGCTGGAGGACCTGGAGCCAGCTCAATTAGAAAAGTTCCTCCGCCAGCTTTTGGACCGCAGAGTAGAGCCGCGGGTCAGGCGTGCCATGGTGCAGGGCAAAAGCCGCTTAGAAATCGCAGATGTTCTGGTTTCGACCTTCACCGAGGACGGTGCTGTTAAGGTGACTGAGGAGTTACTGAAGGAGAGTGGCTGCTCTACTGCTGCAAAGGACTTGGGTAAATACATCTCTATGATTTGATGCAGAATGAGAGACAGTTTACCTGCACAACTTTAACTCCTTTATTTTTACTTTCACTTTTGCGCGCCCAAGCAGAGACCCTGTCGGCCTGCAGTCAGCCGTCAGTCGGATATTGTTTATCTATTTAATGACAGCACAGAGCACATTAACGTTAATGCTGCGAGGAAAAGCTCAAATCTTTCTTTACATTTCGAAGAAACAACAGATTGACTTCTTCATTTGACTCCACAGTCTGTCTCCGTGCAGAGCACCTCCAAGAGAGGCTGAATTTCTTCTATTTCCCAGAGCTTTAAACAGAGACACGGTTAGCCTGTGTAGGATGTCAACCAATAACATTATGACAGATTTAAAAAAGATGACACTTGTCCTGTAGTGCCTCTGCCTTCATGACATCAGTTTTAACACAGGGTCAACAGTACAAGGAAAACAGCTCAGCTCAGCTTTAAGTCTGACATACAAGATAAAAATAAGCTAAAGCTGGTAATATAACAACAGTTATTATAAATGATATTATTATAAATTATTATACATATTTATTTGTTTGTTTGTTAAATCGTTTATTTGGCTCAGCCGACACAAACAGTTCCTCGATTGGACAGGGACTGTACAGCTGTCAAGCAAGATAACAACATTATCTGAGCTGAAGTATCAGTGTACTAAATGCTGTACAAATGGGAAAGGATTGTGTCCTCCACCGCCAATAGTTGTAGAGGGCAGTGGTGCAATGGTAAACACTAAGAAGGTTCCTGGTTCAAATCCCTCAGCCTTCACATGTTCTCTCCAGGTACTCTGACTCCCACTCACAGTGAAAAGACGTGTTAACTGGTTACTTAGTGACTCTGAATTGCCCACAGCGTGCACGTCACAATGTCCCTGATAAGGATAAGGAAAATGGATGACAGTGGTATACAGAGTATTGAAGAAGTACTACTGTATGAGTAAATATGAGCGCACTATTTAAATAATAATATAATATAATCATAATATACCACACTGTATAAATATATGAAAATTGAAGATGCTGCCACCACTGCTATTGTCCTTTAATTGTCAGAATCTAACCCATCTTCCTGTTTTTGCAGTTGAAGACGTGAATGCACAGTCCTCAAACTCTGGTTCCGGTGGCGGCGACGGTGAGTAGTATTGTGGCGAGAGTAAGTATTTGTCTATAAATTTATAATCTATAATCTAGAATGTAAGTTATCTAAATAGGGTAGAATAAAAGACTTTCATCTTTTATTAGACTATCATCAGTCTTCCCATTTTAGTCTTTTCATAAACAACAAATGACACAGTTTTAGTTTCTTTAACTATATAGTTTTAATGTTTGCAATGAAAACGTATGTTGTTGTTGTTAGTTGCTCGTAGTGTTTGCACAATTTTTACCAAGGCCGATTAGTAATCTTAATTTTCCTGTAATTTGTCTCAGGAGGAGCAACTGGTGGAGGCAGCATGGCAGACGGTAGGTGACGTCTCGTCTGTACTCTGTACTCTACTTCTCACTGATAGGATTGTCCAGAATCTCACCATAAAACTTCATTTTACAACAGTTAGTTCAGACCAAGTAATCCGATTGGACAAGAGGCTTTGTTGACCATGAGTGCTGATATAGAGTATAACAGCGCTGGGTTAAAAGTTCCAGTGCATGCATCACTACGCTTTACAGATGTTCCAAAGCCATTACGTAAACAGACGTCTGTGCACCGCAAAGATGAACATATTTCTAAAAGTAGTCTAAAACACACACAAGGATCAATCATTTACTGTACACACAGATATAGCATCTTATAATTAAACCTGCATTAAGTTGGCTTCATGTCATCTTCAAATGCAATCAGTCATTCCTCATTTTTGTCTCTCTTTCTTCAGAGGTGCATTTTGTGGATAAACATCGGAAGGAGCTGATCGACAGAGTGCACAACATTGGACCCATTTTGGATGACCTTTACGAGAAAAAAGTCATCCAACAAGAGATGTATGATGAAATCCGGGTGCTGCCTACCGCTCAGAGGAAGATGCGGGAGATCTTCTCTGGTTGCCTTAAAGGTGGAAAATCCTGCAAAGATATCTTCTACAAAAGCCTTGAGGAAAATGAGAGATATCTCGTGGACGACCTCAAGAAAAAAAATTAGGAAATGTTGTGGTGAAATCCATACAATGAGCATTAGACCAAACACACAGTCTACCTGAACAGTCAGTGCCTTTTATACTTTAACAATGAGAAAAAAATAGAGAAATTTGTCATGAAATGAATGAACTCTCTCACCATAGATGTAATGTTTTTATTCCACAAGTACCAATTTTAAAGAGCCTGTTTTTAAAATTTTTATCATTTTGTATAAAATTAAAACACCCATGATCATTAATTAGTTAATGCCAAATACAAATATACAAATGTATATTTTTATGTCTTGTTCTGCCAAATTTATTTTTCAAGTGTCATTCAAAATGTTTTCTACTTTGAAATTTATAATAAAACCCACAAACTTTCCGAGTTTCATCGCAAAACTGTAAATTTGTCTGTGACATTGAAATTATTTGAGAAGTCATCTGTAGTCGGTGTAAGGCCAGCATAAGTTGCAGCCTGTCATTTCTGGCCTGAAAATCTTGCACTTGTGGGTGAAGGCACACTGAGATACCACATCAGTAGTTTCCTGCAGGAACAGTGCAGACATGAAGCTGGGCAATGGGTGGACATATCAGCTTTGACAAGAAGACTTCATAAGTAGAGAGAGACAGGGACAGAAATGCAACCTGATCACAAGAACGACAACCTCACATCCTGTGGCTGCCCAAATGTTGACACAGAAATGGGTGGCAAGGTCTATACAGATACAGACACTTATAGAGGGTCATGAGTTCTGAGGTACCATGCCTGATTTTAGACATAGAGCAGTTTTAAATTCATATATACTTAATTTAGTGCACATACAGTACACATACAGGATATCAAGGTTGAGACCCCATGCCTTTGTCATACATATATATACATAGATATAAAGCTGGATGTCATCTGCATAACAGTGGAAATGGAGACCATGGTGACAAATGATGTCGCCAAGGGGAAGCAGGTAAAGTTTGAAGAGGAGGGGACCAAGCACCGAACTCTGGGGGACGCCTTGGGACAGAGGAACAGTGGAGGAGGTGCAGTTGTTGAGATGGATGAAGTGTCATTTTGTCTGTGAGCTATGATTTGAGCCAGAAGAAGGCTTTCGAGGCAGGGCTGTTGAGCAGACAAGGGTAGGCTGAGCATGGCTAGCAGGGCCGGTGAGTGTGGCAGGGCTGGAGACAAAGCAGACGAACAGACATAAGAAAAAGGCATCCAAAAAATATACAACAAAAAATCTTCAATGAAAGTCTTTTCAGAGCTGGTACGTGGAGGCACAAACTCCATGGGGGTAATTTGGAACTTTCATTATTGGCAAAAGGCAAGTTGACAAAAAGAAAGAAAAACACGTACATTGTCTTTACATAGCCACGAAGGGATGGCTTAAAAAATATGAATCACACACCCATACCCAGGAAATGTGTTGGGACAAGAAAAACAGGTCCGCTCACTAAGATCACTCTTTGCACAAACAGAGTCTGATTATTCTTTTACTTGTAAGCACTTGTCCTCATCAGTGGGGCTGGAGCCTATCCCAGCTGAACTTGGACGAGTGGCGGGGTACACCTTAAACAAGTTTTATACAAGGTTTGATTTCATTGCATGATGGCATGGCAACAGTGTTTTGCTTGACAGACAAGCAGCAGCAAAATGAAAGTGAAAAGTTGGTGGGTGTGTCAGACCCGGTGCCAATCCAATCGTGGTCCTCCAATGAACCAATCAGGGGCATTTGATGCACAGAACTACCTTTATAGACACAAATACACTGGTGCAGTTATTACAACCGGTTATTAAATCCAGAAGTTGTATCTCTTGAAAAATGGCTACTAACAAACAGCGTATAGTGGAAGCGCTGGAGGATCTGTCAAAGGATGACTTTCGCAACTTTTGCAACCTGCTGAGAGACCGCAGATCTGACCCGCAGATCAAACGCAGAGATGTGGAGGATAAAGGCATTTGGGAGATTGCAGAGCTCCTGGTTTCAAAGTTTACCGAGGACGGAGCAATACAGGTGGCTTTCGATATACTGAGGCAGATGGGCCGCAACGAAGAGGCAAAGAATCTGGGTGAGTAAAGTTACTACTAATACTAATATTATACATTTATAATGACAATGCATCTATTGATGATGTGAAAATGAAAATGTAATGTAATGATGAACATACAGAGAATTATCACCTGAATTTAAAGCTCACTCGCCTGTCCACTACTGAGCTAACCTGTTTTTCTTGTCCAACCAATTGTGAAAGTGCCAAATTACCCCCATGGAGGCACAAACTCCACTGTTTTACCAGGCCAGCCAGTGATTTTAATCACCGTTAATGATAAAAACAATTCACTGTTTATATTTCTGATGTAAAATTCTCCAGTTCACCCTCCTAGACTCTGCCAGCTGGTTGTTGTACCTTTCACGGTGACGACTCACATACCAGCTCTGAAAAGACTTTCATTGAAGATTTTTTGGCGTATATTTTTCGGCTGCCTCTTTCATACGTGATGTTCTGCTTTGTCTTCAGCCCTGCCACGCTCACCAGCCTTCTGTCACATCAGTTATAGTTTGCCATTGGTGTACAAGTTACAAGGAAACAGTACAAGGAAATGTGTTGGACCATAAATCATAGATCAGTTTGAATTTGGGTTGCAATCCCCGTTTTAACCACTAGACTCAGTGTTACACATAAAGTGCAGAGCAGGGTTCATGTTATTTTCAGTCGGTCCTTATTGAATCATTTTTTGTCTCTCTTTTAGTTTGCCCTTCCTGATCAAAATGTTATCCAACGAAGAAATGGATGCTGAGAGGCCATATGTCAGACGATGACGATGCGAGAGGCCTTCTCTGGTTGCCCGAAGGCTGGAAAATTAAAAAGATTTGATTTTATAATTCTTTTGACCAATAAAAAAATGATATATGATGACAAAATCTCAGATTGCTGTATGATGCTCATGATGAATGGAGTTTCTTAAACTTAGTAAGAGTTTAGAAATCATGTGAGTTTTAAGCAGTATTTCTTGGTACTAACTTATCACAGTTTAAGAATCAATGTTATAGCACACATATATACATTTTACATATTTTTGTCCATAATAATAACATCAAATTAAGATTCAGAAATACATTTTAGACATTGTAGATAGTGTAAATGACTATTGTATCTGGAAACAGCTGAAGCAATAAAACTGGCCTTCTTTAGACTAGGTGAGAGTCTGGGGCATCAGCAGTTGTGGGTTCCTTACAAGCTCAAAATGGCACAGAACTTTCTTCTAAAACGTGTCAGTCTACTCTTGTCCCGAGAAATGAAGGCTAAGATCATGCGAGAAATTGCCAAGAAACTGACGATCTCGTACAATGCCGTGTACTATTCACGTCACAGAGCAGCGCAAACTGGCTCTGACCAGGAAAGAAAGAGGAGAGGACAAGTACATTAGACAGGTCCTTGACTGGTAGCTTCATTCAATAGTATCTTCAAAATGCCAGCGTCAACATCAACAGAAAAGGTGACTTAGGGTGGCCTTCGAGGCAGAGCAGTACCGCCTGTGGAGCGGTAGGTGGCGGTAATGCGCCGCTAAACCTGAAGCCAACCGCCGTGAGGCCAGAAGAAGAAGAAGAAGACGAAGAAGACGCTAAACGAAACTTAACTTTTCCGGCAGTTCAGCTGCGTCTCAAAGTTTGTAACGTGACGAACAAAAACAAAGCATCCATAAGAAGAGAGTCAACGCTATAGTCCACACCGTCAACATGGCACATTACAGAGTGAGTATGTTTGCTGTCGTCTCACTTTAACGCCAACGCTCTGTGAGAAACTGTCTGTTGTCTGGCTGACTAAGCTAATATTAGCAGCCAGGGTGTATCGGTTCCACGAGCGACCGTGCTAACTGGTCCGCCCTTAACGCCCGCCGTTAAAGCAGGAAGCGAATGAACGTAGCTGTCAAAGACAAACCGGGTCTGTTTTTTTTTGTTTATCTGCTTGTTTTTGACACAAAAATAGAAAATACAACAAATAATATAGTGATTAAAAAATAAAAAACACAGCTACGTGTCTTCCTTTTTTTGTAACGGCTGCCGTAACTACGACAACCGTCGGATAACGGTCTGCAGTTGACAGGGTCGCTCGTTAAACCGAAACACCTTGAAGTGTTCAGGTGTTTAATTAGTGATTAGAGGAGCACCTGTGACAGCTTTTGATTTTTAATTATTTTAAGATGTAATTATTTTATGGAGAGAACCTATAAGATAATAAATAGCAAATAACAGCTGCAGGTCAGTTTGAACTGATTTTATATCCGTGAATTAAAAATGACAGGAAGTAATTTCCATGCTTCTTGACACGTATGTTACAGTCTTATAATCGCTTGTTAATAAAATGTCTTTTATTTTTCTGTATTATTCCTCCTTCAGGCTTCAGACCCAAAAAGGGAACAGTTTCGGAGATACCTGGAGAAAGCCGGTGTTGTTGACAGTCTTACCAGTGGTATGGCGCCGTTTTTCTGGGGAGGGCACTATTCACGATATGCAGGTTTCGTAGGAGTGAACTGAAAATAGCAACTTCACATCAGGAAACTCTTAGAAACTCATCAGAGAGAAAGCAGAATATGACCCACTTTCACCAAAATCGTGGGTGATCGTACCCGGAGCACAAAGTTACTTAGTGCAAGAACAGACGTACGTGGGTATGACAGAGACACCATTCACCCGATTACAAGTCGGTGTAGCATCAACATGATTTAAACTCTGTTATTTGATGGTGGAAAAGTTACACAATGTTGCTTTAACCAGCAGATTTTAAGGTTCAGATTATTACCGTCAGGTCTGGTTGTAAAAAGGAGAGGAGACAATAAAAGTTAATCACACAACAAACAAAATGAATTGACGCAGATGAAGATCATTCACTGTGTAAACGCCTGTTTGTTTTTTGTCTATCTACACATCAACATTTTATTTACTATTTTTGCGACTGAACTGAAAACACCCGTCACCAGCAAAATATTGAAGTGCAGAGTAAACACCAAATTATCACCTAATGCCTTGATTCAGAACAAAATAATAAACAAAACCTGAGTAACTAAGACTAGTTTTGTCCAACGCCTGCAATTTCCTGCAATTTATTGTTGCAGAGACGTGTTGACGACTGACAGTTTCTGTATCAGGTTTGGTCGGTACCTAAAAATATTTATGTTTGATCTCCAGCTCATTCAGTTCTTGTTGTGCAGCTGTATTAACTCTTCTTCTGTATTTCAGTTCTAGTGACTTTGTATGAACAACAAGAAAGGCCGACTAATGCTCTAGAGTATCCTTCTATACATGCAACCAGACTGCCGGACGGTTGTGTGGTCTCTTTGTTTGGGGGGCAGTTAATCCTTAAAGATAATGATAGTATGAATAATAGTAATAAATAAATGTTCAGGCCGCTACTTGCTTCAGATTCATTAACCAGCTCCGTCCAGATTTGTCAAGGAGCATCTCGGTGCCGCTGGCCTGACTTCAGCCGACACCGAGGCTCTGCAGCAGGAGGTGATCGACTTGAGGCAGAGGTGCGCCCGTCTGGCAGAGGAAAACAAAGACCTCAAGACAAAGGTAAACTTCTGCTGGTTCCCACCAAACTAAAGGGCCACAGGAGGGCGCTGTCTCTCCAGTGCTATTTACTCCTTAAGATGATTGTAGGTTCTGCCGTTGCTGTGTTGTCTGACACGATGGTGTTTGGCGTTTGTAACGTAGACGTTCTTTCTCCTCCATCTCTGCAGCTGCAGCGTTATGAACCGGAAGACGGAGCCACAGCTGATTAGACGCCAGCAGAGCTTTGACAGGATGTTTTTTTTTTTCTTTTCTTGCTCTTGTTGTTTATATTGCTGCCATTTTTGAGTCTAAAGACAAAACGACACGGAAAGCTGAGAACTTTTATGTTGCTGTGTTTGTTTGTTTTGTAAATCTTAGTTACTAATTTGTTTCTTAAAATAACTTATTTTGTACATGAATGTAAATAAGTTTTCTTGTTTGTTCAGTCTCTGAACAGAAAGTGCTTTTTTTTCTGTTGAAGGCTCTCTTCGATAACCAGTGTTAAGCTTAAACTGCTGATAATATTATTTTGAACACAAACGCTCTGTCTTAACTCACCTGATAGTGTGGACTAAGACACCTTTATTTGCAAAGGTCTGGTGTAAGTAAACAGTGAAGCTCAGAAATGTAAGTCGCTGGTCAAATAAAGCACAGACTTGTAATCCAGATGTTGTTGTGTCACTGATTGAACTATTTTCCAGTGTGTCCAGAGGAGGTATCAGAGGATTTTGGTATTGTGATTACCATCAGTGGTTCATAACTGGCATGGCTTGACACTGATGGAAACAAACCTGAAGTAGATCAGGCCTGTGAAGACCACCAATGCTATTTTAGTAGCAAAACATGCAGAAAACAAACATTTATTCCAAAAACATCAAAGTAAAAAGTCTGTTCTTTTATTGTAAAGTCACCAAAAGCCTTTATTATGTTGCATTATCTGAACTGCAGTCAGTTTTTAAAGCATGCCTGTGTTATTTGGACAAAGAAAAATATCAGCAAGCTCTCACCAGTTTGAAGGCAGCGTAGAGCGTCATTAAATCTGTGATTTATTAAATGTAGACTCTAATACAGATCGCAAAGTTCACATCTGTAGTTTAGATCTGTAGATCCGGCGCTCGTCTGCTGCTCGTATTACTCGCCATCGATGTTTTGCAGTTGGATGAAGGCGGTCTGGGGTTGTCCCTGGATCCTGAGCTGCAGTCATCCAGTGACTCTGGGGTGGAGGGCCGGCTTTGATGTTTGGCATCTGATTTTGACTGCGTTCGAGAGCACGGAGGTCCGCTACTCGTTTTCGCGCCCCCGTACGAATCCGTGTCAGAGCTTTTGCTCTCCAACACCGTGGAGCATTTTAAAGAGCCGTGAGCCCTCCACGGCCTCTTCAGTGCACTGACTGGCAACGTGGGGAAGGAGGAGGAAGAGTGAGGTGCCATCTGTGGGCACTTTGGAGAGTCTGGGCTCCCTCTTTCACTGCTGTCATCCTCCTTACCCTGTGAGGGTTGGTGCAAAAAGTTCTCGGCGTCCTGCTTTGGGTTAATCACGGAGTCGCAGCACGGCGAGCAGGGCTCGTTGGTAGTCAAGGTGCCGTTATAATCTGTGGGGCTTTGAGCTGAACATCTGGAATCATCCAAATCCTGCTGTGTGGCCAGCTCGCCCTGAAGAGGTAGAGAAGTTGAAGGTTTGATAAGGTTTGGGTACATGATTGTTCCCTGCACCCTCTCCATCAGGAGGTTGTAGTCACTGGGCGCAGAAGCGATCGTCGCCTTGCGGACTCTGCCGGTGCAAATTTGCACAACGGATTCTTTTTTGTACTTGTTGGCGTAGTAGTCGTCGAGCTCATCTCTCTCGTCTCTCAAGTGAGGGTAGAAGTCCAAGATGCCCTTTTTGATCTTCTTGTAACCCAGATGCATGATCTCCAAGATGTTCAGCGAGAGGGAAATCGCAGCGATGCATTGCATGAACACCATGAAGACACTTTTCTCTGTTGGTCTGGAGACGTAGCAGTCAACAGCGTTGGGGCAAGGATCCCGCTCACACTTGAAGAGCGGGTAGAGGTGGAAGCCGTAAAGGAGGTACTGGCCTGTCATGAAGGCCACCTCAACAACAGAGCGAGTGACAACGTGAGCCACGTAGGTGCGCAGCAAAGAGCCCCTCAGAGGAGCTTTGTTAAGCTTCCCCTGATCGAGCTGCTTCATTTCCCGCTCAATCCTCTTCCTGGCTTCTGCCAACTCCACGTCCACCAGCTCCAGCTCCTTCCGCAGCAGAGCCTTCTTCTTCTGCCGCGCTTTCTCCAGCGCCCGCAACCTGTAGAGAGCGTGGCCCATGTAAACCAGCGATGGCGAGGACACAAAAATGACCTGCAGCACCCAGTAGCGGATGAGAGAGATCGGGAAAGCCAGGTCGTAGCACACGTTTCTGCATCCGGGCTGCTCGGTGTTGCATATGAAGTCAGCCTGCTCGTCGTTCCACACGTCCTCAGCCGCCACCCCGAGGACCAGCATGCGGAAGATGAACAGGATGGTGAGCCAGATCTTGCCTACCATAGTGGAATGGATATGCACCTCCTCCAAAATCCCCCCAAGGAAGTTCCAGTCCCCCATCTTCACTCTGCCATTGTGACTGGTAGAAAGCCGGTGACAGAGAGAGACCAAACAATTAGGGAAGAAAATCTGGTGAAACGCTTAAAAATGAGTATCTAGATGAACATACAGTAACAAGAAGTACAGTGCACCCTTTGAGCAAAGAGATATTTACACAATATAAAAGCAGAAGAAATAGTTCTATATATTAAAGTGAATTGAAAGAATAAAAAATGTCAGTACCTCTCAAATAGAAAAATGAAATATTAACTTCTAAAAAACTTGAAGTAAAGTGAAGTAAAAATGTTCGGCGTCACATGTTTGCAGAAAGATCTCCTCAAAGCAGAGACAGAGAGAGGTGACCTGTGCGTCCAGTGATATGCTCTCTGTCAGCTCTCCAGTTTTGGTCTTAATAAAAGCTTTCCCCTCGGCTCCGTTATTATATAAAGCACATGCCGTTTCCATTTTACCTTGCAGCAGCAGCGTGGACAGACTGCCGATGGTGCGCTAAATCTCCTCGGGTCATGCAGGCCTGACGCGGTCACCAAAATAATTTTAAAAATCGTTAGCGCCCTCCACATGGGTGCCTGCACATCACCCAAAAACTCCAGTGACCCGCCTCTGCTTCGCTGTCGCCAGAAACAAAAGTGGGAACGACTGTGCTGCTGAGGGGAAGGTTGCCAACCCTCTAACCCAGAGGACGTCAATACCGCCAGCTTCAGCGATACATTTAGCTCATGACCTCACAACGATGGGGCTGTAACCAGTTTTAACACACATATTGACCTTCATGTTGGCGGGTCAGGACTCATTTTTCACGGGTTTGTTCGGATGAACTACCTGTGCATGCATTCAACAGCAGAGATGGATGCATTCCTGGTGATTTATCTGCGTGTGTGCAGGAGTGAATAACAAACAGATGCTTTGCAGGTCCACACTGCATGCTTAGGATTTGTTAGCACTCGATTGTTTGGAGTCTGTTTGCTCCATATGCGCAGAGTCTCTGCAGCTGGGATCCCCACATCATCAATACCAATCAGTTATCCACACAGGCCTCGCACGATCGATAGTTTTCTACTATAGCGAAGCAGTCAATGAGTCATCATGTCCGATTTCATACTCTGCTGCTCCTCTCTGGATGTAATTAAGCTCTCACGCACTTGACATGTTGTTTTATCCCTTTAACAAGAAATCTATTGCATTGGTTTAGGGTGCTTGCCAGCTGTTGTTCTTCAAACATCTAAATACCTTTAAATGCTTCTGCGTGATAACCCGTCGCGTGAGGCTAGACCTGACATTACAGCCTGGCACCCGCGATATGAAGCCTCTGTCCGACAAGATTCAACCCACCAGCTCACTGCAAGATACTTTTCCAGCCAGCCGTCTGTCAGTTTGATGCTGTGACCTAAAATCACTCATTCTGCCCAGCAGAGCAGGATTGATTCGAGCCAGTCTGGTACAAACACATTAGGGGTACAGAGGGTCACACTGGGGTAATATATTGGGGAAATCACTGCTATTTCCTCTTGTTTTTCTTCCGATGGCTGTAATCAATTATCACTCGTGCTTCAGCTTCAGGACATCCTCTGACTCTCTGACACAGATCAGTGTTAAAAGTCTTTTATTTTATTAAATAATTAAAGCAGATGAATTCTAGATGTTTAAATATTTTGGAATGGTGATGTAGTTAATCTAGATTGTGGACCAATCTCCTTAAAAGTTCATTTTGCTTGTTGTTACTTCGCTGAGATGCAGACAGCTATGTTTGATATTTGGAGGCTGAAGGGAAGTTTCTTTCTGACCACCGAACAAAATCTAGACTTGAAGGTGAGCGAGCGTTTGTAAATGTGGCCCGGCCTTCCACACACCATAAAACACAGAGTCAGCTTCAAGAAGCTGCTAAAAAGTCACCTGATTTGTTAGCACTGTGTCCTGTAATGTGTTTTTTTCTCCACTTGGGCAGCAGGTGTCTCTGTTTCTCTCCTTGTGGTGATGGAGGAGTCATCCGCTGCCCTGTAAAAGCCTCTATAATCCTGCAGACGTGGCCCTAACTCTGATTTTTGGACCTACTCAACCAAACCAAGTGAAGCGCCCACAGTGCTATTTTCCAAAAAGCAAATTCCTCATTAAGTCTTTAATGTGAAACTGCATGAGAAAATCCAATGCAAAAATACTACAGCAGCCACCACACAGCAGCATCAAGATATACGCGGTGAAATCTGCCAGGTTTTGATGTTTCGGTGGAGTTTTTGAGTGCTGTACCACATACGGCAAAATACCATTTCACAGTGTTTCAGGGTCAAGGCAAACCAGCTCATGATAATTGAATATTGATGCACTAAGTTATATTGACGAGCCCAGTTTGGAAACTATGGAACTTTCCATACTGAAAGATAGCAAAAGCTCCCGTACGGAGTCCCTGCAGCACTGAACATCAGACTGCTGCACACTGTATCATCTGCTAATTGATAATGAATTGGACAACCATTGGAAATGTTGTCTTCCTCAGACATAATCAATACTCTTGTCTCCAGTTTCTGTCCGCAGAAGATTCAGTTTCACAAAATGTGTTAAAAACATCAAATTTTATTTAAAAAAAAACATGAAGGAAATGCAAAATCCACTGTAGGAGGTCTCTGTTTGGTCTTTGGTTCTAGTTTAACTTTAATCTGGGATGAATCAAACACATTTTCTAACTTAAGATCTGCTTATAAATTACAATCAGTACCCGATAACAGTGATGTGTACGTTACTAAACTAGGATTTACATTCAGTGTTCACCAGTTAAGTGGTAGATTTGTCCGATACCAACCACTCTTTAATTAAACAACAACAGTAGCCGGTGTTTCCAAAAGCCGGATATTCAATTTATCAGTTTGACAACATGTAATCAGCCACGTCCTGTCAACAGGATGTGACTGAAACAATAATGGGGCATTAAGCCAACGCCTGGTGGCAAACACACCGACCTGTGCTTACAAAACTCTTTTTTCCCCGTCGACGTGTCTTCATCACATTCAGTGTTTAATGCGGTGAGGAGATTTCACCACATTTAAGGCACGTTTCATGAACACTGAAAGTCCGGAAACAGAAACGGAAGAAGCACAGAGTCTGAGAGTTATTACTTATTAAAGTATAATGACATAAACATAGTGTATTCACCAATTATTCACGACAATTAGAAAAATATCTAACCTCATATACAGAACAGATCAAATCTATGACATTTAATTTACTCTTTAAAGGCACGTTTTCCTCAACAGTCTAAAATATAAAATATTCCTTCTGCGATGCCACACACTGACAGCAGGAGGCGCTGTGTATCTTGAACAAACAGCTCTAAACAGAGGAAACTGATGTCAAATAAAAACATTTTTTTTTTAAAACCTTGCGCATGACATTCACAAAGTCCCTGATGAGCAGCGTTTGCTCCGAAACACGACAGTAAAACACAACTTCCTGAGTGAGGCGTTAAGGCTTTTAGTGTCAACTTTAAAAAGAAATGTTAGTGAGTGCAGGTTTATGGTTCCTATGTTGCCGGGGTCAGCCAGATGTTGAAGACCACAGCAGCGAGCACAAAGACTATATAGCCCACTATACACAGCCAGAAACGGGGGTCTTTGAGGAGCTTCTTGTTGTAGGCGCTGAAGAAGACGTAGCCGATGGTCATGCCGGCTAAAATTCCTCCAAAATGAGCCACAAAGGACACCTAGGTGGAAGGAAGAATGAGAAGTCAGCGATCAGAATCAGCCTGCAGGCTTAATTTACAAGTTAGACCCTCGAGTACTGTCATCTGACCTCACTGATACACCCAAAAAAAGAAACAAAAAACTGGTGGGACCAGTTCAACAGCCAAAACAAATTCAAACGAAGGGAGATTAGGTGGGGGAGGGAGTCGGGGCCTGCGGTAATCATTTGGAACAGGCTTAGTCAAATGGAAAGAAGACATTGTATGCTCTCAGTTTTATTCTTCAAACTACTGAGTCAAAGTGCAAGGGGTCATCTCTCCTCAATGTGGCTTCCTGACTAAATGAAGCCAGTTCTGTGGAAAGTGTGTTTGTTTTGAGTCTCTGTCCATGAATACGTGCCCGTCCAGAGAGGTATGTATCTGCATGAATAATCAAGTCCCAGCAAGAGCTGCTGATCTTGCCTATAGCTACAAGCGAATCGAATCTATCACCACACACTGTCAGCTTGAGGGCGGATAGCTGGTTTAGGTGGATTCCTCTTCGGACTGTTTCATTTTTAAAATGTCAAAATCAAACCTTCAAGCCAGCCACGTCGTTGACAAATCTTCTGTAGAAGGCAAATCCAAAATCGACGCCGACTGAGGAAAGAAAACCATATTTAATCTGACACATTTGAAGTATGAAAAGTTTTTGAAAATGAGGGGCTGAAACATACACATACCAAAAATCACTATGGCGAGGATACGAAAGACTCCAAGGAGAGGAATCATCTCTCGGAAATTCTGTGAATCGGAGAACAATTGAGAATGATGCGTTAGCTCTGCCTAACGTTACTACCAGCAATCAACGCTCCTTCGAGGCTCTAAAACAGTAGTCGCCATTGACCAGTGGCAGCACAGCGCCCATGACCAGCCCTACTCGTTGGGTTTGGGTTGGTTATGGTGAGAATATAGTGTAAGCCAGTCTGAGTCAGAGTACTGTCAGGCTAATAAATTACATTCAATAATAAAAACACTGATCCCAACAACACATTTTAGGTTGTATCGGAGATGTTTGTGATATTGGTATCAGTACTGGAGCAATTCTACTCTTTCTGTTAAACTGTATATAAACTTACCACCACTGCATTCATGAAATAGCCTCCAATCAGGGCATAAACACCCCCAGAAGCTCCCACCAAAGCACTGAGAGGATCAAAGATGGAGCTGCACAAAGAACCTGAGAGGAAACAGAAAGAATCAGCGAAAGAGCCGGAAATGCTTTTACGATAATGAGTCGGTGTCTGCGGGGGGTGGGGGGAGTAAATAAAGGTGGTGCTCACCTGCCAGGACACCTGCAATGTAAACCATTCCCACTTCAAATCCTTTGTGGACCAGTTCCAGTGGGATTCCCAGCAGCAGCTGCATCACCAGGTTTCCCACGATGTGCTCCACACTGGGGAGGCGAGGGAACAAGCAGAATGTGCTTAACCATGACGGCGAAATGTCATACACAAATTTACCAGAGGGTGGACACAATAACAGAAACACCCTGCAGGAGCCCTGCAGGAACTAAAAGGTGTTTAATATTAAACAGGTCTCAAATATATAATTTTATTAAAGTTTCTTTATGTAATATTCACAAGATCTGTGATAATAATGATAAAATAGCCAATTTAACAACCAGATAGGCAGCCGAGAAAGTTGTGGAAGGGACAAACCGTTCACCAATTAACAATAAAAACTGATTAAATATAAAGTTATTCCATAAAATACTCCAGAATCTTTCATAAAACTGTTACTCAAACGGAAGTAAATCGTGTTTTTGCTGAGGAATATTCCCAGTAAATAATTAAAACAGGATTATGTGATTGACCCAAGATAAACTACACTGGCTGTGCTCATTTATGTGTTTTTAATTGGTTCTGGACAACAATTAAGAAGCTAAGAAGTCTGGTAACACTGAACAATCATGGGATTTGTTGCTGTATCTGTTCGCGTTATCCTTTGAGCAAACATCCAGTTAAGCGTCTTGCAGTTGGTGTTGGTGTGACTGTGACCAATGTTCCTCTTTGCTAATCTAGTTCTTCCATATGCTTCTGTGTAGTCATGATTTTTTTGGTTTTTGGTTTTCCCGTGTTGCTGTGGCTTATGTACTCATGATTTCTGAGACCACATCACGTGGCTTTGCATTGTTTTGACAGATGTGCCAGCAAGTCCGGACGCTTCCGGGCCTTCATAAAAAAAAGAGATTTCAAGCTATGTATGGCTCGCCTTTGTAACTGCGCTTGTGATAAAACATGAAGTAATGCGGCAAAGGGGGAAGTTTCAAAATGAGAAACGGGAATGCTGAAACAAGCAGTGAGGTGAAGCGGTAATAACCTACAGTCTCAAAAATGACCACAGAAGTTAATCCACGCGTCTGGTGTCATCAGAAAGAAATACCCACAGCGGCTACGAGCTCCACCAAATTAATAGTTACTGTACAGTCAAGCCTTCATTATGTAATTAAGGTATCTTAAAAGGCCTGCAGATGCTTACCCGGCGTGGACAAACATATAGGACAAAAAGCGCCATGCTTCCTCCCTGGACTCGGGCCTGTATGTCAGGGGGCTGTTCCAGATGCCTTCATCCAGGGTCACCCACTGCTTCTGAGGCTTCCACACAGCGTAGTAGATAAACACTGCAAGCTGATCAGAGAACATACGCAGAAGTTAGCCTTTAAGGGATTTTGTTTTGGACCGCAAACTGCCTGCCTTTAGGTTATAGATTGGGGTGGAAGCTACAGCAGCTGAGAAAATAAAGATAGGAATGAGAAATGCAGATGTCGAGGTTTGCTTAACCGAGCACAGAAAATCCCCCCGGTGCGATCGCACACAGACGTCCGTATCTGTGGGAATATAAAACATATTAAAGTCACGCTAAGACAGAACGCTGCAGCTCATTCCCACATCTTCCCTGGGTAAATAAAGTATTCACAGGCATTCAAATGCAGCGACAATGGACATCTGTGAGCTACAACGAGGGAGCTGTTCATCGCAGAGTATGAAAAGGCAATGTTCAAAACACTCAGTGATATGAGCGCAAACCTTTAAGTCCCTCTATTTTATATTTATAAGAACTATAATAAATGTTTTCTAACACTCTGTAACGGTAAAGACATTACCTGATTTTAAAGCTACAGCTTCATCGTTGTTTTGATGTTCTTAATCGTCATTTTCAGTCATGTTTCCTGTCTGCAGAGGTCGTTTGTCTATGTTTGTTTTATTGTTAGTCTCTATGCATGTACAGAGGATTGTATTCTATGTTTTATTCCTGTATTAGAGTCTTGTTTTCTGTGTTTTAGCCTAACAAGGACAAGGATAGCAAATTAGCTGGAGCTGATTATATTTGCCTACATGTGTTTTCCCTTATTTGTTTTTACATGCTGCCTATGAATGCTAAATAAGGGGACGTAAAGTAAAGATAATATAAAGATGTTTACATGTAGCCGCAGGCAATTTGTAACCGGCCAACAATATTCGACTACTTTTCTTTACGCAAAGTAAAACTGACCATCTCACGAGTTTGTAGTACAGTTTGTTTAAAGCAACTTTTGTGTGCCGGTGTCGTGCCAGAACAGGAGCTGAGCAAGCAGACAATGTAACCAGGCTCAGCAGCCTCTCTGAAGGTAATGACAGAGGCTTTGTACCAACACATTCCTGCTGGTATAACTCAATATTCCTCCCTTTAAACCAAAGTTTTAGGGAAAAACGAGGTTTGCTATTTCAACAAATCGCCCACTGAGCACTCCACGCGTTCACATTCCACCAGATGTGTTAATTTACCGACTCTAAAAGTCAAAAGACACGGCGGCTTTCCGTTTGCACATTTAGGGATGGCGTCTCTGAATCCCACCTGTGAGGATCAACTGTACCAGCTCTAACCTGTTTTCATTGACGCCATGCCTACTTGATGAATCAGACATTCAGGAGAGGTGGAGCAGACGCCAAAACAGACAGAAAATAACGCTCATGATGGCTGTACAAGAGCTTCACAACTTAGAGAGCGGTCATTTAGCTACTACACTTTAACTACTGTAGCTATGTACAGTGACTGACAGCAAAACGTAGGCTGCATGTAAGATCAGCTCACAGAATCCATAGTGACCCTCACAGCGCTCGTACGATATGTGTGTCGTGTACATTCAGGCCAAAGCTACCTCTGCAATACTGATGAGGATGATGAAGATGGGAGGCGGGCAGCAGTTGGCCCGCTCCAGGTATTTGCTGCGAGCGTCTTCTGGTAGCATCCACTTGGAGACGGACAGCTGGAACTTCTCACAACATCCCACTTTTCTGTCGCCGTCCGGCTGATCCGCTCCTCTCCTGAACGGCTTCCCATCCCGATCCACGGGAAACGGCTCCTGCTGCTCGAGGTCGATGTCCCCCATCGCTGCTCCAGTCCTACACGAGCAGATTTAGACTTAATGGTTACGGTATATACCTTGAGATGACGTAGATTGTGATGTAGTTGATCTGTTTATAAAGTGGAGGCAATCACTTTAATATCTCTGGGTGTGTTTGGTCAACGTAAAGGTGGATTTTTATTAATTTTGCACGGGAAAAGAAGCCAAACCAGACATTCCTGCTGCATACAGACAAGTGTTTCTAATATTTTGTCCACCCTGTTTATATCAACGAGGATATTAAACACCGCCATCTCAAGAGAACCACAAATTACAGCCTCCAAACTACCCATAAAGCTCAATCAACACCTGAACAACTGCACATTACAGCCTTTCATGAAGGTAGGATTTATTACAGGGCTGTCATAGTATACTGTGCTACTTGTAGCTGTAGCTAATAAACCGGCACTATTGTGATTTTAAATTACAGAGGGTTTTATCTACACTGCCCACGGCCTATTCTGACACTCCCTTCACTTCTCTAATGATTTAAGGCGCCCAGAAATCAAGATAAGTAAGTCACGATAAGTTAAACATAAACTAATCCCTCAAGTATCCCTCTCTGACATCTACGACTTCAACAAATGATTATTGTCATCATTCATTCATCGTCCAACTACTTTCACAGACAGCCGGCATCTTAAAATATCTTAAAATCCCAACAATATTCAGTTTATTGTCATGTGAGACAAAGAAATGCATCAAATTCTCACACCGGAGAGGCTGAAAACAGCAAATGCTGATTTAATTCAAATAATCAGACAGCAAAATGAGGAGCTGCACATCTGCATCATGCACTACAATGTCCCATACATGGAAGAAATGTCATTTAATTGTACTAATTGGAAATAGTACTGAATGTCACATAATGTCAAGGTTTAAAGGTCTTATTGTAAATGTGTTTAAAGCAGGAGAACTGTAACTCTTGTCCTGTTAACTGACTGAAACAAACAGGTTATGCTGCTTGTATGGTCACAACATTCTGACACTGAGGTAGCTGTATGTGAAACATCTGCAGCGCCTCTCAGATGTGAGACTTTGCTGCATTTCTTTGTCTAAACTGAACATCTTTGAGTTTTCCAGTCAGTTCTGGGAACCTGTAATTACACACACTCCCTCTGTGAGACCTTTCTCGAGCACAGCTGAATGAAAAAAGCACAAAATGTCCAAGTTTCATACAAAACTCGACTACACGTGAATGAGATTTGACTTTTATTTATGACAGTAATTCCCACGGCGCCTTGAGTTACACTGACTTACAGTAATCTCAATGAACATTTCCTGTTTATCGGGCGTGCCTGGAGACACTGCTCTGATTTTGTGGGCTCGCCCTCAAACAAATTTCAACAGAATCTATTAAACTGTGAGCTTTTCTGATATTTGTCTAATGGATTAACTCTGGCCTACTCACCTAAACCTCCAACAGGAAGAGAGTGCTGATGTCTCCGACTGGCTCCAGACGCATAAATATTGATTCGACTAAACTTTAAAAAAAAACAAACAAACCAGCAGTTCAAAGTGCGAGCTGAAGAGTTGATGTGAAATACTAAAGTTTTAAATATTGTACAGACTCGTTATTGGTGTTTTTTTTCAGCAGCGTTCCTCCATGTTTTCGGATCCCTTCTTCAACCCGGCCGTCCCTGTGAGGTCGCCGGAGGGGGGAAGAAAAAAAAAAGAGCACTTGGAGATAATTATAGCTCTTTCATCGCTTTTTCCTGCATCAAACTTCCTTCCTGAGCCCAAACAAGCCGCTGATGTTTCCCCCCTCTTTTTCCTCCGCTCACTTACGCCACAGTCCCTGCAAAACGTAGCCTGCAAACTGCGCGCGACAACAACAACAGCCTACCTGTTCCCGTGCCACACCTGGGACCTGTGACGTCACGGGCAAGGTATATGCAGGGCTGTGGCAGAGCAGCTTCTGCACACACACACACACACACACACACACACATAGAGAACAGCGGGGCAATAAAAGCGACCCATCTTTAATCCACTGTGTCATATATTCAAATAAGACTACACAGTGTTTAATTCAGTGAAGTGCACCGAGGACAAAGTCCCACTTTAATATGAATGTTGCGCCGCCTCACATTCACCACGAGGAGGCGCTAGAGTCCGCGGGCAGGTTTACAGGTATGCAGCGCGCTAGAAAAATAAAATACTGCACATTTTTAGTCTGTTACTCATAAAATTCCCTGTAAATCTGAATCATAATTATGCTGCACATTAATTATGACAAATAACTGCCAGAATTTATTTGTCGTCTCCAAAATAACTATGACCTTGTGGAGTTTTTGCCTGAGATAAGAGCTTCAACTTGCAATTATACACACTACATCTTCATTAAATTCATGTTCTCCTATCAACTTTGTCAGAAAATGTCCACAAACTACTCGCTGCAGTCTTCTAAAACAGCTGTTTTTTTATATTTTGTTAACCAAAAGAAAAATCCCCAAAAATATTAAATATAAATCAGTGATTCTCAAACTTTCTACACCTCAGAGAACAGTCGTGCATCTCCAAGTGCCAACATCATATGGGCAGTGTAGGCTGACCCTGTTCAGCTACAGGACAGTTCATTGACTTTTGTTGAATCCTGATCAGAACCAGAGCTACACGTTTCACATTTGGAGCCACGACTGCAGAGAAAACTCAAACTGCAGAGGCTCAAAGAGTTCATAAATTATTGAATTAGTCATTTTCTGTCGATCACCTGTTTCAGCTTGAGACGAGATTTTCATTTCAACTCTTTCAAAAAGGTCAAGAATCAACTCTGAATTTCAATTTCTAAGCCAGCGCAGATGTAAAGTCCTGTAGGTGCAAACAAGACAAACCTCATCCGCTGAGAAGACCATGCGATATGATCAAAAGCTCCAGAACTGCAACACGTTGACCTTGTTGTGCGACTGTTTTATCAGCCACCCATATTTCTAAAAACACATCCTTGCCTCAAGACAAACACGCCAGACGACAGATTAATCACAGAACTTTTATTTTTTTCAAAAGGGAGAAAAATCCACATTCTCAGGTAAAGAGTTGTGAGGAGGGAGGAGAGACGGGGCGGGCAAGAAAAGTGGGACAACGTGAGAAGCCTTTAAATACAGCTGCTGGAAGGTTATACAGGATGATCACATGAGCCAATAAGCTTTTTTTCTACAGCGCCGGCAAGAGATTTGACACAGATCTGCTTTAGTCAGGATTTTCAGAAAGAGTATATCGACAAGAAAAAGGGCAAAAAAAATAATAATAATAATAAAAAGAGGATGGGCTTCATACATAGTTTATCTTTCAGATTCTTCTAACAACTTTTGGCCAGCAGCAATAGTTTCGAAGTAAAGAAATCAACTTTGGGGGTTAAAAAGAGGATAAACCATGGCACCCAAACTGTCTGAGATGGTTAAGGGGGGAAGGGGAGGGGGAGGCTGGTAAATAAAATGAAAATCAAGTGGAAGGGGGGGGGGCAGTAGAAGAGCAGCCATCTTGTGAGAGGAAGCTGGGATCTCATCGGTGCGAGTTCAGGAGACATCTGAAACATAAAACGATCGGCGCTGATGAAGTGCTGCGGTCAGACGTGGCAACAGTCGGATCATTAGGACGATGGAATAAGAAATGATTTGATGCGTCTGAAAAAAATGGTGGTGTGAGATACTTACAACTAGCAGGCCGGGCCCCGTATCTTCGCATGATCTGGTCTTGTGTGAATTTCACAAAAGATTCATATTGTTCTGGAAAGAGAAGAAGATGAACGTTAACGCCTAATCGAACAGAGGACAGACGGCACCAGGCCGTCTTGTTTTTTCCTTTCCGTAAATATCTCTGTCCGAACTGAAACACCTGAACAGGAAACCTGCTGCGTCTGCTCACTGCAAACAACCACCATGAACATCAGTCAAACATCTGGTGAGTCTCAGCTTATACCTCTGTTCAGCCTCCTTCTGTTCTGTGATCAGCTACAGGTAGAGTTTTCCATATATTCATATTAAAACAGCAGAACATTCACAAGTTGCTGTGCTGATGAAAATCTTCTATGATGATGACCAAATCAACGTGAATTGGACATTTACAATGAGTCAATGACTGAGGCCAAACTGTGCGGCGTGGCCGTAAGTCAATCTGGTCGATTTTTTCAAAATAAAAGCACTCCAACTTCAGATCACATACAGTCAAAAGTGAAACTTTATTAACTACGTAGCATATTTAGAAACACAAACTTGGAAAAATGACCAAATCTGAGCAAGTTAACAAAGTCTGGCGAGCAAAGCACTTCTGAAACGTTGGTGGACACCCAATGGGGTGATCATAGAAGAACGCAGGAGACAAAAGGCTGTAATAAGTTGCAGTTTTTGGGTAAGAAAAATGTAAGATTATTGTGCACGGAGGGCCAAAACGAAGAGAAATGTTCTGATTTTTGTTTAGAAGAGCACCTCCAAAAGAAATACATCTTCACAGCACATGCTGGTTTACAGTCTTGGCATCTAGAAACATATATGAGGCCTAAGGGAGCGCAGACGTTATCAGTTATAATATGAGATCCTCACAAGGGAGGAGGCGAGATTTACTTTACTTCACTGCCAGAGTGTAAAAATGTGCTGCACAGATGAATTGTGAACGTTGATATTAAAAAGGTCTTGTGGTTTTATGGTTTGTTTGTTCAAAGAGGAATGTTAAAGTTACCTGCGAGTTTTGTGTTAAGAATCTGTTCGTACTCCTCCCGGATCTTCTCCTCGTGGTCTTTAAGCAGCCGCTCACACAGGTAGCTCACCTGCTTCAGCGTAAACGAGGGCTGGTCCTTCCTTGAGGCACCTGGGACGCACAAAAATCAGATCAGCGGTGAAAGGGCTGAATCACTCACGTCTGTGGCACAGCGATAAGTCACGGAGACAGAAATGTCCCCGATCTCCTGAAATGGGGCTCGGCCAGGTGCAAATTTACAGCTTTGCTTCCTGTCGTCCCTCACCTCTGCCAGCCGACAAGGTCATGCAGCACTAATGTGGGTCCTCCACGAGTCCCCCCCCCCCCACTTCAATGCAACTGGAGCCAGCTTTAGCTCGGTGATTCTTTACCCAGCGGCCTTTGAGGTCCGCTCTGAGCGGTTTAGACTGAAATGTTTGTAAATCACGGCCGAGGATGGCAGAGCATGAAGGTTTAGCGGCCATCGCAGAGACAAAAAGAGGCTGGGTTAGTAACCGTGCAGTCAGTGTGATGTATGAGACCGTCCTGCGGTGCGTGAGGGTGGGGGGGGGCTGAAGGCCCGGGGCTTGGATTACATCTCGGCCTCTAACTGCTAAACTGTGCTCAACGTATCAAACTGCGCCACTGATGCCGCAGCACAGATGTGTTTCTGCAGAGGACGAGTATGACGTCTGTCAACATGAATGAAAGATTATGTACGCACATGTTAACGATGGTCTCAGGTCCCAGCTTTGTACGCATCTATTTGATCTATTTATTAAATATCTATGAACTATTATTATTCAGGATACAGCGCTGCGGTGAAAACTCTTTTTTCCATTAATCTGAGTGAAGTGTCCGTTTTTGCTACGGCAGTGTGGCAAAGAAGTTTAGCCAGATCAGTCTTTTGGAAAAAACCCGACTGTCACACTGTGGCCGCCAATCAAACCTCATGGACTAAACTTGATACTCTACCTGTTGTGTTCTTGTTTATCTCATGTGCCCGGCTTTTAAACCAGAGTCTGGCTCGCAATTTACACTGCAAAACACTGACACGAAGTTTCATTTGGTTTGTGTCGATGGTTTGAGAGGAGGCGAGCACTGGTCTAGTGACAGACCATGAATGAGAGTGAGGGAGCACCGGCATCGATAAAGTCGGTTAATCGGCGACATAAAAATGTTGTGTGTCCATTTGTACTGAACGTAACGGCTCTGAAACAATCAGGAAACATTCCCAGCAGCCCTTGTACACGTTTGAATTATTATCTTTTTTAGACATGATGACGGAAGAACATGTAACATTACTCTGAGAGGATAATCACTCATGTTCACTTTTCAGGAAAAGAGTCAGACTGGCTGGGTTTGATTTGGCACAAACAACTACAAATCTTTCACAAACTCACATCTGGAACCACAATCCCTCTGCCCTTGTGATTGTTCTGAAGAGCAGCAGTAGCCTGCCTCTCGAGACTCGAGTTGGTCATGCAGTTCCAGCCAAGTGGTCTTTTGGCAGGCCTTGCAGAATGAGTGACCTTAACATTCGTAACTGATGTTGGGGGCGACTGCGCGGAACCTAAAACGTGGCTTACAAAATATGCAATTTAGGGGGTTTTTTTTGGGGTGATTTTGATATCCGAGTTGGCGGCCACGTCAGTGCTGTAGGACTTGGTAACTAGAACGAAACAAGACAGACATGTTATTTGATCACAATACCCTCCTTCAGCTCTTAACGCATCGAAATGTCTAATGACTAGTTCAATCAGCCGCCCTTACAGAACGCATATGTGGATGGAAAAACATGCTGTACCCACATTAGAGCTGTGCATGACCAGAAGACATGGCCTTAAACAGTCTGTGTGTACGGCCAGCAGTATATTCTACCTGGTGGGGAGCTGGGAGCGTTGAGGGAGGAACTGGGGCTGGGGGCATCACTGGAGCTACAGGCCTCGGTCTGGTTGAAGGCCCCTTCCAGCTGCCGCCGCCTCTGGATCCGGCTGTACTCCTGACGGAGGTTCTGGAAGATCTGCTCTGTAGGGAGCAAACGGGAACAAGGACAAAACTGTTAAAACCAGGACAGAGAACACACAGAAATGCCGACCACAGGCGTGAAGATGCAGCTTCGACCACGGTCGCTTTCAGCACACATTTGTCTTACGCGTTCCCAACGGGATGCCAGAGCAAATCCAGTCCCAACCTTCTCACTTCGCTTCAAGGATGCGACTTGAAATGACTTCCACGCAAACACCATTAAAGAGCTGAGCAGTGATTAATTACAGGAATGAAACAGCCAGTATTTCAATTAGTTCTGCCTTTAGTGTGTGCCGTTTCGATACTACGCCCAACACAACCACACGACACGGGTCGAAAGAGACAGGAAGTAGGCATGAAAGCCTGACATTAGTAGCATACCTACTGCAGCTGTGACAAACACACACCCAGCTGACTGAAGACACTTTCTGATCCTGTGTCTGCATCACTTTCACTTCTCCTTCACTTCTTTCGTAATGTCTGCATCACGCCGAGCACAGCTGGTGGGAAAGCTACAGCATAAATCAGTGTTCCGTACTCGGCTCTAACGAAGAAAAGCGCCTCATTCTTCTGAGGCCTGTTTGATGCTCTGGAGTCTCGTGGATGTACAGCGTAAACTGAGCTGATACTAGTAATACAGACGATACAAATGACGATATATCTCACTATAGGCTAAATCTGATTACCGGTGCTTGTGGCCTAACTTAAAAAGGTGTTAAGTATGGCTACTGACCAACTACGTCATGTAGACGACTGCAGTGACATGTAGGACGTACATAAAGCTTTGCTTCTAACGTTTGTGACGCACTGTGACTGAAACTCGGACGTATTACACATCAGGAACAGGAACAACAGTTCTGGTAGAACGTTGGTCATCCATGTGATTGAGCTGGTTTGCGTCGTCTTGGTGCCGCATAATTAAATCTACAAAAGCTGTATATGAGTACAGAAAGCAAACCAGAAACTGGCACCCAAGTCCACATTTAAAAAGCAGAACATAAACAGAACTCAGGTCATAGTATGGTGAGGGCAGCGAACAAGGCTCTCGGAAAGTTTTGATCTTTGCGCTCGGCGGCTGCCACCCATTTTGGTTTGAAATCTGCCGTACTGCCTGTGACAACGCACTGAATCTCAACTTCACTTTGAAACGTTAGAATTTGTTACTTTTGTTGGTCTTAAATGATAAAAGATTAAATATTTTGGGCGGTTTTGGTTGTTCAGTTATACTTACTTCATAGATAAACATGTAGAAATCACAACACAAACAAACTATGTATGTTTGTATGTAGGACCCTTATCTGTTTCCTGCTTAGGATGAACACTACGCTGCCCAGCTGTCCAGCCTGAAAACAGCTTAAACACGGGTCACAGCGAGCGCGCACACACACACACACACACACACACATCTCATTATAAGGTTAAAGTTCACAAAAGTCCTGGGAAAAAAACAAGAGAAAAACACTGCGGGCTCAACCAGAGAGCTGATAAACAGAATGTTGACGGGGGACTTTATCTTACATGATTCATACATGTGGTGAAGTCTCTATACGTCTCTATCGGGGGGGGAGCGGTGCCTCTTTATCTTGGGTGGGGAGGGAGATGTGTTGTCATCCGGCCTGCTCGTCGGTAAGCTTGTTTGGACTGTGAGGAAATCTGCTCTGCAGAGCCAGTTTAAGAAAGCCGTGTTGCACTGCTGAACGGGTGCCTCCATGGAGACCCCTCCTCCTGCTGTACGCAGGCCTCTGAAACCTTCAAGCTTTAACAATACAGGAGCCTAATCTGACAGCCTCTGTTTGTTTAGCTTTCACTGGGCTTTTCACTCTTTAATAAAGCCATGTCACTGGAGAAAGAACGGCGTCATTCCCAACCCACAAAAGGGGGCTAGAACAATTAGCAGACTGACAGAGCAATTCTTCAACAATAACTCTGACAATTAAAAACAATTGCTCAAGAACGACTGCCAACATTCACATTTCATAACACTGTACATTAAAGCAAACATTGTGAAGACGTGACCTTCAGACATTTTTCACCGTGTTCTGACATTACATAGACTGAACATCAGAAAACATTCAGTAGATTAATCAAAATTATATCATGATCAGATTTTTGTGATTAATTAAGCAACTGGCTAAGACAAACTCAGATTTTAGAGTGTGATTAGATGTGAGAGAAATGAAGTCGAGGTCAGGTAATCAGATCACGGCATTACCGAGGTGGAAAACAAAGTTAAGTATAAGTTGGGAGTCGGCTCAATCAACATGTTAGACAAACTCGAGCTGAAGTTTCTTTTTACCCGACGGACATTTTATTTTAAAGTTACAGTCTGACAAGCAGGGCTGCACAGCGAGGCAGAACTCTGCGTGCGACTCTTCGCTTTCACTTTGTGTCTCTTGCTTTGTTATGTTTTGAACGGTGGGTTGGGGTTGCAGAGCTTACCACCTCCGCGCACCAGTTTCCTGGGGGAAACCCTGCATATGAAACAGACCGAGCAAAAGAGAGCAAAATACCAGAACTGGAGACAACTAAAACCAAAACTAGCTTCAGTCGGTATTTCTGTGTAATGCTATTATTTATTTGTCTGGGACTACATATGCTTAACACTGAAAAACAAGGGATTAACACGTGACACGAGTGTCATGAATGGTTAGGTGTACATCCCCTGAATGAAAGGGGCATTCATTGAGCCTAAATGTGATGAATTCAAATGTCTGACTCAAGGTCGTGGAAAACGTTGGACATTGATTGGTGGACGATCGCCACGATCTGGGTACGTCTGACTGACAGAGTGAAAACCTCTCTCCTGCCGCCTGTCACTTGCAGATCCTGCCAACTACGAGTAGCTCGACTATGGGCGTTGCTTGGCAACAATGACCCTGCCACAACCAGGCCAAGCAATCAATCACAGAGACTTCCGGGAGCCGAAGGGGGGGGGGGCACGCAGCGGAGAAAAGGCCTGGCTAAAAAGGCTTAGACGCAGGCTGAAGAGTGAATACGAGAGGGAGATCGGGCGGATAGATTGGACATGGTGGTGGAGAGAAAACAAAGCTGACTCATTTCATTTCACCCTTCACCACTAAAAGATTGTAGAGGGGGGTGGCTGAGTTTCGAATGTCCCGACTGCCAAGTGGCAGCTTGTGATGTATTACGGGTCAGTTCAAGTTGCCCTTTAAAGAATTTAAGAGTGACCACTGAAAATGACAGAATTAGGAAACAGCAACTAACTAGAAGTCTGTGTGACTAGTGTAGTTTTAGCCGTGAGGTTCGTAGATTTGAAAGAAGGTGACGTCACGCACAGGTTTCTGAAGAGTTGTTTTGAAGCTCAGAGTGTGATCGCTCATCGGCGGACCCAAGCAGGAACCTCCATGGCTGAGAAATGAAGCCAACGTGGAAGTGCCAGAAAGGTCATCCCCTGAGTGTCCACTTGCAGCTGGCTACAGAACATTTCAACCTTCCGTAAGCGCCCATATTTAAGATGACCAACTTCACAGCAGACATAAATAACCTCCACCTTGAAAACTTGTGGGTGATACCACACATAAGGTGTCCACACCACCTGTAGTGGCAGCTACCACCTGTCAAAGTGGCCATGCTGTTCATTCTGCATAACTTTAAGCTTTAATATAATGTGAACAGGTGAGCTGTATATAAATTCACCCTCAGTACAGTTGTCATGAACGGGGAAATTAACTATAGAGACCAAAACTGTTTTTGGTACCAGGCTGTGAACATGTTTATTTCTGCTGTGAAGTTGGACACTTTAACATGGAGACTTATGGAGACGGACTCGTTCTGTAGCCAGCCTCAAGTGGATGCTTGATGAACTGCAGTTTTGGGCACTTTTCTGCATTGGCTTCACTTCAGATATGATGGTTGATAGTAAGAGAAAAAGTTGGATTGGTGTTATTGTCAGACCTCGTTATGCTGTATTTAATTGAATATAAGTCGAGAGGATTTACAAATGATTGCATTCTGTTTTTCATTTGTTTTACACCGCGTCCAAACTTTTTTGGAATGGGGAATTCTCTGTATTACTCACTTCTAATTAGTAATGTTTGATTTTTTTTCTCCCGTGTCTTCGTGTACAAAATCCAACTTGGCTCAAACCAAACCATGACCTGCCAAACTTTTTTGGTAACATCACGTCCCTGGAAAGAACAACAGTCTCACCTGTACCGACTGGGAATTTTACCAAAGCACAAGCCCAGACTGGCAGCACAAGAATGAGGCAGAGGAGGAGAGAGGAGAGGAGGGCTATCTTACATTGTGAAATAATTACCTATAGATGCCATGTTGGTGTCAGATCCCTGTGTCTCGTCTGCACGCACACACACATAGCCTTATTCAACACAGGCAAACCTGACTAGCTGGAAAGCATGTGTGGGTAGAGACGGGTGGGGGGGGGGGGGGTGACAGCTGACCTTTCGCTAAATACAAAACTGCTTTCACTTGGCAAACCACAGCAGAAAGGCAGGCTTGCAGCACCGGTCCCATGAGGGGCCTCTTTCTGGGTGAAGGTGAGTATAATACCTTGTATATGGACCTCATGTCTGCAGCAGACAAATCTACATTACTTCACCCTTGCAGCTGCTGTGCTGTAATTCAGCGAGGCAGACAGACTCCAACAGGCCTCTTGTGCTTTCAGAGTTCGGGCTGGACAACCTGGAAAATATACTAATGATTCATATTGTGTACTAACAAACATAGCTGCACTGTGAATACCACCAAGCAAGGCAGGCTGCATAAACAGTGCGAGCAACAACAGGGGCAAGGAAATGCGTCTTCACCTCCAGGCGCCTGCAACTGTAAGAAGTGCCCCGCGCTTTCTCAGAAAGAACACTTCATCACTATAAATCTGTTGGCTAATCAGAATAAGTTACACGACTCACCAGACCCAAAATCTAAAAAATAAATAAATACACTTCACAGGAAGCCATCTGTGACGACATCCCCGCCAACACCTACGTGAGCCCTTGAGTGTGTTAATGCTCTCTGAAAACTTTCCCAAGCTCTCTCTATAAGCAACGCAACATGTTGTCCAAAAACAGGAACAGCAGACGAGATGCCCTTTGCTTTACAGCGCGGTTGCAGCAGGCACATTGTGCAAATCAGGATTAGGTCATCAGATGTTTGTTCGAATTACAATAATCTTTACCAATTGTTTATGTCGCACTTTCATTTTTAAAAAAAGGTATTCACCTCAGACGCAGGTAAATCTTCCATGAAGATCACCAACTGAAACCTAAGACACGAAGCACAGCGCTGAGCGGGGATGCTGCCTGAGAGTCATGCAGCTGGAACGTATCGTTTGCCCCCCCCCCGCTTTAGCCGATTATGATATGGAAAGAAGACAACCTAAGGATATTTAAACCCTGTTGGATGGAACCAGCGGCACAAAACAATGTCACTGAGCAGCTATAAAGGCCGTACCGCTCCTAAATCATATTTTCTCAACAAGCCGTTCCTTGCCAATAAAAACTGGTTATGAGGAATGCATGCATGCATTTCTTATTTCTTAGCAAGACGTGGGCTAACCGGCCCCATAAACAAGCTCATGTCCATCTCCATCCTGTAATCCTCTCACATTTCACAGCTATGGAGTGATCAAATGAAGCCAAGGACGGCCAGCAATTTTTTTAAAATTAGAATTCAGAAAGCATAAGGAGTAGGCCTCTCTGCTATCATGCTGCCCAATCTCAGTGACTGGCACATACAATAAGCCTCCACTGGATCACAGCGGAGACATCTAGGTAATTATCTTCTGTCTACTTGTGTGTGTGTGTGTGTGTGTGCGCCCCACACCCGTCGTCCAATCCTCGCAGCAAAGCTTTCCAAGTCAATGGGGTATAGAGTAGAGTACAGACATAAAGGAAATGAACAATGCCCTCCAGGCCTGGAGAGGGGGGGAAAAAAAAGAAATGGTTGTGGTGCATAATGGTATAAACCCCACCTCGGTGCAAGACAATTGTGGCACTAAAGCCAAGGAACATTAAGCCAGGCAGCTCCTAATTAACAGCCAGCAATGATGCTGAGATGCCATTTGTCTTCTCAGGAGAGCCAACAGGCTAGATTGTCACCCAGGTGTTAGAGCACAAGTAGGATCTTTTTGTTTGAGGCTCTCATTTTTCAGATTAATGTTTGATTTCACATATTAAAAAACACAATATGCAATAGGCGTTAAACTGCAGCGGCACATCGAGCAGGCAAGTATGATAGGCATCCATTAGCTGGACGTCCACAATGTCAGGACTATTGCTGTTATACAAAGAACTTTGAAGGCAACATTTTCATTAGCATACTAGTTAACTGAGACAACTATGCAAGAATACAATGAGCTGGCAAGATGCCACCGAGGAAAGCCTATCTTAACACAGCCACCTCTGCTGCTGTGCCTCTACTGATTTATTATAATTACTAAAAAAAAAGAAAATGTCGGTAACTTAGCGACGACGTTCTCCTTCCTGACGTTAGCTTAGCAATGCTAACCTCCAACCCCCATCTCTCGACTGGGAGCTAGCTATCCACTCCACCCAAACCCCCTCCCCCCATGACACCCACCCTGAAACGCAGAAAGGAGAGAAGAGGAGGGGAAAATGTGTCTTTTTCCATACCTGGTGTGAGCCTGTGTTCACCCCCTATGGCCTGAGGAGACATCGAATGCGTTGGGCTGTCGACTTGGGGACGGAGGTTGCATCTTTGCGGGGACGGAGTGCCAGGAGTCCCCGGTAGTGGATTGCACCTTCTCCGCTTGGGAGACTGGGGACTGAGGAGGGCCTCAAACTCCATCGACCGCTTTAACGTAGCTCCACAAGCCATGTTAGCTAAATAATAAAAAAAACGGGGGAGGAAATAATAAGTTGGAGGAAAAACTACCCGCTAAAACAAAATGGGGGTTTAAACGCTGGTCGTTTTGTCGGTTAGACGTCGCTCGGGTGTCTTGAGCCTTTCTTCCTCTCCACAACAACGGATTTTCTTCTCTGAGTAGCGAGCCAACTGCCGACCCTGCCTGCTGAATTTTTAAAACGTCACAATGGCGGGCCGTACCATTGAAGCAAAGAGGGAGGGGGGTTCTCAAATATTTACAACATAATATCTCACACATTTCACCGCTTTGAATCATAATAACTATCAATATATACCTCTGCTACATTCTAACTAATAAATACTGGACTCGTCTGTGTTTCTATTTTGTATTTGAGCAGTTTTACAGTACGACTTCCTGTCGTCCAACCCCACGTTGGTGTTGTTGATCGCTTTCCGTTGAACTCAAATTGAAGGTTCACGAGACGTCTGGTGGTGGTGGTCAGGTAAATCAAGTAGATTAAAAATGAACTCCAGAGTGATGTTAGACTTTAATCTTCTTCAGCTAGAGAGCAGATTTATTTATTTACTCACCGTCTGTCAGCAACTAACAGGACTGACATCGTGTTTTTAACATGACACCTGCTGCAAACTAAATGCAACATGTGTGGATATATGTATATGAGTCCCTGAGAAGGTTGATCACACCACACACTGTGACTGAAAACACTTTGAATTGTTTTATGTGCATTGCATTAAAATATTTGTATTTTTCGGCACGGCTTCTCCTGCCAAAAAGTGATTGCTCCCTGTAACTCTGGATTGGCAGGGTTACATTCTGTAACCGAGTGCCCTGGTTGACAATAAAGTTGACTTGACTTGACTATACACTGTGACTGAAAACAGGACTCTTATTGTTTTATATGCCTTGCATGAAACTGTTTGTATCGTGACGACATCACGATCTCTTGCTTTGTTTCATCAGCTACATGCTCCACACCTCTCCTGTTGTATCACATGCATCAGCAGCCATTGTGTTCTATTGTTCTGGGTGAACCATTAAAACTGTCTTTGTCCGGTAATGAACCACCCATCAGTGTACTGTATATATGCTGCACTCTCCTCTACTTCATGTGCAAGCAGTGTTACCTGAACATAAGATAAACTAATAGGGCTGGGGAAAAATGTGACAATAAGTTTCTCTGTAATGTGTAATAGATTACTGCTACTACTGCAGCCTGGATAGCATGCAGTATTTATCTGAAGTATCTTACAGTATACTGCTGGGAAGTAATATCAATTAAAGTGGCATTTTCTTTGTTAAAGTGGTAAAAGGTAATGAGCAATCATTTTATTGACTTTCCACTGAGAAGTTCAATTAAATATGTATCACTTTGTATTTTTCTCACCTGCTGTGTTCTTTACTCTTTTACCCTTTTTAACCTTTTATGTTTTGGTTCTTCAAAGAAACATTATTATCAAGTTCTTCCCAGAATATAGTGTAAATAGTCCTTACTGGTGATAAACTGGTGGTGTATATCAAAGTGTCCATTCTTATCATCTTTGGCAGCAAATATCCACCCATAGATTGAAGCACTCTTAATCTTTCCAAACAGTAAATTCTGGTCAAAAACAGAAACACATAAAGAGGTGAAACAGAGTATGGTCAAGGATTTTTAATCAGTTGATATGGGGGTTAAAACATGTGTTCTGTCTAGTATCCAGTGACCTAAGATCAACAAGCATTTCAAGACTTTTGTGAGTCTCTATCTTGTGATTCCTATGTGCGCCTGTGCAGCTGCCAGTTGCGACTATATTGCAAAGAGTGTTCTAGTGTCTGTGCTCGTTCTCTTCCTGGCATGTGTCCCATTTTACCTCGGCACGCTGCTTGGATTCATGTGGCGAACATTGTGTGAAATCCTCCTGTGCATGGGGCTTTTGTGGAGTCCTGGCATTCATGTGCAGATAGGATAGGCAACCAACAGAGTCCTCTGTTCCTACACGCTCAGGGAACAAATCCTCAAACATAAACAAGCATACAAACGACAAATCCACCTTTCCAGCACTTTGTGTTCACTGGACACTATTTTTTATAGGAGTGCAAGCATTAAAACGTGATATGTGACAGAGTGGTGAAAGCTTAAGGGTCTGATGGGCATCTCACTTAAAAAAAGCCCAACACAACTAAACCGTTTACCCAGCCTATACATATAAAGAGACAAGAAGCTTTATTTTTCACTGGAATCTGTCACTTCCAGCCATCGCAAAATCCAATCATGGCAAGTTAATTGCACTTATTCTTATGATTAAAGTCGTGTAATGGTGACAAAGTATTTGCCAAAGGTATAATTTCTATCCTTACAAACTGTCTTTTCACCTTGTATATGCGAATAACACACTATGTAGCACGTTTCCCACATTTCTACCTGTGATTTTGGTTATGTTGTTATGTTTAACAGTGTTAACTACAACAGCCTTGCCTCTATTGAAAAGGCAAGTTATTTGCCAGCACTAATAATTTAATGAGAACTAATCCTGCTCGTAGGTATTTTAGACACAGCTCTGTCTGTACAGCTCATTTTATGGTGTTCAGCTCTTGATTGTTTACCACTTCTGAGACTGAGTTTAGTCGTGTGGTTCTGGTCCTGGGTATCTCATCCTCAGAGATGGCGGTACAGTTGTTGTCTTCTGTGAAGGCAAAGCCTGGGGTTAGGTCCTCTGTGGGTTTTTTACACCTCCCAATCTGACACAGCCTGTGTAGCAGCTGCATTAGAGCAATTCTTAGCTCCCGACAGCGCAGTGCATAGAGTAGTGGATTGACTGCAGAGTTGACCAGGCAGAGGGTGCTGCAAAAGGCAAAGGCCCTCTGTTTGGCGTGGGACAGGACCACAGAGACATCAGCTAACATGAAGGAGAGTGCAGGAAGCCAGCAGCCCACTAGTATGAGAAGGATCAAGCCAAAGGTGCGTGCTAGCCGGATATCCATCCTCATGCGGGCATGGCCTGTCCCTGTTGCTCCCTGGAGGCTGGTCATGGAGGACTCATGGCGGTGGGCCTTCCACAGGATGAGAGCATAAGCCCCTAAAATGAGAGCCAGAAGCACCAGGATGAAGCTGGTCCAGCAGGCCTGATACTCCCGGTTGATGTAGGGAAACAGGCGTGAGCAGGGTGGAGTAAGCACTGTGGGACACCTCCAACCCATCAAAGGCAAGAAGGAGATGAAGATGGTGGCGCCCCAGAGGATCAGCAAGCTCAGCAGGGCTCGTCGGCGGGTCAGGAGCACCTTATAGCTGGAGGCCTGGTGGATACAGAGGTAACGGTCCAGAGCAGTCAGCAGTAGACTCCCCACTGAGCTACTGAAAGCCATGGTGACACCACCTAATTTAAAAAGGTATGCATTGGGGCCATCACTGCGGGTGAAGAGGTGAAAGTCCAGGAAGCTGGTGGTGAAGAAACAGCTGGCAAAGACATCAGCCAGAGCAAGGCTGCCAATGAACAGATACGAAGGCCTCTGCCGCAGGGTGGCTGTGGCAGCGATCACCGCCAACACAAGAGCATTTTCCAGCAGTGTGATGGGACCTGCCAGGAAACAGATGGAGCCGATGGCTGTCTTCTCTGCCTCCGTCAGGACCATGTAGCATTTCAGATTCTTACAAGTTACTGTGAGGAAAAACGCAGGTATCAGGTATCATTTCAGCCCTGCCAATAAAAATACACCATACAGTACTGCCTTTTCTGAAAATACCATTATCTCAAACTATTTCAGATTCTTAAGAAAGCAAGCAATGTCCATATCTGAGGCTGCATACTGTACCTATAGACGATGAGGTGTTTTCTTTGGCTCCTGACAGTCCTAAAGAAGTGGGAATCTCCAATTCCTCCATTTCAGCTGTTACCTTGTCAGTCAATGTTGGACTATAAATGAAGTATGAAGTAAATTCACCAGAACTGTACTTATTATTATTATTATTTCTGCAAAAACTTAAAGAGGAACAAAACTGTTCATGTACAATTTATTTCCAAGCAAGTAAACTAAGATTAGTGAAGTAACTATGTAAGATGAGACACATCCAGCTGACAAACCTTTCACCGTGATCGTATCTTTTACATTAAATGGACGAGAGCGGCGACTTCCTGTGGAGAAACAAACAAAACAGAAAATGTGATGACTTTTTTTTCATCACATCACATTCTGTCTTTGTCAATATTGGACTTAGAGCTTAAAAGGAGCATTAACATTTGTGAGTCAGGACAGAAAGTCATTTAGAGGTCAGGGCAAACAGACAATGATCATTACAGTATCTGCTGATGCTGATGCTGAAGAGATAAGTTGCAAGGAGGAGGAAGAGGAAGACGAAGAGGAGGAAGAGATCAGAGCTTTGTATTTGTTCTATGTATCAATGAATCAATCAGTTGTGCTTCACACAGTAACGCTCCAGCCCTCCACCCAACACAACACAACACAAACTGAAGGTTATAAATAAAATAAAATAATTAGGTTTAGACAAATTCTGCTATTTTAATTCCTGTTTATGAACATCGGGTTAGTTGTGATTTGTTTGGATGAGATTGATCAAATTGAGGTTTTGATATATAAATAGACGGACAGCTGTGTTCAGTGTGATTCATAGAGCATCGTATCACTGTGAGCTGCATGTAAACCACCTGTAGCTGTTTTTAAAATAAAAAAAAACTTTGTACCTTTGGCCTCCGATGAAACTTAATAACAAATTAACTTGTAATGTCTCTCTGCACAACTCTCTGCAAGACACCCTCTGAAATTTGAAGCAAGCTGTCCACTCTGTATGAGCTTCCAGAGAATTACTATTTAATTCATATTTCCACATTCACTTCGGCAGTTTACTTTAAGTGCATTCAAGTACCTGCACGCTCATGTTGTTGGCCTATTATCATATTTAACCAGATAGAGACTGCCCCCTTTTGGAATGAACAGGGACTGTATTTTAACGAATCAGTAAATCAGTGGGTGAAGGTCACCACAGTGGAGTACATCACCTGTATGCAATCAATAGATTAAAATGAATGTGGGAGGCTGATGAGAGAGGATTTGATTAAAGTAAATAATGCTGTGATAAACCTGAGTGGACACCTATAATTGCTCACGCAGGGAATATTTTAACATTACCCGCTGACGAAAAAAGACACACCTGATCAAAAACACGCAAAAATGAATCAGAGTACTCTTTAGCAGAGAAACACTGGGTAGATTCAATTAAAACAGACATCAGGCTGCATGAAGGAAAGTAGATTTAGATGATGCAGAGTAAGTGATTAGATTAAAAGGAAGGTTTTTGTCGGGTCACTGTGTCCTTCGTTCTTTTTCATTTATTCTGTTTCCAGTGGCTATTATTTCTATTTTTGCTCTGCAAATATGACACTGCCTTATGAAAGCATCAAAATATATTTGAACCAAAGTGGTGGAAGCAAATTACTTTCCAGAAAACCCTTTTATTGACTTGAGGGACAATATTTCTCAATTCCACGATGGACCATATGGGTGCATGCACTGTGGATATTACACCACTTCAGGCTTTCCACTCCTCGTGGTCCTCATTGGCACTGGACCAGTAATTCTTATGAAAATAACTGCTGCCACTTCAAGAAAGCAACATACAGGCATCCATTTTGGTCTAGCAACATGCACGCTGAAATATGATGTACCAATAACCCCTTGTCATTGGTACATCACAGTTCTAGGCGGTCACAGCATTGCAAAATATCACAAACCACAAGAGGAAGAAAAGAACCATCTCTCATTTTATTGCAACGCGCGAAGATAGAAGCTTTTTTAAAAGAGGTCAAAAGTAGCACAAATACAGATTTTATGAAGAAGAGCAGGCAACATATTTTTCCTGAAAAGTTCACATCACATTTTCACAGATATATCACCACAACGCAGTTGAAATAGGAAATTATTACTGCATGTCAGCTGACTTTAAACCTGTGATGAAATAACCTTTTAAGGTAAAAGCTTACCTTATTCTCTCTCCTGTGGGGTGCCCCCTTTTTTCTGTTTTAAGAGGATCTGAATTATATCGTCTCTGAGCAGCAGAACAAGCGCAGTGTGAATGTGCAGACCTGACGGGTGGCAAAGTGCGCGAGTGAGGGGAGAAGATATGGAGGGTGGCTATGATGACATGAGAGAGAGAGAGAGAGAGAGAGAGAGAGAGAGAGAGAGAGAGAGAGAGAGAGAGAGAGAGAGATAGAAGGGGGGAGGGAGGCAGAGACAGAAACAAGGAGAGAGATGAAAGAGAACAAATAATGCTCTTTTGAAGTGTTATAAGCACAGCTGGGGTCTTTGATGGAATTGAGAATAAAGTAATAACAGTAAAATACATTTTTTGATATGGTTTGTTGACATTTAATAGAGGTGAAAAAGGGGCTAGTGGAGACATTTCCACAGACATATAGAGATCACACTCTTGGTGTTGGTGTCTTGCATGAGTGACGCCGTTCCTGCAGACAAGGTCAGGATGGACCTCATGGGAGGAGAGCACTTAGGAAGGGTGACAAGGTCCTCTATCGGTGTATGTCGATAGAGGAGGGGAAAACGCGGTGCAGCATTTATTTGCAAAGTACAAATGAAGTGATGTTTCATGGTTAAATTATGCTTCGCTGTGAATCCATTAGCCTGAGTGTGTTTTTATTAAAAAACAAACTGCTCAGCCGGGCCTTGAGTTAAGATTATTTTGCAAAACTACTACTCTCAAGGTTCAAAATGAACTTCCATGGTAGGAAGGTAGACAGTCGCAAAGACGTCTTGCCACTGGATTATTCCTAGTCGTGCAGCAGCAGTGTTCCACCGCTTGCTAATTACTTTCCACTCATCTTCATTTCACAGACAGTATCTACATGTACACAGACTCACCCTTTCCTTGTAGGGTCACATGGTTTATGCTATTTTTGTAAGGTATTGCTTGAAGGATTACAAGAATGTTTGTCTGTGGATTGGAAGGACGGTCCAGATTATTAAAAAAAAGGGTATTTTAATTATGTCTGCTTGTTAATTTAAAGATTATAAGTGTGCACATTAGAACAGATAATGTAATAAAACTGTTTAAACAGTAAAAAGTTAATTGCTCAGCTGCCTCAACCTTTTCCTTTCATACTTTTCTACCAACGTTCGACCTGAAGGCTCTCAGTTTTACCAAAACATGCTCATTAATTACAAATGTGCAGCAGAATATCATGAATTTGAAATCCACAGTTACCCACTGAGGTGTGTGAACCAGCCTGCATTGCTAATTCACATGTCACACAAACGTCCACGGTCAGCGGGGCGGGTCAGGGTGTAATACTGTTTACTGCACAACAGGGGGCAATGCAAAACAACCATGAACGACTGGGCAATTACAGTATGAGTGACTGGCAGTGACCAATAGGTCAAAACATGGTCCAGTCATCATCATTATAATCATTAATATTCTTCATAGATGCAAAATTGAGCTCACAAAGCAGCCCTCCTCATCAATTAAGGCCATTTAATTTAGCTTAGGTCCCTCTGGCAAAAAATAAAGTACATTAGCAGTTCAATAACAATTTAATCAGGTCATAAAATCATATACTAGAGGCATTCTGAAATGAATTGGCATCCTATTTTAGCCTCTCACTTCAGAGAGAAGTATGCTAAGTAAAAGAGTAACTGGAACTGACAAATATATCAAAGGACACGTCAGGAAAACAGGCCAGAAAGAGATGTTTTTGTATATTTAGACGGCATTCAAGTAAATTAATTTGAGAAAGGTCTTAATATCTGGTGCACTGGTCGTTTCTTCTCCGCCTCTGACCTGATAGATCCAGCAGACCAGAAAGAAGGAAATGTGATTAGGAGCAGACAGCACAGCTCCAATAAGATTTCTTCTCAGTCACTGTCTGACCAGGCACAGCGCAGAACAGAACAAACCACAGGACAGAATAAAGCCGGATATGTTCGATTCACAGCTGTATTACATCATCATCCTGTTACACAATCTCTTTTTAGAAATCACCCTGGACACAAACATCGGGGCTCACGTTGCTGGGGATTCGCGTTGAATCCATTAAACGCATTTCCTCTCCTCATTTCCAGATTTCCAGACCTTCAGACAGCAATGTCAGATCCCTGAGAAATGAACGGATCAAACAGCAATTCAATTGCTTCATACTAAATGCTTTAATAATTCTTAATTATTTACTCTGGTTCTTGGAATCATATGATGTAATGAAAATGAAAGGCTTTCATCATACATTTTGGATATTCAAGCCGGAAACTACAAATGTACAACGGACAAATTAAATTCTCAAAATTAAAAGAGCTGAGGAAATGATCAAATAGAATAAAATAAAATCTTTTAGTAGCATTTAAACAATAAAACTATCAAAATTATCAAATTACTGTGATTTGTTTGTTTATAAATGAATGATTGTGTAAGCTGCCCTCAGTGCAACACCACTGATGTATAGATGGAGAGCTGTACACGTGTATATGTCATGATTATATTACTTCCGATCAACTTTGCTAACAGCCAAACACCAAGAAAGACACACACAGCATAGCAACCAGTTAATATTACATAGCAGTCCAACAGAAAGAAGCCCAGCTTGGCGCCTGTGTTTCAGCCTTTTGTCCTGGAGCCAGGCTAACATTAGCTAGCAGCAGCTACAGTTTGCAGCAGTTCACTGTCCATCAGGAAACTCTGGAGGGAAAGGCAAACATATTCTCCATAAAATATGATCCCAAATCAACAAAATCAGTGAAATAGTTGGTGGTGTGTGACTTACATACTGGTGGGAATGACAGAGACACCTGATTAAATGTCAATGTATCATCAAAATAATTAAAAATCTATTATTTCATAGCACTCCACCACCCCACCATCTTTCTCCACATTGTCTATGAGCCCTTTGTGTGTGTGTGGCTGTGTTTCAAGGTTAAAATGCATGTAATGCTTGAGGGATTAATAAAGTATCTCTATAAAAGTTACTCAATGTTGCTTTAAATGGTGCAGCTATTTCAAGGACATTCCTTCTTATAATTATTAGGAAATCACAGATTCATAATATAAAGTGCTACTTTCTTTCTACACAACATAAAGGCCCAAAGTGCTTTTTCAAAGCATTCTTCACATAGTCAGACATATCTATCTAAACTACAGGAGTAAAGTGTAAAAGCCTATCTGTAGAATAAGAGCTTGTACTAACTGTTTTGTTCTAGGATCCAGCAGCCTTATCCGTGTGCTGTGAGTCTGTTAAATGTTGGTTCTCCAGAACTGCTGGTGACTTGAAGAGGACATGTATTAAATGGGAGACTTAGTGGATTTAGTCTTTTTCCATGTTTTAAACAGAAGATCATACTTTTGTCAATAAATGTTTGAGTTTCAGTAGCTGTGGGGTCATTGGTACAGGGAATAAAGGGTAGGTGGGAAGTGACACTGGGTTCATCTTTGTGTTTTTCTTTTAAATTTCTATATATAGACATAGATGTAGGCCCATGTTAAAAAACACCAGACACACTGATTCTGTTCTTCTGGATCTGACTAGAATGTATACATGAATTAGATTACGCAGTATACGTTCTTTGTATAAGTGCATTCTGTGTTATTGTGTCACCCACCAGAGTATGAATCACATTTATATCATGCCTTATCTCAGGTACTGAAAGTGCTTACAGTGAAGCATGAGACAACTACATGGTGAAAGGTGAAATCTTGGCAACAAAAGGCAGAGATTGCGTTTGAATGTGTTTTCTGGTATGGTAAAAGGTTTTTGACATGGTTACTGCTGAGTAGTGTGAAACCACTTCTTCTTCTTGTTCTTTCCCCACTTCACTTTGTGTGGGTTGTGTTTCGCACAACACAAATGACAATTCAAATTCATGAAGAACTCCAGCGATCTTTTTCACCCAATAACTACTGTAAATGACCTGTGAGACAGAAAGAAAGGAACAGATAGAGTATGACTATCAGTCATGCTGAGTGTGGGGGGAAAAAAGTAGCCCTGGCAGCCTTTGTGCACCACTGTTATTTTGAAAATATTTTCCATTCCTCTTTCCAGCGCTGTAAAATGTAACTAGTCAAATATGGAGATTAGACCACCTCCTACCTTCTGTGCGACCTACAGAAGCCTCTTGGTGACCTACTTTCCATACATAGCTGACTCTTGATCGACACACCCCCTTCAAAGGTTGCTTTGCTTTGGGGTGTGTCCTTCCATGGCCTGACACCCACACACACATGCAGTGAGTTACGCAACCCTTTTTAAAAATCCAGACTCTTTAAACAGGGCAGGAGACAAACCGGTGACCATGGCCTTAGATTTGAGTTTATCTCTCAGGCTAATTGTTGTTTTCTTTAGACTTGGACCTGCATACTGCCATAAAACCAACTGTAAAACGACTGTATGGTCCATGACCTTATAAAGACAAGTAGCAAAGTAAGCAGGCATTATGATAGTGCTGTAAGAAAGTAAGAAACACTTGAAATACACACAATATCCCAGACTAACACACGATTAATGGTGAAGAACGGAATAACAAGACAACAGAGATACATAAGCTTTAAACAATAAATTTGAATATTCAAGATTTGCTCAAAATAGTCTTGTTTTTAACATTTAATGACATGAATTAGGCCTTGTAAGTTACCCTAATTTCTTTTAGTAACCTCACACAGGTCTTCTCTCCATGATACAGGGGTGTAAGCCATTTGTCTCTAGGTTAAATCAACAAAACATCAAGGGAAGAAAGGTTCCCACTTCATAGCCTCAACCCCCCCAATGACTTGCCCAGATGCTAGCTACAGATTTACGGCAGTGTTAACCTCATTTGAGAAGTATATATTAAGTGTGAATTGGGATATTTGTACCAAAGCTCACACTGGATTATGTCACCAGTATCAAATATCAATCAAAAGACACAGGAAGCAGTAGTTTCCCTTTTGTTATTTTGCTTCTCTTGAACTGGTTGGAAAACGATAAGAGGCCTACGTGACCTGTTTCAGTAAAATGGTCAAGGTTTTGTTGTAGCAGGAGGACAAATAAGGTGGTGGTGGTGGTCGTGGGGGGGATGGGTAGACCACAGACATCTGTTGTGTATCATTACAAGCCTGTTGCAGCTGTTTCAACACGGCACAACAGGTTTAATGTACACGAACGGGAAGTGAAAACCACTTCCTATGACAAAAAAAAAAAAAAATCTAAGTTAGTATGCCAGGAAAGCCAAACTAGGTGTGTGTTTACCTTTTTTCAACGTAGAAATGGCACACTTTATGAGCTATAAAACACACCAAAGCGTTAATTTGATGTTGTGAGTGACTGCATGTGTAGTTCTTGTGTAATTAATTGAGAAAGTGGGGTTAAAAAGTGTTTGGTTTTCTGTTATTATCTCACTTCTCTCAGGAAATACCCGAAGAAGAACCAACAAAGGAGAGGAGGAGGAGGAGAGCCAGCAGCGATTGACGTCACCGGTCTGGCAACAGGCGTGAATGCGTCTGACTGTCTCGTCGCTGATTGGCCGCTTCGGGTTGTACTCGACACGCCATTGGTCAGACGCGGGTAAGGGCGAGCATACATATCTCCGCTGTAGATTCCATTTTGTTGCAATTCAGACGGAGTCGAGGAGAGAGGAGAGAGAGAGGCGTCCCAACGGCCGCTTTTAACACCACACAAACTTCGACAGAGAGACGGGGATTTGTAGGAAATATAGCTCACCTGCTGTACGTCCTACAGAGTCCATCCACAGGGGATTTTAACGACTTAAAATCTCGCATTTTATTATTTTTTTTCTCTGACGAAGGGCTTCATCAACCAGAGCCTGAAGAAGTCGGTAAGAGAAAGAAACCGTTGGTCCGCCATATTGAGCTCTCACTGTTTCTTTGTTTTGGTTCGGTGCCAAGATAGTGTGACCGAGATGTGGTTAAAAACATTATTTACATAACTAGAAATTGCTTTTATGATACTTTAAATGCAGCCTGGGTCGATGTTTTTTAGTGCATGGTGTTGTTTTACGTCGAAAATCGACTGCTTGGCAGGACAAAAGCCGAGCTGGAGGCTCACAAACAAAGTGGGGGGGATAACAAATGTCGCAGTTTTCTTATGTAACTCGCTTGTTGTGCTACTCGCCTGCAGACGATGTTTTTTAATGTAAGGATGTTGTTATCTCGATAGGACAGATGGTTGAAGGGTATAGTTTATTGATTTTTGCAGCGTTAGACGCAATGACGCACTCCGATATTGGAGAAAACATGCCATGTTTACGGCGGGAGACGGGGAAAAATACGCGTCCGTTTCGTCCCCATACACGTTTTCTAACCTGCATTTTTTTCGCTTCTCGCTTTTTTTTTTTTAAAGGTCTTCGACTTCTTGGAGCATCGTGTGCCGAGGTGAGTTGATGTTCAGCTCGGTGCCACGGCAAAACAACGCTCATTGGCACATGAAAACCTTAGATCTTGCTGGACAGAGAAGTGCAGTGAGAAGTAGACTGAGAACTACTTCGAGGACCTGGGGCCCGGTTGGAGGTGAAAGATTGAAGAGAGATCTCTGCTTCATCAACTTTCTAACAACAAAGAGGTGAGAGCTGTTTTTTTTCTGCCCCCGGCTGGGTGGCTGTGTGTGGGGGAGGGGCGACGCCGACCTGCCTGTCTGGTGTTTCTGCACGTAACCCCCGTCTGTACTTGTTTTCATTGAGAGGCGGTGCACTTGTGTGGATGGATTGTTTTTATTTGCATATGATGGGTTCAGTATTACACCCTGCAGTGTGTCTAAAAATGCAAATTGAAGGTGCTTGTTTCCTTTTTATTGACAAAGCATAACAACACAGTGCAGCTAAAAAACACATTTGTTATTGGAAAAACATGAGAAATGAATGCAGCACACACGGACAGATTAAATACAGAACAAAGCACAGTATCAGTAAACTGCATCCATCGCATGATTTAACAGAGGCCAGAGTGTTTAGTAAATACTGTTGAGTCACAACCCAAAGCCAGCTCATTTTATCATGTTTACGTCATACATAAACAGAACCAGCATGCATATTATGCACCCTGCGTGTATTTTAGTGCACACCTGTAACGATCTTTTCTCATCATGTAGGTGACACGTAGTGCAGAAGCATTATGGGAGGCGGAGAGAGGTACAACATTCCAGTGTCCCACCCTGAGCGCCCTTTACCCAAGAAGAACCACCAGCTTGGTCGGGCTAAGCAGAGAAGCCGTGATCAGAACGGAGCAGCAGCATCTGCAGGAGGGGTAGGGGGCCTTCACCACCATGGCCACCGCCGGAGCGACAAAGGCGCAGCCTACCACAGGTCTCCAGAGGCGCGGCAGGCCGTGTCCGCAGAGAAGAATGCTTCTGTCCGTTTTGCCACCAACTATGATCAGAACTGGGAGGGTGCAGTGTCTCACCTCAACACGCTCCTGGCCACCCAGGGAAGTCCAAGCTACGCAGGGCCTAAGTTCAGCGAGCCACCTTCACCTAGCGTGTTGCCCAAACCCCCCAGCCACTGGGTGTCCTTCCCGATGGGCTCCTGTGACAACAGGGAGATGATGGCCTTCCAGCTCAAGAGCCTCCTCAAGGTGCAGGCCTGAGAGGGATACCCACACTCGATCGTTTAGAAAAAATAAGCCAATGAACTGGGACTCTCACGAGGGCACACACCCGCCAGGAACACCTCAGTGCTGTAATACTTTTAGCTGTTTTTAGATTGACCTCTTTGAGCGGATGCATTTGCAGCAGTGTTTTGCAGTGAATGTTTATGTTTTAAATTTAAAAGAGATTACAGCCCTGGAGCCTTGCTGGTCGGTGATGCTTCTAGTGGAGTCAGTTTCTGTGACTAATGACAAACTGGATATCCTTAATACTTTTGTTTTGTTCTTTTTTTTTAATGTTGGCTGTCAAAGCAGATTGAGTGTGCTTTCTTTCCACAAACAAGGGATATAGTATAGGTCAGGTAAATTCCCAACACTTTTACGGTCCATTTCTGTGGACAGACACGTCTTTAATTTTTTAAGTTCAAGTCTTTAGAGTCACCTCTAAAGCTTCAGGTGCTAAAGCAAACTCACATTTGTAGCATTTGTTTTTGGACTAGGGCCCAATGTCTTTTTTTCTTACATGTAATCACGTCCCTTGTTTGGCAAAGAGAGGACACTCGACTGCAATTCTGCAGGGAAAATGCTATCTTACTGGAGGTAATAAGCTGTAGTGAGTAAGTACAGGTCATAAGTGTAACCTCAAACTGAAGGGTAATAAGAGACCATGGCACATGGGCCTTGGACTGTCAACTCCTGTACCTTTTTTTTAATTGCGCTGTGCGCACATGCACTATAGGAGTTGAGCTGGTCCAAGGCCCACAACACTCTATCATAGCATTATTTTGTACAAGTCCTTTTTGTTGTGGTTGAATGATGTATGAAGTGCTGTGTGTAACCAAAGCAATGTTTTGCTGTATTTCTTTAGAACTTTTTCTTTTTGGACATCCTCTGTGTGGTTGGCAATACTGCCACTGCCACTTTAACCTTGCCAGCCCGAGTGGTGAACGGGTAAGAGTCCTCCGGGTCACTTCCAACTCTTCATCTGTTCCAATCAGTACTGTTATTGCTCCTCAGCCTCGGCCTGTTCAGGGCAGTGCTGCAGCTTCAACGTGCGGAAGAGGGCCGGGCGTACACGTGGGACTGTTTGGTTTCACTCACATGACTCGGTCCTGTTGGCTGCACGCATTTGTAAGCAAGGTAAGGCAGAGCTGAGGAAGGTTTCTGAAGCGAAGTGACCCGAGGGGGCTCGACACAAGGCGGGAGGCCGGTGTTCATGTTTACAAAATAGGTCTCAGCTGACGACCATCCTATAATCAACAGACACCCCTCCGCCTCCTGCCTCTCGTTTGCCCTCTTGCACTGCAATCAAAAGTTTTTGAATAAGTTACAGGTCTGGATGCTATTGAAATGATGGAGGCGTAATTGACTATCTCCCTATGGATTCTCTATTTTTGTGATTCAATCCTCTGTTGAGGCTCTCTCTTTGCTTTCCCTTTGCAGAATTGGAGCTGTTTATGGCCAGCCTAAGAAAAAAAACCAACAAAACAAAGTATGAGAGCTTGTTAGTGTGTTCAAGAGCCATGTAAATAATGAAATGTATAAAGTACTTGTAGCATATGTACATTTGCAGGCTGAGTTTAAAGCCTGTCTGACAAAAGTATTTTTAGTAATAACACTGAATGTATAAGACATGCTAAGGACATGTCTTGACTTCAATGTCTTGACTTCAATACTGAAGAATATTTTTGTTAAAAAAATCTGCCTAAAGCATTTGCCAGTACCCCTGCACTGTTATATTTCCAGAGATCTTGCACATGTTTTTTATTGTTTTGTATTATGCAGTGTAGGGTGAAAGATGCTAAATGCAAATTTTAAGTAAAAAAAAAAGAAAATACAAAATTTATCAATTGGACCCTCGAGGAGACTTACTCATGTATGGATTTGAGTTCCGAATGTGCTTACAGTGGGTAAGCGTGACGCTCTTTAATCTTGAGTTTGACCTGTTTGTGCCTAAGTTGAAATCCATGCTGAAACCGACCGAGTTTCATCAGGTGGCGACGCCACAAATCGACCAAATGTTCTCACCAGAACCGCCTTCATTTCTCGGCTGTTCTTCCGCCAGCCGACGACTGAACCCGGTTCCACACTGTAATAAGTACTACCTTCTATCGGTTGTTAACGTTCAACTTTTTTTTTTCTTCCGTTCCCTGATTGAGTCATGCATGGTAAAGTCTCCTTACTCTAAATTTGAAACATGTAATGAATTGGCTGTGAATTTGTCCCCCCGATTTAAAAAAATGTCACTGAAGATGGAAAAAATGCCCCTTTAAAAAAATTGGTATCAATTGGTGTTTTTAAAAAAAAGTTGAAGAATGCACTCTGTGAATTGATGACAAAATTTTTACAAAAAAAGAAATAAATCCCTTCCCCCTCCCCCTACTTCTGTCTGCTTGAGTATCTTTTAACTGTGTGACCACTTGTCTTTTAATGAGTCCAAGAATAGACGACTGTTGCTACCAGCTACTTACTTTAGTCATTTAGCTGACTCCTTTATCCACAGGACTCTGACAGACCACACCATATGAGGCAGAGAAGTGATAACTGGTTATAATTTAGAAATATTGTTTAATCTGATGAGCCAACATTCAAAGCGGTGCAGGAAAATTGTAAAGTAACACGTAAACAAAGATTTTCATTCACATGTCTGCAAAAATTTGGAAATTGGCATTCATAACCAGCTGACTGTCTTTATCCAGCGTGCCTTCCAAAGAGGGAGACATGTTAGTGCAGCACTAAGTAGTACTCGCGTAGAATCAAGTGACAGCTCATGAGGGGAATAGAATTAGCATGTCCAGTTGTAGTTGAAGGTGTTATTTAGACACTAAAAAGTACACCTTAAAATACAAGTTGAAAGAATTGACTTCTTTATTGACAAAGCATAACAACAGTACTAAGGAACACTTAAAATATTCAACTGACTTTCACTCACTGAACAAAGTACGTGAGAAATAAACAGAGCACATACTGTCACATTAAATACTGGACAAAGTATAAGGTAGCAATTAACTGTATTCCATATGCCATCCATTGCCAAAGTACTTAACTACAGAGTATACAGTTTGCCTGCTGTGTACTAGCAGATATGAGAGGCCGGCGTACTTCTAGTAAATACTGTTGAGTCACAGCCTGAAGTTACATTTGAATTCATGTTTACATAATACACAAACAGTGGAACCAAACTGAGACAGGCATTAACTGTGTGTGAGTGTGTGTGTCTGAATATTGCTAACTCAAAGTACAAAAATATTATTGGCAAAGCCAAACTGTAGCACCTTCATCAACCCACATTACACGAGTCCAAAAAAAAAACATGACCTGGTGAAACTTCCCAGGGATTAACTGTGCTTTCACTTCAGAACAGAAACCTAAGAAAACATCTCTGCTCCCGCTGGACTCCTCCTTCCTCCACAATGCGATGATCAAAACAAACAAATAAAAACAGAGCGTAACACTCGGGTTATAGTTGAAAGCTGAACAGAAACATCCTCGTAGACTAGATTAACAGAGCAGACAGTCAGTGACCTCCGGACTTACGCCCGGCCCAGGACCTGGAGCGAGAGCGTGACCGGGACATGGATCTGGAGTAGGAGCGGGATGGAGAGCGTCCCACGGACTGTTTCTGCGAGCTGGAGGTTGGGTGGAAGTCTTCGGCCGGGCTGTGGGACCTGGACTGGCTCTTTTTAGCTTTGGGCCTGGATCTGGAGGGTGAAGGGGAGCGGGACGCGGAGCGGCTACGTAAGCCCGGTTCATGATGTGTCCTCTGGTGCTCTCGGGGCGGACCTCTGTATCTGCAGGGATGGTGAAATGTGTTTAGCGTGAAGTTTGGCGTGGTACAAGAAGTCCTTGCTTATTACAAACACGGCAAGATGACCTACTTGTCATTTTCGTGACTCCTGCTCCGCCTGTGACGACTGTAGGACCGAGAGCTGCAGAGAGAACAAAAACAAACCAGTTCTTCAGGGTGTAACTTTTAAGATGAGGTGTACTGAAAAGAACAATGAGTTCTGTAATTAAGTATTCAATTGAATGGCTTCCTGCTTTTACAGAGCGGACCGGTTTATACCAGTTCCAGAGAGGCAGCTAAGTACACAATAAAATAAGCTCAGTCTTCTCTGATATCATTATCCTGCAACCAACATCCTCTTTGGTCTCATTAGTATTGATCATAAATAAAGATGACATGTTGTGACCCTGTATCATCTCTTTCACAGTGCTTGCTAATTAACGATAAGAGTAGAATTAATTCTCTGACTACATTTTGTGACAGTCTAAGATTCGAATGTTCAGTTTCCTGATTTACACTTGTTTACTTTTATCATCTGATGCTGCAGACACATTTCCATCAGTATTTAGCATCCTGACTCCATGATTAAGAAACAAAGTTGCCAACAACTCACTCTCTGGGGCTCTCCGACCTCCGAGGACGGCGCTCATAGGAAGGGCTTCGGGACCTGTGCCGCTCGTAGCTGCGGCTGCGGGATCGTCTACGGCGACCGTCCCGGTCGTCGTCGTAGCGGGAGAAGCTGCGGGGGGAGTGGCGCTCCTTGGACTTCATCTGGTTCGGGGCTTGAGGGACAAATTAACATCGGACATTAGGCATCTATAAAGTTAATATTTCCACACATGAACCAGGCACGCATGCTGCTTGGATAGGAAGTGTTCATACTCTTTCTGTCTCCCTGGGCGAACTGGATCTCGATCTGACGCCCGCAAACCCATTTGCGGTCCAGGTTGTGGAGAGCGTCCTCTGCGTCTCGCACATCTTCAAACGTGCTGTATTGTTAAGGCCTTTTATTTTCAAATTTTGGAAAGTTGGGACAGAGAAAACTGCACACATGCACAACAATTACAAAGAAAAAAGAAAAGGCTGACAGCTCCAGTCTATGAAACGCAGCCACTGGACTTAGATCAGATTTATTCTTCAGTCTGCAATAAACAACAACATCAAACTAAACCAATAGACTCATTTGTGATTTCAAATTGTGAGGACAAGACAAATATTGATGGTGATCAGATTCAGTAGGATACAAAAAGTTTGGCTTGTTACCTTTAACATGCTTGACCTTTGACCTTCAGCTTGATCTTTATTCTCTTGGCAGAAGAACTTGAGGTTTCCTGCTTGTCTTTGCCCAATAAACACTTTGCTTTTCCTCCCTTTTGGTAGACAAACGGAAGCCTTGGTGCTCTCTGTTTCTCCTCTTTGTATCTTCATGCTTTTGCTCTCTCTTTATTTTCCCCAATTCCACTACTGCTTGTTGCCTGGGTGTCTTTGGCTTGAATCTACTCTACAACCGCCTTTCAACTTTCTTTGGTGTGGAGTCTCCAGAACTGTATCTTTACAATTCTAAGGCAACAACAGAAGAAATATTGGTTAGGGATACGTTTAAATATACTGGATAACAAAATAAAATTGCATTTGAAAAACACAAAAACAGAGTGACTCCTCCCGGGTCACGTGTCGTTGAACCCCACTGCAACCAAAAAGTCAGATTTGACCCTTTTTGTGAAAACACCATTTCCAAGTAAAGACTAAAAGAAGAAAGGATATTGAATGTAAGCAAATCCTCTTGTCCGCCGTGTATAGAAGTCAAGTGGAATGTAGACATCTACAATAGGCCCATAACGACCAAACTCACGTCGTAAATCCTCTGGCCTAAAGTGTCATTAAAAATAAGCACATTTATTCTGCTGGCTACCATGTGTGAACTTAGCTGGAGCCCAGTGTGCAAGGTATACACAAGGGCTGGTGCCAGCACAGCATATGACAGCACTTGAAGAGGAAGTTTAAAACGTACAAGGAAAAAGACGGGATGTTAACAGAGGTGCTAACAGGCGTTAGTTATCGGAGAATAACCAGCGTTCTGCACAGCAACGTCTCAACATGTCTTTAAAAAAAAAGCACCACGTCCTGTCGACTATCTCTCATCTGTTAGCAGTTTGTGTTTTGAATGAGGGCAGGCTGTGATCACTCTGTGGTCAGCTCCAAATAACAGCAGCACACTGGCGAGTACAACCACAATTATGTCAAACTGCTGGGAACTAGTTCTCCTGCAGGACAAAGGAACACTGAAAACTGTGCAGAGGAAGGTCTGTGTGACTTCTGAACAAACACACTTACAGATTCATAATACTGAGGTGGTAGTACGAGTTTCAGATTTTGATATCTGCAGACTATCAAGGCTGCATACTTCATGAGAAAGGTGAGAGAGCATGTCTTTTGTTATTTGAGTTCTCTTTAATAATACTGGATAAAAATGGGTTTATTAATAAGAGCAAACACAGCACAGGTATTTGCAGTTTGAGGTGAAATAAAACCAAACAAGAGCCACTGTGTGTTTAAATGTCACAGTAAATCCAACAAGATAAAACATATCAACATAGATACTGCTTCATTTTTACAGTCTTACATTAAAGGGGCAATATACATATACACACTGGCTGAACTATTGTATATTATTGTAGAGTATTCACCAATACAGTATATATAGTATTTATTATTTCCCACAGTTAAACTGACAGTAACCTCAGCTGGTGCAGCTCTGTTTCCATATTACTGTCTGACAATTTAACTTAGCACTAACTAATGTCTCAACAGTTACAAGCACAGGGTGTAGCTGTAATTATAACAGCCAATTAACACAGGGAAAGGTAATTGGACGGTGTAGAGTAATTTAAGTGTGATGTAAATAAGGACATGCATGTATAAAGTCCAGTTTAACACTGTAACTACACTTGTTGTAACTTGTAATGCTGCTGCAACAGAAGGATTTCCCTTCGGCGGATCAATAAAGTGCTCTGTCTCTTTATTGTCTCTATATTACAAGTGTGGGCCTTTCCTTTGTTACATTTAAACTGATAGTAACCTCAGCTTGACATTTGATTGGTGCACACTGTTTAACACAATAATTTCTTAAGTTAGCGCTAACTAACGAGCCTCATCAGTTACTAACACAGGTTGTAGCTATACTAGTATTTATATGTGGCCAATTTTAAGCCTGGCTTATCATAACTTTAATATTTACTTTATTTCAGTTAATCTATTTATATGCAGGGTTATTAACCTGTATGTGTTTATGATTGATAATTCATTCAGGCACAGTGGAATCATTTAGAAATAATATATAAACAGTAATAGTTTTTGTCAAAAGTAGCTTTTTACTGCTCGTTATCATTTTTATTAGATTTTCTTGATTGTCATAAATTATTTTGGTGAAAATTGGCCGACCCCCTCGGGGTCACGGACCCCTGGTTGAAGACCTCTGGTATAGTATTTATGTAGTTAAACGTTAAAGATGGCAGCTCGAATAAACAGGCTACTTTGCATGCGCATGCTTTAATTAAACATCAGCAAGGCACACTATTGTCGCAGCCATGATATAATATTAATTAATTACCGTGATGTTAAATAATAAGTTGATTATTACTGATTATTTAAACAGCCTCGTAGCTTCTTGTTTGGCTACACGTTAGCAGGCTCGCGCGCACACAGCCGTTGGTTAACCGTTGACCGTTGACCTGTGATGATGGACGCTGGGGGCAATCCCCGGTTCTAAATTAACCACCACACCCTTTTCTGCCCCCCTGCAGGGGCATCAGTTATAACGTTGACGTCAGTTGGACATTAAGACATGTTTGCTACCCAACTAGCATTAGGTTAGCCTCACCATGCTTGCCCCGGCAGCGTTAGTTACACATACCTGGACTCGTCGGCGATATTTCTAACGAAGAGAGACGTGTTAGGCGGCCTCAGGTATCTCGCCATTTTTTTTAACGACCCGTTGTTACAAAATGGAGGCCGTTAATTTGTTTATTAAGCTGTTTCTTTCTTTTTTTTTTAGAAAAAAAAAAAACACAAATCCCGATGCTTCACTGCAGCCAACTACGTGGTCGTTCTCCGCGCACTGCGCATGCTCACAACATTACAGCCTTTTTTTTTTTTATTCCCTTCCGGATATAGCCACGAAGGCACGTAAGCACGCACGCACACTTACGTCATCTTACGTAACCTGGTAACCGATTAAAATAAGATAAGAAACAAAAATAAGATAAGATAATAAAATATATATAATAAAATAAAAATATATAAAAATATATATATATAAATAAATAAATAAATAAATAATATATATATGTGTGTGTGTGTGTGTATATATAAACATATGAAACATGATAATAATGATAAATACTACTACTACTACTACTACTACTAATAATAATAATAATATAGATAGATGCACATAGAAATATATTTATTTGCCATATGTAAATTAACACAGGGTCAACAATACAATGTGCAAATGTGTGATAAGAGGAAATGGTCAGCTCAGCTTTAAGAGCACTAAAGAAACAGGAATAAAAATAAGCTAAAGTTGTTGAATTAAGTGTTCTAATATGCATATGAAGGTATCTGTCTACCTGTGCAAATTACTACTAGTGCAAATGACAACCTTCCTGGGTACACAAACTTATTTACACCTATGGGAAACACACATATCTATAAGGATATATACAGTATATAAAAATGTATTAAAGGTTGTGCCAAGCCAATGGCACACCCCAGCCGAGGTTCAAATCAGGAACCTTCTTGCTGAGGCAACAGTGCACATATTTACCTATATAAGTATGAAAATATAATCAATACAGGAAAACAGTGATTGCGCAGTGTAGTATAATTTAAGTGCATTGTAAATAAAGGTTTGCATGTATAAAGTGAAATTCTAACTGTGAAGTAGCGCTACATGAAGTCTGGTGTTAAGGTCTGACAGCTGTTGGCAGGAGTAGCAGTCTGTTGCTGAAGGAGCTGCTTAAGGACCCCACAGTGTCATCTCAGGAGTTGTTCATAATGGATGTCAGCTTTGCCAACATCCTCCTCTCCGCCATTTCCTCTGTGGAGTCTAGGGGGCAGTCCAGGACAGAGCTGCTCTCTACCAGTTTGTTGAGTCTATTTCTGTCCCTCTCCATGATGAGTCTTTCGTAAAAAAGAGCCACAGCAAGGGCATTTGTGCAAAAAAAGATGAGCAAACCACGCTTGATAAGCAACACTTTTTTTTATTTAAATAGACATTGGTTTCTTCACTGCCAAGGTTACATCTTTTTGCTCTTCCTGACGAGAGTTGTTGAGCCCATGGTTAAAGTCTGAGAAGGGAAGAGGAAACAGTTTGTAGCCTGGAGATAATTTACATTATTTAATCTTATGATACATTCATGAGTTATGCTAGGATGCACTGTACCTCGACCATCTCTCCTCCCTTGAGCTCTTGGATGTGGCAGAACTTGCCAGTTTTGCAGACCAGCTTGCCACCCTCCAGATTGACAGTGCACTGAGGGGGGGTCAGAGGAGAAGACATGATCATCATCGTCATCATCATCACTAGCACAAATGTTAGAATTCATTAGGACAGAGAGTTACAAACCCTGATCTTCTTGCCGTCCATGGTGGTGATATCAGCCTCCTTGCCGGTGGTAAAGGAGTTGGTCACAGTCTTTCCAGGAGTCTTGGAGGTCACAACAAAGTCATTGCCAGTTTGCTTGATCTCAGTGATTGGCTTGATGTCCTTGGCCATCTTGATGACATCTGCTGGGAGTTCTGCAAAGCACGTGTTTTTATTAATACCGGCAACGTGCAAGTAAGGACTCTCTGGACTGCAAACCTGTTTTATGTGCAGGTATAGTCAAAATAACCCCTTTGTCTTTATATCGTATACATGTAAACCCTGCAGCTCTACCAAAAACTTTGGTTTCTCACCCATTGCCTTGAGGAACTCCTCGTAGTTCTCCTGGGCGTAAACCTGCCATGTTCCATTGAAGTCCATGTTTTCTGGAGGATCTGGATTCTCCTTTACCAAGGTGGGCTGGAGGCTGTGACAGCTGTGTGAAGCTCAACACAATGTGGAGGATGTGACTGTAGCTGGTGCTCCTTCTTATAGAGGAAAGTCACAGGGAGCCCCAGTGTTATGTCTAATGAGTAACAAGCTCCTGTGAAGTAATCTCTGCTGTTTGAACAACCCGGAGTTCACTTACTCCTGTTTGGACATACCTCAGATTTATTTAGATTTTTGTCACATGTGTTCAAGAGCTTCACTAGCTACTACCTTTTTTTTCCCTATGCAGATCAACAGACTATCTACTGTCAGGTTCACAGGTGTCCCAGTGGAGTTTGAGGTCCGTAATCTTCAGGATCAAAACCAGATGATTTATTTAACTCACCAGCATACGCTAAATATGAGCCAGGGCTGATTTATTGACCATCAGATCTTTATTAAACTTCATGAATGTCTGCAACCTTTCCACAGTGTGCCATTGAACTTCATAACATGGATCTACCTGACTGACAGGGGCCCGGTTGTAGGGTTAATGACACTACGGACTGTTTGCTTTTAAAGTGCAAGACATAATCTCTGCTTGCAAAATCATTCACAAAGAAAGCTGCAGTCCACATGATGATTATCTTTAATAGCAGGATCATAAAGTGGAATGAATGTTTACTGAATATTTAGCATGTATATAGCACATTAAGTGCTCATAAACAATAATACACGACTGAGAGTGACTTGAAATCACTTTATTCACTACAAACACAAACAAATGACCTGAAAGGCCGTACAGTCCAGGAGCTGAAGGTTTTGTTGTGACAGGTGTTAAAGGATAGTTCAGGTATTTTGAAGTTATATGAGGTACCTTTCTGTCAGACACTATGTAGCCACAGAGAGTTGTGAGATCAGACTGAAATTACGGTACGTGCTTGTGTTTTTCTGACTGTAACTCTGATCCAAACAGCGGATTTGTGGTGTAATACAGTGGATCTGAGGTAAAGTTTTAATACAGAGTACACTTAAAGGTCAAGCGTTTAGGATTTAGTAGCATCTGGATTGCAACCAACTGAATACACCTTGCTTCAATCAAGCTACAGTGGTCGCTAAAGGTTGCCAAAGGCTCAGTTTAGGGTTGTCTGTTCTGGGCTACTGTAGAAACATGGCAGCCTCTGTGGAAGTCTCATTCTAACATATCGAAAACTACAACAACTATTAAACATACTTGTACAGTATTATATCCCATTGCTGCCAATAGATCCCCCTAAATCTTACACACCTGTCCTTTAAAGTGTGCTTTTTATATTTGGTTAAAATAGATTTGTCTGCTGACCCCCTCGCAACAGTGTACAACTGCTTCTCAGTACAAATGTCTACTAGATGCCTAAGTACCTCAAACAACCTCACTTCAAATACCCAAAGTACCCTTTTAAAGAGAGACAATGAAACTTTGCTAAACAATGGCCGCAGGACCACAAGTGCCAATTTAATGTAACAGGAAATCTTTGAGTGGATTGAGTAGAGCAGTGGTGCGTTTCAGCTCTTCATTTGTTCGAGGGGAAAAAAGTTACACAGTCTCACTTCAGCGAAGAAACTTTGATGGAGTCAGCTAATTGAGTTTGACTAACAGGACTGTAGAATTCTTCATCTCCATCACAGGAGACGCCCGAGTGTGACATTTTTTTTTTTACTGCATAAGCTGTCGAGTATTTAAATTATACAGACAGTTTGGAGAATATAGCAGATTAGATTTTTGATTAAATCTCAGTTGGGCATTTTTCAAATGCGACGTAAAATTTCCTCTCGCTCAATAAAGTTTCCTAATATGTGAACCGTCCACCGTCAATCCATCACACCTTCGTTCTCCTTTCTGTCTATGCAGATGTTTACGCTGGATTAAAAGTCGCTGTCAAAAGCAGAGAGCGAATGTCGTCTATCTACAACTCTGTTTCCATGAACAGTTGGCACGCTGTGTGAAATGTGAATGAAGTGCAGAGCAACTGAAACTCAGTATCTGATTAAAAATAGCATAGACAGTTTATCTAATGTTGGAACATCATCATATTTTGCTTCATTTTAAAGTTCACACACCGTGCCAACTTTTTTTTTGGTTGTATCAGAAGCAGAAAATGAATTTCTGACTCTACATCTCCACAGCGTTTGCTGGAGGCTTCTCCCCGTACCTGTACACACTCACGGTCACACTAACCGTCTCTGAGCCAAACTTATTGCGCACAAAGATGCTGTATTTTCCAGAGTCTTCCAGGCTGACCTTGTGGATATCGATGTTGCTGCACTTTTGCTCATTAGTGACGGTGTAAAGGTTGGGGTCAGAAAGCTCCTTGTCGTTCCTCAGCCAGAAGACCTCTGGTGTTGGGTCACCGTCGATGTAGCATGTCAGACACAAACACTGAAGAAAGAGATGAGTCAGGAAGGTGATCAAATCTGGAACAATGAAACGAGTACGACCTGATTCTCAGGGTTAAATCTGGGGCAACTTGACTTTGGTTGTAGATCCACGAAGAAGTGAAGCCTCTTGCATAAGAAAACATCTTTATGAATCTATAACCAAGTCCAGTTGCCACCGATCAGACACTTCTCAAAGTGTCCGTCATATTTTCCTACCTTTCCCTCCATGATGGCTACCACATCAGGAAGGCCCTTTGTCACTTTGGCTCGATCTGAAACAAAACAAGCGACAATAACTCCCGTCTGACATCCGCTGTTGAATCTTTTAATATTTGTTGTGGACAGAAATAACACATAATCCGTGACTCACTTTTCTCGGCGACGGCCGCTTGCCTGAGGGATGAAAACAAAGGGTCAAATCAATAAGACACTGTACTGCGCCGGGCAACAATAATCTACGCCGAGGTGTTTTCACTGATTCTAACAGTCTGTTACCTCTGACTGCTCAGTGTTTTCTGTTAGTGTCACAGCAAGCCATGCTCGACGCAGCGTCAAGCAGCACTTACTTCAACCTCTGGTAGTCCAGCAAGGCATCAGCAAAGGCTGTTAAGGTAAATAATGATAATAATCAAGACTGACAGAAATACCATCTTATCACACCTGCTCTGAAGTCTTCTCTTAATCTGAAACTCTGTTTTAGATGCTACGAAATCAAACGCACCTTGTCCAGACAGGTCAAGATACCGCTTGTGTGTCTCGGAGCCGTCGAACATCTCCAAGATGTATTTGCCTTTATCGTTCTCTGTCGGGTTAATGATCTCAATCCAGACTTCCTTCATACTGCTGCCAGGCTTTATCCTGGTTTGCTGGTCGATCTTCTTCTCCCTGCACAGAAGGGAGCACAGATACATTTTGACAAGGGCGAAGAATAAGAATGTTAATGACTGCAGGCTGCTCACTGCTCCTAGTCATGACGAATGGTTCATCAAGTCTAAATAAATACCAAGTAATGTGCACAAAATGTACCGTTCACACTTGAATCATATAAAGCTGTCTAAGAAAAACAGTCTGCATCACAATAATCAGATTTTCTCCTGTTCCTTGAATCCCCCAGCAGGTGGCGCTAGTAGCCTTATTAAGAAACCAGTTCCACCCTCAAACCTGACATTATGTTTTAGTATACAGACAGTAACTACAGACTTGAATGGCTCTGTGAGTTCTGTGAGTTTCAACAATGTTTGCTTGCACAGGATTGTGTGATATGCAATGTCCTTCATGGCTGTGAATAGAAGCCGTGAAAATTATACTACGGCTTAAAGTTGTGCATAAATAACAGCGTGAATAACTGCCTCAGCTCCACCGACGATTTTCAGATTAGAGGTTAGCTGGCAAAGGCAGGATGCAAAGATGGAGACAGCAGACTGAGCTCTGTGTGACGTCTCTGATACGACGTCCATATTTTATACTTTCTATGATTAGAAGTGGGATAAACTCAGTGTTTCATCCAGATGTGCATCCAGCTCTACTGTCACATTTACATTTAGACTTTTTAAGTTGTTAGCAGTTGAATGTTAATCATCAGTTTAGTGGCTAAACTTGCCAGAATTGTACACGGTAAATGAACATACCTCTGACCTTGCCATGCTGGTGACAGCCAGAGCTCTACAGCTCTAGATGTCATTTACAGTCTTACACTTGCAGTGCAGTATGTGTTTCTGCACCTGATGATTTTATTCACAACTTTCTTAAATTTGGCCTCTTACAAGTTAAGTTTGGAGACTTTGTAGCAGCTGTACGAGGATGTGAGGTCAGAGAGGTGCTCTGCATGCAGACTCACTTGAAGTACCAGCTGGTCTTCAGGTAGTTTATATAGTATTTGAATGAGCAGTAGAGCTTGAAACCTTCAGCGGTGCTCCGAATCCTCAGCGGGCTGGCTGACATTGCTGCAGATACAGAGAGAGAGAGAGAGAAGACCGATGATTTGTCCGATTATATATACGTTTTCTTGGCAGTTTAAAACATCATATTCTTTACCCGGAGAGCTCCACATATTAATATTCTGTACCGGCACACACTGCAATTAATTAACATGGCTTTCAGTTGTATTATCCTCAACCCAACAAAGCACAGCTGTTGTAAAAAGACAAGTCATTGGCACATTTCACGAAGGTTGTTCTGTAAAGAAAAGCTTCCAAGTGTGAATAACTCACCACACTGTTTACTCAGCTGCTGGAGAAGCTTGTCATACTCTGTAAATAAAGAGAATAATTAAGCTCTCAGTCAGTGTTTTAATTGCTTTTGGAAGCCAATAAACACTAAATCCAACATTAGACGGAGGTGGCTGAATGCTGAGGAAACGTAATCAAAGACATTAATCGCCCCACTTCCATTACGGATGGAGAGATTTATGCACACAGGAGCAAACAGGGGGATTCTTGTTTGAGGATGCCCGGTGACGAGGTTACGCCTCACCGTCATCCAGCAGCTCCAAGGTGCTGACATCCTCTCCTCTCCCGTCTGACACCACAGCTCTGTACGAGCCTGCCTCTTTCTTCGTAACCTGAGGGGGGGAAAACCGTCCGCCGCATTAAGATTAAAAATATTCATAACTTTTTAAAAATGAAATATTCATGACAACAAAATACTTCAATTCATCTTTTGTTTGCAGGTCAACCTTAAAATTCCCTCCAAGGTGAACCAGGGAGAAATTTAGACTTTAAGCATCAGCTGACTTTCAGCCTGTTGTCTGTCGCCTCTCCACCTGCAAACAGGGCAGGATCGCTGTGGATACCTGTGGGACGGTGAGTGTGCTGACCCCTGATGACTGCTCGTAAACAACTTGGGTCACCGCCACGCCTTCTTTAAACCACTTGAGAGACGTGTCCTTGTTTGTATTTGTCACCTGTGTGTGGAGAGACGAAGCACACCTGAGGAAAAGCTGATAGCACGCTCTGGTTTTTTCGGCTCTTTGTGAAGCGGCGGCGCCGTACCTTGCACGTCATAATGAGTTCACAGTCCTCATTCACACTCCATGATAAGAAGTCCTGGAAATAAGGCCCTTGGAAAACAAAACACATGATTATGAGTCTGTACTGAGCCTCTGAATCAGTGACCATCAGATGATAATGAATGCAGAGCAAACAATGAGACACTAATGAATCATAATGTGCCAATTTATGGCGAGTTAAAGAGATGTGAGACTCTTCAGGATACAACAACTAAACATTTGTCCCATCTGGTTTGACATTTCTTTGGCAGCGCGTAATTCTGCATGTAATATAAGCAGAACGTGTCACATGGACTTTGCGGACTTTGAACAGTGACCATGTGACATTTCTGTTTGCACCAGGCACTGGGACGTCGGCCTCCACACTGGAGTTGTAACTTCTTATCACATCAGCTCAAGAGTTCAGTAGCACAGGAAGTGTCCTTCCTTCCTTCCTTCCCTCCACCACATCCTTCTATCTCTGTTCCTTCCTCCTTCATCTCTCTCGTTTGCTCTCTCTCTTTCTCTCCCTTCCTTCCTTCCTTGTACAGACTGTACAGGTGTCATATGGCTGCCTGCTGGTTGGCATGGAGAAAGGGGGAAAGTTTTTTAATTGCCCTGTCTTCCTTCCTTCCTTTCTCTCTTCCTTCTTTCCTTCCTTCCTTGTTTAGTTTCAAGAGGTTTGGATAAGAGCAGGATCGTCTCTCTTTGCATCTATGATACGCGTCACTGATGTTTGAAGACTTCTCACCAGCCTTTCTCTTGATGTCACGTAGTTTTGCATTAGCCAGGGCCAACGTCTGACGAAACTCTGACAGAGACACAAACACAAAAAAATATCAGACCATAGCCAGTTAGATTATCGTAATTCATCAGTAAAAAAATCCTTCCCTCGTGTAGAGCTCAATTAAAACTCTGCTGCCAGGACTTTGACTCGGACAAAGAAAACTGATGATGACACTGACTCTGGCTTCCTCACACAGGCTGGAGTATAACTTATTAGACTTACTCGACCTCGCCCTGAGTTATATCGCTGATCTTTTAGTGGCCTATGTCTCCTCTCGCTCCCTGAGATCCTCAGATGCTTCGTTCCTGTTTGTTCCTCGGTCCAGATTTATACACAGAGGTGACAGAGCCTTTGCAGTCAGCGCCTAGACATGATGGACTGACCTGCCCGAGGAAATCAGGGCTGCAAACCTTTACAAAACGGCCTTTAGCTGATCTTTTTATGCTCTATGTCACATTTTATTCACATCTTTATTGATGTATTGCTTTTAACCTGTTGTTATTGTGATTTATGTTTTATTATTAATGTTCAAATGTTTCTCCACCCTGTCGGGAAGTGGTTCTTAAGAAAACATACATGACCTCAGGCTCTCGTCTCAACCTAACAGCCTTATTTCAAAGTAAATGCGTCACATGACGGAAGTTAAGATTTCATGTCATGACTGCAAAATGAGCTTCACGCTGAGACCTGCTCTGTTCTGTTGTCCCTCCACATCTTTCGTTACAGTCACAAAAAAACGACACGACAACCGCAGCGCAGCGAGGTGGCAGCGTGACTTACTTTGATCCACAAAGACCAAAGTGAACTGGTTTTTGGCGCGGCCGTCCCGCAGCTGAGCCGTGTACGAGCCCTCGTCCTCCCGAGAGAGCTGCTCAAACAGTATCTCCACCAGACCTTTGGCCTTGTCGAAGTTGATCTTACGGTGCTGCAAACAAACATTGCCACACGTTAGACAGACGGCAGGTAGGTGAGCCACGTCTACTGTACATACGGTTAGTCTGTAGGGGAGAATAAAAGTGACTGAGGTGACATATGCACATAGTAGATGGCATATTTCTACACTGCAAACAAACAGAGTCAGACGAGAAGCAGCCTTTGAGCTCATTTTCACGGCTTTTATGTTCATCAGGATGAGTGCACGGCGTGCATGTTGATAAACCCTCAGTGCTGGATGTGATTTGTGATGTATGGCAAGCCTAAGGGGCCCTAATCAGCCAAATGGCTTTTTTTGAATTCGCAGACCTCAGCTGTGATCATTTAGACAGAACATGTAATCAGTCCCGGTCAGATGGAGCTCTGATATCGGGGAAATAATGGAATAAATGAAAATGAAATACAAGCGATGAATGGAGGCCAAACGCAGACACACAAAATGTTGTGAAACCACAATAAATATCCTGCGTCGTGTTTGTTTTTTTCCCCCCCTCTCTGTGGACACATCAGTCCACGGCTCAATAACTTTGTCGGCGGCGCTGATTATTTTTAGCCCGGTGTCATAACATATACCAGCGCGTGGGAGGACTGCTCACATTCAGTTTGTGTTTCTTGATCATTACACTGTAGCCTTATTTTAGCTCTTGAAAAGCGGCCGGTGAAATCACAGCGTCCCCGTTGTTTGTTGTTGTTACATTATTTTGTCAATGATAGGGTGCGAATGTTTATGAAATTGCTTTTTTTGTTTTGCTTGCAAATAGCTATGGCTGTCAGTGAGCTGCTTCATGAAAGGAAATGAATCTGAAGGTCATCTTGGAAAGATGTGAACGAAACATCAAGCGCGAGTGTCACAAAAAGAAGATATGTTTATTATTATTATTAATATGTCTGGGTATGTTTTACACATCATGTCGTGGCCTAACAATGTTTGCGTTGTCTTTTCTTTAGCATCTAACCAAACCTGACACCTGTACCAGATGTGTGCTCCTTCAGCTCACTCGATCCTCCCAGACTTTGTGAGCTCGGTTCGCGCTCGCAGACCTTTCCGCTTCCTCGCACACCTGCTCTTCATCTTCTTCCTCAGCCTCAGCTTCCTGCCTTCCAGCACGTTTATTAAAACACTAACAGCTGTTTGTGATTCATAGTGACTGGTCATAAACAGAGATAAGCTCTGTAGAGCTACAAGACAGCTGTAAGCTTAGTAAGATTTAAGAATACATTTCTTTGATGTTATATATAAACAAAACTTAAAGAGGAAGTACGATGTGAACCAGCATGACCAAATTACTGTGATGTGGGGAGCAGCACAGGGGGTCTCAAGATTAATTCATTGATTAAATTCTGCAGAATTTTGGCTATTTTTCTCTCATTTTTGCTTCTTTCTGTCGTGGTTTGGGGTTTTTGGTTTAGTATTTTCCTGCTTGATGTTGGAAGAGTCTTTCCTAGGGTGCCTTGTGTTACTTTACAAAAGTTGTTACCCGAGATGATTTTCTTGAGATCTTGAGATAACAAACTTTGTCTTCTCGAGATAACAATGTAACTAATTCGTTGTAGTAACAGTAATAGTCTAGAAAATGACCTCCTATGTCCTTTCATAAACACGTCTCTTTGACCTGGATGAGAAATTTCATGCTCGTACTTTCCAAGCTGCAGTGTCGCTGGTGACCTGCGCGGTGAGTCTTACCGGAGCGCTGGAGATTTCTCTGTCGTTGAAGATGAGGCGGAGCTCAGCAGCGTTACTCAGACTCTCTGTCTCAAGCCAAAGACGAACCCCACCTTTCTCAGAAACCTCCACCTGCCAGCCGGACTTCAGAGCTATCACTGCCCCAATGAAAACAGAAAATGAACACAGATTGTTCTGATTTCTCCTAAACGACTTATTTTATGATACACGTCAACGTCTTCGGCACATACGTGGATTTCTGACTTGCCAGCTGAGTTCTTTGAGTCGTTCAAGGTCTGCAAAGAAGTAAAACAGTAAGTGAAGGTTAATTAACTTTGATCAAGACACACATTGCGTAAGACACACATCCTGTCAAAGTACCAGCGAGTAGAACAATGGCTCTATTTTTAAGCTGTAAGTTGATTGAGAACATATGCTCAGCTGGACGAGTGACCTTGTGGAAGTGAGTTGTGGTGGGCATAATTATTTGCTTGAGAGAAAAGCTTGACGACCCTTAAAATTAAAAGTCCTGCTATTCTTGCTGCTGTCAGCTTTCCCAAGTTCAACAGTGATAGTGTCAGCGCGCCTAAGGTGAAGTTGTAAATCGGACAAGACAAGTTTTCAGACCTTCGGCAGTGAAGTCGTAGCTGGATGACAGGGTCGGGTTGTCGCTCATCTCCACCGCGTAGAGACCCAGATCCTCTTCAGAGGCGTCTTTGAAGGTGAGGACTGACCTGATGGACAAAGTAAAAGTCAGGCAGACGCATCTAGGGAGCGTCTCGTCCACTCTGCAGCACAGGCTGCTGCCGTACTTGTTGTTTTCACTGACTTCACAGCACTTTCTGTCCCGGCAGTGTTGACCCAATGCCTTTCCAGCTGAACTTAAAGCAACACTGTGAAACTTTTCTCCCTAGCTGGATGGTGTGTCTGCTCTATCTATGCCTGTAGTAAAGTTATGTCTGTATTTACATTGTATTATTTAAAAATAAGACTATCTATTCACAGTCCTCTTAGTATCTACAGCTGCAGAGAAAACAACATTTCTTGGTTCAGTGCTGAGCAAACATCCTGCCTGGGTGTTTTTCTCAGACTGTCATGGATTTCCTCGAAGTTAAGACATTTGCACATGAACAATCGTACCCATTCTGCTTGGCTTCTGCCTGAGCTCTTCCGGCGTCAATGGCCTCTGTGTAGTTTTTGCTCCAGAGGAACTCGCTCATGTCGTTCATCTTATCAGCCTGGTAACTCAGAAATATGAAACCGTCATTGTCCACTCCGATCTCCACGTTCTTGGTGCCTGCGGATGAGAGAGTCGATGAACTCCAACTGTGATTTCAAATGCATGTCAAGTTTCTGAAACGTTTTGCTGGGTTGTTTTGCTAATCAATAAACAGCTAATGAATAAAACAATTTGTAATATTTGGTGTGTAAAAATACTCTTTGTGGAAGTTGATGCCCAGCAGAGCACACGCCTGACAGGGTTCGGACTCTGGGATGCTCCCAGTGTTTGCTGGGCATAAAAACGAGCTTTTAAAGGCCAGGCTTGCTGTTTCTGACCTTTCTTCTAAGCCAGCGTTTCTTAAACACACCACCTCAGTAAATCTCTTCAAGAAGCAGCATTATGACAGATGTTAAAATACAGCAGTGAAGGCCGACCCGACCCCGCCGACAGTTTACACAGACAGTGGATTTATTTCTAATAAGATATTTAATCATTAATTCAACCTCCAACTCTACTTAGCGTCTAGCTGTCACATTTGAGCTCACGTGTCATGTGACCGTGCAGCAGGCTGATATTTCTGCAAATGCAAAACACTTATTTTAAATTGCATTGCAGCAAATTCAGAGTTTATTTTCAGTTGCAGATTGATAATATAATACATTGATACATACATTGATCTTTTCTTCCAAGTACAGCGAGGTAGAGTACCACCAGCACAAGCTAGCTGTCTCCTCGCTCCAGCTTCATATTTAAAAATCGGTAACAATCATTCATTCATCTCATCTAACTCTAGTGAATGAGCCAAAATGTTTAATTAACTATATTAGATCTCATAGACGGGAGCGTGTGGATGCCTTTCTTATTATTATATCTTGTACCTTTGGTTCAGCTCCTCCAACATGCCTCGGAGGTGATTTTTATATTACAGTATTAATATATCTGGAGTCATGACGGCTGACCTGGTTTGGTCTGAGCCGTGACTGGCTCAGTTGGCGGGGAAGCGCAGCCCACTCCAGCCTCATTGACAGCCGACACACGGAGACGGTAGGTCTGACCTGCCTGAAGACCTGACACCTGGAAGCCATGAAGACACAGATGAAATATTTACTGATCGTTGTCATAATTTATGGATCGATTATTTAAACATTTGGACACACAGAGAGACAAAGGAATGAAATGCTGGAGGACTTTGAGCGTCTTCTGGGTGGGATTTTGAGAATAACGACGTACTGGCGCTCGGATTATCAAACCCTAATTATAAATCACGTTATCCGGAACTGAAGCTTGCAAACTTTTCTACACTCACCTTGTAATGTGTGTCAGAGATCGGCTTCTCATTCAAGGCAGTCCAGTCGTCTGACTCGTCGCCTTTGCTGATTTCCAGGAGATAACCAGTGACAGGGCTGCTTCCTTCATACAGCGGAGCCGCCCAGAGCAGCACCAGGGAGCTTTTTCTCACCTCCCTGAGCTCCAGGTCATAAGGGCAACCTGCGTGAGAGGAGCAAAGGTCGTGGACATGATGTGTGTCAGGGTCAATGTCTTTGTGCAGGGCAGTGTTAACATTCCACACTGAGGTAAACAAGAAAAATAGCTCTGTGTGTATTCCCTCAGTGACCAAATCAGACTCACAGATGGGAGTCATAACAGGACAAACCAGAAATATGAGTAAAGTCACTACAGTGACTCGCCTTAATCTACCTTTACTGACTTCATACGGGCACGTAGGAGTTCATTTGCTTAATGATTTCCAGTCACTTTTAAATTATTAACGACGTAGAGGAAAGCCCATTTGCCAAGATTAATGAGCTGCGCTTTAAAAGTGGCATTTGCGAGAGAGCCTCTCTCCATTCTCAATATTAATGTCACAAGAAGCTGATATGAGCGCGGCCAGAACTGCCGGGCTGTCTACCGAGCCTCCACGTACTGCACTGACTTTGTGGGTGAGTCTCTGCGTGTGTGCATGTAGAGTATGTGTGTTCGTGAGGCATATTTTCCACTGAGGAGTGTCACGTCAGGGAGGGCATCATGCGTTAATGCCAAATCAAATATGCGGATCATCAGATCTCAAAGCCACGTACGTCTCGGTTGACAGCGAGATGGAAACAAATGATCTGCCCCCCACTCAGGGGGTTCCCACCATCATTTTTCAAAGTCCTATTTACGCCCCTCCACACAAACTTTTATTGTTTCAGGTTGATGCTCGTATTAAAATCTCTCGCTCTAAACAAAAAAAACAAGCGGCAACCTCCCTGGCTGTGAAGTGAAGCCGAAAACTGCAGTTCCCCAAACAGCCACTTGAGGCTGGCTGCAGAATGAGTCCGTCCCCATAAGTCCCCATGTTAAAATGTCCAACAGCTGAAATAAACACGTTTACAGCCTGGTACAAAAAACAGTTTTGGTCTCTATAGCTAATTCTTTACAGTTTGTTTAGGTTGAGTTGGTGTGAAGCGGTAATCTGTGCGTTCGCCAACCTTTTCTTAGATATGTCACACACGGTGAGACATTTCAGTGGATTCAGAATCCTGCTCAAGAACACTGGATACTTTCCAGCGACTGGAACAATATTAAAGGACGAATCATACATTACACGTAATGAATTCCTCTAACCAGCTCTAAATCGAGGGTGTTATTTCAGGTCTTTTTATGTGAATGTGTATGTATCTGACCTCTGCCTCCATTGTGCACTTTTAATGGCTTAATATGCAAATAGTCTGGTGCTTCATTTTGACCTGATGTATTGTGTTGCGAGACGACCATGTGCACTCATAATGGTGTCATTTGAAATAAAAATAAAGGAGGTAGCGTGTAGTAATGGGACCTTCAGAAGATGGATAGTCTCTACATGCATCTCACCGCCCTCTATCTAACCTCATTGTGATATAAACTAAACAAACTGCAGGTCAGGATGGTCATGGCAAAGGTTCAAATTCTCACTGCTCTGAAATAACAAGATAATTTAATGATTAATCTCTAAAGTTTCTTCACTTGGATGTTTGACCTTCGCCGTGCAGAAAGACAGATGAATGCGGTTTTCACGTTTCTCTGCTGGAGAGGAGAGAAAAGAAAGTTTCCGTGTGCAACACGAGTTTGGAGTTAATTGTGGCCCTCTATACAATACACAACAACATGAAGGGGATGTTTTCATGAGCACACTAGCAGTAAGCTGGTCTGTCACACATTCAGGCGTGCAGAGATGTCTCTTCAAGAAGTTTTTCTCCTCACCTGGCTCGGGCATCGTCCATTTCTCACACAGGAAAGCTTCACTGGCCTCAGAGGGCTTCCCGACGCCAGCCATGTTGGCAGCGTACACTCGGAACTGGTAGAAGTGTCCAGCAGACAGGTTGCAAACCTACAGGAATATATCAGGCGGAGGAAAGCTGGTTAACGCCAGTGAAGCGATGGCAGTGTCCATCGGTCAAGTCAACGTTCAAACAAACAAAACCACGAAGGACGTACATGAGTGTCATAGAAACAGTTTGGTCCTTGAATCTAACACCTCATTTCAGATGTTTACTCGCACAGTTGTGTCATGTGGAGGCAGCGTTTCTGCCGGTGTTTGTCTCCGGGCGTGGCCCTCTCACCTGCGTGATTGCCTTACCACCTGTTCCTCACACACATCAAACTGCTGCCGCGGTATAAAAGAGCCGCTCTTCCGCCCAGACGCCACCAGATCGTTCTGTAGTACCCCGAGAGGTAACAAGCGCTACAGACAACTCTTTTGTAACTTTGCTCTCCTGTGAGAGCAACTCCATCTGCCATCCTCCTTCCACATCAGCTCTGTTTGTACGGATGTAAATCTCCAAGATGTTTTAAAGTGTTTGTTGACACCTTTAATATAAAATTCACCTTAAATGCCAAACTGTTATACAGACAGATTAAACTGAACTTTGCAGTGCTAGTGTACTCTGTTATAAGAGTATGGAGAGCTGCACCATCACTGAAGATGAAGATAAGGATTGTTGTGGTCTGGAAAGATTAACTTATTTTGCTGAGGGCAAGCAGAAAGATTTCATCAAGCACTGGGAGACCAAACATGAATATCATTAAAGGCTTGTCATAATTTATTTTGTAGTTCTGCCCTCTCCACTTCTTTGCTTTGTTGTGTTTTCCACCGCAATAACGCTCACCCGCTCACCTATTTCCATCAGCCAAGTCATCATTTAAGCCCAAGATCTCCACACACACTCCCTGCCAGGCTGTAAGGTCATGTTTCCATGTGCTCCTCCTGCCTTTAGTCTCTGTATCTCATTCTGTTTTCTGCAAACCTGTACTGGAATCTGCCTGACCTGCCTGTTTGACCTTCTGCCTGAGTATTGGATCTGTGCCTGTGCTACTCTCCTGTCTGCCTGAACCTGAACCTGTGGTGGAAATGAGGACTGTACCATACGTTGTGTGTGTTGCATCTCCTTTCTGTCACAACCTAAAAGGAAATTGCAGGAAATATTGTAGAAAAACACTTAATTTTGTTTGTGCTCTATCCTATGTTGGTGCAAGATGAGTGGATCTGTGTGTGTAATGCTCGAGTGCAACACGAAATATATTTCATCACTGATCTGAGAGGGAACGTCTGACGTGAACTGGTTTTCTGGACTTTTTTTCTGTTGTTCAATGCAGCACAAAATCCTCAAAATGACTCCGTTCACACTGGCAGTTTTTAAAGAAAACACAGATCAGCTGGCACACCGTGCAGGAGCAAAAGTTCCCTGGTTGTACAGTTATACCCCTCCAGACTCAAGCAAGCATTTACAAGGTATTTGCTCTGCCGCAGCATTTTTTTTTTGCCGGGCCCCGAGACACTTTGGGAAGAGAGGGGATTCAGCTTTATTGATCTTGTTCATCGATCTTCCTATTCACAGCCACTTAGACTTTAAGGCCCTTATCGCCTTCATGAACAGTTGTGAACTTCTCCTGCTGCTCTTGGCTCCCTCCCGGGCAACTAATTGACACAACCAGAGGGAGCTTATTTCACTGTAATAGCAATCGCTATCTAAAAACCAATTTCCCACCACCTACCACCCCCTTCATTATCTATAGATCCTCCTCTAACCACATTTGGTTAGAACGACAACCTTCTTATCAGATCGATATACAGTCCACCTCGAGAAATGCAAAAGGTTGTCTGCCAAAGTGAGTGGGAGGAAGTACAGCCTTCATCCACTAGATGGCAAACAGGCTGCATTTGATTAATTTGGCAGATTCGTCTTCCAGTGAGCAATCAAGCTTTGTTTGGAGGTGCAGGGTCCATGGCTCTGTTGGGAGACTGAATCTATGACCTGTACTTCATCAGTACAAACCTGTAGCAACCCCAAAACCTCATTTATATTTCACATGTCCATTTAAGCTCCTTTATACTTCACTACATTTCAGAGGGAGATATTGTACAGCTTAGATGCTGGCTACACTGCAGGTCGAGATTTTACGTTAAAATCCAACCTTATAAACTACAATGCATTGTTGAGATTTAAATATTTTTGGCTTACATATGAGACAGACAAACTGGGCTACAGAGAAGATCATCAGTGTCAGCCCGCCCTCCAAACGCCACTGCAGATCCATCACACCGCGGACACAACCCGTTCAAACTTCTCCCCTCTAGGAGGCGCTACAGAACGCCGTACGACAACCAGTTTTCCCCAAGGCTGCCACTGCGATGAACACTTAAAACCAATAACCTGCAATTATAAACTATTCTCACGGTTTACGTTTAGTTTTTGATATTTTAATATGTAAATATCATCGCTCACACATCTACTCATGCTGTAAATAATGTAATATTTACCACCTCATGTACATAAAACAACAGTACTTTTTTTGCACCAGTGCACTAGCACCAGCTCTTGTCTGTACATAGATTTTATGTTTATCCATCAAGCTCCTTGTTTTATTGTTTTTTTTTTTACAGTCTATACCTTCATAGAGCGTAACCCGAGTGTACACATACCTGACCGATAAAAGCGACACTTTTGGAGACTTAAAGATGTAAAATTATCGAAAATTTGGGTTGCAGAACTTTATTTTTATCCTTTTGTATTCATGAACAACCTTTAGAGAGGATTAACCTTCAGGATGACGGACAAAACAATCTTCACCTTGGCCAATGACATGAGTAAAATGCTGCTCATGCATCGATTCATCAGTATAAATAACGTAATAATTAAAGGGGCCATTTTTTATGCAGGATTTTACTTGTAATAAAGGATATAAAAGTACTGCATTGGTGTTTTTATTAAAGTAAATGATTTGGGTACACACAGCAGGTTCAAGTCTGTTTTTCTTTCCACTGAAGCAGCATCAGTGACGTGTCTTCCTCACAGCTAAAGTTGCCAAAGCTTTCATGCCAAAGACATTTACATTTTCCACTCAACTCCAACACAAAGAACAAACGGGGCCCTGAGCACAAAGTTGCCGCACAATCAATATTCCACTTACTGGCATCCAGGAAACGGGCGACCTGATTTAAATAACAACATAAAAACAGCTCCTGGAGATTGCACATTTTGAGGACGCGAGGTTGATGAAGTTGCTCGTTTACCCCGAAAGGGGGAGCTGCATGTTCTCATCAGAGAGTCCCCTCTAGCAAAAAGTGGTCAACAACCCTCAAGGCTCTTAAACTTCACCACATGTACGGCTAATCTTGATAAAGTGGCGCGGTCATCTCCTTCTAATTAGCTTTGTCTTTGTGGGGTTTTTTTTTCCCCAGGAGCTAAAAACAACTATTCACACAATGCCTAATCACGGAGCACCTGTAATCTCCCTGAAACAGGTTAAAGATTTAACTTTCCTCCAGGTCCCCATGGACACTGCTTGTTGCCTAGTGACAAAGCCAATGTGGATGAAGGAACTTGCCATTATTTTTGAGGCAACTGCTAAATGTAGAGATCATCTATATTGGTATAATTACATTAAAAGTTAGCGCTTATTGTTAGCGGTGACTAGAAATCTCTTTGTTGTGCTTGCTGCAGCTCTTTTTGTTGATTCTCTTCTTCTAGAAGTCTTTAAAATCTCTTGTTCTCGTCCTGTGTCAGTGATAAAAAGGATAGCGTTGTACGTGATGGATAAAGCAAGTTCGCACATGCATTATGTAAAACATCTTTCTGCATTGCTTCATGCATAAGATAGCAGCTCTGCGAGTTTGTACTCAGGAGGTTTGGACCACCAGGACGAGGAGGTTTCCAGGCCGAATGCTGACGGGGAGCGGAGCCGGTGTTGTGCCAGAACCGGAGCTGGGCAAGCTGACAATATAACCGTGTTTAGCAGAATATTTTTAGTTTATGGGAATATTATTAGTTTTGCACGAGTTTCATCAATTTATTGTCTAATTAAAGTAAAATTTGACACTAAAAGGATCACCAATTTATTTGGATTCATCCTCTGGGCACCATGAATGTTTGTGGCAATCTATCCAACAGTTGTTTAGAATGGACCAAAGTGGTGGACTGACTAAAAACCACAGTACACCTTAATACTGGAGCATTACTGACCTTATGCTGCCTCTCTTTGGCAGGCTTGACATTGACCTCTCTCCATGTTTTCGTGCCCTTCTCCCTCTGGTCCAGGTAGTATCCACGCACACAGTCTCCACCGTTACGGGCAGGGGCCTTCCAGCCCAGCACCATCTCTGATCCGGTGCACAGCAGCAGGGCGATGGCAGAGGGAGCAGAAGGAACATCTGGAAGAGGCAGAAGGAATGATCGAAGAGAGGTGATAGAGGAGAGAATCTCAGCAGGCGCCCATTCCTGCTAAATAGACCGAGAAACGACAATAACTCCCTCGCCGACTACAACTCCTGCCTCGAGTTGCAAATTCATAACTCCTAGGTCTATATTAAGCATCCCTAAATGAGACTGAAAGAAATATTCAACTCATATTCTATTTTATAAAAATGTATACCTCAGTGAGAATTGGACTTGTGCCATTTATCCTCAGGTAATGGCTGAGTGGCAGAACGGAGAGTGCTCCGGCAGTGAATGGCATACAAAATGAGTCATCATTGTACTGTACTGCAGGCTGCGGAGAGCACATTATCTGAGACTGAAACACGGGAAGCAAGAAGGGTCGGCAGCCCTTCAACAGGCTCATCGCCACCCAGCAACAACCTCCGATATGAGAAAGCATCCACTTTCTGTACAGTCAGTCATTGTCTGGTGTGTCGTGTAGCTTTTCACCAGATGTCTAACCAGCAGCCTTGAAGAGTGTTGTGGAACAACAAGTTTTTATTGCCCATGCAGTACTTTTCTTCATTTCTTCTGAGAAACATGCGGCGGACACACACACACACACACACACACACACACACACACACACACACACACACACACACACACACACACACTGAGGGTTCTATAGTGTGAATACTAAGTATTTCTACCACATTTTTCAACTTTGAAAAGAAACACAAGGCTTTTCGGAGAGAGATGAAAGACATCTACAAAAATGAGTAACCCGCCTGGAATGTTCTTGTGAGCATATTTTAAAACCCAGACGAAATCATTTATTATTTGGTCTCACGGGTTAAGAAAATGTGTGTTTTTCGTTTAAATCAAACCTACACTTACACTGAAAAACCTCTCTCTGATGTTAAATACAACATTCATCTATTCTTTACTGCGTTAGTGTGGGTGGCTCAGAGAATAACAAATGCTTATAAAGCCTTTCACAAAGATGCACCGACTGAATATGCAGTATTTAAATACTATATTTTAGTAGTACGTACTCTGATCAGAGGTGCTCAGTCAGTAGAAACATCAGGAGTTGTGTGTGTGCGTGTGTGTGTTCGCTTACGAATGGCTGATTTGACGAGGATGGCTTGAGACTGATCTGAATAGCTGCTGTTTCCCGCTCGGCTCACAGATTTCACTCTGAACACATATTCCCCTCGAGTTTTGAGGCCGTGGACTATGAATCTGAGGAGAGGGGGAGACAAAGTTCAGGCATCTCGAGCTCAAGCAGCTCAGCTGTTGTACTCGCAGAGACGTGACGACAGAAAGTCTCTCCTATTACCTGGTTTTGGTAAGAGGCTTGTTGTTGACGGTGTTCCAGTCTTGTTTGCCCGCCTCGCTGTAGTACAGATAGTAGCCCAGGATGTCGTCTTTGTCTTCGGGCTCCTTCCACTGGAGCAGCACAGAGGTGTCTGTGTCGCTGATGGCCATGACGGAGTGAGGCGAAGCTGGCACAGCTGAAATTAAGAAAACAAAAGCTTGAATCATCAAATGGAATTGAATTACAAGAAATTTAATTCAATCGAGTCTTCCTTTGATTTGGGAAAAATCAGACTGAGCTTTGAAATCGTCTCATCCAGAGAGGCACAGAAATCTGCTGAGCTTTGTTGGAAAGTACTCAAGTAATGTGGTCATGAACTGAACTGTATTTAAAGGTTGAGGTTCAGCTGCTACTTGACTGATTTATATATTGATTATTAATATAAAAGAGGCCTAGGTGTGGCGCTACCTGTCTCACCAAGACTGCGTTAGTTAGGGGACGAATCAGAAGAGCCAAATATATCTAATATGAACAATCCACAGATGATGGAAGACTACAGCCTGTTTTATTGCTGTAGTATTGCTTCTTTCACTTGAGTACAGGAGTACTTCCTCCACTGCTGCTCAGGGAGTTGGGCATCAATATTATAGATTGTTACACTTTTATACTCAGTCAAGCCTCGGTTGGGTGACAGGCTGTGAGACACACATCAAACATACCGTAGGCCTCTTCATATACGACTGTTCTTTTTACACACTGTGCGACCCATCAGACAGATGGTCTTACAGGATGTAAACAAATCCCCGGAAAAACAAGGTGAAAACTACGTGTGCACAACTACAGCAGGTACAGTAAGAGAAGCAGAGCTCCAAAATCTAATTAACCTTTACACCGGGCAGAGTAACAAATGGGCACGGTGCAGCGCGTAGCACATTTTCTCACCTTGTGGCCTGCCCAAGGAGATCGGTTCACTCGGCTCAGAGGGATCGCTGACACCGTACTTGTTGATGGAGCGCACCCTGAAGCAGTACTGCTTGCCCTTGACCAGGTCAAACACTGGGAATCTGGGAGAGTTCACCACCATGTCCAGACTGGCCAGCTCCCAGCTGCTGTTTCCTGCCAGGGACTGATCCAAGCGCAGCGTTAGAGAACCACAAAGATAATTTCAAAAGCACTATTTATCTCAAGGACACGTTCATTATTCAGTATCCTTCAAATATGCTCAAGTATTCAATCTGCACAAGAGTGAAGGACTGCCAAGACTGCCAAGTGCTCTTTAAAAAAAGTCCCATAATTCATTCCAATTTTGCACAATCACTTACTCTGCAGTTAACCGGCGATTCTCTAGTATTGGAGCAAACCACTTATCGTACAGACAAGGGCAAAAAGGAATAAAGATTGGCAGTTTGGTGCGGCTGGCATGAAACAGGTAGAAATAGAAATATATGTGCAGATAAAAGAGAGAAAAGATCCAAGATCCAAGAAGACGGACGCATGGACATGCCGGTATATTCTGACTCATGTTGACATCTCTATTATTCGTTTCGGCTAATGATGTTATGAGGCGCTAACCTTCTACCTATTTTATCATCTACGTTAACTTTTCCTCTGAGTTCCTGTCATTACCTTCTGTGACTCCCTGTTTGAGGAGGAAAACCTAACAATAGAACGAGACACGTCGAAGAGCTCAGCGATTTTAAGTGCTTGCTCAAGGGCGAAAGGGATATTTGAATGTTCCCCTTCATTATATGAGCGGAAGTGAAGAAACAGACTTTGGTAATTTCAAATGCCTTTGACAGATTTGACAGTTTTATTACCCTGGTAACTTATAAAAGTCCAATAAAAATCTATTTCCTGTGGCAGTTTTCTTATTATTGGAGCTGTTGGATGTCGGGGGGTTGATACTGGAGAGCCGAGGCCCTTTATTGTTGTAAAGAACAGGTCAGTCCCCGCGCTTTGATATGCTGGAAACGTTTGTTATTCTGGCATCCCTTTCAGCTTTGAATCAAGTGATTCAAAATTTATGGACATTACTTTGAATGTATTACTAAAAGTCAGAGTTAACCAAACGAAACTCTCTCCGATTTCAGGCGCAGGTGGTTTTAAATCACTAGTTAGAAAGTGAAAATCAAACCCCCGACGCTAAAGTGCATGGCACGAAAGAGCAACATCAAGGTCTGTTTGATTTTAATGAGTCCACGAATTCCTACTTAAACGGACACCACAGTGATACAAGTCCGTGTCTGTTTTTCCTCCTCTTGCTTTGATTAGCGCTGTGGTTAATTTGGCTCACGAACCGGCACCACCACCAGCGACTACCACACAACATGCAGACTGTGTTGCAATTAGGAATGGTGGTTGCTAAGAAACTCATTCTTCTGACCTGGAAATCTACCACTCTGCCTCGCTTTGCACATTGGCTCAAGGAAATGTTGTCTACTGCACAACTGGAAAAACCTGCCTGGCTATTTCACTGCATTAAATAAAATAAAAACAGTGGCAGACTCCGCCATATTTTGTAAATAGAGCTCCTTAAATTCCACACACTGGACCTTTAAGTCTCTGGTTAGCTCTGTTTTACTCATCACCTCCCCCTGAGGGAAAATATCTGGCTTACAAGCAGCTAAATGCTCCACTATGTTCACTATCTAGTCAGTGACTGTGACTGTGTGTTGCTTGGCAATGGGCAGGTATCGTACTGCGGGTTTCTAAGAGCTGTCTGCTGCTGGAAATGATGCTGATGAGACTGAATCAAAACAGTACGCTTGCTACAAATCCAAAACAATGAGCTGAAAGATGCAAAAACGCAACGACTTTGCTTCAAACTGTCTCTAAAGGTTCGCCTCAATCACTCCGCTCCTCTTGTGTCTTGTGTCTGCAGTGAAGTTTTGAAGAGAAACAGTTTTTTTTGAATAAATGACGAAACATCTTCGACACTCGAGACCACTGAATTCAATTCCCCGGTTCTCCAGAAAAAGCATTCGCGGACATTTGACAACGAGAGCCCGAAACCTGTATAGGAATGTTTAAGACAATATATTTGTTGAAAGAACCAGGATCTGAGATACGATGAAAACCTTTTTTATCGTGGCAGCTCAAAGATAGCAGCCAACTTTTAGATGTCCTTGAATGTACCGACTTTCAAAACATGCCACGCTGTCCCAAACTTTATTACTTTTAAACAATAATAAAACTTCCACCCCCAAAAATTGGAGCACTTGTGATGGATTACCTATTTCCAAACAAGTCTCTGCCGGTTGATTTCTTACTGACATGATCTAAAACTAAAGTCTGGCTCTGAGGAATCAATCTGAAAACATACAGTATGTGTTGGAAAACGGACAGCGCTGCAGTAAAGTGATTTGTAGCTGAAACCTTGGATGTGGTCGTTCGGGAGGAAAGGGGTTGGATTTAGGTGAGGAGCAAGCAGATAAATGTAGTCAACCCGAGATCCCCAGAGTTATTATTATAAGAACATTTGTGTCTCCATGTGTGGGAGTTAAGACTAACCCGCTCCACGTAGAAGGTGAGCGGCTCCCTGCCTCTGGGTTCAGGCTCGGTCCAGCTCAGCACCACGTAGGTGTCGCTCACCTCGCAGGCGTGGACGTCCGTGGGAGGGAAAGGAGCTTTGACCCGACCTACAGAGCAAAGAGAGGAGGAGGAGGCGGAGGAGGAAGAGGAAGAAGAAGGAAAACAAAGTGAGAACAAGGTCAGGGAGTCCAAAGAGTGCATCGCTTTTTTTATTTCCTTTTGTTCACATCTTTGGACTCGAGAAATATCGTGTTTTGTCTGGCGAATTAGGGTAAAACACACAATGGGTAAGATTTACCTCGCTGGCCTAATGTCACCTCGAGTCCTAATACAAAGTACACCAGATGCTGTCAAAGGGCTTGACTCAGCACACTTTGAATGACACTCCAAGTGACAAGGACTATTGGCTCAGATTTTGTGCCTGTCTGTCTCACAGTAAGACTCACTGTGTGTATCCCCAGAAGAGTTACAGAGCTGCAGTGAGGATCAGAGAGGAACTCCAGACCAAAGAGAGAGTGCAGCGGAATGAGAGATCTGGTAGGAGCAGTGAGCCTGTGTGTGGGTGTGTAGCGCAGTCTGTAAGTAGTGAAACATTTTTCATTGTTGTAGCTCTCTAGTCAAGCACATCGGATTTGAAATGAAACCGTGACTGTGAGGTTAAAAGTGCTGAAGTTTAATTTTAAAAGCGTGATGCCGGTTCGCTTCCATATTGGGAGTGTCGGACTCTAGCCATTTTTATTTTAGGACAAGATAGCAGGTCCTAGCCGCGCAGCTGAAGGAACCGAGGAGATACTTTGGGCCAAAAAGTGAAATTGTTCATTACAGGTCAAGCTAACCTTAATTCAACACCTGAAATGAAACACAAAAAGTATTTGGAATGTGCAAAACATCAGACCTTCCAAGAACCTTGGAACAAATAATACTGGAACATTGTTTGGACCTAAACTTTGTCCACATAACGCTGTATTTTGTATTTTTATAATAGTTTTAGACATAGTGTCGAATCTGGGGAAATGTTTGTTTGCTTTCTTGCCGAGAGTTAGATGAGAACGCTCACTCTCATGTCTTTACATTAAATATGCAGCTTGGAGTTCATCGGTCAGGTTTTGCATAAATACTAACAACCAGCAAGTAACTCTGCATAAAACCACAATTTAATGTTTTTACATTCTTGTTTATGCGCCGACTGAAGAAGATACACAATGTGTCATGTGTTAGCTTTAAAGGTTTAGGTAGTCTTTAACTTCAGATGGAGCCAGGCTCTTCCAGTCTTGGAAGTCATGTCCACTGTATCCCCAGGTCATCATCAGCTTGAATGAAGACGAACCCTGGCCCGACGAAGTTGCCATCTGCATACAGTTTAAAGTGCAGGGCAGCATGAAGCAGGCTGGAGCAGAGGAGTGTCTTTATCTGCTCAAATGCGTTTGGGCAGACGTTGGATAAGAAACTTTGTCTTACTCCTCAACAAATCTGTAAAAAGTTCCTACAAAAAACTCCATCGAGGCAGAGAAAATACAGGAGCTACTTTTTTGCACCCGACCCGGTCCGACCACTCGGCCTAGGTTGGCGACGGTCGCCCTCGCCAACTCACAATTTAGATTTACAGACCACGTTGTGTGTATGTGAAGACACTACTCTACGATCAACCTTTAAAAACAGGCCTGAGCAAAGGCCAAGTCCACAAGCATCCAACTCAAAGTCACGGTCCCAGGCAGCTGGAAAAGGTTTGCTCCACTTCAGCTGCAACTTGTGTGTATTTGAATCCCGTCTAGTGGAATTAAATCCAAATCTAGCATTTTAAAATGTGCGTCTTTGGGTGAAGTTGTGTGTTTTGTAACATCAGTCCACGTTTGGTGGAAAAAATCTCACAAGTTTACTTGAATGGAACTTCGCTGCACCCAAACACACGCCTGCATGTCTGTTCTGAACCGCCACCGAAGAACAGGATGAAGAAAGTATGAATGCAGTGTTTCTGCTACATTTATAATCTGTTTGCCTCCTCCTCTTCTCCCTTTATCTCTCTCCGTCTGTGAGTTGCATCGCCAAGGTTATCAGCACTCTTCACAGGCATTCACAGCACCTCGGGCTATTATGTGCATTTACCAGGACACAACTAGGGACTGCTCGATCTTTTCACTTTTGTAAATGGAACAAATGCTCATTGCCTCAGCCATACAATTACTGCAGCTTGTTGTGCAAAATAATATGAAGATGCATTAAGCCATGAGGCCGGGGCTGGCTTCAGGCGAGGAGGCAGCGCCCTGTGTGCCAGTAAAACATAGAGGCTGTTTGAAATCAGCCGTGAAAATATTCAAATGGCATCTTTTTATGGCAAAATTATACACAGTAAAAGGAAAAAATGCGGCATTCTCACCTTCAAGTTCATCTTTTGTAATGGTGATCGTCCATCCTATGTCGACTTTGACCACTAAGATGGGGAGAGGGTGGGTGGGGGGGCGCAAGAGAGACAGAGGTAGGTTGAGTGCAGAGGGAATAAAGAAGGAAGTCACGGGGTAATTGAGGTATATGAGAGCTCATGATAACACTATTAGTGTGAATGTAAGAGGAGAGCCAGAGACACAGAGAGGTGAGAGGGAGCGACATGGAAGGATGGAGAGCAGGCTGGAGGCAAGTCAACCTTCTGTCTGTCCTTCATCTGTGTTTAATGATCCACAGCATCTGACCAGAGCCCATCTGTCCTCCCTCTAACACGCTTACAGTTTCAAACACAAGCATCTCCTCTACACATTGTATGTTTCTCATACCGCCACTGTGCAAAGTGTTCGACAAAGCATCTTCATTCACTCCAGGACACTTCACCGAGAAGGTTCCAACATCCGCACATTTACATCTGTTTTACCCTGTAGGGCTATATTCGCAGGTGTAACACAGACGAGATGGCAGATGAGGTGAATTAACAGCAGGGCTAATTTGCTAGCACACAACTGAGGCAGATACAAACAGATTAACGACGAGAAAAAAGCAGAATAAAAGAGAGACGTAATGAATAAAGATGATTTCACACAGGGCAGAGTATGAAAATGATGCGGATCACATGCAACGACCTTCACAATCGACAAATCGGTTGTGTTGGTCGTCAAAATAGCAAATAACTTCAACTGTCCAAGTCCATAACAAAGGAAATAAATGATACATTCATCACAAAGAGTAGTACTCCACCAAGTTAGACTCACTATGGGCAGCTTAACAAAAAATATTGCATACATATTGTCTCTTTTTAATCAACACATTCTCCAAAGCTACTACATTACCCAAAATGCAACTCAACCGACAGCCTGAAGAGATGAAGGCGCTACAGAGGTCGTAAAATCACCTTTTTCTAACATCTTACCTCCAGATTTTTTTCACTTAATTTACAAATGAATGTATCAATAATTATAATAAATAAATAAATAATAAAAGATATAATACACAAACTGACAGGTAACTTATTTATTGTATAGTTATTGGTTTTCTTGACTGATGCTGCACCGACAGAACTACCTGGACCGATGAGTGAGGGAATCAACTTTTGGAGATGAATAACAGGCGGAGATGTACTCGGCACACCTCTGTTATCGACTACGTTTCACTCTCTGACTGATCAGTGAAAATCCCCACACTCACATACTGACGCACGTTGGCGTTACCATGGTTACATGATGATTATTGCATGAGTTTACAGACAGCGTGGGGATTAAGTTGTGGTTTTGATCTTGAATTCACGCTCTATCACACACCCTGCGATTGGCCACCAAAGCTTGAAGAGCACCGGACAGGTTATGCTGCTTTCTCCTTGAGTTTATCACAAATGAACTGTCAGAGTGTGTTTCGTGTTACCCGTGGTCCTGGTGTGTTCTAGGGGGTCTGCAGTCAGGACGGGTTCAGTAGCCTTGGAGGGGCGACTCGTTCCAGCCTGGTTAACAGCACGAACCCTGAACTGGTACAGAGTACCTTCCTTAAGGCCAAACACCGGGTAGTGGCACGTTTTCTGAGTGTGAACATTGCAGCGCACCCACTCACCCTGACTGACGTCACATCTGAGAAAGAAGTAAACAAAGAAGCACTTTATGTGCAGTCTGTGGGCTGTAACATTATAAAAACAACAAGCATTTTAGCTGCACAACAACACATGTAATACGCCACAGAGACCTATAACTGTGACCAGATACCGTCATGTGAAAATAATGGGCCTCCAAACACAATAGAAAACAGATTTTTTATAGAAGAATGCAAGCACGGATTATACTACATCGATAACCGTTGCCACTTGCAAACAAAATAAAGACAGAAAAGTGTGAGAGCAGTTTTCCATACAGAGGTTGCTAGGGAACTGTGAGGAATCTCACAATTTCTTTTCCTCACCCAACGGCCAATAACACGCAGGAGCTGTGTCTTCTACAGTGAAGAAAGAAAGTGAGCAGAAACACAAATATACAAACACGCGCGTATGTACACACACGTGCAGGATGATCCTGATTGATTAGTGCTGGTGATAAGTGCTAGCACCTGTTCTCCTGCGGGAGTCTTTGACTCGTCTGTTAACATAGTGTTGAGGGCTGATAATTACCAAGTATACCATCAATCTCATGTGAACTCATGCCAAATGGATGCAACACCACTCCTGGCCGCCGCCGCCGCCGCCGCCGCCATCTTTATCGGCCTCAATCTAATTTCCTCACCAGCAGAGTCGAGGTTCAGCGGTATAGTCTTACTGTAGCTCTAATACAGGAAATCTCTGTAAATAAAATCTAAAGTAAGCCTTTTTTTAAATCAATGGGAGTTCACTGGAGGACATCAAGTCTTCGTGCTGCTATTCCTGGCAAGTCGAAAACTAAATGCAGTCCAAAAAGTTTTTATCAATACTCTCATTTTACTTAACTCACCTCTAAATATTTGTTTCTACTGAAGCACAAATTCTAGATAAGTTAAAAATCCCTGGTCAAGCATCTGGGGAACCTTTTTACTATTTTCTGACATTTTATAAACTAGTCAGCTAACCAATCTGTAAAAAAAACAAAAAAATCTGCATATTAATTGATCATCAAATAATCTTCGGTGCTTATTATGATTAAAAATCAATCTTGAAAACAGTCTCAAGACTACTTTTTAAAGGCCTTAGAAATCGACTGCAATTTCACTCTGTCAAAGCAAAGAGGACTCTGGATTTTAGTCGACCGATCAAGACCACAACTTCGGTGATGTCACTTGATCGCCTGTCTGATTTATTTGTTCACTGTCTTGGAGCATCAACCAAATCTTCTGGAATAAGAAGAGTCCATCTGCATCCAAAAGAATTGACAGCAGTTTGTAAAGATATTCACGAAGAGTTCTCGTGAATATCAGCTACCTACGTGGGCTACGTGTTATATGCTACTTCATTCAGTCTCGCAGTGGTCTTGGTCTTAGTCATGACTGTCTCAGTTTAGTTGGTCTTGTCTACAACACTGCTGTATGTGCAGTGTGTCACTGCTTAAAAGATGTTTTATGCTGCTGAAATTTTGTATTAACACTTGAGACAGCCCAAGACATCATGAAGTGGATAAAATGGCATGTGTCTGATACATATTTTCAATTGCCAGACAAGAGAAGAAGAGTACTCCTATAATAATAATAATAATAATCTTCATTTCCTTCTGCCATAACAGCTACTCGATGGAATTTTCAAGCTCAAGGATGAATTTTCAATCTCATTTCTGGTTTTACTTGAATGATATGAAATGAAATATTGTGACTGAACAGATGGGATTCTGGCCAATCCTCACTTTTCCACATAATAACCCGCCACATGTGAAGCTCCATCAGCGCTGGGTGGCTGCCAGGTGAGAAAGACGTAGTCCTTGTTGACGTCAGATACCTGGACGTCCAGTGGAGAGGCGGGGCCTCCCAACACTGCAGCTGATGCATCTGCAGCACAAAGAGGAAAATGTCGATTAGAGGAAAAAGGGTTGAAGAAATCCTTTGGTCAGAAAGGAAGCTGAGAAATGAGACCTTCGGTAGGAGGTGGCTATGAACCTGAAAATGATAGTGGGCAAAAAGGAAAGAGTGGCAGAGAGGAAGGTGAAAAACAAACGCTGATGATGTAAGGAAAATGTCATTGCGGAAATATTTAAGATATTCTAGCTCACAGCATCGCCAATTATTTGTGCCACAGACTGAAAAGTGGGTAGTTAGACCTGCAGGAAGTAACATATTAACATGTTACTCAATATATACTATACAATCACAGCCAGTGGATGTGACGAGACAGAGACGGGAGAAAAATAAATGAGAAAATTATGCTAAGCGGATTGAATTGATCAGAAGTGACATGCTCTGAAACCTTTTCTCCGGAGCTAGGAATAGATCCTTTTATTTATTTATTTATTTTCAACAAAAGACTCAAGCCAACGTCAAGCACATCTCTTCATTCTCTGCCTTAGATGTGCAGCCTCTCCTCACCCTCACCCCCTCGTTCCTCACCTCTCTCTCTCATTTGTTTTTGCTCTCCTGTCGACGGCTGAGTGAAGAAGAAAACCTACATGCAGTGAAGTTTGCTGCTTCACTAATTAGTACCTCCAGCTCTGCTAAAGATCGAAGAGAGAGAGAGAGAGAGAGAGAGAAGATGAGAGAGGAGAGACGAGAGCGACCGAGAGAGAGAGGAGAGAGAGAGAGAGAGAGAGAGAGAGAGAGAGAGAGAGAGAGAGAGAGAGAGAGAGACCTGGCTCAAGATTTTAGAGCTCTGCAGGAGGATTCCTCACCCTGTAGCTCAGTTACATAGTAATGATGGGGAAACACATTTAAACAGACAGTTAGGCAAAACTGTTGAGTAACATTGAAGTCATATTTTGGATTATTTGGATTAGAAAATGATCCTTAATGCATCATTAAACGGTTGAGTTCACCCTCTGTAAACATGTTTTTTCCTGCTGTGAAGTTTAACATGGGGGCTTACGGAGAGTGACATGTTCTCTAGCCAGCCTCAAGTGGACATTCAAGGAACTGCAGTTTTTGGCACTTCTGCATAGGCTTCACTTCACAGGCACAGAGGTTGCTGCACATACAGTACAGAGCAGTACAGTACTGTAGGAGCCACTTGTGTGTAATTTATGATTCAACCACTAGGGGGAGTATTGTTTTCTTTGTAAACTGAAATGAGCACCAGGGCCCGGTATTTCAAAACTTGTAATCTGGATCAGGATAATCCGGATAATGAAATCCTCCTTTTCTCAGTTATGGATCAAGGTGATCCAAGCCGAATCTTTCAGCTGCCAAACGGCTATTCGTGTTACCACCAATACCGGTCAATTGCAATAAATTGCTGTAGCCAATTGCATTTACAGTTATAAGATCCCTTGTAAGTCTCTGCCATAAATTGATGGAAGGCCAAACGCAGTTAATGAAAGGTGATTTCTGCCTAAATATGACTTGATCTGATTCTAGAGCTTCATAATATAAAGATCTGAGCTCACAGGACAGCCTGGAATTCTTGTAAAGGACCATTACAACACAAAATGGGCATTTTCACCTGGATGGTGAGTGTGTGTGTCTGTGTGGTCACACGTTTACTCAGGCAGGCTCCACAGATGTTAACGTGGTCATCCGTCCCGGATTAAAAAGAGACAGCAGTCTGAAATCCACCTCTGAGGTAGGATTCAAACAATCCTGAAATTTTGGTATCAAGTTGATCCAGGTATCTGCCTTAACTTTTGAAATACCCAAATCTAGCCTGGTTCAAGGGAGGATTGGATTACCAGATCAGGATTCTGATCTTCAGGATCAGGATTATCTGAATCTGTGTTGAAAAACCCAGTTTTCAGATCAGATCTAGATTTAATCCAATCCGACCAGGATAATCCTGTCAGATCAGTTTTGAAATACCGGGCCCTGGTGTATTGATCAGACAAGATAGTCTAGGTTAGTAGGGTGGAGGGGAAAACACCTCACCACCTGCTGATGTGACTCGAGTTTTGACAGTCTCTACATGTATGTAAGTGGACGACTGTGGCAGTTAAGGTGCACTACATCCATGAGTAAACATTGTTATTAGACTGAAATGCATACACATGCAAAGCCTCCAGCCCAGGCACATTTCAAATGTTTGATGAGTCAAGTGGGAGTTCTCTGTTTTTTCGCACGCTGCAAAAGAACGTATGAGAGAAAATAGCAGTCTGTGAAGAATATATAGTTTCATTGAACAAAGTTAACAAGCTCTCCACTGCAGAACAGCTTGATTGATGGTGCAATTTCCCCGTATGAATCTGGGCCGTTTGCTGACAGGAAATGAAAGTAGAACCAAAAATCTGCTGAATACAAATAGTGTTTTGTGTGAATGTCTCAGTCAAAACATCATTTATGCGGTGTGGTACAACAGATGATGAATCCATCGTTAAAAAACGCAGGTGTCCTTTGGATTCATCGGTCTCAAGGTCACGCTGAGTACAAACTCTACATGGATCATTTCAGAAAGAAGCGAATCACTTGAAACACAGGTTGGCAGGCTGCTTTAAAGGCACTCTTTCAGTATTTGAGGGGGAGTTTGCTCACTTGTGACCTAAGTGCGGTCTCCATGACAACTGAGCAAACTATATCTGCTGATGAGGACTGTGAGATGGTTGAAAGCTATATTACTATCTTATATGTTTATGAGTTGGTGGTTTGCTCTGCACAGTGCCCTCTTATTTTGTTAAGTCGACTGCCTTTGTATGTGTTTACTTCACTTCTATCTTCTTCGCTGTGACTTATGTTTGAGGGCCTAAATTTAGCGCTCTCTTTCTTTTTCCTGTTAAGAATCGAATAAATAAATCATATGTAGCCTTGTGATGAACTGGCGACTTATCCAGGGTGTACCCCGCCTCTCACCATAAATCAGCTGGGATTGGCTCCAGCCCTCTGCAACCCTGATGAGGATCAGCGGTTACAGAAAATGGATGGATGGAAATCATTAAAAAAAAGACTGTTTTGCCAAACTACCATTTAAAAAGGTTCAAGATTGAACATCCTAAACCACTAAACCGGTGTTTCTCAAACTTTTTACACCATGTACCACCTCAGAAAATATTAGACTCTCCAAGTACCACCATTATGACAGATGTACAGCAAATACAGCAGCATTATCAGACCCCATTTAGTCGAGTTTAGAGTTGTGGAAAGTGGTGCTCCTGATCTGCACTTCTTTTCTAATATTTATCGTTTGGAGCCACGACCGCAGTGTTTTGGAACCATTCATTTTACCACTTACTGTCATGCTCATCCCATAGTTGATCTGTTTTCATTAAATATTGTGTAGTATTTTAAGTGTTTAGATTAATTAATATCATTTTATATTCCTCCAAGTACCACTACAGGGAGTTTGAGAACCACCGTCCTTCAGGTTTCATTAAATGAAATAAAATGGAATACAGTCAGTTATAAATCAAAAGAAACCTGAATTATATTAATCCATGATTATTATAACACAGTATTTCATTCCAGTTCTCACCTTTAACATAGACAAAAGCACTGTGCTCCTGGAGGTCATCCCAGGTCCTCAGACGGACAGTATAGACACCTTCATGCTCCTTATGTGCAGCCTTTAAAGTGAGGGAGGTCCTGCTGTCAGCTGTCGTGATCTCCACGTTGCTCGACTGATGCAGCTGAACGCCTAGAGAATGAAAAATAAAATAAATCAGATGACGCCTGTAGCACCTAGCTGTGAAACATCTGGCTCGTATGACTCATCTTTAGCAGTGCTTACCATCCCTGAACCAGATGACATCCTGCTGGAAGGGCAGCAGAGCTGAGGTGAAGGTGCACTGCAGAGTGAGGCTGTTACCCTCCTTCACCCACGTTGGAGGGAACGCTATGCCAAACTGGGCTTCTGGCTCAAGTGTCAAGGCTATAGGTTAGAAGGGGGTTGAGCAATGATGGGCAGGGAGGTGACATTGTTTGAGGGAAGGATTAGGGAGGAAAGATAAAGGGAAGAAGAAGAAAAGACAAATAAATGGGAGAAGAACCGTAAGATGAATCAGCAAGATTGAAAAAAAAAAAGAAGTTAAGAAAGAAAAATGAAAAGGAGAGAAGCACTTTCCATCAGTACACATTCCTCGCTGGTGCTGAGCAAAGATAAAATTGATTGAAAAGTAGTTCCACTCCAAACAGCCTCACTGCAGCAAAAAAAACTATATATATTCCAGACATGATAATTTTGGATGGATGCTTCGCTATAAAATTGGGCCACTACAAAGGAAAGATGCATGACAGGTGAAGGAGGAGAGGAATCGGGAAGCAGAGGATGTGCAGGAGGTAAGTGGCAGGCAGGAAGAAATATGCTGATTCCTGACGATAAGAGATGAGAGCTCATTCCATCATCTCTCCAGCGCTGTCACCAAACCTGGTCAAAAAAGCTTGGATGTCTCTATACCATCGAGTTAGGTTTGTGCTATAACATCAGTTTTTCATTATTCTCTGCAGTAAAGAGCTCCTCCTTCTTCCGTTTCTCTCACTTGTGAAACTGAACAAAGCAATCCAGAGGGTCTTAATTAACTTAAAAAGACCATCTTATGCAGACTTGCATAGCCGTAATAGACAAAGACCCTCTGCTTCATCCAGTAGCACACAGAGGACAGTCAAGTGAGGCATCCCCTCGGAGGAAACGACAAAAGACAGCAGAGAAAGCTGAAGATTTGACTTTTTTTTTTTAAGCGAACAATTCCTGACAAGCAATTCCTTCAGCTACTAGTCTCTCACTTGTCAAAGCACTGAAGCAATACAATTTGGAAGTGAGAGATACGTGAGCCATGAGGTCTTGTCAAATCCCATTCTCAGGGATGAGTCTGAGAGACTGTGACATGTTTCTTATAATGATCTTGTTCTGCGTGGCAGTCCAGGATATCACAGGAATGTGCGTAGCTTTATCAAAACACACCGCTTAGATCTGTTTCCCATCATTCATAGACCTCCACTTCCCTCCGTGCAATTGTGATTATGATAAACTCACCGCACTTGTGCTTTTGTTTTTGATTCATGTTGGAAAAATATGATCTGTCCCATATGAGATAGTCGAGCATCAGTTACATGGAAATGCCAGCAGGCAATTCTTCAGCACATTCTCGCAGCGACCAGGCCCCCAGTGCCATTACATGCTGATAAAGCTTCATTCGAAATGATTGCCACTTAATTTGTGAGTGTGTGTGAAATGTATTCTACGTAAAACTTCTGCAGAAGCAATACTGTATGCACAGGATATTGGTGTTACGCAAACTCTACATGAGCCTTAGAGTAAAAAAGACGCCGCTGTCAGATGATCTGTTAATATTATTTGCCCTGATTAGAAGTGCGTAGGCTGACTTTGCTTTGGCAGCTTCGTCTCCTCTTTAAAAGTAAAATAAAACAACTGGCAGAGGTCATTCTAGTATTCTTAAGGCAATCTGCAAGAACTACAACTTTCATTTTAAAAGCTGATTTACAATCTACTCAAGACTTGAAGCCAAATCTAAGAGTAATAGAACTAACTTTGTTAAAGGAGGATAAAAATGTTTTACAACGTGTTGAAACAGCTTTGCCAGGTTTATTTTGGGGTGATTTGCTCACCCATGTCACTGCTGAGACCTGGACAATGTGAGTCCAGTGAGGCAGGCAACAAAAGTGGGTGAGATGTGGGAGAATGAGAACAATTAGAACTGTAAATCCAAGATGAACCAGAGGTGTCTCTGCAAGATTAGGGAATAAGCTATGGGTGACCTTCATTTGTACTTCCTAAAACCAGAAAGACGTTTAGGTTATATGGCTCAACAGGTGGCACGTTCTGTGTGGAGTTTGCATTTTCTCCCTGTGTCTGTTTGGCTTTCTCTCACTTCCATTAATCCATTATCTTTAACCGCTTGTCCTCATCAGGGTCACGGTGGGCTGGAGCCTAGGTGGAGGCAGGGTACACCCTGGACAAGTTGCTCACAGTCACCAATTAACCTGCATGTCTCTGGACTGTGGGAGGAAGCTGGAGAACCCATGCAGATACAAGAGGAACATGCAAACTCCACAAAGAAAGGCCACAGCTGAAGTTTGAACCAGGAACCAGGACTGCTTGTGTGTATTTCCAGTTGTAAAGCAAGGAAGTTTTTCCTTGCCACCGTCGCCAGGTGCTCGCTCCTGGTGGGTCTCTGTTGATAATACTATAAAGAGTAGAGTCTAGACCTGCTCTGTATGGACAGTCATGAGATAACTTGGTATAAATTGGCACTATATGAATAAAACTCAATTGAATCTAAGCAATACACTTGTGTGTAATGATAAATAATAAAAAATAAAGCAAATGTATCTCTCAAGAAGACCTCCATACAAAACAACAAATTACGCCATTCATCATCACCTTCCAAACAACCCATGTTAGGATTCTGTGACCCTGTACTCCTATTAGCAGGACAACATCACTTAGTGCCTTCCTAAATGGATTTGACATTTGCAAAAAAAATGATTCATACGCCTGTTTTCTGATCTGCTTCTGGTGCGGTTGAGATTAGGTTAAAGCACTAAAACTAATTTGGGTTAAAAGCAGTGGTTTGTGCAAGAGAGGGGACGACTGTGGTCATGGTTAAAAGAAGAACTACTCGGTTCACATGCTGTGGTCAAGACTGAAAGAAATGAATGTTGACGTTGGTCTTCTCTGTCAAAGTTACGTTTCTTGGGCCATCCAGCGACCTTGACATGCTTCCTAAGAGATTGTGCAACACTAAAACATTGTCATGCTACTCCTGCCTTCGAATAAACAATGGTCAGATTTCACATTGCTGCAAGAAGCCCTTTTTTGGTCAACTTAACAGGTTGTTTTAGCCATTTTGAACAAATGGCCAGTGCTGTTGTTTTTCTGGAGAAGACAGCTGACAGGGTGGAGGCTAATCTAGGCCAAAGAGTGCCAGAGCCAATATGAGATGCTATACAGCTTGAAGCAAAACTGAATAAATCGCCTGCTGTCCCTGAAATGAAATATACATGATGGTTGTTCCTGCTCTATTGGAAGCAAGACTTTCTATCCCTACAGCAACTATCCCACAAACAGACTTACTTACACCTGCATATCCATGGACACAGATGCCCACACAGAAGCATAAACTCCCATGACAAACAAACACTGTTAAAGCACTGCTTCCCTTTCAATCCACTCGTATCTTTCTTGAGGAGGTGCAGCATGCATAGCAGAGCAGAGTGTTGTGTCACAGTCTTCAAAGCCAAACCAGCCCTCCCTCATTTACCGGGTGGAGGGAAGAACTTCAAAGGGTGGCAGAGAAAATGAAAGGGGACACTTTTCATTAAGCCTTGGCGTGAAACTTACCGGGGGTCTGCGAGTGCTCTGAACCAGCCACGGCTCCTTGATATGCTGAATCGCAGAGCGGCAGAGCAGGACAGATTGGAGCGAGGCAGGGAGGGTCAAAGATGGAGAGAGAAACAGAAGAAGATATTGTGAAACTGAAGGGGTACGACACAGAGATACACAGCAGACAAATCAAACCTGCCACTGCCACATTTATGCAAGTCGCATCTAATATTCCCTTTAACCTATTTTTAACAACTGAAGAAAGCCTGTGAAATATAGATGGCACAGAGAAGCCTTGAAGTGTCTCATTAACGCTCTGGCCGTCTAATTGATGTTAGGGAACTTTACCGCCAGGCATGGAGCACTTTCAAGAAAGAGCGGGTCATTTAAAAGGCGCAAAAAAATAGAACGTAAAGACCTAGTTTTTTTTAGTCTGGTGTTGATTCTTTTTCTAATATCAAATTTATATAGAAACTAGAATAACGGGAATAGAAATGTACACTGTGGATGTGGGGGGAAAAGAAGTCGAAATTATCCCCTTGGGCTTTTAAAAAATATATATCTGACTCCAGCAATGACACACGCAATAAGATGGAGGTATGGATGTGTGGTTTAAATTTCATCAAGACAGTGTTAGCACCCTGGGGGAATTAATGAATGACTGTGCCTGTGCAAAACTGAAGTGAAAAACTGAAATTCTCATTTTAGAAATAGATGAATACTGGCTTTCTGAAGCCAATACCAATATTGACATCACCACAGTACACCATTTAATTAAGTATTTCTTATTAGTTATTGGTTGACATACAGTATGCAGATACCAATATATCTGGCCAATATTAGGCTCTACCTAAAGTTTTACATAAATATTTGACAGCCAGTACACTCATTAATATGAAATCAGGTGTGTTAGTTTGTTAGCCGGTCAGCCTGGATTGTGTGTTCAGATCACAGAGGGAATGTTAGTCTTTGTATGTGATTTGGACCACAAGGAAGAGGTTTTGGGGCCCAGGGTGTGTGGAATACTGGTGTCGTGCCAGAACCGGAGCTGAACAAGCAGGCAATGTAACCAGGCCTAACAGCCTCTATGAACATGCCAGAGGTGAGAAGACTGAAGAGGACATTTACAGAGGAAGCTAGGAATATGTAGGTCGTACTGCACTGCGAAAATGGCCTAAAAATCTACATGGTGTTGCTTTAAATGTACCCAAATTCAACTGGATTCATTCTTATTATTCTATATGCCTTAATATATGACTTTTGTTACTTACCCCCTTTCTTGTTGCTATGTAACTGAAATGTAGGAAGCATAGGAAGGAAGGAAGGAAGGAAGGAAGGAAGGGAACAAGGCGACGTCCGATTTTAACGGCTGACTTTTAAAAAAAAATTGAGTTGCCTAGCAACAGTTGAACCACCTGCCAAGGGGATATAAGCACTGCCTGCTCGACCGAGCCGCAAATTCAACTTAAATATTAACAAGCTAACTTCAACAATTTTCATATTTCGTGAGTTATTTCGCTTAATTTCTTGTGCGAAGTGCGCGCGAGGCGGTTGAACCAGCTGCGAAAACTGTTAGGCCCGAGGCGGGCGCGTGCGTCGCCAGTTGTTCACAACAGCTCCCAGAGAGTTTATACACAAGTTAAAAGTTCTGATATCAGGACAGAGACTGGCTGGAGCTGCATATTGTTCCCACGGATTGAACTCCTTTGAATATTTCACTGAACATCCAGCAGCCAGGGGCTTCACTAACAGATGGCCTGGCTGCTGGCCTGCCAGAGAGACCTTACCTTACCTGCAAGAGCAAAGCTGAGTGATGAATATCCCGAGACAGCCCCGACAGCTTCAGCTCACGGTGAGTAAGCTTTGTTGACTTGTTTTAACACTGCTCACATCCTCATCTCTGTGCTTTTGTATGTTTGTCAGCACTGCTGATGCATTGAGGATGTCGTGTCTTGTGCTGTGTTGCTCCTGGCCCTGTAGATTGCTTTCAGTTTGGTCAGTGGTTGCTTTCCTGCTTGGCTGTTGATCTGTCTCTAAGCTTGTCTGTAAACACTGTTGGCCTCGTAGTTCTTTTATGCATGTCAATGAAAAATGATGTATACATATCAAAGATGCACTGTGTTAAACTCTTAGTAATTGCAGTTTACATGTTTGGTTTCTGGCTGTTTTCCATCTGAAATAACTAATTCAATCTGAACAGTTAAAATAAGATTGATTTATGAATATGATAAAGACATTTTATGGCCCCAAAATGAAACATAAGCCATTAAAAGTAAGCTTTGTTGTCTGTTTATATTTAAACCGAGTCACTAGGGGGCAGTGTTATAAATATATACATTCTTGAGTGATGTGTATGAAGGTTAAACTGCCAGTTGTGTCAAATGATGATGATGTTGCTGACTAGTTTTTGAGGAGAGAATACAAGTGTGTACATCACGTGTTTAGAAAAGACTTTATATAGTGGAAATCCTGCAGTGTAAATGCTCTTTGGACTGTGGCCTTTAGTCTTACAGCTTCGATTTCCTTCACTGATGGCCAGTTTGGAGCTTACGACTGACCTCCTGTATTTAATCAGTGTATTGTAAGCCATCTTTGTGTGATCCACGATGTGTACAGAAAAGGTGGAGCTGATATGAGAAGGGGAAACTACTCACAGTTCACCACAAGCGTTCCAAAAGTCATAGCTTCACCCAGGGGATTCTTGGCTACCACTTTATACTCGCCAGCATCATCAGGAGAGCACCTAAAGGTATAGGATTTAAAGTATTTGTGAGAACTGGAAGCAGTTAAAGGTGGAATGGAAATAAAAATCTTAAAATATGCACTTTTATTGCACATTTTATAGCAGTAGAATACTTTACTTTGTTGTGACTGCTCCTAAATGAATCACAAATGTAACACTAAGCTAGAAATGATGCCATTAGACCATAAAGTGTACTGGAGCAGACTTGCAGAACACCACAGTTTCCCTATCTTACCCACAAGTTTCTTAAATATTGCACTTTATTCTCAGTTAATCAATGGAAAGGTTGCACTGTCCACACATGCCCCCAGCTTACACACCCCTGTGTCATATTCATACAGCCGTCTGCAGATTTCTCAGCTATAATTAGGGATAAGAGCTGGAACCTACCTTCTGATCTCCAGTGAGTTAAGACCAAATTTTTGTTGAAGACTGTAATTCCACGGTTGGTCAGACATTCTCAGGGGCTGACCATCCTTGTACCTGAGATAGGAAGTTAGAAATGGTGTGTGTATTAGCCTCAAAGTTGGGGTTTCTTCAAATATCAAAGCTTAGAGAGAACAACAGGCATCACTTGGGTGGCTGATCTCACCCGCTGATTACTTATGCACTTCTTTCACCAATCAAATATTGGTCTGGCTGAATCAGAAACAGCCAGAGGGGGCCTTTGATCTCTCATTCTGTTTTGTGCTGGGCACTGCTGAGGGCAGCCTTTTGCAGCTCATTGGGCTCGATGGGTCCCATATGGGATGGCGAAACCCACCGGCCCTAGGTTATCAGAAACTCAGCTCAGGTTCATGAATACTGAGCACAAACGGTGTATTCATCAGTTAGTCTCTCAGCAGCTCAAGCACCAAGGTCGACAGTTTGGCACGTTGCCTGAATTAACACAGCTAATTTCATATTAATACAGAAGGTGTTATTCAACTCAGGGATCTGCAGTGTCACGACTGCTGTTTTATAGCTCTATATTATCATTTGCATGAGCTGTGTTTATATGTAACTTAACCTACCTCCTTACCTCGCACACCATGTACTTCTACTTATTGCATGATATATTCAATATAGTATTTAAGTGTGTTATTATGGATCAGTTATGATTGAATGATACAATGTAGGGAGACTTTTGACCAATGCTCGCTTTCTCCCTCTCTCAAACCATCGGACATAAACCGATAAAAAGGATACTTCTTCGTGTCAACATTTTGCAGTGTAAATTACAAACCAGACTGGATATATGAAATGAACATAGTCAGGACACAACAGAGTATCAGAGTAGTCAATGATTCCTCAGTTTCAGAGACATTTCAGGCTGACGGTGGGCTTGTCTGATTGGCGGCTGCAGACATTGGGTTGGATCCGCTTGACCTCTCTGCCGCAGGTTGCTGCATTTTTTAGCCACAGCAAAAATATACTACTCCCACTCTGTATGTACCCTAAGATATATCAGGGAGTGTGCATCATTTGTAGTTGTTCACTGAAATGTTACATCTTAGGGCCATGAGAATGTTTCTGCTGTAGCACACTCCAGCCAAGTGAGAAACTAAATTTAAATGGCACCAGTTTTCAATACTACCCGAGCAATGTCATTTAATAGAAACGTCTAGAAAAGTAATCACTGTAGGCCAGTGGAGGATAAAACAATGGAGCACAGACAGAAGTTCTTACCATGTGACCGTTGGGGGTGGACAGCCCTGGATGGTACATGAGAATTTGACCGTCATGCCCTCCCAGACCATGTGGGCCCTCAGAGGGATCGTAAAGTCTGGGGCCTTCTGACTGAGAAGCTCCAGGTACTTCATGTGGGCAGATGCTTTCTTTTCTGCCTGGAGCACAGAGATATCCAGAAAGGCAAAGTTTCAATATGACAAATAAATAGATTTAGCAGATACTATGATCAATATTTCTTCTCTACAGCAATTATCCAAGTGCTGCACAAGTTATTTAAATCAAAATACGAGAAACAAATAAGCTAAGAAAATACAGAAAGGAAAAAAACTTGATTAATCTGATAGTTTGATGTTTAAATATCGCACTAATCAAGAAGTGAAAATGCATATAGTATAATTAGCTTCCATGTGCTAAAGAACATTGATATTTTTATATCAAAGTTGGTTAAACTAGGTCACCAATGTTTGAACAGGTTTTGTTTGCGTGCGGGTAAATGTGGAGAGCAGAGGAAGCAGAACACACAGTCTCAGAACCGATTGGCTATCATCTGATAAAGCTTTAACTTTTTATAAAAAATGATCTGCGTTCATATGCAGATTTCTATTCATAAAAATGATCAGAAATGTGTCATTCCCACATCTCAAGTTGTTGATCGGACTCCAGAATAGGTCTTGGCCTGGATATCTCATCAGTTTTCTGGATATCCGAAGGCTCCGAAAGACAATGAGGCTAAATCTTATAGAATAGCTGATGGCTGACACTGTCAGTTTGTGGTTAAGTTCTCATTCTGAATGTGCATAGACTACAAAAGTGCATGTTATATAATATTTTAAATGAGTGGTTCTATATATATGTGCAGTATAACTATATATATCACTGAGGCCTAAGATTCAGAAAGTTTTCATTCCAATAAATCATCTCCTCTCCTGCTGCGATACCTGAAACTCTTTAACCTTGGCGCTGCAAGGTGAAGAACATAATGAACAGCACAGGTGCATTTCTGTTGACAAAGCTGAATACAAGGCAGTCATTCCCGACAATAAAAGTTGACTTTTACCTGCTTGCGAAGGGCCAGTCTGTCAATGTGTGTGCGTAACACACGCTGGTTCCTGAGCACATCTATCTCCACCTTCTCAACCTCGTTCCCAAACCTGGTCCACTTGTCTCTGTGGTACTCTTCATTGGCAGCCAGAGTTTCCATCAGGATTTCCCTGGTGGAACACAGTGAGTTTTTACAGACATATTAACTTACCAGCAATACAGCAACATTCATATTACCAGTTTGTATACTATGATACTATTTTGAAGTGCACATTTCAGCTGCATGATATGTTTTCAACAAAGAGTGGATGGGAAGTAATTAGCTTCACTTGAAATCAATCCAGAGCTCCGTGTCAGGAGGTGACAGGAATAGAGACAGCAATTCAGACGAAGGTTTAAACATGGTTTGTGGAAACACAAGTCGACCCGTGACAGAAACAAAACAACAATTTTACATTGATTATTTTCATTTTTTGGCACATAAGCATTTCTTTCTGTCCCAGTCCATTTGCTATTTTTATGATATTTGGCACTCAGTCACTGATGGTGTCGGTGGTTTGCTCTGCTCCATTTACACCTCCGTGTCATTTCACATGAGCACCTTTCTGACACACTTTCAAACGTTTTGAGGAGTCGGTGTGTTTTCGGCGGGATATCAAGGCTCGCTGCCGCTGTTGATTCACATCACTGTGAAAAGATGCCGTCGCCGCTGCTCTAAAATCTCTTGCATGATGATGTGCGCCTTCGCCAGCACTCTTTCAGGTGTGGACAGTTCCAATTGTTGCTGTGCGACATCCTTTTATCAAGTTGGCTGTCATGGCGATGGCAGGCAGTGGTGATAGGCTATTCACTCAGAAGACACAAATTTATATCTGTTTTTTACACGGGCACCAAGGTGGCACAGTAAGTAGGGCAAATGTAGTTACTGGGGACAGGCTCAAGGCTCATTTTTGATTTACGCCCTCAGTATACAGAGGTCGTTAAGCAACACAGTGAATCCCCACCAGGTCTATAGCTGCTGAACATATGCTCTGAGCTCATTGTAAAGTCTGTTAAACAAACCACGGACATCACTGAAGCCCTCTGGTCGCCTATACGCGTGTGTACGGCAGGTTGTAGATGTGAATATATTCGCATGTACTTTGCATGGCACATCCTCTTGTGTACATGCAGTTCATCCATATGCATTGAAGTATACGCTCTCCAACATGCATAATTATGAACATTGCTCGCCTTTTAAACGCAGCGTTTTGATACTCCTCTCTCTCATCGCCAGAGGGGTGTGTATCCTGAACTGTCTTTTGATTGACAGTCCCCAGGGCTTAATTATTTGAACACATACTTCACACACAGACACACACACACACATACACACACATATTGCCACAACAGAGAAGACAGAATCTTAAATATTCACAAACACATCTCCGAGCTTCGACGGGCACTTGAGCATGAATGGCCCTACAAATGCTTCTGATAATTCAGTGAAATGCACAAACGGCATGAATATGCAAATAAATCCGTGCACGCATAGAAGCATATGCAAACAAGTATGTACTCACATGGACTTTCTACCACAGGCTGGTTTAGGAAAGTTTGTCTGTCAGTGTTTTTAATCTCTGTGGGCTCAGACTTTAAGCCTTGTGGGAATGAACCACTGGAACGCATGAAGTCAGTGGTTATGAGAGGTTTTATGGCTTAATTATTACTCCAAATGGAAATTTTAAAATTACTCATTGGTGCAAAGACAAACTAGGCATGTATGAGTCAGCTGCATAATTTACATGTTACCCCTAACCATGAGGGGAAGATAATAGAGAAGCTGTTATGTGAATCAGATGGTAATGTGCAACTGGAGCCACACTTGCAACAAGATCTAGCACATTAATTACCACACAAATCAAAACAAATGTCATGCTCCGCTATCTTGCAACACTCAGGCTCTCCAGAAATAGCGTGCCAATCCTTCACTTAACTTCATCCTTCCGTCCTTCCTGGGAGGGAGTCAAGCCTCTCCAGCATCACAATGTTAGATTTCCAGCCCCATCCTAAAATATCCACCCACACCGTGTTCGTCTCAGCACTTGAAGAATTGAGATATGACTGAGAGAAACTGCAGGAGGGGATCGACCTTGCTAATTCAAGAGTTAGAGAGTTTTAACAGGTGGGAAAATCTCAAGGTAAAACAAGACCGATGAATTGGAGCTAAGCACTTCAGCGGCTAGGATAGACGTTGTTGATGAGCTGGAGGGTTGGTGGTAGCATGGGAGAGGGCACCTAATGAGATGCCAAGTTGGCAGGGCTACATCGCTGCAGCTGAGTCTCATTACTGTCAGATGTGTTTTGTCTTTCAAAAAGGGTGTGATTGCACCCTCTGTGACTTCCCCCTTCTTTTCACTCTCCCTCCTTGGCAACTCTATCTTCTAGTATTACCCGTCTTCTCCTTCAGTACCCATTGTGACCTCTGTCCATCCGTCTATTTACTGTTGCCAGCCGAAGCTTCCCCTCAGTGGCTTAAAGAAGAAAATATCTGTTATTTTTAGCACGGACAAAGGAGTCGGCATACATACAGATAAATCCTTTTTGATGTAACAAGAGTCTAATCAATTTCTGGATAGATTGAAGGACAGGATAGAGGTTACCACTAAGCCTCAAAGAGTGAGAAGTGCTATCGAGTCCCAACTACGTGACCCTGACACAGCAGATTGTCCCTACAGTAGAAAAGGGATTTTGGTAAAGCAAACCATGTCACAAGAGGCAACGATCCCCTCGCTTTCTGGACTTAGTGGTGACCTAAACCTCTCTCTATTCTGGGACTTATTTTTAAATGTGTGGCATCATCTCCCTGACAGCTGAGCAGTAATCCTGTACTGGCAATGTGACAAGTCACTTAAAAAGTAAAAGATGGCTCACACATGTCATCAACACAATCCTCTCACATTCTCATTTACTAATAAGTTAAAGACTCTCGGTACTTAAGCCTAACTACCAGTCGTGTACTGTTTTTTTCTGTTCTTTCTCATCTTGATAGTCCTGCCTTGAAAAAACTAAGAGGTTTGTGATTATAGTTTGTCTGCTACAACTTTCTTCCAACAATTATTTTGCTGATGATTATTCTGATTCTGATTCTGATTTCATTTTGTCTGACTAAGGCAGTAATCAGATCAGGCACTATGGCAAAAGCACTGTTTTTTTGGCTGTGTTGATGAAGGCCACAGGTGATGCCCATAATGCAGTGACCTGCAGCAGAGAAGTTGGGCCAGACTCAGCTTTTGGGGAAACACAACCCGATAACAAGCTACGGCAGCCAATCTGACATTCAGACCGGTCAAAGTCGTCCACAGTCAGCCTGAACTGTCACTAAAACTGATCCAGGTGGATTCATGGCCTAAACTATGATACTCTACCTGGGGTGTTCTGGCTTTTGTTCATTTCATGTACCAGCTTCTACATCTGTGTCTGTCTTAAACAGTGACACAAAGAAGTTTCTTTTTGTTTGCTATGTTTTCAATTTTGTCAGATGGAGTCCGCATTGGTTGAGCGACAGTGAATGAGAGTGAGGGAGCACCAGAATGGAGAAAGCCAGTTAATCGATCTCGATTCTATTATTTGATTGTTTCATAGTGATAATCTTCAGCACAAATACACATCAGCCCCCAACACACACTGCCACACACCCCTGTGGTGATTCGCTGCAACGCCTGACAGTCCACGACCAAAATATATTCATATATGTACTGTAATGTAAGACCAAAAACAGCTAATTTGAGAAACTATAAACAGAAAATGTGTGATCGATTTATCTATAGTTGATTCACTGAGGAATTCTATTTATCTATTTTAAAATAGGAATCTATTTTAGGAATCTATGGAGCTCCTTCCTCTTCCCCATCAACACAAAAATACAACTATAAAAGTTCATCTGTATGACTCGGTTGAATAGCTTATTGGCTTTGTGACATCCCAGAGACAGCAAATGGTGGAAGAAGTCCCCAGCTGGCCTTTCACAGAGATCAGTGAAGAAAGAGTCTTGATTTCTGTTGTTTATTGAGTCTCTCTGTTGGCATAAAAGCTCTTGTGCTGTCAGTGTCTTGCAGGGCAAAGCACCAGTGAAACTTGACCCACTCCACATTCTCAAATAAAGTGGAGTGAGGGGATGTGCTGTTGACTGCTGATGGAGAGGCAGTGTTTTATGTTGAGCACAGATCATCCAGGAAGGAAGTCCTCTGGAGGAAAATGGAGGCTTACTTACAGTATTTAGTTCAGCGTGAGAAGAAGAGACTCCTCCACAGTTTCTTTCATTTTGTACCCACAAAAGACGCCGATCCAAAATAAGAAATAAAGATAATGGGCCCAAGCTCAGAGCTGCAGATGGACAAGATTTAGATTTTCCCTGTGGTGCCATTCATTTATTGTGGTGAAGCTTCCTTCCCGGATGATCTGTAAGGATACAACTAATGATCATTTTCTATTATCAGTTAATTTTCTGATAATTTTCTTGATTTAATCATGGAGCTATGTGTGAGAGCTGTAGATAGAGAAGATCTGTTTGCTAGAATATTGGTTGAGTGGTTTTACTTCATTATTTAAGGTTCAAGGAACAGCTTAGTATTTATTAGACAGAAGTGGCTCTTAGGTATGCACAACTGTTACCTATGGACAATGGTAGTGACCCACAATTGGGGTTTTCCAGGTGGAGATGATGCGAGACCATCGTAATGATCAATATTGGGGCCGATTTTAGGCATTTCTTGGTATCACCTGTGCTGTCATGCTAAAATATAAGTTGGGTATTGTCAGGTTTGTGTGCTTTCTGCAGCCAGTATGTAGACTCGACTGGAGATCATCTGCGAGGGAAGAAACTCTGCAGCAACACTGAATAATCGTGAACTGACTGAGCTAACTCTAACAGAGTGATTCATCTGCTCTCTAGAGGGTCGTGTCAAATTAATTTCAGGAGTCTCTCTCTCTGTTGAACTTTCAATCATATCAGATCAATATTTTAAGACGATGATGAACAGTTTTGAACCAGGACCTTGATGATGTGCCAGAATGAATAGGCTGCTATATTAATGAGGCAGATATAAATTACATAACACATCTTTTGCTGCTTTACAAGTATCCAGAACTCAGTGTTGCCAAATCCCCTACATTAGCGAAAACATATTATATTTACATACATGCATATATTGTTAACTGAGATTTTTCAGTACTGCCTTTACTGGCATCCATCCATTTTCCATAGCTGTTTATTATCCTATTGTCCATTGGAGGAGGGGGCGGGATACAACCTCGACAAGTCGCCAGTTTGTGACAGGTCTGACAGAGACAAACAACCATTTACGCTCACATTCACACCCACGCAATGTAGAGTCACTGATTAAGCCATAAACCTGCATGTCTTTGGACTGTGGGAGGAAGCTGGAGTACCTGAAGAAGAACCCACGCAGACACGGGGAGAACTTGAAAACTCCACTCCTCTGGCTGTGATTTCTTGCAGATCCATTTCTAATGGTTTATGAGGGCATTGTGAGCAATGTTGCAAATCAATGAGCAGGGCTGGTTTATGGCAACATAACATTTTTATATGATTCATGCATCAGCGTGATGCGAAACAGGCACTCTTGTCTCATTATTTCACCCATTAACAATTTCTCGATTGATTTTTCCAGAAAAGCTTCTGTCTTGAAATACATATTGATATTGTCATATAATATTACATCCACCCTAGTGAGGAGGCTTTCTATGCGTATCATCCACCCCTCAAGTCTTGTTGATGAACAACAAAAAAACGCCTGGATTTAATATCTTACCATGTCCTGTGGCGGGGGAGGTCGTCCATGTTCAGGATCTCCTTGACGGACATCAGGTCAGCGGGGATGATGGGATAGAAATCAGAGTAGGACGGTTCCTCATCACTGTTGGAAAAAATCCAACCATGCATATCATCAGACGACACAGGACAAAGATAATAAAATAGATATTTTCCCTTGTCATCCTTCACAGTTATTTATTCTGTTGATGTACATTAGCATGCCTATTCGTTTTGTCATGGTCCATGGCACATTATCCAGCCTGACGTTCATCAGATCATTATTCTCCTTTGCCACTAGAAAGCAGCAGTGGCTCTCCTATTCTCTGTCTGAACAGCAGAGGTGGCCATACGTCACAGAGCGCTCCACTAATGCAGGCAAACATGTATATATACATGAGGTTTCATTTATTCAAGCACTCCAGGGGTTTTAAAAACTGGCGACTCTTCTCTTATCTCCCAGCCTGAAAAATGGCTTTAATGGATTTTTTTTTTTGTCTCCTCTTCCTGTGGTGAAGAACTCGCTGGGTAAACAATGACAAACCGAAATCAAAGAAAACAACATAAACTGCAAAGAAGTAGGAGTCCATGAAAGAGAGAGCATCTCTGAAACACAACGACAATATGGTTTGTTGCACTAATACTAATGTCTATCTGTTGTGCTCACATCCCCTGTATGGAAATGTACAGCAGATTGGTCACTGATCAAAGTGTTTAATGCTCATTCAAAAAACGATTTTTGCGAATTTAATTCTCCACCATCTTCCCTTTAACAAGATATAGGAACAGGATATCAATATCAGCTGCACTGGCAAAGAGCAGTCTGTACATATCCAAGGAATTTGACGCCGGTTTTAAGTTGCTCTTTGTGTACTTGCTCACAGTTTCAGTTACAGTGTCAGTACAGGCCGCAGCTTGGTGTTACACGACTGCTGAGCATAAACTGTGTGTTTGTTTTGTATCAGGAATGTGTGGCGCTTCTTTTTAACACCCTTCACTGAACTGATTAATCTAATAGTTGCCTTCCGTGCATATGGGGGTGCAAAGGCTAATCCAGATACCCAAACAAAGCAGCGTATGACCTGTTTTTTTTCTCAGGTGAGAGATATGTTATGACAATCAACAGCTGCTTCTGCGCTGCCATTGTTCCCCTTTTTACCCACTGGTGTGCAAGCACACACTGCTATTGTCTATCGGGAGCTTATATAATCAGGAGGAACCTGAGGCTACTGATGTGAGCACAGGCGAATGGTGACAGTGTGGTGTTTACGGGCTAAAGGGTGTTGGATCTGAGCCAATAGGTTGTACACGGTACAGTGATGATTTGAATGGTTCATCGTCATGCAATCATCTGTGAAGTTCAGTTTTTGTTTTTTTTTTACTCCACAATGCGTCTGTGTCAACTGATGGTGGTTTGTGTTCCAATTCATTGACTGGAGCACAAACATGCAGGTCGGACACACGCGGTTAAGTGAGAAATCCTGCCAGTTGCTCCATCTTTCTGGTGCACGTAGTCCCTCATACGTGAGTCACAATAGGCATATGTGACAAAAGAGACGAAAGCATGAGCTCTCCATTTAAAGCACCGACAATAAACCGGTTGACCTTTCGCTATGCGCACCCCTATAAATGGGAGAGGAGCGTCTGTTGTTGGTGACAAGGTCACCTGAGGCAGTGAAGCTGACAGGCATATTTGTATTAAGACAAACACTAATCTCCTTTATCCAGAGAGGACTGATGTCTTGTCTGTTGAGAGTATATACAACTGCAGTGAGAGGATATTATAAGTTTAAGTGCTTATTTTTAAAGTGCATTGCTGTACAACACAGCTCCGTCCAAAAGGACAAATACAGAAATCTTGGAAAGTTTTCTGCCAGACCTGTATATTTACGCAGGTGTGTATAACACCCCCCCCCCTCCCCTCCAACTACCGTTGCTGCTAACATCTAGCCCCAGGCATTACTTTCAACAAGCCATCTTACAAATGGCAATGCAAATTGACTTGACTTCTCGTTTTCTTTTGTTTGTAGGCTTGGAAATTTCCCCATTTCACGGTGCTCAGCGGACAACTTCTGCTTTTTGTCTTATTTTTCTCTCTCCCTTTGTTTAGGTTCCGTTTGAGTGTGTACTGAGAGGCACGGGCCGTTGAATAATATAGCGCTTGAGCCTGCGCCCGGCAGTATCGCTCGAGTACAGCCCACAGATATGTACACAAAGGCGGCAAACACTCATGGCATGCAAACAGGAACATACACATACATGTGCACCCACGCAAGCAAACAAACACATGGGAAAGAGCTGATAATTCTGCTTTTATGTGTTTACAAACAGGCTTCCTCAAAATATTAACTATGTTTAACTAGGGAATTAAAAAAGAGGGAAATTCATTGTTGTGTGCCTGTCAACAACTTGTACTGAAAATAGTCCTATACCTCTTGTACAAAGGCGAAAAACTAAATTTGTCAGGCAAAACTGTTGTCTCCTTCAGTAGTTTTGTTTTCTAAACCTACCCAGAGGACGCTTTGTTCAACCTAACATGAAGATAAATTTAAGTGTGCCCCCGCTGAGGATGTTCTAAGTATAAGTTTCACATTGCACCTGCTTTGTCTCTCTCACTTCTTTTAACAAAGAGAGATGAACTCTAAGTTTGGCTGAACTAAGCTTGATGGAATAATTGCTTATTTTCATCATCCCCGAGGAGAAAAGGGGTCCAATTCCTTTTTATTCTGCGATGGAGATTGCAGACCCACAGGTTAGCCTAATTTAATAACTCACTGCAGCAGGGGGGCTGTGAAAATGAAGGCAAATTCGACTTGAGACTATTAGGGCAGGACCAGAAGTGATTTTTTTATTAGATCTCACTGGAGTCATCTGGGAGCACTGGTGTGCCTGCTTTTTTTAATTCATAGTATAATCGCATAGGCTTCTATTACATCGCTGATACTTGAGCTGAGTAATAATACATGTAATATCTTAGTCTGCAGCAAACAAGTCGACCTAGAGAAACGTTTTAAACTGAGATGTAAAGAAACAGAACTCTTCTTGGGTTCAGTCAGTAGTTCATCAGCAGTTGTTTGCCCAGGCAAAAAGTTAAAATTTCCATATTTTTTGTGTGTTTGTTTGTCTAAAGACTTCTCATCCATGTTTGGAAAAAGTTGAGATTCAAATTTCATTCTTGACCTTGACATTGTTTTGTCAGCTGCTGTTTACAAGGTCAGGACTTAACTCTGACCTTATCATTTTATCTCAGACCTTTGGAGCCGGTTCGTGCATCACGCTGTGTCATTGCGTTATAGCTTATGTGAGCGGTTTTCCTCTTCTGGCATGCCACATATGGGGTTACACCGAGTCAAGCATATGTCTTAAGGTTAAATCTTAGATTGTTATTGGGACACTGACTTCTCCTCCTTGAGACACAGAGCAGCTGAATGTTTGTGTTCAGGAAAACGGGGACCACTACAGTAACCATGGTCCAAGAATAGCTGTCTCCCTTCCTAGACACAACAGATAGGTAAATAATGTAGAAGCCTCTACAGAGTCAGATAACAAGGGAAAACAAGTAGTAGTGGAGCGAGCCAGAGAGGACCGCTCTTACTGAATTGTGGCAACATCATTTTATGACAAGTGCATTGATAAATCCTTCATTCTCCTTGATCGAGCTTCCATAAACCTTTCAGCATTAGACATCTTGGACTCCTGTGCACTTTCTCTCCATTCTCCACCTGAACAACAACAGTGCATGTTTCTGTGTATTCAGAGCTGCGGAGGCTTAAATGTTTGCCATATTGCATTTCCATTTGCTGCAGTTTATATTTACCTTTCAGGCAGCTGGTTGACTAGAACACCTCTCATTGACTTACTAATATCCATGCTACAGTAACAATGCTAACCACAAAGTAACTGAACCACAACGGCACACAAAGTCATCTTTATTTATTTGTTGGCTTACTCCATGTACTGTAGTAGTGTGTATGCATGGCTGCGTGTGTGTCCTCAGTCCTGAAACTCGTTGCTAGATTGAGCTATAGCAGTGAGACACTGTTGTGTAGGGTTAAGGTGGTTTATGGTTGTGTTGTTATGTAGTGTATCAGGACTTCATCGCCAACCAGAGGCATCTTAATAGAACGATAGACAGTCACGGAGAGGCTCTCGGCGCCATATGTTTCTGAATACTGTATGTGAATTTGTTGCGCTAGCAGCTACCACCCGTGGCCCACAGGGCACACTTGAGTGAATGTACTGTCTCGTTGAGCTCAGAATAACCAGCCCGCCATATGTTTCTCTTTAATAAATATTTAATGTCATCCTGCAACTGTAAAAACAAATCAGCTCTGATCGTTCAGGACAGGTTTGTACACATGGAGCAACATAATAGAAATCAGAATTAGCCACTTTAGTATTTTGAAAAGTTTATATTCACGCCAGAGGCTGTAAAAAATCTTTTTGCAGAACATGTAAATGTTCTCTGCTATCGGTAAAGTGTAGGTTTAGTGCAGAACCATCTTAATTTAATCTATTAATCCCACATCATACTGTTTTTTTTCTAATATTAATACATTTTCTTAGCAGGCCTTAGGTGCCATTTTCCTGATATGAAGTGTAGCGATTTCCCATATTTTGTCTCATTTCAAGAAACTCATTTTTGGAAGATGCCTGCAACGAAAGTACTACACAGCAATAAAACTAAATTATCTCGACTCAGTTTTCCTCTTGTTTTTAATTAAAAATCAGGGTTAAGGGCCGAAATGAGCCTTGATGACTTGTCAGAATTAACATCGTGTGTTCTCTGTGTTGTAATGTTACAGGTGAAACCTTTTTTTAAAGATTATAGAGCTTCTTTTTGGAGCAGCGTTTCCCCAAAGGTGCAGGTGTGTTTGTGGTTAGCAGGCTTACAGTTCAGATTCCCAAACCAGGAAACTATGATTATAGGTGGTACAAATAGATAATGTCAAAGTCACCTTGCTGTTACTGATCTCATGACCCCCCTTCAGAGGGGCCCGACACCTTGGTGGACTAAACTAGTCACTCAATTGAGTGATACTTGCTGTTATGTACTTTTACTTTCTATTTTGAATACAGTACTTTTATTTGTGGTGTATTTTTACACGATCTGAAAACTTCCATTTATCCATCTTTAACTTCCACAACTGATGTCAGGAGATCATGTTCGTACCTGGAAGTGAAGGTTTTCTTCTTGATCTGGGAGGACAGTTGCATGCTGTGAGACATCTGGGATGACTGCTCCTCCTGCTCTCGCCGCATCACCATCCTGGTTTCCATGGTAACCCCCTCAACTGGCACCTGTAAAGGGAGGCGGGGGGAAGCTGGGAGTGAGCATGCAGAGGTGTGTAGGAGGTGATGCCATTCAGAGTCAATGGGAGTTAGTCAGACACTAAAGACACTGTAGCCTTGGCCAGGAACATAACATTTATATATTTGTAAGAAGTCAACAGGCACTTCTGTCTGGAGCTGTGTGTTTCATAATGAGTTGCTGAATGAATGGCCATATTTCATCGTAAAAAACTTCAGCCTTGGCAAGAAACATTACTATTGATGCTGTGTTTTGTATTCATGTGGAGGGCGAGGTGGTAAAGTAATGACTGTTCCATGTTGCGGTGGTCCAGAATTGTTAATAAGGCTCAGGCCTCATCCCGAGAGAGTTATTACTGAGTCCAAATGGTGTGCTAATTGTGTGCAAAATGCTAACTGCACCATTTAGCACTTTGATGTGCGGGGCTGGCAACCCAAAGATACAACAGGATACTATAAATAATCACTGGTCTGAATCAGAATGTGCTGCAATTACGAAGAATCGTGCATCAAACTCATGTTACCGTCCTGACTTCCATTTGCAACGGACTGCCAGACACACCCATCGGGAGTGGGTTTTCAATTCAAAATAGCAATTCTTTAAGACTTTTTGCAAAGTACTGAACTTTTAAAGTAACTTATTCCAAATATTTTCATTGGTTATTCTGCTGATTCATGATATGATTAAAAGATCTATCTCCAAAATGTCAGAAAACAATGATGAATTCAGTCCCATTTCCCAAAGATGAAAGTAAAGTCTACACGGTTTGTCTTAAATTCAATGATGTGCAGACATAAACAGTAGAAAGAATAGACAGCGTATTCGTGGTGTCACCTGTAGATATCTGAAGGGCTGTTGTAAAGTTCAAAATGTGATGGTCTGGCTACCACCATGTTGGGTGCAAGGCATCTGTAACAACACTTACCTGTCAGTCAAAGCAGCCACACTGTTTATTTCTCCATAACTTTAAGCCTTAATATAATTTGAACAGATGAGTTCTATAAAAATTCACCCTCAGTACAGTTGTCATGAACAGGGAAATTAACTATAGAGACCAAAACTGGTTTTTGTACCAGGCTGTCAACATGTTTATTTCTGCTGTGAAGTTGGACATTTTAACATGAGGGCTTATAGAGATTGACTCGTTCTGTAGCCAGCCTCAAGTGGACGTTCAAGGAACTGCAGTTTTTGGCACTTCTGGATTGGAAACCGAGGTTGCCGCTTGGTCGTAAATTCGTCGGAAATAATGTCGTTTTTCCAACAGTTATTTAAGTTTTTTGGTCCTAATGAGTTTTGTATTAATCTACAAATTATTTTAGCTTTAGAAGTAACCCATATCGTCTAATCTGATTTACTTTAATATGAGCATTCATATTTTATGAACACGAGGTCTTTTGTTTTCACATCTTGGTCTTTTCTTGAACTCCTTTGGAATGAAATACTTCAAAACGTCTAAATTATTCTGCATGTCAGGTTTCTCCATTGGAGTCCAGTGTGTTCTTAGTCGTAGATGCAGAGAAAAGGTGTATTTCAGTCATGTTGAATGAATCACCCGTTTGTGGGTCGCAGAGCCACTAATAATTCATCAGTTGAGGTCCGCCATGCTGCTGCCCACACCCTACCCATCATTAATCATGCGGCTGCTCTGGGGAAGTGAATGCAGAACGCACCCAACAAACAGAATCAGGTCGCGTCTGAGTGATCGCTTCATTCACTCAGTCCCAATAGCAACCACCTGTGTTAGCACAATAAACAAGCGTGATGTGTTAGTTCTTCTCATCTCCTTCAATTACACTGTGGAAACCGCAGTGAGTTAGCTATGAAGCTAATAGGCTAGCGGGTGAGCTGATTCCCCTGTTGCTGTTTTTGTGGCCCACAGCTGTGCAAGGAAGGGAGCTCTGTTTGAACACTGTTAATGGAAGGTCGACCTCTGGCACATTAAAATTGATCAGTCTCCACGGGTAGGCCTGGATCCTGGGCCCCAGGAGGGAGCGGAGCTAAAGCAAAGGATTGCTCTTTTCAACACACAGCACAGTTTTCAGTCTCTGGAGTGAACTGAGTGCTCATTTTCCGAGTGTCTGACAATAAAAAAAATATATCAACAGAGGAACTGGGGGGGGGGGGGGGGGGGGGGGGCATGTGATTTACTATCCACTTGTTGAAGGGGAGGGCATTACAGGAGTTTGCTTTATGCCATCTCCAGAGTGTAATTAAAAGCAACATCCATTGAGGCCATCAAAAGATGAGACCATTAAGAGGTTCAACTAGCTGGTGAAACATGAAAAGACTCTCAAGAGAAACAACAAGATTAAAGAAACCTTTCTGACAATACAAAGAAAGAATAACAATTAACGGCATTATGCAGATGTATTGTTGAGGCACGGAGTGTGCATTTTACCCCTGCTTAGTGCAGTGGCTTTATATGTAATAGAGGGTTATCACATGCTCTAATGCGTCTGTAATCTGTCTTGCCATTTGTGCTAGATTTAGGCTGATTAAAGGAAATCCCACTCACGCTTTCTTTAAAGAAGCAGGTGAAGTCCTCTGGGTGTCTGTAGGACAGATATATCCCACTTTCCTTTCTGTCTCTCTACCTGTCTGTCTCTCTCCTTGAAGATCTTGTTCAGTCTTGCTGTCTCACCTCTCAGTGTAACCTCTCACTGTCTGTCTGCGTCTGCCTCACTCTCACTCTCACTCTCTCTATGCCTCCCTTGATGAAGCGGTGAGGGTGACCCTGAACACAAAGTCTCCTTCAGTGCCAAGAATGTGGACGACACAATGCTCCCTCATTCTTAAGTTGGTAAATATAGACCAATGACACCTCCCCTCCCCGCATACAATTTTACACCCCACTCGGTCCTAACCGGACACACAAAACCACCACCGCAGCGCGCACACACACACACACAGATTATTTCCATCAGTCAAATCGATTTACAGACGGCTCCGAGGACAAGCGGCTAAGAGATGACACAAAAGCTCCCTGTACAATAAGACCGAATGACCTGAGCAGCTGAAAGGAACAGCTGGAAGGGCCCCCGGAGAACAACTGGCTGTGGTGGAACTACAAATGTCCGCTCAATAACTGTCACCAAAAGAAATATATATTTACTTGTGCCCTCTCAGCACTATCCCACCTGGGTACAAAGAATCCAAAATTAAAGGCAAGGAATTGACAAGTGGGGGATGCAGAGAGAAAGAGGAGAGAGGAAGTCAACCAGAGCTGGTCTGAGAGTGAGACCCAAACCTTTGGTGCCTCCTTATTAAAAATCTGACCTCGCACTCTGTTTTTAAAAAGGAGGAGGTTAATAATGGTGGAGGCAGCACCTGAGCCTCCCCACCTGGCCCACCGGCTTTTTATTTCTTTATCTGCTCTTTCCGCTTCTTTCCTGCATTGATCCATATTTGGTATAATATTATATTATAACCCACAGGCTAGTAATGTAGCTGTAGAGATGTCTGTGTTGGTTGGTTTCGTCCACAATTAAATATCTCAACCTTCAGATGGATCACCATTAGACATTAGACCAGACTGTCATGTACCCTTCAGGATGAGTTTTAACAATATTGGTGTTCCCAGTTTGTTTGAATCTGTTGCCATCTTCGGGCCAAACTAATAACATATTAATGGTTTTCCCATCAGCCCCAGCTGTAATTTGTAGTAAGAATTGCAAGCACACACAAATGCTAAACGTGCCTCCCTAATTAACATAATACCCAATAAACATCGAAGCGTTTAGATAAAAGCACTACTGCTAGTCTTGTTTGTATATATCATCTACTGTACTATACATTACTGCTATGTGTAATGTGTTTCTTGTTAGTTGTTGTGGTCGTAGTCACTGTATTCGTCTCCATCTGATCCACACATCATCCTCTTTTCTGTATTCTCCTTGTTCTTGCTTCCCATCTCAGTTTACAGTGAACTTTGATTAGCTTCTGGAACATGTCCACTGTTCTCTGTCATTACAACCGTGTGTGTGTGTGAGTGAGTGGTGTCCATTAAGCGCCTCTTTCATTTTCTCTGCAAACAAGAACTTTCAGGAAGCTCATATTTTGTGTGTTTGTGCTGCAAAGTTTTATTTTATTCTTCTGCACAAATAACTCGAAGGAAGCCCAGATTGTATTATAATTATCTGTGTTGTCATGGTTATATGGTTTTGTTTGTGTGTATTTGTGTTCAGTGGTGCTGACTGACAGGGACTAAAAGCACACAGGGGCAATGAGGAACGAATGCATCACTCAAGGCCACTGCATTTCATGGAAGGATGGGAGGGGGGAGGATTATTTATACGCTTTTAGTGGACACACCTGCCTCTGGAATATCAAAACACAATACAAGCTACAGTTGCCAAGCCTCCTCTTCTCTTCATACATCGGCAGTGACTGTCAGACTAAGAATAACTACTGGGACAAAACAGCTGAGGGCCACCTTTATTAGTTCCTCTTCTTTTGGAAGACTGCGCAGCTTCCAGGTCCGCCAGAAGCATCTCATGTCAGTCTCATAGTGGAAACATGCGGCTCTGCTGTGTTTTCTTGAAAGCTCTCAGACAGTTGAACATTTTAAACAGTTTTATGAAGAACTTTCTGAAGTGCTGCCAGGCTCAAAAACTCCACCAGTGCAGCTTTTCTCTGATTTTATTTAGATCACTTATGCAAAGCAATTTAGTTTCACTTTCCCAGAGCACCTGGAGCACGAAATATGTAATTAGTTTGTACATGTAGCAGGTGAAACATGTATGGCAAGCCAACAAGGAATAAATATTTGCCACACAGTTGGAGCTACTTATCGTGTTTTATTAATCATTAATGCTTATTTACAATTCATGCTCGCTCTGTGCTCTTACTTGCATAAATTATGAATAAAAAGCCAGAGTCGGTGTGACGATGTGGCAAACATTTATTCCCTTATGGATGTTTCTGCATTTTATCTGCATGCTCAGATTCAGAGGATATCACACACCCTTAATGTACGGGTTACTGTGGGTAAGACAGACCTTTTGATGCCACTTTGTAGGAAACAAGTGGAAGATGGTGGAAAAACTTGGAGGGGTTGACATCGTATAACTTAGAGTGAAGTATTTTTCTTATTGGGATAAAAAACTGCAGCAATATTGTGTTTGCAGCCAGAGAGAAAAAAGTCTGATCTCATAGCACAGAAAATCCCCACACATCCTATTTAAGATAAGATAAGATAGACTTTAATTAGCACATGACCTCAGTCACCCCCTCAACTCATCCTTCACACAGGATGCAGATGCCTGGTCTGTAAACGGGCACGATATGGCAGGAGTTTTGTGCCGTCGTATCTCTTAACAAAACACCCCAGGAAATTGTGACAAACTCCTGGCCCCGGGGCCCAGACCCACCTTAATCCGGGCCTGACCTGTCGTACCTTTGAGCAAATAAAATGGCAGTCACAGAGGTCTGAGATTGGTAGCCTTTTATTGTTACACTGCATATAATATGCCTGAAAATACTGTTAATAATGTTGGTTTAGTAGAAAAATAGTTATGTATCTACAAAATATTTGCATGCTCATTCTCCACATTCCTCTTGGTGCTTAACAGCCATCTGTCAGTTCTAAGACTGAAGTGATCATTGTTCCACAGGGAATTGTCTCTAAATATAATGAAAGTTTCTTTACATCTTCCCACCTACCAGTGATTGGGTCCAGAATAGACCTTAATGGACACCAAAGTCTCCTGGATGATCCATCATTTCCTGGCCAGCCTTGACAGCTGTTTTCATGCCTTTTTTCTAATCAAGGACCCATTAAAAGCTCATTAGAATGCAAGAGAGGAAAGGGAGGGGGCGAAGTGATTGCATCCAATTACATGCAGACTTCAATTCATCAAGTGATTTTGTCTGGGAGAGTGGTTGGTGCCTTTTCAATGGGCTTGGCAGAAAAAAAGGGGGCTGCTTGTTGTGATTCACTTACGCCACATCAAAGTGGAAAAGTAAAATGAAGTCTGATGCGCAGGTCAGAGTTTTTTTAATACCTGCACCCACACGTCCAGTTATGTGAGCCAATTTGCACTACCCAACCTGCAAAAAAACTGCATTAATCAATGAACTGAACCTGCCACAACCCACAAACTGCAAACTTTATGAACTGTAGTAGCACAAGTTACAGCTGAGTGAGATAGGAGAAGTAGGACTATTGCACACAATGTTCCTGTAAGCCATTTATACTCAAAACACTGCTCTTTGAACCTGAACCCTTAACGCCACCTGAACTGGTAGCACGTTCCACCAATGGGGAACAACAGACGGAAAAAAAATTGTATTGTCCTGAGTGTATGGCCAGGTGCCGTTCATTGGAGGAGGTCACACTTGCCCGTAGTAAGAGTACTCAAGTAGGTGGGTACAGAACTGTAGTTTGTCGACTGCTACAGGTATCCAGTGCAGCACGATGTGCAGTGGGGTAACATGTTCTTTTGGGTTGATTAAAGACCAGGTGCGTCGTCACGCCCTAGATCAGGTCCATCAGGAAGGCGTTACAGTAATCAGCAGTAAAATGCTAAACAAGCTATTGTCAGTCCGTCCACACCCAGAAGTAACAGCTCCTAAAGATCTACCTCTCAGGTTTCACAGCCTCTGTAGTTCCCCCTTGACACTTTTTTTTCTCCATTATTTCTTGAGAGTAAATGGGGAGACGTCCTGAAGTAACTTCAAGGTGCCATATCAGACTTGGAGTTCAGAGTACAGATTCATTAGAGGCTTGCATACATTTCAATAGACCCTTTTAACTCTTATCAGAAAAGTTAAGTTTACGAAAAAGATTGCTATCGCCAGGATGTGAGTGTTGGGTGATAGTTCTATGACTAAGACATCTAAACTTATCCTTGTTAAGTTCTCTCAGCATCTTCAAACATTTTCTGATCGGGCCTAATTTCTTCAAAGGAGTTATTTTTTTCTTGGCTCTATCTCACCATGCTGCTTTGCCTTAAATGTAGATAGTGAATATATTAGGCAATCAGAACTCTATAACCCAAAATAGCCTTCTGGAACACGGCGTTAGAGTTTAAACCTCAAAGGAGCCATTAAACGTTAATGTGAATCTCTATCAGTTCACCGTATCAAGAAAATTCAAGGCTATGTATCAGGTTTTAGGAGCACATTGCAGTGTTTTTTATTCGGAGGGAAGTATGCAACTACCTCATATCTATATGCATATCTGATATCTTTTGACCCAACATTTAACTTTTCCTGAAATAAGTATTTCCGTGTACAAGAGTCAAAGATGGTTCTCTCAAATGTATGCCTCAGCACTAGAGATGACTTAAGTAGCCATCAATGTAATCCATTGATTCAGGGCAGGCACACGCACTATGTTGTAATTGGAATTCAATTTGTGCAGCAGCATTGGGTTCATCCAAACTGCTCTTTCCCTTTTCCAAAGGTCTATCATGCCTGTGGCACTCAAGAGGGGTTTGCCCTGCAATCTCTCATTCGATCTTCGAGGGACTTGGAGGGTTGAAAGAAGAGACAGGTTTCTGGCAGACTGAAAGAAAAGAACCTGTCAGTACTGCCAGCCAGGCAAAGACATACATCCAAAGACGAGTCAGATGGATAGATAGGAGCAGGGTGCAAAGCTGGACAACACGCCCTGTGCCATGTCTTGCTTTTTCAAACACACCTGAAATCCCTCTCACCATGAAAACACCCTCTCCTTCTCCCTGCTGTGAGTTGTCTGGATGATTGGCTATATGTTAGAATCCTTTTTTCTTTCCCAGGTTCACTCCTCTGTGCCGTTTCATGTCCTGTTTGATTTACTTGGAGTTAGTTGTCCTACATTTTTTTTCTTGACTGGATCTAACTCAGTTTCTTTGTGTCTCAACCTCCCACATACTCCCACTAACAAGAGCCGTTTCACATATTCATTTCGTGGCAGCTTTTTTTTTTTTATGTGTGACTTAACCGTAACAGTGAACTTTGCTGGTGCGTTGCCAGCTCTGGCTCTCTGCTCATGTTAAATCATTATTTACAGTGCCTACTTTTTCCTCTGCTCCTCTATCAGCACCGTTCTCACTACAAGCAGCACAGGGCCCACTCATATGTCAAGGGCAGCATAGCCGACTTGATCTCAAATAGCAGAACAGAAGCATCATGTTCATTGACATGGTTGAGCTTTGATGAAGAGAGGGTCACTGAATGCCTCGTGGCTCTGAGATATAACATGCAGCTTTCTTGGACTGGTTTACACTGGTTTGCTCAGAACAACATAGCGAAATTTAGTAGCAGCCCCCAAACAACATCCACCTCTGCTGTTCCTGTTTTCCTGAGCAGAAATGTGTCTGCCATGTCTCTGCTCCTGTAAAAAATACAAAGCAAGCACTGAACAAAGAATCCCTCATAGGATGGCTGCCCAATCCTTGTAGACCTGTCTTTAATGTTGACATGGCAGCACACTATACAGATTAAAAGTTTAATTTCCTTTTTTTTAAAGAAAGAATTAACCAATGAAGGTTGAATCACCAGGCAATACTAGTGCTTAGTGTGTTCCCATGTTATGCAATCGTCTTGGATATAAGTTATTTTCTGCAACTGGCCACAAATCATGAGCTTTTGACATGTTCATAATGCTAAAGTCTGCTACAGGATGTGGTCATTACATTTTATTCACCATGTAGACATCTGGCATTTAGCTACTCAGACATAGTGTACTCGGCATCTGTTGATACCGAATCAATCCAATACTCTAAATGTTGTTTAAATATCTGAGACGTTGAAACTCATTGCACGCCATTTTTAACAAATTACTTACTCAACTTCCTGGATTCAAAAAGGTTTGGAAGCTGTAACTGAAAGGTGACACCTCCGAATTGATAGAAGATGAATAGAAGCGATACTGTATCGATCCCTCGAGGGGAATTTCTTTTTTCACTCAAGTTTTTACATTCATTTTACCTGAAATACAACCATGCACACACACAAAGGGCTCATAGACATGCAAATATGGAGAGATAGCAGCCACACATAGCGGTGCCCTGGGAGCAGTTAGGGGTTCAAAGGCCCCTCGGCAGTGCCCAGGAGGTGGCACCTCGCCAGCTACCAGTCCACCCTCCATACTTTGGTCCGTGCTGGACTTGAACCGGCTGTCAGGTTCCCAAGCCAGATCCCTATAGACTGAGCCACTGTCGACCATGTCTCACTTTGTTGTTGGAGTTGTTGGACTACAAAAACACTTACAGTGTGGTAGTACAACCAAACATTAACATGCCGTGAGTGAATTAATGGCGGCGTGTTAGTGCCAGCTAAGAGACTTTATTCTGGCTGATACGATCAATGCAAATGTGCACAAATTGGCCTTGATACTGGTCCTAATGACTCTCTTGGGACGTGTCTATTAAACGATATGGAAATACAATAGCAGGCAGACCGTTTTCAAAAAGCGACAATGTAATGCTATTTGATATTCTACGCATAGCTTCCTCTTTAATTGTGATTTGTCACATCAAAGCTTTAAAATGAGGTATATCTGTGAGCTACTTCCGTGTGACTATATAGGTCAGGCTTGCACTGTAAAATATCCCATTAAGATATCTGGTGGCAGCTGAATAACCAGGCACACAATGGGCATTAAACCAGAGATCCACCCAAGGCTTATATTATTCCTTGAAAACATCCCATGGATGCAGATAGCTGCATCATTTCCTTCTCTGTGTTGGAGAGTTAAATGGGAGGATCATTTTCCTTTCTAGCTTCTCAGAAAAGAAAGCAAAGGTAAATCCCCTTCCAGGTTACCTAAGCTCCTCTGTGTTTTTTAGATTTTTTCCACACCAGTTTCAAAATTGGTGTCATCTTACCTTGCAAACTCTGCAAACATACATTATAGAGCATGATATAAAGAAAAGCATTTTAAAATTTTTTTCCATCCGTCCAGTTTTCCACATAAAAAGACAATGTTACACTCAGTAATTTAACAGCAGACTGCTCATTAAAACAACTAATTGGTGAACTTCAGGTCAGTTCTGCAGATTTGTACTGTGTGAACACGCAGGCAGAAACACGGAAACACAAATCCTTTTTTTTCTGTCTTCAAAAAAACACACATTACTTAACAGCAGGCTGTTGAATAGTTTACTTTGAATCCTTTGCACGACCCAGCTGACCTTTTTATTGCCCGAGACAGTGAAGACGTACAGTATGCAGCAAGCTGCCTTTTTAAACCCACCACTTTTTATACAGAGTGGTGAGTGTCAGAGTTCAAAGTACTTTTCCAAGCTTGCCCAACCAAGCCAATAAAAACACACACACATACGTGAGTCTTGACATTTTTTTTATTGCTGTAGTTACGGTATCCGTTTCAATGTCAGGTTTGTTAATATTCATTTTACAGAATATCAGTAACTCAAATAATTGGACTGCTGTAGTAGAAGAAGTACAATGTTGGGTCATTTCTTTGTAATCCAACTCAACCTTTCCAAAAGAAACATCAAGTAGAAATTCATACAAACTAAAACAACGTTTCAACTATGTTACATTCATTCATTAACATTTATTCACGTACATACATTTGTCCACAATACAGTACAATACATCTTTATTCTATCTCTACAATGTGTCCATACCTGCGTCTTTACTTTACAGCCGACTATAAAAGATTGCGCTCATGCTATTAAAAATCTAGCCGTTATCAGCATGGCTCAGGTTGCACCATGACCCCACCTTCTAATATATTTTACACGCTACATTTTCTTCCCCTGAAAGAAGAGCAAACAGTGAAGAGAACAAAATGAGTTCATGAGCTTTGTGAGTCAGAAGAATATAAATCCATGCATTTCTCTCTTTATGTACAGATACAATCATTCACACATCCTTCATACAACACTGATAATACTGAAACATGTTGGCGAGTGTTGGAAATCAGTCATTTTACTCCCATTTAAAAGCATGACAATAGGTGTTGGACTGTGTTTAACGCTTTTTACAGCCACAAGGCCAATCAGGCTTATTTTCATATCTAATCTTTAAGGTCCACATTGTAATCTAAAAATGACCAGATTGGGTTTGTGTATTTAGGGAGTGTAATAAGTTGCAATAATGTGTTGTCATAGTCACGGATCACGTACGCACTTGCTGAGTTGGTTGTTGTTTATTCTGCCTTTTTTTTTTTTTTTTTTTTTAATAGAGAAAGCGTCAAACCATTTCCTTTATCCAGCTGCAGGTGTGCACTTAACACTTAATTCAAGTTGTCAGACTGAATAAAATTTCAGGAAAGGAATTTAAACTACATTTCAAACCACTTCAAGTACAAACACGACTGGTGTGATCATGTGGTTTTCAAATAAATCAGATTTGGGCTGTCTGACCTCAGCTTTAGAGTATCATGACAATGTGAAAATAATATTGCTGATGTGGAATACACTGAGACACCTTTAACTTTGTAGTAGTTGCTATATTCCCTTTGCTGCTTATGATACATTTACACAAAACAGACACTCATCTACACCAAGAGGAAAAGAGGAGGTTAAATCCAGAATAGATACCAACTGTGGAAAATGTTAACTCTGAGTTAACCACATTTTAACCACAATTTATAGATACAAATTCTGTTTATTAAAGTGTTTCTTAAACATAAAAAAGTGAACCAGGACTGTACAATGATTTCTTCAAACGTAAACTCACAGTATAAGATAGATTTTTTATTTATTTTTTTAAACTTTTCACAAAGTTAGATTAATAAATAAATCCAGATTTCCAGCATGGCATAATATATCACATCTAGGTATAAACTGTGTTTTAACGTACAGCTGTGGTTGTTGAGTATGACTAGAAGTCTTTGAGTAATTCTTCGTCACCAAAGCACCTGTCGGAGCTCCATGTGAGAGGAAAACAAATGTCTTAAAGAAGAGGATAATTATTCCTGAATTTGTACCACCCAATGTCCCAGAAAGATTCTGTCCTCTCCACCTCTATCTTCCTCTACCTCACCTTCCTGCTTCATAGTGGGAGCAGTCCAGGTGCAAGGATAGTTTGTCCTTCTGTATTCACAGCTGTCTTTAGATATATCTCCAAGGGTCGCAGGCATCCAGTTTTGTTTGTAACCTGAGTCAAATACGGCATCGCTAGATTGTGTTGTCTGACGTCCCTGCTGTAAATAGGAAACGACTGGTTGAGACGGGCAGTAATTGGTGTTGCAGTACGCTTGTATTGGTGTGTTTACAGTACTATCATCACAACCAGAGTCTGAACACTCTGAGCCATCAAAGCTCTGCAAGGATGCCAGCAATGGCCCGTCCGGCATGGAGACTATGAGGTCCGATAAAAGGGGTTTTCTCTCTGCATTATCGGTGCTGCTCCCAAAATGACCAGCGAACAAAGGCAACACGAGTTGTCCGTTAGGGTCGCGCACTGCATGCACCAACAGTGGCTTGTATTGATCAGTGTTGCAAGGGTCCGGAACAGGTGAAGTTGTCAGCTTTGGGCTTATTCCACCTTTATTCCATTTTTCTCCACCGGAAGACGACGGTGAGTTTCTGTTTTCTCTGGCTTTAATGGTAAGCTGCTGAAAGTCTTTCTCTTCAGCTGGAACATGGACAACCACTGAGCTGTACATGTCGGAGGACTGAGCGCTTGTGGCCTCAGGGTTTGGACTTGGACTTTGTGTACCTGTGTCCACAGAGGAGCCGGAGCTGCCAGGCCAGGGGATGTCCTGGGGAGAATAACAATCACTCCTTAATGAGGGCACATTTGGCGGTATTCGGATCTTTGCATAAACTGTTTGAGTGCAGATCTCCAGTTTGGAAATGACGCGATTCTCATCTGGTGACTGCAGTATTCTGGGTGTGGTGTTGGAAGTGGGTATCTGTTTTGAAAACGAGGAAGACAGAGCCATTTAAAGTCAAACCGGTGCTTGTTTTTGTAGATGAATGAGCAGCTTTTCATTTGATTTGAACATAAACAATGAACATGAAACAAAGATGATGATTTAAAAACTAAACACTAAGAGCAAGGCCGCACTGCATTCGTCCTCACTGAAAGCGCCATTGTCACTGCAGCATTCTTTCACTCCACTGAAATAACATCCCACAATGCTTCAGTCTCTTAAATTACGTTCAGGCGTCCGTGCCACATAAACACTGTGAATGTTTGTACAGTAATTAATTTGCCAAAGGGCCTGACTTTCCAGTGAAGCGACATTTCCTCATCACGACCTAGACACGCCAAAGAACACCGCAGAAAGAATAGTCTTACCAATCTCGGTGGCATGCTCTTTTCCTTTCCACCCTTCACGTAGTTGCACATACACACGACTGCCGCTATGACCAAGGCCACCAGGAGAGCAGCACTAATGAGATGCCATGGCAAAATCATCAAAGGATCACCTGAGGGGGAAGAGAGTTGGTGTCATAAACTCATCTGGAAAGAAACAACAGCATCTGTAAAATCAGATAACCTCAAGCACTTTAAATCAGCGAGTTAGAAAAATTCCCAGTGTGACGCACAAGCTAGGCATGCCTGTGACCGAGAACTAGTGAACACAACATCTTCCTGCATGCACCAATGCATAAGTGCTTCTCGGAAATGCCGGTTATGCAGGTTATCTTGACAGAAATCTATCCAGCAATTTATAGGAGTGGATTTCCCACTCCAGAAATAGGATGGTTATGTCAGCGGGTGAATTCTGAAAGTTGTAATTGTTTGTGCACCTGTAGGTAAAGTATAATGTTGGCCTGTAGTTGTCTACATTCCTTAATGTAGGTTTAGCAATAGAGATTAAACACAGAGGCAAGATAAGGTGTCACCTTTGCAAATAGACTGTGTAATCTAATCTCCTGTCTCATCAGTCTGACAGCAAAGTAGGAGGGAGAGGCCACTGGCCAAGCATTTGTCTTGTCATTCAACAGTTAACAAGAGTATTTTAAGAGGCATGGATTCACAGTGTGTACAGTTTACCCTATACCAATATTTTCCATTTCATTTCCGAACCAGCATCTCTCTAATTTTCTGTTTACGTGATATGTTTTGAATTGAAGCTTGTTGCAGACGTAGGCTGTGATTTATAACAAACCGAGTTGATTTATTACTAAACACTACATTGTTTCCAAGTGGCTGCAATCACTTGAAGAGATGAGCGCAGCCTACTTGAAATAAAACGTAGAAAACGCAACATTCATTCATTCTCGCGTTTTCTCCAAAGCAGGTCCTCGAAAGTTCCTCCGCAGCATGTTGAGTGTCACACTGTTGCCTCAAGTCAAATAAGGTTTTTGTAAATATTATAAAGGATAAATTTTCTCCCTTCAGGCAAGGTTTTAGGAATGCACATGAAGTTGTTGATTAACTTATTGATTCAAAATTCCTAGCGAATGAATAACACACCTTTTTATTAACAAGTAAATCAACCACACCTGAAATTTCTATGAAATATTGGGAACATCGTATGCTGGTAAACACTTCTTTAGCAACTATAGCCCAGTCTGTCCTCACCTGGCAGCGTGATACAGAAGGAGGCATTCTCACTCCCTGAGCGACCCCATTCAGATTCAGGCTTATAGACCACGTAGCCGCAGTACTCTGTTCCGTTGTTCTTCAAGTTGATAACGAACTGACCAATTGTGTTTTCTTCGTCCTGCACACACACAGTAGATCATATAGATGATAAATAAAGAGTTTAGTTTACTGCAATCCAGAAACATTTCAGCTCAATGACAAATAAAAAGACTTAAGACATGACCTTGACATGTGGTGCTATTGTTTTAAAATATTGAAGATTAGATATATTTTATTGCCCCTGAAGATGAATTAGGCTTGGGCAATAGTGTTAAACATGGAAACAAAAACATAAGAGTACTGCAGTACCCCAGCAACACAATAATAAATTACAAACAATAAATACGGACCTGTAAAATATTAAACATGTCTTGTGAGATAAGATACAAAAATATAGACGTTATATAAATGAAGAATGAACCATATTAACCATCATGTTTTCTCATATCACACAACCTTAATGGGGAAACATAATAACCATTTTTTCTGTTTTTCTATCCTTTTATTTTGGAATTTAGAAAATATTAATCTGTAAGCTGTAGCTGGTTCCAATCATGTGATCGCTTGTGTGATACTATGACTCACTTTACACTGTCAGCTCTATTGTTTGAATGGAGACTCACCTGTGCAGCCCACTTTGGGTGTGTGATCTTTAAGATATAGACGGCTACAGATTTGGACGGCCCATTTTTACTGTTGTTGATGATGTCTGCTATGGAGACCCTTTTTGGCCCCAAAGGCAGGGTGACGTTGACGTGTAAGGACGACACCGTTGTGTGCAGAGATAAGGTGGGTGCACCCAGGATAGCTGCAGGGACAAAGAAAGGTGAATGTTGCGACAGAATACATCTGGCTTGTTAACAAAGAATTGCATGAATGAGAGTGAAGATTCTTACTTTCTGCTATAGGTTTAAATCTATTGGTCCGGCCGTAACAGGTCGCATTGACGAACACCTGAGCATAGTAGTGAACATCATGAACTGATGGCGTTTCTTCAGTCAGGTCACAGGACAAAGCTTTAATGCTCTGACATCCTTTTTTTATCTGGAATTGCTGCCCCTCAGCATCACTGTAGGAAGTGCAGCACAATAGGTGAACATGGAGGTGTATTACTATAGACAATCCTCATCAAACAAAGACTTCTGACAACCTAAGGTCATCCTGACCACGCCATTCATCATTCGGACACATAGTGCCTTTTTGAAGGAGACAAATGGCAGCATTTTGTTTTAACAGGGAGCTCGTATTGAGCCGACATAGTTAAACCATTCTTCCCCCGCAGCCGATTTGATGCTCAAAGACACTCCAGCAATTCCAGGTGACTCTGGCTGGGATAAAAGTCAGTAGGATCGGGGGTGGCACTTGACATTTGTCTGGGAGACTGCGTCGTCTGAGTAATTAGACAATGACATTTTCCACTTTGTCGAGAATATTTGTAGAGATGAGTAAAAAAAGAAGAAAGAATAAAATTCTACTTAGAAGTCATGAAAGTGCACTATGAGCATTCGTTCTGTTTTCAATGAAGAGAGCAGAGTGCAGTCCATACTAATGTCTGGCAACGGGCCTGCTCTTGAGTGTTGCCTCCAAGCCATTGACAGTTGAACCCAAGCAACAGCATGATACACTTCAGTAACTGCACGATAGTGTTGAGAAATACATTTATAGAGCCACTGGACATTTCTAGAAGAGATGGGGATAAGAGGCTGCAAAGGAAAGCCCATGGAAGGCGCCTAATTGTTTCCACACAAGATACAATTCCAACATCCTGAAGGATAAGTAATTCCCTTAAATCAATCAAGACAAAAGGGATCTGTAAATTTGGTGTGCTAATGCAGTGGTCAGAAATGACAACCTCTTGGTACGTTAAGACATGTCAAGATATGTCCGTCACGTCATACGATGTCCACAATCTTAGATCTGGAATCTGAAAAAACCACAACAATAGACCGGATATAAGAGACACAGCTCAGGTGTCATCGTCTCTCATTCCACTTAGATAAGCCTAGGCGCGCTTTAAACTACGACTTTAGCAGTAGGATCAATAAATTGTTGCTTTTGATGTTTTCATAGGATTTGTTGACAGTAGCATGAGATATCAACAAAAAACTATATATACAATATGTGCTGGGTTTGAGTTTCGTCCAGTATGTTTGCACACAGTATATTTTTATATAGAGACAAGCACAGACCATCTGGTGACCGGGGTTGTGCTCATCTAATTTGTTACAAGTCCATATTACACTGAAACTGTGAGTGTGAGTGTTTACCCTGCAAACACAATGGAAGTAAAGGTGTAATAATAATAATAATAATAATAATAATCACTCTGGATCTTACCTCTTGTATTGGACACTATACAAGTAGCTGACGTTTTCCCCAGGGACGGCAGGCTCTGCAGGGGCCCAGTGGAGTATGTTGTTAAAGTTCCTGGAGACAAAATACACTTTCCCATTGTTGGTTGAAAGGCAGCCTGTCCGGGAGAAAAAGAGCAAAGTCTATGTGAGTCATTTTATGGCAGATGTGTGTGATTGCTCTTGTTCAGCCTGGTTTATTTTCAGAAGATCCTGATTAAAGTACATTTACTTTTGAATGTTTTTGTTGTTTTCAGAGCTGTAGACAGCCAGTAGTACTCTGGTTATTCTGTCTTTTATCTATGTTGCAGCCCAAACATTCAATCACAGCATATCCTGTAAAGCTGTTCGATCCCCAGCATCCTCAGTGCTCCCCTATATATTAGGCCCTTAGAGAGGCACAGTCACTCAATTTTTATAGTATAGCTGCTCTGGCTTGGAAAACACAGCACACACACAGACTGGATCCAGCACCGCACAGAGATTGTGTAAGATGGACTTTGTGTCCGCCTGCCGCTGAAACTGAAAACCGTGCTTTGTTCCACGTTTTTGCCCGTCATATCTTTCCTACAAGGAAATAACCGCCATCTCTTGGACTGACTTTGAAGGGTTACAGAAAACCATCCTTTATCGTGAGAGGAATAACTACACCACCATTTTCATGCTGCTGAGCCACACACCATAGTTAGTGATTTACCATATAGCATATTAGGGTTTAATATTATAGCCGAGGTAGTTTATTGAAGATGTGACAGACAAAAGGTTGACAATTACACGCAGGGTAGTCCATTCAAAATTTGCATTTTTATAAGCTGCACAATGATCTAGTCAATAGTACATCAGCCAGAGTCTGAAATGAAATAACATTTTCCATCGATCACTATCATTTAAACTGACCAAAGTCCTCATCGTGTTCTGGGACTCATCATTTCTTTTCAAATGAGAGAGAATCACTCTCTGTCAAGTGTATTACGAGGCTTTATTGCATTGGTCTTATTATTTACTCCTCTTATTAGGGCTACTTTGCTGAAAGAATGGCACATTAAACATTTGACTGCCTGTAATCAACAAAACGGAGATCCATGTTAGCTCCTCTGTACTCACCATAGCAGAACAGGAGGAGGATGATGAGCTTCATAGACCACATAGTCACTGAGTATGTGGTCTAAAAAGAAAAAATGCCAGGGTCCTCTACAGTGAAGCTGCTGCTGCCGCTAGGTTGTGTGTTCTAAACCAAAACAACATATAATACACACCGCAGGAAAAACAAAATACTAATACAACTCGGACAGTACTCCTAATCACAGGAATCCTTCCAAACAAAACCAGAATCAGTGTTGAAAGGTCTGTAAAATATTAGATGTCATAGGTTTCAGTGCATTTTCCTCCTTCCGCTCCTCAGTCATTTCAGCTTTATGGGAAAGGAGTGCCTTTACTCAGGTGTACAGGTGTACTTTGGCATATGTTATCACTTTGTTCCTGTTTTTCTGCTTACTGTATGATCCGCCCTCTCTCTCTCTCTCTCGCTCTTTCTCTCTCTCTCTCTCTCTCTCTCTCGAGGTGAACTTCCCTTTTCCTCCTCCTCCTCCCTTTGACACCTTGAGTCAGTCTCTCGGCTTGTCTTTCAGGTTATTTCGGCCGTCTACGGTTTACTGGAAATGACGACTTGAGACAGAAAGTGAAAGAACATGATTGAATGGACGACGTTTGAGAGATGTGTATCTGGTTCATAGGTCGCATTACATGAAGGCTGAAACAACAGCCCAATGTTGGCTTAGGTTTTAGCACACATTTTAGGTAATGTGCAAGCAAGCAGCTTAATGAATAAAAGAATGAATCATTATGTAATTTATGTTTAATTTAAGGCCTGTCTCATGTTTATACGAAGTATGATCATACAGTTTTTGCAGTTATAGTAGTGCAGATTCTCCGACTTTGACGTCTACTACGACAAGTAGTTTTTGTAATTATTTTTGCAATATTACAACTTCATGTCAGATTAAGTTCATTCATACCAGTATTTATCTCATTTTCCATATAGATCAGGTCTACTTTATATAATATTATTTACAGGGACACAACAATTTCCACTATGGGCAAGCAGTTTGGTAATGATAGCAAGAGCAGGCAGGCAGAATCCAGCTTACTGGTGTGCAGCCATCTGCCATGACCGGTTGAGCTAAAGAGGGAGAGATGGGGCCAAAATGGGAGAAGTATGATCTCTGATCCTCGTTCCTGTCAATACATGTTCTGCCGAGTACTGAGGGGGTTTTTAGGGCAGCCTAAGAACAATGAGCTGCTATAATCCAGTCGAGAAGTAATAAATGCGTATCTCTTTGAGCCAGGATGACGCCTGATTTTTGCAAATTTATGTAGATGAGAAAAGAAAAAAAGTCAGTCCTTGAAGTTTGTTTTACGTAGATGTTAAAAGAGATATCCTGCCTGTGTAGAAATATAAAAATGAAATGTAGCAAACTCTCTTACAGCACAAGAGTTACAAGGCTGTCAAACTTTGAGCACTTCTCACGGACGTGTTGACTTTTGAGCTGCCAGGAAACACACAGGTAGTTCCTAATAAATGAATGACTTTTTCATTTAATTAATCCAATTCATCTAAATAAGCGGCCATACATTCCAGAGGCCTGATGACGTGAAAGGAATGCAGCTTTTACTAACGCACTTAGATACACCCATATCAGGCGTTCATACTGTCACAGCCTGGTTTAAACTCTCTAATTACAGGCAGCTTCTTTAACATTACACCACGCTACATGAATACAACTGGACATATTGCACATGTATAATATTACACACATATGACATCAGGTTTGTTTGGCTGCTGTTCAAAAAATCCTGACATGTTGACAGGTATAAATTTCAGCCCGGTTCATCTGCACTGAAAGCAGCTGCTGACATGATCGGCACAGTGAAATGAATGAATTAGATGCCTGCCGGCTCACTTGTTGCGCCCTGTTTTTGGATTTAAAATAAATAAATAAATAAAGCTAAACCCTTTAAATGTAAATGACTAAATTAAATGTTTAATTGGTTTAACCCACAATACTGTAACTCCCCCCTATGGGTAAACAAACTAATGACATTAAAGTATTTTGTGCCTCTATAACGTTGGAGTCTAATCGAATTTAAAATTTAGCAAAGCAGCAAGTTCCCAGAGATTAAATTTAGGAGAGTTAGACATTTTTAAATGATTTAAGTTGGATTTAGATCTTAAATCACCCTAGTTTCCCTGAGAGAGTTTGCTTGTTTGTTTTCTTGTGTTTGAAAAAGCAATACTAATATCATTTTCTGACTTGTAACCTTCACTATTACCTGCTTTAATGGAATTGGATTTTAAATGATATTTTGTTAGGGCAGCGGTTTGCTCATAAATTATGCATACTCTTTGAATCATTTGCAAAATCAGGACTGGCCACTTAAGTAAATGTCATTCTTTAGTTTTCTCTTCTTTTTTTACACTCTCTTTGAAAAATATAGTCCAAACTGTTCTTGCATCTGTCAATAATCTATGTCCACTGGTGAATTTAGACAGATGGCAGCATTACCTGTCTGTCTATATAATAACTCCCCAGAATATATTAAATGATAATACTATGACTTTTTTAGTGCCTGGTGGAGTTGACAGAAAATTATTAATCAGTGGGAGGCTGGTCCATTACATGGATTAATAGCCACAAATTTCATCTTTTAAAATATGTTTTGCCAGCATAATTGAAGCAAAATAAATAAATTAGGTTTTGTTCCTCAAGAATGGGTGATTTACAAAAGTGTTTCTGCAAGTTGGTTTGTATTTTTGGCTTTAAAGTGGCTGCCTGAGATAAGATTGAGCCTCGGATTGACTGTTAATTTGTTCTTTAATTCTTTAATTGGGATCATAAACCACTGGAAACGAACTGAACTTTTCTGCGTGGCTCCTTGTGTCTAATATGATGGAGTGACCATTAGGTTAACCAGAGCGTTTTTCCCTTCCCTTCCTCCTCATATGAGAACTTTAAACCTTATAGAGCAGAAATTTCTTCAGACTTCGAGCTTCATATGTTAAAGAAAAGTGGCTTCAACCAATTTGCTGTAAGATGTAATTAGAGAGCTGCTATTCCATTGTTGTTAAAGTGAGTGAGTGTGGCCATTATTCCGCCTCTTACAGATTGCAGACGTCATCAGATTCAAGCCATTAAAATCACAAAAGAAGTGATCAGTCATATCAAAGACTTTAAATGGACAGAGTTCTGGAAAATATAGCCTAGAAATAGAAATATAGCCCGAATGAAATTGCCCTCTCAAGAATAGTTTGTAGAGCACAGATTGATTTGTTGCACCAGAGGAAAGACTTCTCCTAACTACTAATCCCGTCTAAATCCTTATTGATTTGAATCTTCTCATGATATTGCATGTACTGATCCTTGTGTACACAATCTGTCTGTCATCAGGTGTTGTCTGTTTTCACTGGGTTATGGTCAGCGACACCTTATTATAGATAGACACATGCTGGCAGTGATTTGCTTTGATGGTTGATTTTAATTAGACTGTTGTTTGTCTACTCTCCTGTAACCAGCGTCATTACAATATGCCACCTGGCTGAAAAGTAATAAAGGGGCCTGCCTCACTCGTAAACCTTGGAGATCATGCTGGCTTTAACTGTTGACATGGGAAGTTGAGTATGTGATGTGCTTGTCCTTCAATAGGACACCGCGGGAGACCGGCTAATTGTCTTTTTGAAAACTTGTGAACAAATTTTCTCCCATTTCAGAACCATTCTGAGGTATAACAAGAGAGTAGATGGGCTCCGCCACTCTCTTTTAAAACATCAGAAATTATGGACTCGAGCTATCTCATTTCACATTCATGAATACCCAGTTGGGCATTCATTTGGACTCATTAACACTGTAATCATGGATCCATTTGGAGGCACTATCAGTCTGGATGATATTAAAATGGCACCAAGCACCCAACCAGGCACACCAACACATGAACCAGCCTTGGCAAAGTGCGTAATGTCTCTCCAGTTTTCAGATGCATATTCTCTGCTGTATTAGTTTTCCCAAGATGCAGCTGGAACGTCTCTCCGTTTGTCAGTGCACAGTGGGTTCATTTATTGATATTAATATCGACTGCCTCTCTTTTGTTAATGTTGAACAGCCTCTAACTAAATGTCCTCTCATCATGACTTCTTAGGCCCAAAATCTTCCCTAATTCCCTTTTTGAAATTCAAAGTAACTTTATTTTAACTTTACTTTAGCCAAAACAAAATAATCAATTAAATCTGTGTTTTGCTGCACCGCTTGACACCATTTCCAGCGTGGCACCTTGTTTTCAAGTCACGCTTGAGTGGATTTTTTTTTGTGAGAGAACCTTTCCATTTCCCCTTGTCGCCGAATTAATTCACAGTGGAGACATACCTGAGTGGAAGTAAGGGCTTTGATGTTGTCGGACACAAACTGAGGAGCTGTGATGTACCTCTGTGGGCTCTTGCACTTCAAGAACATCATCAATGAATCATCCTTTGCGCTGTCACAGCAAATCAGATGTATCTTGCATCTCTCACCTTGCCAGCTTGTTTGAGTCACAAAGAGTGAGCAGAACCTTTGATCTCGTTCAGTAAACACAGGTTGGACCGGGCAGATTTTGGCTCCGGATCAGGTCTCAAACTGATGAGAAACCAGATTTCCATTTGAAATCTGCAGAATCCCGACTAATGCAACTTTCTAATTTTTATAACTCATGTTTCATTTTAGAGTAAAGTCCTTCATAGTGTTCTATACTCCAAACTTACTTTCATCTATCTATTTATCTACAGAGGAAGTAAGTAGCCTTTGGTGGAGTCCGCCATGTTTCTACCTTTGACAGTATAAAGAATGAACATCCGTATCCGTGATGTCACCCACAGGTTCCTGAAGAGCCGTTGTGAAGCTCTGGCTGGTGCCATGTTGGTAGTCTCGGCAAAGGCGTGGATCAATGGCAGACCTGAGGAGGTCTAAATGACGCTGTCAGTCAAACCAGCCACATTTCTAACTTTAAGCCTGAATATAATTTTAACGGGTGAATTCTCTATAAATTCACCCTCAGTACAGTTGTCATCAACGGGGAAATTAGCTATAGAGACCAAAACTGTTTTTTGTTTCTGGCTGAAAACATTTCTGTTGAACATTTCAACATAGGGACTTATGGGGACTGACTCGTACTGTAGCCAGCCTCATGTGGGTGTTTGAGGAACTGCAGTTTTTGACACTTCTGCCTAGAATGGACAAACCAAAAACTGGCTCTAGACACTTGTTTTCACAGCCACTGCGGTGTCTCCTCCACGCTGGGTGAGGCGAGGCGCTATTCAGTTGCTTGCTATATGCAACGTTGCAGCAAGATGCCGTTAAATTTTACACACTGGAGGCAGATTAAAGAAATGATGACACACTGAGCGGTAGCATTCGTTGTCTATCAGTAATTCCCTTTGTGTTGTGACAAACCCAAGAGCCTCTGAACACATTTACTGTAGGCATCGCTTTCTGTCAAGTACAAAACACAGCAGAGTCTAATTTGTCCTCCTGACCTGAAGGTGTGCTTATCACAGGGGATTGATTGAAGGGGAGGTTAGTGATCACAAAGCCTCTACTACCTGCCTGTCTCCTCATTGAAACCTCTCGCTGCTACCACCACCACTATCAACAACAGCCATTAGCCCCCCCCCAGCTGTACTTCAAGTGGAATGAATAAAAGTTCAAGAAAACCTGACAAAAGAGAGTTCCTTTGAGCAACAAAGAAAAGCTGTGTTTCACGTGCTGTTTACAGAAAGTCATCACTGAATGGCTGAACGGGTCACAGAAAAGAAGACAAATATGAGAGAGGGGCAAACATATGAGTTGCTTTGTTTACAGACGGGCAGAATGGGAACAAGATAAAAATACAGTGCTAAAGATAGGCAGGAAAAAAACTGCCCCACAAAGACAAATAACACAGCACTCCTTTAAAGATAAGCCAGGGAATTTAGATGAAGGTGATAATCCTGGACAACACGGATATTGATAGACTCCCATTAAAAGTCCACCTGAGACTAATTCTTCACAAAATTGAATAAAATTGTGTTTCTGTTGTTCTGCATTAATGACGTCTAAATACATAAAGCAGCACATGCCAGATAAATCTGATTAACCACAACAGAGAGGTGTGGAGGTATTTATGAGGCAAGAACATATACGCTCTGAACAAGCTGAAAACAGATTGATTTGTCTGAACAACATGCTCACTAATGGCAACATAATGGTGTTGTGAGTTGTGTGCCCTTTTCATAAATTAATGAATTAATTATTTTTTATGTAAAATTCATCTACAATGTGTCTCGAGGCTAAGACCCTTGCTTTGATCAGTAATGTGATTTGTGTGGCGCACGCCTGGCCTTATGCCATGACATTATCCAAACCCATCAATTAACACCAGATCATTATAATTTTAGCAGGGGGGGGCTGCGTTTGTGAGGGCAGCGAGTCAAAAGGGGAATATGACTGATGGAACAGCATTAGTACTTCAATGAGGAAGGAATGCATTGATGAAATGTGTGCGCTCTGACTGCTTTACATTGCAAGCACGCCTTCCTGCCTTTGACAATTCTTCCAACATGGGATTGTTGATACATTTAGTTGCTGATATGAATTATACCATCTGTTTTATAATGCATGCAGCCCCACAGAGCTGATCAGTAGTCATGAATGAGAGGGATCAGGCAGCTGAACAAAATAATAATGTATATTAGTATGGTTGCACTGCTGAAGGATAATATGGATAATGTGGCATGTGAGCGGCTAAAAGCACAGTTCATGCTACCTTGCTATGATCACGTCTTTTCTGTCACTTCTAGGTCCAGACGACGTGACGCTTTTTTTCATCTTAAGTGAAGCTTTAGTGGACAGTAACAGCTGGAATAAAGAAAGAGCCATTCAGTGTAGAGAGAGTGTGGATAACATGCAGCAACGTAACCAGGCTGGAATCGAACCTGGCTTGTCACTGTAGGAACTTTAGCCTTAATACACAGGATGCACGCTCAACCACCAGGGAGCCCCATAAACTTAATTTTGCTACTTTACTCTCCTGTTAATCCTCTGGAGACCTCTAACCTGTAAACCTGCAAAAAACAGTTATTGTAGAAACTCAGGAAGCAATTCAATCAGCTATCGGTCTATCAATAAAATCGTCATGATACCCATATCTAACCCTAACCCATAGGGATACTTAACATGTTACTCAGGTGGTTTAAAAAAAACAACACTATTTTCATTGGTCAAAGTCTGTCCAACTGGAGCCAGGTACAGTGTAATGCAATACAACTGGTTTGGGTTGTGCCTTTTAAACAGAACAGAACAGAAGTTTAAACAGAACGATCCATTTGTTCATTGTTACATCTTGAAAACATGTTTTCTTGCAAAATGCCGTTCAACTGGTCTCACAGAAGGAGTGCTGAGGTCGGACTAAAAACATGGTTACATTCATGTTGCAAGAGCATGCTGCTGCCAGAATGAAACGGTGATTTGACAAAACCCTGACTGGCCATGCTTGGCTTGCCAAAGTGAGAACACAGAGATGAATAGGGCAGCTCACCCAAGGTGAGGGAATGCTCTGCCCAGTGGTGTGACTATCAGCAGTGCAAGATGTGTGACTACATAGAAGAGCCGGGCCTCTTGAGGAACCGCTAATATCCCCTGTCCATTCAATTACACGATAGCTTTATTGCATCAGTGCTAGAATTCACAAATGATATGCTCAAGCCCTCTGTGTGATTTCTTTCCAATGCAACAACCTTTTTAGCTTCCATCCAAGGTGAAGAAAAACAGCAAACTGAACAACCGTAGAGGGCAAAGGCAGGCAAGGAGCAGCAGTCAAAAGGCAGGTAGACGGTCGTGTAAGCAGATCAGGGCTGCAACCAGACAGACTGTGAAAAAACCCAAAGTGACATCCACAAATGTCTTGTTTGTTTGTAGTTTACTGTCACAGAGGACTAAAGGAACCAGAAGATTTTACATCTGAGAGGCTGGAATGAGAAAATTTGGACACATTTTTCTTCAAAAATTCAGATAGGGGTTAATGGATTATTAAAACAGACAGATAATTGATTAATCACCTCAAAAACAGATACATGGTGGGATAATACAATGAAAAGTTGTACGTTATCTTCTATACTGGGGTTAAACATTGATGAGGTGCACCTGGTTGTACACTTTTATATATGACCGTGAGAACAACTCACCTAGTGACGGCTGGTGGACAGGTGAGGAATAGCAGGTCTGAAACAACTTGAAAGTGAGGAAAAGGAGGGGGGAGAAAAGGACTGGGTAGCTGTCTCCATGACAACCTGTATTTACATCTACACGTTAGTGAAGGCCTGGTGTTCAATTTGTGTTCATACGATTAAGCTTGAAGTTTGAAATTAGATTAGAAACATTTTACAGGCCTCACGACACATAACAGTATTTTTGGCCACAGATTATCCTTCAAACACAGACTTCCCAATCTAAACCTAACAATGACAGATTGTTTTTTTTATGGTGAAACTGATTTAAATCATACGACTGATTGGCTCAATTCATGCCAGGATCGTTTTCTGCAAGTGGAATGATGTGTCCAATGACACACTCTCCCCTATTGAAATGACCTGATTTCCCATTATAAATTGCTCTGGCTCAGCAAAATGTAAATATTCCTTAGATTTATGCCTGAATCCATGTTAGAGCCAACTTTAATGTGTTAAGGCCTTGTGTAAATCACTGATTATTAGACTACAGACAGCCAATATCCAGCAAACCTAGCTGTGAGAGTTTTAATGCCCGCCCTGTCATTCTTAACTCAACATTAGTGAGCGATGTGGATCTGCAGCAGCCACCTTGGAGAGCTAAGGATGATACAGGCTCGCGACAGAGTTTACCGCAGGCCCCATGCGTCATCCTGGCTTGACAACCACTATCCATCATTCGTTCCAGGGAGGCAGGCATATTGGACATTTCATCCGTGGATAAAAGACAAAATACATCACAACAGAATAATGCGTAAATGAATGCAAGTCTCCTCTGGGCTTCTCTAAGGATTCACAAATCAAAACGTGACAATTGGGAGGCACAGACCAGCCTCTAGCCTGTGTAATATTTTACAGATCTGCGCTTCACCTTGGGCATTGAATTATAAGGGAATCATAAACGTGCCCTTCAAAAAGAATCAAGTGTCCTCCAAGTCACAAGTCCATTTGTCCATATTATTGTATTTTCAAGAGGACACTGGATTCACATGGTTAGCCTTTTCTCTTTCTCAAAAGTCAATCTTGTCTGATGTTATATTAGTTGATATTTGTCTGGATTTGCAGTGTACAGGGACATATTGCTCCAAACATCTGGCAAGGCTATAAATAAGGATGTAACCCCTTTTTCATGAACCTTGATCCTGAAGAAAATGCCTTTTAATCAAAATCTGTCTGGACAAACACTGCTTGAGGAAATGTAACACAATACTGTTCTCACAAAATAACATCAAAACTTACAAATACGATTTATTACCATCTCAATATTTGCAAGGGCAAAGATCTTTCTAAGGACAAAAATAACTGATGTTGTAGTGCTTCTGTTAGCAGTGGAGGAAAAAATTGTTTGTCCTTTGAAAGATTTCAATAACTGATTTGTATGATTAAAAACTTGATGTTGAAAGAACAGAGAAGGTGGTCATAATCCCCCCATGTTAACAGAAAGAAGATGATTCCTGTCTTTTTAGGTAGTTATTCACGTGTCGACGTGTTCAAGTGTTTCCTTTTCTGGTTTGGTTTGGTTTTAATACGTTATCTGATGCTATAAAATGGGGCTTTTCACACAATATGATTGACAGCCGAGCTTCTTATAACCAGGTGCCAGTCACCCAGGTGTATGGGCGGGACCTTGATACTGTGGCTCCACTCCAAATGACCTAACCACCACCTGAACAGCTCACCAGTGACGGCTGGTGGACAGGTGAGGAATAGCAGGTCTGTTCTGTCTGTAGATGTCTCCCTGACGACCTGTCGGAAGGAAGACCTAAAGGGAAGATAAAAGTGGAATAAATGCTCCCAGTACGCCTCAGTTACCTTAGAGGTATTCTCCTCTTATTAAATCAAGAATCAATTTTGAAGATTCCTCCCTTGGCTAGGATAGGAAAGGATAGATTGTATTGATCCCACACTGGTGATATTCACTTGTTATGGCTCACAATATGCATCTTGGACAAGAAAATACTCATGACACATTCAACTCCAGGCTGTGGTCCATTCCTGGGGTCTATCTCCCTGCTTTCCTGTCTGTCTTCAGCTGTCACAAGCTCTCACAAGACATCCGACCAGTGTTACCAGTGAGTCCAAAGTGAGCTTATCCAGCCATGTCTCTGTGTGTGATACTACACTCTTGATATTCCCTCAGTAGCCCGGGTAGCTAAAAGCTTGGTCTGCCACTAATAATGTGCAGTAAGTACAAGGTTAAGTCATGCCACACAGAGCTCTGTCTGCAGTTCTCTACAGCAGTAATGCTGACTTTTATCCTAACATTAACTGTGCTCAAAACATTGAGATTACTATGATCTATGATATTAATATTATGTTTTCAATCAGTGATTGAGACATCTTTGATTTGTGCAGTCTTCAGTAAAGCGTACTGCAGTTAGTTGCAGTTTTCTAGAACTATATTTGCTTTTTAAACCATTTTTAGAAAGTCAATAAAGTGGAAAGTCGCTTGCACAAAAACAATCAGCTGTTATAGCTAGCTTCATACGAGGTGTACCGCTGTGACCAAAACATATTGTACAACACTAAAGCTGAGCCATGCTACACAGATCTTTTTTCCACAATGTTAGCTTTGTTATTGTGCATAGTTTGTAAGTCGACCGAACAACTTGAAATATCAGGTTTTTTTTTACATCAGACAAGCTGTGGTTTGTGTCCTTCCATCAGACAACAGTCCTGTGAGTCCTCATTTCAACTTCACGTTGTTATGAAGAGAGCTTGCATGTCTTTCTTTGCAGAGCATGGTATCCTCAATTAAACTACACTCACTAAGCCGTTCAGCACCAGGATTATGTTGCATGGTAGTGACATTTTATTGTGGCTATACTCCCGTGGGTTTCTCTCACATTTGGAAAGCTGCTTTACCCATTCTGACAGCATGGGAGACTTTAAGCCAAAGCACATAACACCACCCTTCAAAATCAGTCAACGTTGAAATGAAATTAAGTGAAAGATACAGAATAGAACAAAAGGTTCCAACTGGCTGGTGAGAGAAGATGGTTAAACCAAAGTGTTCCTCTTTTGAACCAACGACAGTGGCCTCGCTTTTAAACTTTCCATGAAGGAGAGGTTCAGAGACAGCCAGAGCAGCCATATTTTATGGAGCTCTGCTGTCTGCCTGGCCTGCTTCACATCATCTCTCTGAGATTTCCTGATGGACAGTAAAGTAAACCGCTGGAAACTATAGCTGCTCTTAGCTGATGTTAGCTCAGTTTGTTAGCTGGGCTGCCCGGACCGTGAGCTCAGAGCACGAGGGGAGCGTTCGTGTTTGTACCACATGCAGATTTGTTTGTTTTTTTTGACCACCTGGAAGAGAAGGTTTTGCTGATGGGAGTTGAGCCGGTGTCGTGCCAGAACTGGAGCTGGGCAAGCGGGCAACGTAACCAGGCTCAGCTGCCATTACTTAATGGCACAGGTGAAGAGACTGAAGAGGAGGATGTGCAAGAGTATATCTGGGACTTTTAGTCGTCACAAGTAATATAATCATCACAAATGCATGCATATATATTTCTGACAGTGGTGTAGTACTTCTGTTAAAGTATCAAAGTATTTCTCTTTGTTCTTGGAAGACAAACTTTCCATCTACTCAGAACTTTGTGGGGGAGTTTGTTATTGTAAAAGGCATCAATTATTGAGAAATGAATTTGAAATGACCTTTTACTTAAGCCTCAAGGTGCAGAGTGACTAAGTGGTAGTATTATAGGTACATATTTGTGGATGAACTTTTAGATTCCAAAATGCCATATGAAACATGATGAAATGTAACTTCTTGAAGACTTCATTATCAGGCTGAGGTTTTAAAGGCGCATTGAGACGAGATCTCGGGTGAATAAACCATCGTAATTGGCATTCACATGTGCTGCATGTATTGTAATCTTGCATGTAAAATGTTTGTCAAGAAGGCAGGAAAACATGCTGCACAGGTTGACACTGGAACCAGAGCCTGGAGACAAATGTGGAGCAAAACACATGAACTCACGTAGAGGAACAGCGGTGTGATTTGAATCCATGAGTATCTCGCTGCGTTGGGACTTCATTAGTGAAGAATATGGCATTTATTATTTAAAATTATGTAAAAAAGTCCCAACAAAGTGCGAATGAACTACTCATTAATCATTTCATTATTATTTTTCTGATCTGTGTTGTTATGAATCATTAAGCCACCACCCTCAGAGTGGAGTATTTTCTTCCTTTGAGAACTCCCCGTATGGTAATACGCTGATCCATAAATACACAGTAAATGTCAAAGTCTGTATTGTTGTATAATAAGTTCCTAGTGTTGCCCCCACTGTTATTGTCTGCATGAATAATGTGCTTTATATGCTGTAATGGAGTGTCGGCTGACAATGGACTTTAAACAGTAAAGTGAGCTAATGAGTCAATCCTCAGCACGCTGCATAATCTTTGAATACTGTTTACTCCACATGGTAACAATACATTCATATCAGGCCATAGATTTCAGGCACCACAGGGTTCAGACACGTAACATTTTTAAGTGCTGAGTCACTCATAGTTGCCTGTGTACATCTATTTTAAGAAAAAGTAACCCCTCCCTAATAATTAAAGATCGTCCATCCGTCCATCCATCTATCCATCCATCCATCCATCCATCCATCCTCTCTGGGGTTGGGTCGCAGGTTGCAGCAGGTTTAGCAGGGACAGTGATGCTTTCCAGCTCTTACTGGGGCTTCCTGAGGTGTCCCCAGGCTAGATGTAGTCTCTCCAGCGGGTTCTGGGTCTGCTCTGCGCTGACCAGACCCAGAACACCTCCAAAGGAAGGCGTCCAGGAGGCATCCTAATCAGATGCCTGAACCACCTCAGCTGGCTCCTTCAGACGCGAAGGCGCAGCGGCTCTACTCCGAGCTCCCTCCGGATGTCCTAAATCCTCCCCGTTTCTTTAAGGCTGAGCACGGCCACCCGGCGGACGAAGCTTTTTGTATCCACAATCTTATTCTTTCGGTCACTACACAAAGCTCATTGACCATAGATGAGGGTTAGAAACGTGGATATACTGGTGAATCTAGAGCTTTGCCTTTGAACTCAACTCCCTCTTCCCCACAATGGTCCGGTGCAGCATCCACAATGCTGCAGACGATGCACCAACCAGCTGCTCCATCGCACACTCCATTCTCCCATCAATATCCATGAACAAGAGCCCAAGATACTTGAACTCCTTCACTAATAATAGCAGTTGCAGCTCACTCTAGCACACTTTCAGTGAAAATAATATGGTATGAATGACCTCACTTGATACCAGATACTTCTATAAATGTGTAAACTTTTTATTAAATTATACTCTCCCATACCCACTAAAATTATTTCTGCTGCAGATCAATAAAGTTAATTTTATCTTCTTAATTAAGAATCTGTGGATTGATTACAGTAACTGTAATTAGTGGAAAATATCGATGTATGTATGCATTCGTTTTTTATTCATTTTATATTTTAGGCGATCTCTTACCTCGTTTGCTCTCAGATCTCTGATCCTGTTTTACTTTCTCTCTCATGTCTCTCTCTCGCACACACCGACACAAAACACTCTCCTCTTCAGGCATCCTTGGCTCTTTACCTCCCCTCCTCTTTTTCGCCCCTGTTCTGTTTTGCCCATCTCTAAAGATTTGATTAATTCATGGGTGAGAAGAGAGACTCAGAGCACACATTAGCAAAGGAGTCACCAGGAGTTCACTTTGAAGAGCAGCTCCAGCGATGATCCGTGGATGCTTTGACTTCAATCTGTAAAGGAGCTTCGTCGGGTTTGAGTTTCATTTGTCTGATCTAGAAATCTTACAAAATTTTTGGAAACTATCCCCATGAAAATTTCATAGATTATCTGTTTCCCTAAGAAATGTAGGGATCAAACTGAACACGAAACCGCCTGCATAAAGTCTCTTTACTTCATTTTGAATCAAAGTAACTCAAGTATTTTGTGCACGCTTCACAACTCTAGTTCGCTTCATTTGCTCGAGACCAAACGAGAAAAATGATCTAGGCTGAATTTTACTTCTGGTCTGGTTCCTGTTCATTCTGACGTTTAACAAACAAGTAAACATAAAGTTATACAGACTGACAGACTGATGTTAGCTTGGCAAACATCCTCCTCTCCCCCACTTCCACTGTGGAGTCTAGGCTAGTCCAGGACAGAGCTGGCCCTATTGACCAGTTTACTGACTCTTTTCATGGTTTCATCATAAGTTAATACTCCAGCCTCCTTCTTCCCCTGATAGCCCATTTAAAAACAGATTTTTGTGTGTGTGAGAGCTTAGATGGGCAGAAAAGTTGTGACTTCTGAAGTGAGACAAAGATGATAATTTGTACATTTGTGAGCGTTCGTGCTCAGAGAGGCTGACTGTGGTGGGTGCTGCGTAAAGATGCAATGGTTAACAGACATTGTACATTACATATTATAGATATTATAGTTGAACTGATTAGTATCTCTGCTGTCGACTAGCGAGTGTAGCAATGTTTAATTGACTAATCTAATCAAGCCTACTCCAAACTGGGATAGCAGCATGCATGAGCGGAAATGGATAAAATAACTTTATGAGCAGATGATGGAGGGCTAAAACTAAACTTAACTTAAATTTTAAGAATATTCAGGTTTTTGGAAATATAAATTAATCTATAATACAAACGAGTGTTGAAAGTTTGTATGTATCCTCTCTCCTCTTTTAATCAGCTAATTAAGAGAGCGAGAGATTGAGAGAGAACTGGAGATATGAATGAGACTCACGGGTGTCAACGATTTACAGTGTCTGTCTCCGTTTTCCTAAATTCATAGTTTTGATTAGAAGACTCTAAATAAGGCCCCATTCCATTAACCTTCAGGATACAGCAAAGGACAGCAAAGTTTCTCGAGCTTTCTGTCGGTTTAAGAAATAAGTTTACTGCCAAGGTTTTCCATTTATTTTTTACCATTACGATACAACTTGGATAATTTAATCCATTATGCGAACACATTTTAGGGATAATAATAATGAATATTCATTTCTTGGGTGCTGTGACCTTGGTACAAATAGGTGCTGAAAGTGTTGTCTCTGAGGATTTAAAGCTTTTCCTGTTGTTGAACTTCTAGTAAGTCAGTCAGGGTACAGTAGGTGTGTCAGGTAAATGTCGAACATTTCTATGTAAATGTGAACCTCATCTGTCACGACGGCTCCAAGCCATAGAAATCTGAAATGACTTGCTCAAGGTTATCTGTCACTTTTCACACAGCCGTTCCCTCACTTTCTCCGTTCTTAAATATCCATCTAGCTTCAGATGTTGGCAAGGACGTCTGTTTCCATTTCTGAATGTCAAAGTAGCTCTCCTGCCACAGTATCACTGCAATCTTTGTCGCATTTCCTGCTCCTTTAAAAACCAGAATGTGCTCAATAATCCTACCTTGTGCAAAGCAATCACATCTGAGTGCTAGATTTCAGGCAGAGGTGTCATACGTTGAAGGTTAACAAGATAAAACATGATGAATTGACTGCCACAGACATTTATCTTTCAGTTTATTCTCAAACACCTCTGATAATGGTTTTATATTTAAAAAAAAACATCCAGTGCATCAATAAATAAGAAATGTGTTTGTCATTATCTGCAGATTATTCCCCAGATTGCAGAGCAAACGGCTTCTAGCGGTTAGGGTACGTTCAGACAGGATCCAGCACTGCCGCCAAGATGCAGGTTTTTCTGTTTATTCGAGTTAGGGTGGTGCGTTTTGGCTGCAGGGGTGTCCACCAAAAAAAACCCAGCGACCTGTGGAGTCAAGCCGGATTTAACTTTAAGAAAAACGCAGCCCCAGACGACCGGTCCAGTTAAACCTCCTGAAATGCAACCAAAGCTGAGGCTGTCCAGGAGGATTTACGGACTAAACGCTGTTACGCTACCTGTTGTGTTCTGACTTTGTTTATTACACGTACCGAGATTTTAAGGACGTTTTCTTTGGTTTCTGTCAGATTGTTTTGAGGAGAAAGCGGGCACGTCATTGAAAGCGGTTAATCGGTGATATAAAATGTTATTTCCTGATTGTTTCACAGCGGTTATGTTCACCACAAATAGACACAGCCCCTACACACTGCAGCTCACAGTGCCTGATCCCTGTCTGAGCGTACCCTTAGTGTATAGCTTCATCCTCACATCATTGTAACAAAAGGTACTGCACCACTAAAAAAAAAAAATGTTGTTGGCTATAAACATAAGAACTTGCATTTTGTATTAAATAACTAAAATAGAAACATTAATTCAATAATACATTTAATATTTGCACAGCTCCAACTTCTGACAGCAAAATAAAGATTCTTGTGATCTCTGCCAGTTTCATGAAACAAACCACAACTGGCTTGTCATGAAGAGCTGACTGAATGAGGGCTGCCATCTGAAGAAATCTGCGTTATTCTGTATCCAAACTTTCTCTCCTTATGCGACCCAGAAATACTCTACGGCCCTGAGACAAATCTGTAGACTCCAGCATACTTTTAAAAAATGGTGGAAACAGGTCGGCAGGACAACTCGTCAGACTTTTTTTTTTTTTGTTATTACTTAATGGTTGAGAATCTACAGGGCCATGATTCCACTGGAGCCGTGTCTCCTTTCTCCGGAAAGAAGGCGAAAACTCAGATAAGATGTGACAGGCTGATAGCTGCTCGCCGCGGCTGCTTTGGGAAGCAAGACAGGCTCTGTTTGTCTGATGAGAAATGCTCTGGTAGAAGACAGACGTGGCTGGTAGATAGTGAGGGTGAAAGAAAGAGTGAGTGAGAGAGAGGGAGGGCGGTACAAAATGAAACCGCAAAGTGTTGGACTGTCTGATGTGACCTTTTGCAAATAGATTTTTGTAAACTCACTCCCTTTTTTCCTGTGGAGAAATGAAGGGTAATGACTGTGGCATTCTGATTACAGTGTTTTTTATTTATTTTTTATTTGTAGAGATGGAGCATGCTACACACATAAATATGCACTGAAACACTCGCACACCCAGGAACTCTAACAACGCATGCCATGCATGCGGGCCTATTTTCAGAGGAAAGGTCAGGTCTGACAATGATTTGAAACCCTTTTTTGCAGCCTGCCAACCATGAAAAATACATGACATTACCAAGGGATGAAGGAAGAAAAGAAGCGGGGAAGGAAGACGTGTGCAACAGGTTGGGGGATAAAAGAATGAGCCGAGGGCCGCCGTCCGTACAGCCTCAATATTGTATTACTTGTATTAATTAACACTTTCCGGCATAAATCTCCTCTTCCTTCATCCCGAGCCTCGGTGGAGGGAGTAAAAGGTTTAAGGCAGACGGAGAATGAGGATTGGAAAAGAAAGGAAAGCGTGAGTGCACATGGGAGTGTGAAACAGACAGGAAAAAGTGGCAGTAAAATTGAGAGAGTACACGATCTTGCCGACACAAGACAGACAGCCGTTGGCTAAAAGCAGCATTGAGGCCGTATGGAGATGCAAATAGACATGACACTACACGGAGAGACAGCTGCCAATCCATCCGACACCTCCCTCAGCATCCATCTATATGACAGACGAACCGTAATTACCAGTTTCTGCATCTACAGGAACTTCTGAATTAGCACATAAGGCTCTACGACGTTGATGGCAGTGGCACCCTCAGGTATTCACTTGTCAAATGACACTTTTTGTCAGGCGATATTACAGAGCCGTCATGTTCTGACATCCAAGTGCCACATAGTACGTACCAGTGTGAAATCACTGATACACGTTTCCCTGTTTTTCTTTTTTTTTGTTACACATGTATATTTATGTTCAGTTTACGGCTCAGGCTTCTCAAACCTACTCTAAAGCTGACTTCATCTTTCCCCCGTGACACAAAGTCACTTTCACGTTCGTTGTTTACAGCCGCCAACTGTCAAACACTCGAACATCCAGAGCTGCTTACCGCCAAATATCTGCTCCTGTCTGTCGTATTATTCTGGAAATAATGTACTCGGGTATCGCTCACGTGAAGTACGGCTGCACAATTAATTAGAGAAAATAGAAATAAATCAAAATCTAAAAAAATTACTTTAATATCTGACGTTAAAATTTAATATTTGATGTAGCAGCAGTTGGAAAAAAAAACCAATCTCACCACAAGGTCACTGCAGCAGCTGTTATGGAGCTTTCCATCATATCACATGACCTTCATCAGCAGATGGAGTTTACCCAGTTATCAAAAAATATTGACATTGTTGTAGGTTGTAAATCTGAGCTCTTCATCTGACAGTAAAGATTGTGTCACATGATTAAAAGCCACTGAAGGGGAAATATTTGACTGGAAGGTGATTTTTACTGAGCTGCAAATAACAAATGTTTTCATCATCGATTAACCTTCTTATTTTCTAAGTTAACTGATTCATGTTTAGTCTAGATATTAGGGGTGTTGTGATAAACTGAATGCAATTTAAAATGTATAATTAATTTGTATTGTATTTACAGTAATTGTATTTTCTACGCTTTTGTACATTTGAGGTCATCGACTTTTTCTCCACCTACATTCACTTGAATTTTGAGTCATTTTTAGACACAAAATAGATACAATGTGCTAAAAGCTTAAGATGAATTTCATAGCATTTATTTATGTTTTACATTTTTTTAGAAAAAAAAAAAACTAAGTTAAATATGTTCACCTCAGTTTCCCACAGCCCGACATGAAGCCTTCAGTTGTCTTGTTTTGTCCAACCAAGATTATAAAACTAGTTTGTTACACACCAGATAAGAACAGGAAAGTCTCCTCCTGGAGACGCTGTAACCGGAGAGTATTTGCTTAATTAACAACATACAGATCGATCGATTCATCAAAGCCGTAGCCTGATTATTCGCTGTCAGTTACTTCCTGATAAATCGACTACTTGTTGCAGTCTCTGATAAGATAAAACATATGCTGAAACCATGTTTCATCGAAGACGATGAGCCTCGTCAGCAGCGCAAACTGTGTGGATCACTCGGTGCAACCAAAACAACTTGTCTGCTGTGTTTACTGTGCCAGTGAAAGGCCATCTCAACAAGACATACTGTATGTCAACTGGCAGACAGTTGAAGTACTAAACAATAACATCTCACTGTTTGATTGACGTGTTTATTATGCAGTATTTCATACATGGGAAGCTGATGTCATGTTGACATCGTTATCTGAGACTGTGTGCTCTCTCCTCTGCGAGACAAAGGCAGTGTTGGGGCCTCCTGCTGTTAAATATCTGAGAGGCAGCGAGTCATTCTGACACGGTCACGCGTGATTTGTTTTATTTTTTCGGGGTAAAAGCGACAGCCGAGACGTCAGATCCTTCAACTTGAGGAAAATGCAAATGCTCACTGTCTTCGGCTTGTGATGTGTATTTCTGTGCCACGCTGGATATGAAAGAGCGGAGATGACAGAGCTCAAACTGCTTACGAACCCCTGCCACCAACTTTCTCTCCCTCAAACTCCAGTTTTGCCCATAATCGTCAGGCTCGGGGTGAATAATTCATCGAAGAGGCGGTTTGGTGTGTGTCCTAGTTAGCATTTGCTTTGCTGACACCTGCTGGTGCATCCATAACAAAAGCAATTAGATGAACGGCCCTCCAAGGAAACTCTGGCAGTCTTTCATCCTCAATCAAATACATTTGCTCTGTACTCGCTCCATCTCTTTGCTCCTCTCCAGGAGTTTCAAGGCCGTAACTTCCCGCTGACAGATTCCCCCATGCTCTGTTGCCTTTTGTTGTTATCTGATTAGCTGGAGCGAGAGACCAACCAGGATTCATTTCACTGCTGTCTCTCCTAATTTCATTCCAGGCTGTTTCCCCAAACAATGCCTAGAATCTTAAGCTTCTCCTCGCAGGTCTCCTGCCAACAACGCAGGAGCATGAAGATACAGTATCTGTACCTTTAAGCGTATGCTCTGCTTTCATTCATGATGCCATTGCTGCCAGGTGAGGTGAAATGTTGTCTTTGATTAATGTAGCGTCTTCACTTTGACGAACTGAGGCGGACACAGTGAATCAGGATTTTCTCCTTTGAGAGTCTCTGTTTGTTTTCACCTGTTTTCAAACTTGCATCAATTCAGTTCATATATCACAATATAAAAGATGTTGCCCCTTCAATCAAAAAAAAAAAGAAGCCTTAAGCTCGAAATTCCATTATCTACAAGCACATATCCTTCACAGGTCGGTGCCCAGCTGATGTTTGGAGAGGTGCGGTTCATGACCAGGCTCACACATTGATGCAAACGACCACTGACACTCACATTTACACCTACGGGCAGTTTAGAGTCACTCACTAACCTGCATGTCTTTGGACTGTGGGAGAAACCGGGAGCACTCGGAGAAAGTGAAGTGAAGGCTACCAAAAACTGCAGTTCCTCAAACGTCCACTTGAAGCCGGCTACAGGACGAGTCGGTCTCCATGTTGAAATGTCCAACAGTCACAGCAGAAATGACCACGTTTACAGCCTGCTACAGAAAACAGTTTTTTACAGAACTCACCTGTTCAAATTATATTAAGGCTTAAAGTTATGCATAAGAACATGGCTGCTTTGATTGACGGGTAGGTGCCGATACAGACGGCTTGTCTGAGCGCTCAGCCGCTGTTCAGCCTGTCGCGGTCTGCCGGTGATCCACGTCTGAATTTTAGATTAGCCGGGAGGAGGAAGAGGCAGGACTTCCAACACGGTGAGATTTGGAGCTTCAAAGCGGTCCTTCGGAAACCTGTGGGTGATTTCACACACTTTTCTATGAGGTGATGGTATTTATCGCTTCACCACCGCCAACACCAAGTACCAGACTCAAAACCCGAAGAGAGACAAATACAAAATTTAGGAAGTCTTCTTGGACTGAATTCTTATAAATCAGCAAAGTGAAATGCCTGCAGCAAAACAGTGTATTCTTTGGGTCAGTTAATCTATTGATTTGAATCCCTAATTTGTATTTGTGCATATTGACATTGTGCCTTCTGCCTATAGAACAACATCATTTGTGAGCCGTCTACTATTCCAGATAGTAAAGCAATTTTACTGTTTGTTGAGGAGAGGAAGTGAAAGTTTGTTTTGAGTGTTTTTGTTCACAGCGTACGTCACCAATCTGTTTAGTGTCTGACTTTAAGTGGTTTAGTCCCATCTGGGACTGAATCATCCACTTTGTCACCAAACCCGGCTTAAGTGGACAAAGTGTCACCCCAGCACAAACTTCTCGTCGCTTTGTGTATTCCCAGCAGCTCATTTACACTGAAGATTTTTGTCACTTTTGAGCTGTCTGACATTTAAAGTTTCCTCGGGGACGACGCTTGTCGGAGGACCAGCTATCGCATTTCTGATACCAAACAACAGCATGTGCTTTGTGTGATTAACTTAACCCGCTGTGCTTCTTTTTGAAAAGTGGCCTGTCAGTTCCTAAATGTTAACGTCGCAGAAGTAGCTTTGTTTCTGTGACGTGATTAGTTGTAGTATGTCGTTAGGGACGGTAATTCATCAGTTTCTAATTATGCAATCACAGAAAAGAATAAATTCTCTTTGAGTTGGCAGTGAGGTGTTAAGTAAGCTCGGTCCTTTGAGGCCAGGGTTGGCGGCGTCCGTTCTCTGGATCATTTGGTAGAACATCTCATATATGGAAAAGAGCATAAAGTCGACGTCTCAGACGTTCCAAAGCATTGCTCTTCTGAGACCTAAAGCCTCTAAGAAACTACCTCAAGTACATAAGTAGTGAGTTGTAGATTAGTCTCCAAAGGTCAATAATCACTTATTTTCTTTGCATAATTCTCCCAGAAACAATCCACGTCTGACCCCAGACAAACCCCACAGCAGGAAATAAGCTCCTGTAGGTTGCAGGAATAAATCACAAGGCCTTTTGAAGAGTCTTTTTTTGAGCTCTAATAATTTGTCCCAATTAGGGAGTCTTGCATGTGGATTGAGTGGTATGCCTCACGCTCCTCAGCTATGGCCTGCGAGGCTTTAGAGAGATAACTCCAGAATTACACCAAACAAAGCTCTCCGGATTAAACCACGAGAGCGTGCGAGTGTGTTTGTGCGACTGAGCTCTAATCTAATCTTTGATGTATTCTTTTTCATTCACCTTCGGCGGGATTAACGTTACCGCGTCGAGGTGGAAGCGCGGCCGTCTGAAATAGAAACGCAAATACGGCATGAAAGAAAAGGGAGGAAGAGAACCACACAACTGTCATCAGCCGAACAGCAGCACGCCTTGTAGCTCATGTTGATTCGTCTGTGGGATTCAAATGAGCGGGAGCACACGTCGAGTGGGCTTGATGGCTCAATCAGTGCAAGTTAATTACAGTCTCAGCTGGGAAGAGGCGCAGACAGGGGAAGATCACCTCAGTGCAGATTGCGGAGCACAGTTTCAGGATGTCCTGAAGGGCACATGATGTGAGCTCAGGGAAGGAGAGGAACAAGACTACGTGGCAGTGATGGGGTGTTGGAAAAAAAAAAGCAGCAGGCACTAACAAAGCTCCTCATTAGCTATTTGCAACTGCGGGGCACAGCTGGAACGTCTCACAAAGTGAAAAACAGAATCAAAGGCATATAAAATAGGGAACATCAATAAACAGACCCTCTGTGTGACCAATGAAGTAATTAAATTGTGTTGACAAAGTCTGGCTGGTCAAAGAGACGACGGAGAAGCCAGCGAAATCACTTTTATCTGTACGGTGTCCATTAAGAGAGGCTCCAGAAATATGGTTAATTAGTTCTCCTTTGGCTGTGCCATTTTGTGGTACGTTTCTGAAAAAGGACTTTGATTCTCCTCTCATATGTACGCTCAGTTTCTTCATGGCTCAAAGGAGCAGGAACCGTCTCAGGGGAGTAAATAAAATGTTTAAAACGGAGGGTTAGATCAACTTTGTAAATATAGCGACTGAATGCATAAAATCCGTCGCTGGGGTGAAACAGCAGGTTTAATCTGAATGAGGGTGCTGCGTTTTGGCTGTGGTGGTGTGGGCAGTGACCTGCAGCCACCAATCAGACACTCAGACCAGTCGAACCCTCCACAGTCAGTCTGAAATGTCTCTGAAACTGTTACCCAGGTGGATTCATGGACTAAACTCTGATACTCTACCTGTTGTGTTCTGGCCTTGCTTATTTCATGTACCCAGCTTCTAAATCCGAGTGTCTGGCTCACAATTTAGCAAAATAGTGACAAGAATAAGTTTCATTTGGTTTACAGAGTGAAAGAAAGAGGGAGAAAGCGAGCATTGGTCTAGTGACGTAGGCAGTGAATGAGAGCGAGCGGCCGCTGGCTCACTCTGTTTCCTGATTGTTTCACAGCGATTACATTCAACACGAATAGACGTACTCCCCGCAGCATTACTCACCTCGCCCACACGGCGCTGCACAACGCTGGTTTGGGTGCTGCTCTTTGGGAAAATGATCAGCAAGTTAAATTAAGTTTTTTTTGTTGTTGCCACTTTCCACTGAGGATAAGCCCCAGTGTGGTTCTTTGGATGGGCTTCAAAAAGTCTGGCATTTATATGAGCTTGATGATATCCGATAAAACCAGTGTTGGCCTGAATGAATGCTAGTATCAGCTTATAGAAATTAATAGGAGAGCACCAGCTGGTTCCATAATTTGATTAAGGGCCTGTCAAATCTCCCCTCTGTTTATGATTTGATAGGGATTTTCTTCTCTTGTACTGGCACCGACATCTTCTTGTAGATTTAGTTTCATCAGCATCTTCCTCCAAATATGCGAGTAAATGCACACAATACTAGGAGCTCTTGTCATTCGAGTTTGTCAGACTATCGCTGTTTACTCTGTTGTATCCACTTGAATAATGAGAAAATGTGTCGCTTTGGCTTGGCACCCCGACACTGAAATTATAACTGTGCAAATGTTTTATCTCCAAGCATTAAAGCAAAGTATTTGGAAGCAGGCACCTCTTTTATACTGTACCGTGTTTTAGTTATGACTAAATCCATACAGCTTGAAATCCCTGTTGGCTCTACAAGGCTGAAGAACAGCATCAGAGCGCTTTGACAGAGCCCCGCTCGGGCCTTTTGGGAGAGCTCTGCCCGCTTTAAAGCCCTCGATCATAGGGAGAATTTCACCGCCATCAATGCGCTCCGAAATCAGCAGCTGGAGCTGCTACTATGTCAAGATGACACCCCTCAGAACACTGCAGGGCACAACATGAGCAACGCGCTATATTGATCTTGTTGCCACACACTGCGAGACAAAGTAGCTCAACCAGACTTGGAGCTGTAAAATGTCTCCAAAATTGCAGCCCCGCCTCTCTGCTCGTCGTCTTATCAGATGTCCTTGTGAGGACCTGGTAGCTTTAGAGAAACAAACTTTCCTCAGTTGGAGAACTTCGATGGGTTAATAAAAAGTCGAATAGTGTGACCCGCTAATTACAGATGTTTAACTGAGATAATGTTAAGCTCCCATGCTCGGCCGCGTGTGAGCGTTCTCTGTCACATCATATCTGAAGCAATTACAGTTAGAAATCTAAGAGTAATGATGTACGTGATGTATATCGATACACAGACAGAGTGTGTATGTGTGTTATATGGCTCCTCTAGTATGCACGTCACGCAGTCGCCTCACTTGAACTCGCTGTATGGGACACGTCTCTCTGCTTCCATGAAGCTACTGACTCATGCCGGGGTTTGACTAACCAGGGGGACTGGGTGGGAGCACTGCAATTGGTTGGCATCAACAAGGCCGGTCTGGGCTCATTAAATCCCCAGATGGCGAGGGCACAGGAGCAGCTGGAGTGAATAGTATTATTACCCAGCAGGGTGAGCTATGGACCAAATGTTGTCCTGGACTGGTTCGGGACCACCAAACCACGTCAAACTACTTCTAGCTGTGAGCTCATCTGCTAAATGGTTTCTCCCTGGATGAGCTGTTTACTGCTACGAGGAGACAAATGACTACATTTTTGCTTTGAAGTCTGGAGCAAGCAACGTGTTTATCTGGTTTTCTAGCATTTATATGTGGAAAAGGATGGAAAAAAATGAGCTTGGCAGGGAGAACAGCTACTACTGACATGCAAACGCTTGCACATATACTACTACTACAACCTCAGCATGGGGTTGAAGTCACTTATAGTTGTGCTGTAGCCTCAAAAATGTGCCAAGTCCAAATGGCAACTCCGTGTCTGTGAAGTGAAGCCAATGCGGACGTGCCAAAAACTGAAGTTCCTCAAATGGCCACTTGAGGCTGGCTACAGAACGAGTCATAAGCCTCCATGTTAAAATGTCCAACTTCACAGCAGAAATAAACATGTTCAACTGGTACAAACACAGTTTTGAACTCTATAGTTCATTTCCCCGTTCATGACAACTGTACTGAGTCCACGTACCGCCTCACAAAATATCAAGCCCGTCCAAGTACCACCATAAAATCCAGCTAGGGTTGATGTGTAACATAACACAGAGGTATGACAGTAATCTAATTGTAAAATCAGGCAGTCAAAACAACAATATTAGAACCCTGAATTATTAAAGAATGCGAAATAATACAAGAACTCATCATGAATCACGGAGACCTTTGACTCGTGTGAGGAGGATGCTTTGGTGACTCAGCGAAATACCTCCACAAACTCTTGGAGAAAAGGTCATGAGCTGGCCTGTGAAGTTCTCCGGGCACATCAGGCAGTTCAACAAGTACCTGTAAATATTACTCCTGGCAACATTAGCACACGCAGCTGCTTGATTAATTAAGCTATAAACAAATCTTCACAAATTGGCTGAGCACCACACGCCCTTACCTTAACTTAATCATAAATCTAACCGTAAGGTCCTGTCCCACCACGTCGCGCTCAGACATCACACAAATGTCTTCTTGAAAGCGTAACACTCAAAATGCTCAAAGCAAAACATAGAAGAGAAACACACACACACACACGCGCGCACACACACACATAACGTGCGTTGTGTTAAGTGTGAGAGAATTTGCAAACAGATGTAGCGACCAATCCGAAGGGAGAGCTGTTCCAACAGTGCAGATGGCTCTGGCAGGGACAAAATATCATCCAGAAACCCTGCTGTTTCTCACAGCCCAACTCACCTCCCACTTAACACCACCCTCACATGGACCAGATAATAGAGATGCGCAATCAACGGAGCGCAGCGTCAGAGTACGAACATTGTCTTGATTTCAGATTTAAAAACTGAAAACATCTCTCGCTTGACATTTGTCTCCGTCGCCCACAGAGTTTCATCAAGAATAGTAAGAAATAATTTTGCAAGTTTGAGCAACAGCTCATTATCCTGGCCCTGTTTTATTAAATGCATCCAGCTCATCACAATCCTACACTTGTTTTATGTATATTTCTTTATTTACATATGTTGTGTTCTGCTGTGTGTATGCGGGGAAGCGGGATCCAAATAAAGGATAAAGAACACACCAAAGCCAATCAGAGTGCTTTTCAGGAGGAGAGAATAGGAAGACGTCTGAAAAGCAGCGTCTACTTTGGGTACAGGAGAGACTCATAAAGCAGAGAGAAAAATGTTTGGCTCCCTCATTATCTGTGGCAAGCAGACAGCTGGGGGAAACTGAGAGGTTTATGAGTAATAGGATGAAGAATAGAGCCATGGGTCTTGCCTGTGTGATTAGTTTATATTTGCCAGACTTTAGATGTGTCAGTGCGTCTATTTTGTTTTATTTAATTTATTTTTTTTTGTATCTCACTATATCATCATTTCACACAGGCACTATAGCATTTTTTTAATCTGCACAGATACCCAGAGGATTTTTATTTTTTTTTGTTTCAGACAAATTTAATCAGTCACATGGTAATACACGGCTTTCCACTCTCCTGCTACCGCAACCATCGGTGCTGCCGGCCCACTGAGGCTTCCTCGTCTCAAGGGGGCCAAATACCCACAGCGTGACTTTGAACCAAACCTCCTGCTCATATATTCAGAAATCTAACAAAAAATAAATAAATATTGTTGAGTATGTATGAATAATATATGCATTTTTTTGTGGGGGGGGGGGGCACTCGTGGTTAGCAAAACAAGCTTATCATCACTGTATAAAGTTGTTATATCTGCAGATACAAATTCAGCAAACAGCAGCCTGTTGTTGTTGTTGATGTAAGATATTTATCAGGGCAGCTTTAAAAAAAAATGTTTCTAGGTGCAAATTATTGGGAAAAATAAAACAACAGATAAAAATTTTAAGTAACTTTAAAGCTGTGTAAAAACCACTGACTCTATAATGGATGGACAGCGTGAGCATGACGTCACCCACAACTTTCTGAAGAGCAGTTTTGAAGCTCAGAGTCTCTGACTCTGGCTCTAGTCCTGCCTCTTACATCTTCCAGCCAAAGACGAATCATCGGTGGACCTGAGGCTGGGTGCTAAAACAAGCCATCTGTAACGGCACCCACCTGTCAGTCAAAGCAGCCACTCTGCTAATTATTCATAACTTTAAGCCTCAATATCATTTAAACAGGTGAGTTAAAAACCAAAACTGTTTTTTGTACCAGGCTGTAAACGTGTTTATTTCTGCCGTGAAGTTGAACATTTTGACGTAAGGTGTTCGTGTTTTGTAGCCAACCCCAAGTGGCCGTTTTGAGGAACTGCAGTTGTTGCCACTTCTGCACTGGCTTCACCTGAGATGGTGTAACACCAGTTCCATCAGTTAAAAGTTTGGAAAAATAAAAAGTTATAGGAAGTTTTAAGAGAATAAAACACTGAATAATTCGACCTAAAATAGGTCAGGATGAACTGAAGACATCAAAAAGTTCTTCACATCTCATTGTTGTTGCATGATTCTTCCCACATGTTTATACTAGAATAAATCACTTAGTTTGGTATTCTTTAAAGACTTTTATAAGACACGCTGTTGTTTAACTATTTGGTAATATGAAAATAATTAAAACTTTCACTGGGAATTAACGTCATTGGGTGTTACAGGCAGGAGGCACAGGGAAAAGCGTTCATTAGCAAAGCGTGCATTAATACAAATAACACTCATTTAGATGATTAGAAATGACACGTGAACATGAGATGCTGCACATGAAAACACTTAAAAAGGATTTATCCCTCTGTAATTGAATTATTCATACATGTACGCATGCTCCAAATAGCTATTGCACATTAATTATAGAAACATCTATTACGGCTGTGATGCATACTAAATAATTCCCAGGTACATAAAGCACTGCTGCGGTTTCATTTGGATCTTATTCCACTTATATTCAATTGCCGCTGCTGCTTCATTTTATATAAGTAATGTGTGGCAGTAACAAAATGAGTCAGATACTGCAGCAGTTTTTTCCTGAGCAGAGCTGTGTTTTATTTTGGCCTTGAGCTTTTTCTGGAGAATTTTGCCTCATGAGTTTTGTTTTTAGAGATGACGTCTCCGTTGAGCTCGTACACAAAAGGTCATCATTTGTTTCTCAGATTTGATCCTTAATAGTTTATATGTTTGGGAACTCACTGCACTGATTTTTAGTGTTTGTTCTTGTGCCTCTCACAGTCTTACTTTATAACTTCAGACACAGTGAACACAAAAAACTACAGGGATTAACTTGGAAAAGTTAAAAAATAATGCAAACTTTTAGAGATAGTTTCCACTGTTTCTGAACGTAATATCTGTGTGTGAACGGGTGACCTTGTGTGTGAAACCAAACTGCAGAGGAGCCACCTGAACTTACATGACAAGATATTTAACATCATCTGTGAAGTGAACACATCAAATGTCCTCAGATTAGAGTATTTTGATAATGGAATAATCATTTTTTGAGGAAAAAATGTCCAATTCCACCTTTTCAGATCTGAAAAACGTACGTAGCGAGGTTCTGTTTTCACCTCCTCGATGTTTTCCCAGACAATACAGACTTAGTCGGAAAGTAGTGATGTTGCAATCAATGCCAATATTTCTGAAAAAATAGAATAAAGGAAATGAAACTAAACAAAAGGAAAAAAAACCCAAAACATCTTCAATAACTCAACCTCATGCACTCAATCACTGTTACCTCCTCTGTAACCAAACACCAACTCTCCCCCGATCCGCCTGTGAACACCGGGGATGAAGGAGCAGCCGGGGGCCCCCAGGAATCATTCTCCTCATCCTCTTCTTCGGTTTTCCAAACTGGGTCGGCACTGCTGGTCGCCATTTGCTTCGGCTGCTCTTGCCGCTGGGAATGCAGGCCGGTGCGCTGCCTTGGAAGGAGAGTTGGATTTTTCCGACTTGTATCCCACTTCTGACAGCAGAGTTTCTTTAGTCCTCTGTGACCGTTAACTGAATATCTTTTGGGTTGTGGACGAAACAAGACCTTCACCTTGGCCAACAGTGTTTCTTATCTGACGTTTTATGAGCCAAACTTCTGATTGATTGAGAAATAATCAACAGATTACAGATAGTGTCGTGGTGGTGGCTACACAGCTGGATGGTTCGGGAGCAGCTAAGCCGCATTCAGCACTGCAGCTGAATAGTGCTGTGAGTATCAGAGCAGTGAGCAGAAACACAGCTGAAGCATGTGCACCGTGTGCATCACCATCTCCATCTCTCGTCTTTTGAGACAAGGCTACCTTTGTAAACCTTGGCAGCCAGCTCTGTTGTTGCCTCGCGTTTCACTGTGTATAATGATGCACCGGAAAAAAACAAGCGCCAACATGAGGTTCCCCCTCGAGGGGTTCCTGAACTGATGAGTCAAATCATTTACATATAGGACAGCCCTAATTTTGGCACCATGTCATTGCTTTTACAATTACACTGATTGGCCTAAATTGGGGGCTGTATTTAAAGATTGTAATTTTTAATTTAGAGTGGCATTAACGTCAGCTCCGGTGTTGATTAAATTTGTCTGGTTCGACTTGGTGTCCTTGATTAGCTCAGAGGGTGGCCGTGTCTGTTTTGGGTTCTTGGCTTGTGCCTTTGCCGTGGAAGCATTATAGTTTTTGATGTATTATTTTTTGATTTATTGACACTCAGGTAATAATCAGCGCACTATTAGAAGCTAGTACTTCCACGTGAAGAAAAGGTGCCAGATGAATAATTTGAAGCAAGGGCAAAGAAAGTTTTCCTTTCATCTTCATGAGTTCATGCCAAGAGGCTTTAGATGGTCCGTGTTTTGCCAGCACAGACTCCGTGAGCAGCCAGTGATTTTTGTTGCTCGAGCTTTTGTGGAGGACTACGAGCGGCCTTTGAAGCTGTGGATGAGATGGGGGGAAAAACCTGCCAGTGAGCTCTGCAGGCAACACTGGCAACATTCTTCTCCCTTTCCCTTTTCTGAGGTGGAAAGAAAAAAAAAACTTTATCTCCAGAGGTGGTTTTCTCTTATGTGTGTTTTTGTGCCTGTGCATACACAGAGTGTGTGTATTGATGTATGAACCTGTCATGGAAAAGTGAGGAAGACCATTCATGTGAAAGGAGAAAACAACATCTTGTGGTATCCCCTGAAACTCCTGAATGAAGAATGAGTCTACCTCTGACTTTATTTCAGCTGCACGAAGACACACACAAAAGGAGGCTGTTGTTATAATATTACACAGGCGAGTCTATTGTTTGTTTGTTTGTTTCATGAAATGAATATAAATGAACAGCATCATGCAAATTATGATTAATGTTGTTACCCATGAGAAATGGTCAGTTTTAGCACTACGTTAGACTATAGATCTACAGCGCAGTGCAACCAAACGTGATCTGTCTCACTCATTAATATCTTGCTATTGATTTCGTCCACGTTGCTCAGACCTATTTATTTGTATCCTCGCCTCTCTAACTTGAATCTTCTCCTCGCTCCTCCAAGCGGGACTAAGAGAACTGAAATGACCTCAGTGATGGAAGACCTCCATCGATTTCCAGGTCATATGAGACCGGAGGTTGTTGGAGATATGAAATAAGAGAAATGAGATGCACCTATGATGTATCCGTCCCTTTGGGTTGTCCAAAGTCCTCCTGGGAAACCGTTAATCACGAGCTCACGGTGATGCAGTAAGGCAGACTGAGAGAAAAGGGTTTCACGAGTGCTTCAGATCTCCCGTATTGATCACGTCTTTTCCTCTTTATATGTTGCCATGACGTGAATACTGCTTAATGCGTGTAAGTGGTGCTTAATTGATTAATTAATCGACCAGGTGTTTAAGTAATTGGTCAGTGCCAAACATTCTTTTGGTTTCAGCTTCTGAAATCACTGAGTCACTGAGTTCATTATGGACATTTTAGACTATTTCTGACCTCTGATAAATCAAACGATTGTTGGAATAATCGGGAAAAAAAAAATCTTCACTGGATGCAGCCCAGTGAATTTTAAGATTATTCCATTGAGTTAACAAAGGTTTTGACGACCTCTGAGATACAGTCTAACATATTTTAAGACTGGAGCCAATCCCCGAGATAAGCGCTGAGAAAGATGATTAAGTCCACCGCAGTGCTTCAAATTGATGTCAGGGCATTATTCAGGGACTCCACCACTCAATCATGCATTCTTTATTCACCTCTTAATTGGAAGGAATGCAGTTTTTAATCTGACAAGCTGTCTTCTGTCGAGATGTGGCTGCAGAATGCCTGCGCTCTAAATTCTGAATGACACTGCAAATACCTGGTAATGCGAGCTGTGTAATGGAAGCTGGCAGCTCATCTGCTGCTCCCCCAATCACTGGCTGCTTAAGTGCAGCTTCTGCACTCCTGTCATAGAGCGGATGAAACAGCGGCTACTTTGTAAAGCAGACAAGTTGTAGCGATTAGCAAAGACAGATGAGTGAACTTTGTCAAAACTGATACATCCGGCAGAAACGCTCCCGTGTTTATTAAAATTGATGTTGCGATGACAAAGTTGCAACTGTTGCCGCGGCTTTGAAATATTGAAAAACTATCATGCAGCATCCGTCATGAAGACTGTAATCAAAGCCAGATAAATAGCTGTAACATAACAGTATGCTGGCATGAATGTAGTGTACATGTGCATCAGTGAATCGTGTTTCCTAGAAGACATTTTCCAGTCTTTACCTTGAAACTCGAGTCCCTTTTATTTTATGCATTTTTAGTTTCGTTTATGGTCTTGGAGTTTAAATAAGTTCTTCTTTTTATGATGAAGCACTTTGTAACTGTTTCTGAAGGCGCTAAAGTTTATTATTATATCATCATATATTAACAGTTCGATACTGGGGAAAATGCAAACAAAAATTAAACCGTCAGAGCAACACATGCATTAATCTCCAGAACATCGTCTCCGGCAGGCATTCACGATCCATCTGTTATGACAGCTTACATTGCTAATTACACCAACAGACTTGCCGCCTATTGCATTTTAATGAATTTTAATGACAGTACGACCATTCGTCTAAAGCCTGTCAGTCACCTGTCAGTCAGTTGCTTGACCACTGGATTGTCTTTGTAGGCTGTGATTATTTGCTACAAACAGTCCCGCAGACTCTCCTACAGATGCAGCACACATGATCTTCACCTTCTTCTTCTTATTTTTTTTTTTAAAGATGATGTCTTTTGACCTTTTCAAGCTCAGCAAGCGAGGACTTAGCCTTCATGCATGGGACGGTGGCTCTACCAACTGAGCTAAAAGACATTTTCTTCACCTTCTTCACCTCAGTTTAAACCTCCTATTGATTTTATACAGTATGCAAATGCTCTGTCTCTAAAATCGACTGTGTTGTCTGAACCCACTTCATTCCTAAATGCATAGGTACAGAGGAAGCCTCGGCTGTGACGGCTTAACTTTCTTCAAAGGAGAACGCGCACTGTAGCTCATCTCGTCACTGGATGCTGAAGTTGTGGTCTTGGCTCTTTTTTCTTCTTTCAGCTTGGCAGCCAACCAAGCAGCAACAACAATAAACCGTGACAACGGCAACCAACAATCGTACAGCAAACTAAGAACAAGCCAAAAACCAACCAACCAACAACAAATAGCAACAAGCCAAGAACGAAACAAGAGTAATGAGCCAGAGAACAATCAACAGAAACAAACGGCAGCAACCAAACAACCAAATGGCATCAAGCCAAAAACCAAAAGCTATTATATTATTCTTATTTTATTATACTGTGAAATCATGATATTTCACAGTGAAAACCTACCAACAACCCGGCAACAACCAGCAAGCCAAACAATACAGAACAGAAAAACTAGCTAAAGGAACCACAAACGACGTGGGACAAATGAGTGAAATAAGGACAGTGATTAAGGAAAGGAAATAGGAGCGGCAAGAGGAAGGATATTAATTAAGGAATCTAACAAGGGAGAAAACCCAGGCTACCTCCACTGGACACTCGTGTTTTCAGACGACACCATTAATCATCATTTCGTCCTCACACAGATCAGCGAGGATTGAAATATTGATCCTTGTGCTGAAGGTAAACAGCCCTTGGGATGATTACAGTGTGGAAGTGTGGACTGAATCCTTTCTCCCCACTCTTTTTTTCCCCCCCATCTTAAGTTGGGTCTCTATCATTATTGTGATGAAGGAGCAGTGTTGCCTGCACTCTTTCTTCTCACATGCCAGCAATCTCCACAGTATCGCAGGCGATTGATGACACGTCAAGGTTGAAACTGCCATCAATCCGCAACAGCCAAGAAGAGAGCGACGTCAACACCAACATTAACTTTCAGCTGAATTGCCCAATCATAGCTTTTTGTCTTCCTGTTGACTGAACTGCCACGCTGTTCATTCACACGCTCAGACGGGGCCGTAATAGTCTGCATCACCTTGTTTGTGTGTCTGTTTGTGTGTTCATCACACACTTCGACTGGCAAACGAATTTGTGCAGGTCACATAATTACAGTTTGCACAAAAAACATTCTCTGTCCATGTTACCTTCCTGATGGGCACGGTAAATGTATTTCCATCCACCTGTTTTAATGCAGGTTTTAAATTTACACATAAACAATGGATGTAAATACAGGCCGGACTTGATCTCTTGAACTATTGCACTGAGCTAGCAGGGCGCCTGAACCTCTTTTGATAATGTCACTGTTGCTCCTTTTTGACCTGCAATGGTTTAATGGTACCCGACTGGGAAAATTAGTGCCACTAAGTGTTGTTCTTGATGTCCCAAATGCCTAATATTTGCATAACAGAAGTGGATTTGACATTCATTTTTCTGGTGAATCATATCTGTCCCTGCAAACCAACAACAGGACTGCATCAGGTGTCCTCGATGGTCGTTAACGGGAAGTTATTGGTCCTTTGAACACATAAACTGGGCTAAATTGTCGACTTTTGATTATGTTTTAACAAAATGACGAATTTCACAGTTTTGGTCAGTATAATATTCTCACTGCAAAGTTTATAATACATAATTTAATCTACTTTTTCTTCATCAATATATCTTGTGCTGTAATTCAAGCAAAATTGATTCAGTTCAAAACCTCTGAGGCTAATTTTTTATAATTCATAGTGCTAGGCTGTTTTATTCTTAAGACAACACTGCTATAATTAAATAAAGCTTTATTTTTCATTTCTGTAGCACACAGTTACACACACATGAAAGTATAAGTCAGTAAAACAAGAAGCACAAAAGAAAAATATATATAAATATAAAAACAGACACAAAAGGGAAGGAGATCTATAAGACAGCGTGCCTGCAGAGATGTAGAGGTTTTTCAGGAGCCCCTTAAAGCTGTCCAAAGATTCAGCAAATCTGAGCGATTCTGAGCGGGAAGACGATTCCAGAGGTTTGGGGCTAAAAGAGCGAAGGCACCTTTTTGTTTTGTGGTTGGAGTAGGGGATGGATAAAAGGCCGAGGTTTGAGGATTGAAGTAGTCGGGGAGTGGAATGAAAAACGGGGGAGATCAGAAATGTAACTGGGGGCAAAGTCATGCACTGCCTTACATGCGATCGAGAGGATCTTGTAGTTGACTGTGAATTTTACAGGCGGCCAGTGGAGGCATGCGAGAAGAAGGATAATGTGGAATCGACGGCTAGTTAATAGCCTGGCAGCAACCGTAAGCAATTCAAAGAAGCTTGACTGAGTAATTAAACTGAAATTAAATTATGTCTGCTGATGATAGCATGCATATTTCACATACCCGCTCTGTACCTCTGACCCGAGTGATTCATGGGAATCTGGAACATAATTATCCATCACTTAAGAAGACGTACTGTTTAAGATGCGCTGCAGATGAAGCCAGACTTACTTGCTCTGTGACCGACTACTCAGTCACACATCTTCATACCTGTTGGCACACGGCGAGTCACTTAAGTAGTTAAATTGCTAAGTGCTCATCACCAGGGAACTGTATTAGAATTTGATTTGTTTATCCAGATATAATTAAGTGTCTCCCGGCCCAAGGCGGCATCTCATAAAAAGTAAAAACCCATGTCACGCGTCTTGAGCTCAATTAGGCAGCTAACGGCATCATGTGAGGAAACCCAAGAGACCACGCCAGCAAGAAAAGTGTGCGCACTGTATTGTAATTTAATGTTAAAGTTTTAACACCACAATCTAGTAATGGTGAAGAGTCGAGCTATCGCTGGTATCCCAATCTGTTAATTCCAAGAAGCCTGCAAACCTCTGAGTTTATCTATTTGGATGCATCAGTTTTTAATTCTTAAGTAGTTTGAGGGCAATTGTAAACAGAACAGTACATTTTAATTTGATTAATTAAAACACAATCACAGTTACTAATTATATTTTCAGTCACTCAGAACACTTCCATTCTTTTCTTAACTTCAGTCCTTTTTAAATTTTTTCTTCATTCTGAAGAAGTTCAAATAGACCATTATCTTAATTTGAAAGTTTATTGAACTCTGCAGTATATTGAGAACAGTCATTTGCTGGAACACCAATATTAAATCAAACACTCTATAAAGATTAGAGAGACACAGCGGGTACTGGAGCTGAAAACAGTGTGGTACATTATGGTCAGCAGTCAAATGGAGCAGATAATTGCTTAATTGACTGGCTAAATATCATCCTTGAGACTGTCCAGATCAAGCCATCCTAGAAAGACTATTTCTCGTACTTCTCTGCTAATATTAAGCGCTGCGTGGACATGACGGTGATTAACTTTCCAAGTGCGGTTTTATTTTGGCTTCAGCGAGGCAGACGACTGCATGGGCACATTTATCTAAAGATTCGGCCTTGGTTTGTTTGTTTAATCAGGGATGGTTGCAAATGTGTTCATCAGTTTTATTAGAGTAACAGCTAGCGTCTGGTTGTATGACACCTGGCTAGAAGCTTCCAAACGGTATAGCAGCATGTGATTGTGGTGATGTCTATCTATCAGCATCAGTCATACTGTGAGCAGCACTGCAACTCGAGCTGGACAGAGCAGAATCAGGCAGACTTATTGGAGGAATTTGTCTTTGTTTGGTGTTTTTGGTGTATAATAAACATTAAATAAAAATATAAGGACGATAAAAATCAAGTATTAAAATCTAATAAATATAAGAAGTTTTTAAATGAAGCGGGCTCTACAGTTTGTGCAGGATATACAAAGTATTTGCCAGGTAACGTGAAGTCACAGTTCATTTAAGATGGGATCAGATACTGATATACTGATACGGATATTTAATTTTTCAAGCAGCACCGATCCATTTCAAACCTGCTCAGATTATCCCTGATATGTATCATAATGATCGGTATAGCACATCTCTAATCAAGAGTCTTCAGCCATGCAGCTCCAGCTGCTCGGTGAGGCTTAATAAAAGTGAGTCTTTGAGAATTTCATTTCACTCATTTATTTATATGGACAGCACACATTAATCAACATTTCTGCAAAGGTACCAGTGTTAGCCAGCTGGCTACTTTTACGTTTAGAGTGTTAGCATATCAACACACACTTTAAATGCAACAAGCCGAGGCTGATGGAATGTCATAAATTTTGAACTCATGACGGCGGCGTGAAAAGTTAAGGAAAGTTATTGCACCTCATCCGGAGGGAAGCGTGATTGTTTGTAGCATATTTCATGGCAATAATCTCATAGTTGAATTCAAAACAACTTCATGTGGACCTCCCTCAGGGATTCTCTGATGTTTGATGTAAGCTCGCACTCTGTGTCTTACCTGTTGGAAGGTAAGCTGTGTTATGAGCGTCCAGGTTTCACTTTGTTTGTTTTTGTGGTGGAGTATTCCAATATGAGCCTCCTAAGTGCCATTACTCAAAGTCGCTGTGCTCATTTGATTACTCTGGCGTGACAGATGGGACCTCGGCAATAAACGGGAGCTATTATTTATGGAAATGACTTCATGGGCAATTAGCGAGATGTGAGCGTGGGCTGATAGTCATCAAAATAATTTTATTTTCTGATTCAGAGTAAACAATAATGTTTTCGCCTTCCTCCAAGAGAGACATGAACTTGGAGTGTCATTGCAGGCTCTCCGCAAACAGCACGGATAATGGGACTCGTGTATTGTTCATGCCTGTGTATTTGAATACGATATCAACGTGTGACAAAGATCTCTGTAGGAACGCACATTAATTCATGACCCGCCGCTCTGGAATATTGATTAAGTACTTCACACCAAATCGACAACGTATGTAGGCTAAAGGTTGTGAAATTCAACAGATAAAAGGGAACTGGAACATTAAAAACTGTAATCTAAGTGATAATTAACTAATTAACTGATTATGTATCAGTATGTGAAGATTAGGATTTGGTTTTTACCAGCTCAGAGTTTAACCTCTGGATATCCAGTTGAAATAACGATTTCATGGGCAGATTTGGAGAAAACATGTTTCTCAAGTCATGTCTGAAGCCCTAAAGAGCTGTACTCTAACAGGCTGGGTCATCGTGGGTCAGTGAGGCATGCATTTTACAGCAGACTTCTTTATAAATGTGCTTTAGCTCAAGTGGACACAAAGACGATCGTCTGCGTCTGATGGTCAGATCAACATTTAAGTCTGTGTAGACTTGCAAGGCTCGTTCATGAGGGGAACATTTGTGCTGAGAGGACACCAGCTGGTTCCCCGTCAGTCTAGTCGAGAACATGTTTTAAACATACTGGGGACTTCACTCGCTTCTTGTGTGGACACCAACAGAACCAGGTTGTCAGTCAACTGCATTCTAAGTCTGATAATTACCATCTGCTTTTGCAAAGGGCGTTTGGCCAAGATTACGATACGCCCTCAGTATTACTGTAAATGCCTGCTTGCAATTTGCCGTCTGGTTTGAAGGTCTTTTTTTTTGCATACCTTTCCATTTTAATTCAGTGCTTTCAAAGTCTTTTGATTATCAGACACTTCTGCCCTCGTAGACCTGAAAGTTTTACACTGCATCTCCTCCTCGGTAGAAAACAGCAGCTTTGGTCATTCTGAATTCAGTTTATTATAATCTGTTACCACTCATACATCCAAGGTGAGACCTTCAACTTTTTCAAGAGCCCCAAGATGTTTAATTGACAACAATATAAAAACAGAATAAAGCCGTCAAGCCTCAAATTTGAGAAACTGGAACTAGCAGATGTCTGATATTGTCCTGGGTCCAACACTTTGACTAAAAACAGGAACACCAGAGTCTCTTCTATCTATATGCCCAGTATTTTTACTAATGCGTCACTACATGTAGTACAAACAAGGGCAAGAGGGAGATCAGAAAAGGGGGCAAAAGCAAAGAAAAAGTGAAATAAAACCAAAAACGAACACCAAACAAACCTCTGTCCTCCCCTTGTGGACCAGCTGTATGATTTACAGCCACGTAAATCTGGAGGTCAGACATAATAATTTAAGAGTTTGTGGAAAAATATCAAAGTGCAGCTGTGATTTCAGATCCGCACGATAAACGCTCTGTTACACTCTGGCTGTTACGATAACGATCAAGTGATTATGCCAACATTAAAAACCTATAACGCCTGTTTGCTGGATGCACGAGAACTGTTTATTATGGAGCTTTATTTTATAGCGCTGATGGTTCCTCTGAGAATCCTCAGCTCCCCCCACCACCACCACCACCACCACCACCACCGCCGCTGCTGCCGCCACCAGTCCAGTCGTTCAGTAGCTCTAATTAATGAACGATATTCCATTGCAACAAAGCAGACAAGCCAATCCAGTTGATCCTGTTGTTTCATTTCTAAAATAATTATCTCTCACCAAACTGTAACAATAATGTCACATCTGGAGTGTAAAGAGGAAACAAATAGAAAGAATGAGACTGTTATACAGCTCTGTTTACATCCTAGAACTGCTACACATTGTAATACAAAGGGCTTTGACAAATTTAAGTCAAATAAGCAAAACTTTTGATGGTTCTAGCCTCTTATACGTCATATTGAGCTCCTTTTTTATCTTGTTACATTATTGTAAACTGAATATTTGGGTGTGTTGCACTGTTGATTGGACAAAAATAAGCAAGTTTGAGCTAGTTTAAGCTCAACAACCACAAAATCGACGTCTAATTAGCAATGACTTGGTTGTTTTTTTTGTTTATGGAGACGGGTACAACAGAAACAGTCCTTGGATGAGTATGGTGACATGATTAATGTAAATGTATTTCTTTCATCGTGCTGCCACAGCAGTGAGGGGAGTACAGACAGCTTGGAAGCTCAATGTGGGTTGGCCCGATGCCTGCAGCCTGGGTATGCCCGCACTAGGCATGCCCAGTACGGTCCTGGCACTGCCAACCAGGCCTCACAGCTCCTGAAGGAATGTTGGCCCCTTGTAGCGCTGAAGACATGCAGTTTAAAAGGACAGTGTTTGAGTCCACAAAATATGTCTTTAAAAACTTGGACACATCCGTTCTGTGCCTTTATGAACCACTGTTGGGGATGCATCTGTTCCAGTGGAGTGTCTGACTGTAAAACGCTGTAGTTTAGAGCAGCTTGCAGGTGCAGTAATGCAAGTAATTCATTAAAATAAACATGTCCTCTCTCCAACTTTTTTTATGGCGTCTAAGGGGCCGTTCAGGACAGAGCTGGCCCTCTCGAGTCTTTTGAGTCAATGATAGTGTTATTTTTGGGAACTCTTGCCTGAATTGTGCAAGTTTATTGTTTATGGTCTAATTTGACAGTGGATATTTGAGGTAGATTTGGGAGTTTTGTGGCTTTGCCTGAGTTAAGACTCTCTCCCACATAAGCTAATGTCTGTAGCATCGCATCCTATCCTAGTATCCTATCCTAGTATCCTATCCTAGTATCCATCCTATCCTATCCTATCCGTGTGTATCCTTGCTCATACAGACGTGTAATTGCCTCCAGTGTTTAAGTGCAGTAATACATATTTAAAGTAATTTTGTCATGTTTTATGCATGAAGTGCATTTAAAACATTCATTTAGTTTATTTGCAGTTTGATTAAAACCTATAAAAATCTTTCAGTCAAAAACCAAAATGAGCACAGCTGAAAACTTGTCAACACTGTCAGGCAAACCGCTTCTTGTCTACATGAGCCTGAATAAAATATCCTGTAAACAGCCTTTGTATTCCAGCGTAGCATCAGATCTCTGTGTCTTGGGACTCCAAAGATATAATCAAGATGCAGTCATAATCATAAATGCAGGAATAACAGATTGGACTTACTTCAAAAACACAAAAACAAAAACATTCCTCTGCCTTCAGAACGGATTAAAAGCAAGCAAGACAATAGTGGCACACACACCTGTGCTGCAGTGTAAGCCTGTATTCTTCCATATGCGCTATAATAAATCATACTGTGGTTGTTATATAACTTTACCAGCTCAAACTTTATCTGCAGAAAGTATTTTACATTTCTGCTTAAACACTCCGAATTAACATTTCAGTGAAACGTGTTCTGACCCAGTAGTTTATTGAAATGGCGTGTTAGCAGGGGTGCAATATACGACCCAATAAGCACAATTCAAAGGTCAGCATCCACAAATGTCTCCTTAAGGGGTTACTTAAATTACCCACGTTGGTATCAAGCCGTACAGATAATTTTGTTTTTTAATGTCAGAGGTTTTGAGGTTTCGTGCCTCTTAGATTCCCGGCTGTCACACCAGGACTATTGAGAAGGATGGCATTTCATTCGCGGGGCTCAAAGGATCAAAAAATGAAAGTTGAAAAATGCAACAGTGCTTTTGTGCCAGCACAATGTGCCAGATACTCAAAATAATCCACAGACCTAACCGTGAATACTTTCTACTATTATTAACCTCCTCTGCAGTAAAGACGCGTGTAACTAAAGGTAAAACAGGCCCAACCAATGACAAAAGCAGGGTTAGCTAATAAGCTTGAAATAATTCAACGAGAAGATGAAATATGTCTTGAAATTTCACCTCCTGTATTGGAGAAGTGGAGCTCTCAACAAATCCTGGCATCTTCAAAGCTGTAAATCTCAGCAGAGAGCAGCAGCAGCAAGTGGCGTGTCGCAGACGCCCGATTGTTTTGACGGATGAATATTTATGACTGTGAGAACCGTAACAATTAGCATTAGCTTTCATCAGGATTCTGGGTTAAATGACTCCACTCATGAGGCTCCTCAAAGCCTTTGAACATTAAAACACTTAATTGACAAGGAGGATGGGCCACTACAGAACAATCAAGCTGCGGAGACGTAAAATCAGCAGGGGCGCTTTAAAATACAGCTGTTTATCACGAGTATTGTCAAATATTATTCTATTACTCTTTTTACTTCAGTTAATAACAATTTAAATTGATCTGCACATTTTTTTACACCACAGATTGACATCAGCTCCAAGGGTGTAGTCTGTAAAAGCCATCCATCCATCCATCCATCCATCCATCCATCCATCCATCCATCCATCCATCCGTCCATCCATCCATCCATCCATCCATCCATCCATCCATCCATCCATCCATCCATCCCTTTGAACTTTTTCCCATCTTTAAGTTGCCCCTCTCGTTGACTTTGTTCATCAACGGCAGCTCAAAATTCAAGCCAATTTAGTCTGAACATATTTGAGCTGCAGGGGTGAATATTCAGAAAACACTATGGTACTTTATCATCACCCCATAGAATCAAAAATAAATGTCAGAGGGGGAAAGAATTAGGGATTGATGTCTGAGGCTGTGGCTGCTTCTCAGTCTGTGTGATTTGTTTAGGTTCAAATAGCAAACCTCTCTCTCTCTCTTTTTTTAGTACGTTTATCGTGATTTGTGATTCACAAATTTGTGATTGTAACTAATTAAACTCACAACAACCTCCACTCGTGTGTGACTATAATCAGGTGGTGTAGGGCATTTACAGTATACACATTTATTATTTGATTCAGCATTAGGTATACCAAGCTGATGTTTTTATTTCCTAGGATGGTGAAGGCCAATTTTAGTACGTGGATGGAGGAAGGGAGAAAGCTGAGTGACATGAGTGCAAATACTACAAACCCAGTGAGCAAAATATGCAAGAGCAGTCTTACATTTTAGCATTTATGTTTTGCTGGACGGGCTGCTGGGACATGAATTAAGAGTACACCCACTCCTCCAGCTACCACACCGCAGCTGCTGTCTATAATATAGCTCCATCAGCTCTTCCTCGCTTTATGCAGACACCTCTGGTGTGACCTTCATGGAAAAAAGCATGAATCTACCAAATACAAACCAGCATCACAGTCTGACATGTTTATGGATACATGCAAGCTGTCTACCTGTCGATTCCTCCTGCTTCTGACCCCTGAGCTGCCCGAGATATTTTTAGAAACATTAGCAGCTGATTATGCAGTTGTGTTCCTTTCCGGGGCGTTAACAAGGTGTCGGGGCAGCAGATGAGGCCGGCCTGGCGGACCTTCAAGCGTTGGCAGTGCAGAGTAGCACAGGATGTTCTGACAAGCACTACTACCATACTGGAGCTACACATAGATCTGTCTGAGGGCTGAGGCATCTGTTCAGTGCACACACGGGTGAGTCTATGTACAGAAACACACACTATACACACTCTAAGATGTCACATAACAGTGCACGGCCAGAAACATACTGCGTAGACTCATCCTTTCACTTAGTCACTCAGCATTAATAGCAAAGTTTGATTTAAAAAATCCACTACAAAGATTCATGACTGGAGAGATAAGCTTCTGGCATTACCATTAGTCATCTAATTAGAATATGTAATTGAATATGAATATTAAATGGCAGCATGGCTGGACTAAATAGTATCATTTCCTAAATCAGAATCTAGTTAATAATCACATTAAAGTTTTAATATCCATAAATTTGGATAATAGCAGGGGACAAAGCAGCATGGGTCTTCATATGGCCTTGATTAGTGCTATCCAATCATCAGTCTCTGCCCTAATCTAAGATACTAAACACTGCTTTCTCTATGTATCTGACAAAGAGGAGAATATTGTAATTCACGCTGCAGCGCATAAAAGTCGTGGACGGATTCGGAAACTAAAACTGAAAGTGACTCTCTCCGCTAACAAATGCGTCATCTGCGCTCCTCTCTCCAAACAACTTATCTCCATCTAAGAGCGCTATTTCAGTTTGCTCCAAAGCAACTCTCAAGCTGTCGTTTCCCATAAAAAAACATAAAAGTGGAGTTCATGAATGACTACCAGAATGGAGACTAATGAAATGATTTCCATTTTCAGCTCGTTGTGCCGAGCAAATTCGTTCATTTCTCTCTCTCTCCTTGGCTTCAGTTCAGTGTAAAGCTGCAGCGATGCTGACAGGAGACACAAGCAGGGAAATCACAATGAGGGACGTGGGAAATGAGTTTCCTTCAGGATTGTTTTACAGGTTTAGTTACGTGTTGACACACAGTTTTAACTCGGTGGTTTGAGCATCTTTTCACTGACTTTGAATGACGTGATCTGTAGATGTGAATCCTGATCAACAACATACGGTAGCACATGTAAAAGCAGTTAAACACACATCAGTATATTGTTTCACCGTACATCTTTTAGATGATTTTCTAAAATCATATTGGTCAACAGTTTTGATAGTTGAATGATTATTTAAGTGATTTCTTGAGGAATGTATATAATAAACACTGAAAATTTGATATTTTGGACACGTACCGATTCTCCAGACCAAAAAGTGTCACACACATAAGATGTACTGTGTGGCAGTCAGACCTTCCTCCTTGTTTTCTGATTGTTTCCTGTCTTTACGCTAAGCTAATCTAACTGGCTGTTGGTGTTAGCTTCATATTTACCACATAGACGAGAAGTTCAATCTTCTCACGTTAACTCTTTACAAGAAAACTAGTAATTTCCTAATTCCCCAAGTTTCAAACTATTACTTTAACAGTTAATGGAAATCCATTGGTAGTTCAACAAGTAAGCAGTAAAAATCTCTGTTTGTTTCTTTCCAATCTAAAACTAACAATGAAAACTGCACTTTCCTGCAAGATATTTTTCTCTGAACAATTACAGTCGGGTACTTCACCAAGGCAAGAACTAACAAGGCAAGAACCGTCCTGAAAATCCTTTTGTATTGTTTCACTTTCCTTTCTTTTTGCCAGCAAGCCTGAGAGAAAATAACTATGTTTAACAAAGCATGAAAGTGTGCCGACAAGACCTGAGAACGAGGAAAAGAAGAGAAGGAAGGGTGAACAGGAGTTTAAGATTAAGTCTCAATTTGAAGGGCCTCATTCCACAAAATGAGATGTTCATTACCCTTTAAAAAATGAGAGAGAGATCGCTGCAGGCAAATGTCCAACTCACTGACAAGTACTCAGCGGTTTAAAACTTTTCCTTGTCAGTAACATTTCAGATGAAATATTTGTTTTTGTTTGTGTGGGGAGTCCCAGAATACACCCGATTCATCCAAGGAGGTTTTAGGATGGAAGATGAGGAGCATGAACCTGTCACTTCACCACAGATGACAAAGCGAAGCTGACTCGTATCGCTGTCTTTTTTTTTAACATGCTATCTGTGCACTGACATTTCCCCTTTATGTCAGGAATGCTGTTCGTCAGGAACATTTAGTTACCATCCGTGTTTATCCAAGCGTCATCATCAACAGTAGCCTGTAGTCAATGTAAATCATAGATACATTCTTGCAGTATGATTTCTAAATAAAGTCCAACAAATGGTCAGTAGTTTGAACTAAAGCTAGAAATGTTCTTTGGTGCTTTTAAATCACTGAACAACTTTTTCAAACGTGAAATTATTTGCTTTTGTGGCAGGAGTTGTTGTAATTAGATTACCAGCTTAAGAGTAAGATATTAATGTAGCTGAAATATCAGCTGATGTGGAGGTGAATCGTTATTATGGACATTGCAATTTTGAAATATTCACAGTTTAGTTGATGAAAGCAGCTCAGCACTGAGCAGAGGAAAGCAGGGGAAGTGTCGATTTAAAGGTCCAGTGTGTAACATTTTGCCGTGTTTGTGCGTTGTTGTAATAGCTGATGTTTCAGTTGGAGTGTCAGCTCTTCCACTTTAAGGCCTCGTGTCCACATAGCAGTTTTCCTCTGGTAGAAAGATGCTGATGGGGGCACTGGGGAGCGCCTGTGATGAAGCGCCTGTGCAGTGAGAAAGAGGGGAAAATATACTGTACGTGGGCTTTGCTATCTTGACAGTTTCTAACAGTTCACTATTAGCTTAACGAGTGTTTGTGTGTATATATATATATAAAACTGCTGCGGTCTAAGTGGGTGGAAATATCACTTTTCTACTTTTTCCATGTTTTACTGGAGTTGTCAACCTCGCTCACTTCATCCGGTTCACTCTGTTGTGTGTGTGTGTGTGTGTGTGTGTGTGTAGGAGCTGAGCAAGTCAGACAAGGAGAGGAAGGAGAAACTAGAGTGACCAGAACTCACAGCATTGTTTTCTTGTATGACGTTTGTTTGACATATTTTCTCAGCTCCCAGGGCGATGAGTCCCATCTAAAAAATGATTGGTTGCTTGAAAATGAGTGATGGAGGCAACGCCATCGCCTTGCTAAAAAAGTTTGTTATTAAGAGCAACCGAATAAAATGTGTAACACACTCTAAAGTTGCTTGATGCAGCACTTTCGTATAGGTGGCTGTTTATGCTTTGTCGTCACTGGGAACGACTGAAAAACGCTGGCACGCTACGTGGACGCAACCCTAAATGTGTGCAGTGTAAGCAGTTGAAATATAAGCTCATGTCACCTCCTGACAAGTCACTGACAGTGAAATCAGTCAACAGTCACCAACAGTAGCCTGAAATTTAGATATCAAGTAATACATTACAGGAGATTATACTTTAAAACACACAAAAGGATCAATCAGACGAGAGACTGATGCATCTCTGCAGGTGTAGCGGCTTCGAAAACACCCGGGTAAAACATGCCGGACAAAACAGCTGGCGCGCCTGTGGAGGGGGGCCGCACAGGCAACCAGGCGATCAGATATGATTAGCTGTTGTTGCTCTGCTACTGGAAGAGGAGGGAAAAGGGTTCGAGTTCATTGGGGGGGGAGGAAACAGTATAATGAAGAGCACCATCTCTGTTCTGAGTGATGTCTGCTAATGTCAACTTTGAATTTGTCGCAGCGTTCCTATCGCCTACCAGCATCAAAACAGGAAGGAAGTGGTTGAGTAGTAATGATTGATTTGATTGGCTGTCTGGGCCAGGTTGGTGAGCAGGAGGACTCTGTGCATTGCACTGAAAAGCTGAGAATATTTAAACTTTTGTACGCATCAAAAAACCCACTAGAAAAAAAGTGAAATGTGGAAGATGGAGCACGCGTCATGCTTTTTGCTCATCTGCACGCTCTGCTTTGCTTCGTTCGGCTTGAGAACACTGGGCCTCGTTCACCAGCTGTTCAAAAATGTCAGTCCTGATGTTGTTTTGTTTACATACGTTTAAATTATCACCGTAACTGTGCACAATATGTCAGTGTTTATGAATTATGTTCCAGATTAAGTTTTAATCAGAGCTGTCTTAAAGTTACTTTCATAAACCAAAGTATGACAACGTTGACCCTCATATTTACAACTGAAAACAGAGGCACGATACTATAAGCAGAGAGGATTAGAGCTATGAAGAGAAAACACATTGCTTTTTGTGTTTGTGGCGTTAAATGCAACTGCAAATGGTTCGATTTTATTCTTCAAGCTTTTCACAAAGATTCTGATCTTGACTAATGTTTTCTTATTTGGGGGCAACAAATGTTTTAGAATAATTGTTTTTTTTCTTCACTTCTACAGTTATTTTGCTCCAGAATTTAAATTACAATAACATTTTAGTCATTTATAATATTTTACAATGTTTATTTTCATTATTTTATGAAGCATTCTGAAATTTAACCGGGTTCAACAGTACACTGTGAGTGCGCACACGGCCCTGCACTCTCATGTGCTTTTATGGAGAATGGTGGGCCGTTTACTCATGTTAATTAATCTAATTAGGAACACCTCACACGGCCTTTCAACTTAAGACAATCATCAACATCATTCATCACGAACACAGCTGAGAACAATCCTGCAGTTTAAGAACGTTTTCTTGTCTTAGATATTAGTTCCTGGTGGATGAGGCTTGATGTTTTCTTGTTGCTTCCTTTGTCCTCGATCACCGGGCAGTTGAAATTGTTCTGAAATGTTGTGTGATACTTGAACCAGATCGCCATGACGTGCCAGTTATTCCCGATAAAAACAGCTGCCCTAGTCGGGACAAGCTGGAGGACGCCTGTGGCAGTGAGATAGCGATGGCTCTTCCCCCTTCGTTACACATCGACACAAGGTCGTACCGTGTCAGACAGCTGCACCGACATTTCCGTTTGTGCCGCCCAGTTCGACTTGTCAGGTACTTTTGGAGCAGAAAAGGAAAGAGGAAAAAAAAATAGGTGGGGAGGGGATTGTCGGTAGTGTTTGTCCTTCACAATCAGTCTCAGGTGGATTTCAATGGACAGTGATCCTCCCATTTATGTCCCCGGGCGAGATCAGGCGAGCTCGCGTGTACAAATTACGGCCTTCACTTTTGCCCTTCTTTTCAATATCATGCCTTCGCTGAAGGGAATAATAGTCCCTGCACTGTAGCAGAGTGCTGCGGGCCTCAACTTAGATAACATTTACACCTTCTATTTAAACTTGTGCACCTTTTGCAGTTTGTTTTTCAAGGTGACGGTAAGATTAATGTCACCAGATCCATGACATTTAAGCACCATCTTTTAAATTACAATTAAATGTCAATAATGTGCGCTGCTTCTATTTAAAACTGATGAAAAATCACTCGAAGCCATCACACTGAAATTAGGATTCAGATAACATCAGGTAGAGGCAAATTATTTGGGGGTGATGCTATTAAATCTTGCTTTGTCGGCCTGACACAGAGAGAGGTACAATGGCCAAAACCTCATTAGTCATTTTCTGGTCGTGATTGCTGGAACTTTCCACAACCCCGAGACTTCTCCCTTAATTATATCTGTAATGAACTTCCTGGAGGCAAATACCAAAACAAATGTGAGCAGCAGTTGTGTCAAGTTTCTTTACTTTTTCTAAGTCACCACAAGTCTGAGGCCATGGATCTTTTCCGGAAAGCAGCGAGTTGCTGCCCCAAGCGAAGGAGTTAAAGTATCTCACAGTTTTTGTCACGAGCGATGGGAAAATGGAGCATGAGATGGACCGGCATTACAAAGGGCGTTGTACTGGACCATTGTGGGGAAGAGGGAGCCGAGCTGGAAGGCAAAGTTTCGATTTTCCTCACCTATGGTCATTTAGGTGGTGACCAAAAGAATGATACTGCGGATGAGCTTCCTCCACTGGGTGGCCAGGCTCAGGGTCGAACATCTGGAGGGAGTTGGAGTAGAGACCCTAAGCTGAGGTGGTTCTGATCAGGATGTCCCCTGGGCGCCTTCCTTTGGAGCTTTGTGGGCACGTCCAACTGGAAGGAGATCCAGGGTTAGACCCAGAACTCGCTGGAGGGCCCATCTAGTCTGAGAAAGCCTCTGGATCCAACCAGGAAGAGAAGAATGTCTGCCACAGCGACACAACCCCGGATAAGTGGAAGAAAAAGGATGGATGGGAAGTCACTGCAGGGTTTTTCCTTCAAACTTCCTGCAGCAACCGGCTTTACAAAGCAAACAGCACACAAAGTAGGACAAAAAAAAAAAACACAGGACAACTGTGATTGTTTTAAATGTACAAAGTTGCACAGATCTTTTTATCAGTATTTTAAAAATATTCAACAATGAAAGTTAAATCAAACAGTAAGAATAAGTAATAACAATAATTAATATCAGCAATAACTAGACTTAAAATCAGAACGTTTTAGTTTTTTTTGTTTGTTTTGTTTTTTACTGAAACACCTGAGGGAAGCAAATCAAAAGAGAACCCAGAAAAAATAACCACTGAAGTTTAGAAGAAAAAAAAGAAGAAGAAGAAGAAAAGATCACAAAATAAAGTCAAGACAAGCTCATACAGGGGTCACTCACTTCATCTGTATGTACAGCACATTCACTCCACAACTGTGCAGGACAGCAGTGATGAAAAGAACAGTGATGAGAATGAAAACTCGTCTCCGCAGTCTGCTCTCGGTTACAGCCTTTAACATCGGTATCGGCAGCCTTATGGATTCACACGTGAAGGCAGGGTGAAGAGGAATAACAGCAACAGAAACGGGGAAAACCCATTTGGAGCTGGCTAGCGAATGTGTTCTTTTTCCATTTTTTATGCGTGTATTACAACCACAGAACTGACAGTACTCCATTTGTTACTTTGATTTGAAAGGCGGGGGGGGGGGGACTGAGAAAGAAACCCAAGCATACAGTGGAAACACAACCCAGCGTCAGTCTTTTAATAAATGGTCCCTGGATGCATAAGACACTGCCGCTTTCCTGACACCTCCTAACTTTGAAAAAAATTCATTCAAGCTTGTTTCAGTACGAAACATGACATCAACATTAGTTTGGAGGCGGATTTGAGAATCACATTTCATTGTTTTTCTGTACATTAATCAATATTCATTACAATTCAGTCCTTTATAGTAAATTTAACTTTCTGTCAAGTCTCACCAAAAACACATTACTGGAAAAAAAGAGGGCAAATAGAAATGCAAAGAAACCTTTGGTCAAAGAGTGTACTCACAAAGAAAGGAGGGAAAAAATGCAATGACGAGAGATAGAAGGAAATCATTCATCACTTAAGATTAACAAAACAACAAAATCAAAAGAGCAAAACTCAAGTGGTTTTCTATACGTTTCTCTCTCTTTCTAACAATATGGCCCATAGTTCAACCCTCCTCCCATACATTTGGGTCTGCAAGTTATACTGGTTTCCTCACAGAGGAAAGAAGGAAAGAAAAAGGTGCTCTTTTCATGAAAGTCATGTTTGTCTTGATTGTCCACAAAAAAGAAGTGCCAGCAGGAAGTTAGCCCGGCAAAAGGATATACAATCACAGCGTAAAACGACAACATCCTTTACTGGAAAGGAATTGAGAGTCCGACACGCTCCTGAAAAGACTCTGAACCTGCATTGAATCGTTGTTTGCAATATTTGTGTGACTCTGTGTGTTGCACGTGAACTGTGCAAAAAAATGTGTCTTTTAACTGTCTCGGCTGTTTTGTTTTTGCGGTGGTTGCGGTCTTATTTGGAGACTGTCTTATCCTGTGTTGCTTCCTCCTGCAGGCAGCTCTTGCGGATGATGGGCAGCGGATGGGCTTCCGTATTGAAGACCCAGTCCTCCAGTGGGAGAAGGTCGTCGTCAGAGAAGAGCAGGTACAGATACCTGAGCAAACAGGAAAAAAAGCACCCATTTAATTCAATGAGAACCGTTGAAATGTTGACTGTAGCGTAATTACAAACACTTAAACACAGGAATACTTTCTGAAAACATGTTCATTCTTTCTCGCTGAGCAGATAGATGCCACTCTCATGTCTGTATGATAAATATGAGGCATCATCCAGCAGCATGTTAGCTTAGCATGAAGACAAGCGAAACCAAGCGAAACAGCCAGCCTGGCTCTATTAAAAGAAGGGACGTCCCCAGTGAATTTGGATGTATATTCACCTTAACAATAAACTGGACGGACGACACAGACGTCCCGTACAAAAAAGGTCTAAAAACTTTCTATGACACTGTAGTAGCATGTGTGATGCTCTGTTTCTAGACTCCATAGAGGAAATGGTGGAGAGGAGGATGCTAGCAAAGCTGACATCCATCATGAACAACTCCTCTCACCTCCTGCATGAGGCTGATACTCCCACCATGGAGGAGGAGCGCGACCACAGGTCCTTCATTCCAACAGCTGTCACACTCTTTAACTGACTCCAGGAAATTCAGCATGATTTACTTGTGAGTAATTTCTTATAAATCTTGTGTATACGAGCCGCTGTGGCAAGTGAATTTCCACCGCTTTAATGTAAGCCTGCGTTATCTTATGCTAATGGTTCAAAATCTCCTTTCTTCACTGCACTCTGATTTATTTTGTCCTGCTCAGTCTGCTGGCGTTGCAGCACGGCCCCCCTTTACCGCAGTGCAACATTTCTCTCCACACGAGAGTGAAAATGAGTGTGAACGTGAGAAATTATTTGGGCACGTCTGAGTTCAGACAAAGTTGACAAAATTCACGGATTTGCAGAACTCCTTCACCGTGAATAACTTCATGACAGGCCAAAAGGAAACTCTGTTGTCTGGCTGAAGGAACCAGCTTGCAGTGAGAGCTCTCGTCTCCTCTCTAGTGGCATCACATCAAATTCAGGAGTTGCACTCTCTCACTTGAACCGCTTCGTATGAGATCAGTGATTTATAGTTTTGTCCTTCAGTATTTGGATCAAGTAGCTTATGAGAGAGAAGGACTCAGATCGGGGACGTCCCTCGTCAAAAGCAGCTAATTGATTAACGTGTTTTATTACATTTGTTTGATCTGTACAACAACCGACACGTAAAAAGTGACATTTTTACCACTTTGGGTTTCCTATGAATTAATCAGCATGTTAATTAGCCGGGCTAGCTGTTTCTCCTCGTTTCCAGCCATCGTGCACAGATAACTGTCTCCTGGCTGTAGATTCATATCTAGCGCACACACGTGACATGATACTGATCCTCTCATCTAATTCTCTGCAAGAAAGACGTCCAAACTGTTGAACTATTTTCTTTCAGTAAATGAGTTACAGTCAGCTGTCAGCGGTAACGTCAAGAAGGTCAAGTCAAGAAGCCGCGTATCAGTATCTCGATTTGGAGCAAGCACATACTCTCTGCCACACACACATGCAGGTTTCTAATCAGCCTTTTTACTTTTACACGTGGACGTAGCAGACTTCAGATGGAGAGAGTGTTGCTGTGACAGCAGAGCAGTGGGATGAAAGGGAAGATAATTAAACATAGCTACATATGCAGCGTCTGGCTAAAACTCACTCATTAGTCTGTTTCTAAGATTTAAAACAGCCGCACGCTCACTGCAGGAAGCGGCGCCTTGCATCAGTAATACAGTGAAAACAAATGAGCGATAATGTTTGGAGAAACCTTATTACTGTCCTGCTGCATGTACAGTATGTGTGGATTAGCAGTTAACTGCAACGCATGTAATTACGCTGAATGATTTCCTGTGTAATCTGGCTCCTCCGACTAATCTGTCCCTTTGATGCGCGTGTACCTTTTTTTCCCCACCAGGATTCTTCCACCGCAAAAGACAAAATCTGTCTTCAAAGAGAGCACGTTTTCTCCAAGAAGTAAGCTTCTCTGGGTAAGGCGCTCTTATTTCTCCATTACAGCCGTGTTTACGTATCTTCACATTAAAAGTCGTGTAGCCAAAGAATCGCAGGAAAACATACAAAACAAAAATAACGGTATTGTTTGTGTAGCCAAAGCCCGATGTAGCTTCTTCCTCTCTGTTGTCGTCCAACAGCATAAAAATAACATCAGTGACCCACAGTGTTGTGCTGTGTGACGCGTTCCTTCATTACAATGAAGAAAGAGTTTATTTTAAGATAACTCCACACCAGGGCACCAGATGTGAATGAATCCACTGTTTAAATGGCTCAAAACTACAGCTTTTAGAAAGTACTGAGACTTTGTTAAAGATGAAGGAATATTCTTGGAGCCACAGGCATGTTAGAGAAGATATTAATATAAATAATAATAGTTTATTTAGTATAGCTCCTTCAACGGAGCATGGCCACAAAGCTGCTATACAAGAACAGTATGTTAAAAAAAAAAAAAGTTGCATCAGTAATACTAGATGAGTTGGAGTAAAACATTGTAGGTTTTGTGTTTCTTTCTTGAGAATATTTGAGATGAAAAATATAAAATAAGACCACGTAACTGAACATTTTCTTCACATGGGCAACATTAAATCGTCTCTGCAACAAGACGCTTTACAACATCAGTCTAACATTAAATTATCCACAAGCTAAGATTTTTTTTTTTTTGTCATGATTAGTTACTTCAATTTAAAAGTTGTCCGGCGACTGCTGACCTGAATATGATTCCTGATGGGAATCATGCCTGCATCTTCAAAAAAAAAAAAAAAAACTCTAAATGGTTTGTGTTGCTTAATGACCCGAGAATGAGGGGAGGTGAAATTGAGGCATCTCGCTGCGCACCATCTATTCGCCATCCATGTTTCTTTTACAATCAACATGAAGAATATGGCATTCAAAGAGTCACCTCAGTGGAGTAGGTAGTGTCTCTTTTATTCATCATCACGAGTGTGTTTCAAGGACGGAACAGATGAATCCGCAGCATTCAGTACCGGACCCCATTGGTAAAATACCATTCCTCACATTCACTGTAACCAAATGGGAATATGGTGAGGACTTACTTGAGTGTCTCTGAGAGGAAGAAGCTCTGCTGCATGTTATCATGGCTGACTGTCATGGTGTAAACGTCACGGATCCCAGAAAAGCCAGACTCCACTCTGCAGTGTTGCTCCAGGGCCTGACAGATATGAGACAGATGGCAGGTTTAAATGTGTACATGCAGCTCCAAAAACATGTTTTTCTTCTCTGGACAAAAGAATAGCCCTTCCCAGCATACAAACTGAATGAATACTGCTTCTTTCACCTGTTCATGTATATTTACTGTTCCATTTAATCAGCTCACAGTGTGGCCTTTTTACTTCTGCTGTGTGACAGGACCAAATATTGTACAAAGAGGAAATCACAAGGCATATCAGTAAAAGACTATTACCTATTCTGCCAATGTACTGCACGAAAAGAAAACCCTTTATGCAACAACAGTGTGTCCGTGTACACATAAAGAAAGAGTAAATGGTACATGCCAAGCTCTTCAAGCAGCTACACAATTGAGGCCCAAGCAATGCTAAATCTGACAAGGGCTAATGGAGAGTGGCTGAGCTAGCCAAGCGGATTAGCACATTATTACCCCTGCTACAAAGGCCTGGCTTATACGTGCTAATTAACAAAGACCCCGACGTGTTAATGCTTGATGTTCATGAAGAGAAGCGCTGCGCACTGCTTTCAACCTTTGTGACCGATAATTAAAGGCCCGTCAAACTCGTCAGCCTGATCTCTCCACTTCTGTGCGCACTAAATTAATGCTAAATCTATCATGCCAACCCTCTACAGTTTACAGCTAATGTCCTGTCTATTGCCACATTAATAATGGTGCTCCATTCACAACCTTCACCTCCTACTAGTGGGATTGCTTGATCTACAAGCTAATGTATGGTGCCACACAATATCAAGGAAGCTGGTTGAGGGTAATTGAGGGTGTTAAAGGGGCTTGACATAACAGGTGAGTTCAATTTATAAAATCAGAGTCCAAGCCACTACTAAGAGAGTATAGGCTACAAAATTATACTGCACAATAAGTTATTATTTGTACCACACCGGCCTGAATGTAATACTCTGATCTGGATTTGTGGATGAATTATATTCCAGGACTACAGATTAAGAACAGCAGATTAAATGAACCAAGAACTGCTCAATAAACTCCATCAAGTGTTAGATTTGGATTATGGGTTCATTGTAGCCTTAAAGCTTCTCTATGCAACATTCAGAAAAACCTTGTCAACAATATGCCATGATACTTTTGCCAACACCACAAAGCGACCAACGGCAGACAAACCAAGCCTTGTTCAGTTTCAGGTTGGTTACAGTTAGCTAGCTCTCCTCGCCTTGCATCACTCTCGGCTATTAGAAGGCAATCGTTGTCTCACACTGCTACATCATTTATTGTTTTCACACAAGTTGGTACAAGGCGTTGAAGTAATTTGGCAAGCTATAAAGCCACGTCCACTCAGGAAGTGTTGTTGCTCGTGATAATGTTAGCCAACAAGCTAAGGTTAGCCAGCCAAAAAACAATGCTTGCTGTGACGCCAACCGACAAAGTGACCTGCAGACAGCAAGCCAGCCAATTTACCAGGCAGATCTGCCCCGGGAGTCTGCATGAATTTACAGTTATCCACCCAAGATAGTATTTTGCTACATTAGCTGTGTAGCTGTTAAGAAGAACGCCAGTAAAAACCACAGTATTAGAATATATGTCACATTAATGTAAATTTGACCTTGGACTTTGTTGGATTGGGTGGTTGTGTTGCACAGTGTTGACACTGTATGGAAGCAGAGAAGGAGCGCACATAAGCGCGTTTACAGTACAGTGTGTCTTTGGTATTTAGGTTAATGACTGTGACTGTCATCCTGCACCACCAGGGCTGTGTTGTTAACAGTTCACACGTCAACAGATGGATTCTCCAGGAAGTTTAGCCTTTGCTAAATGATGTTAAAAGCATCTACTGTAACAGCCATGTGATTCATCCCTCTCTTTCCCATGAGCTGTTTTTGGAAAAAAAGACTTTCTGAAGATGGAGGAAGCATTTTTCTGAGTAGTCCTGTTGGGACCATTTCCCTGAGATTCTATTGGAGCAAAGAGAAGATCTCTCATTCATCTCTGAAGTCTTTTCTCTCCTAAAAATGAAATACTTCCATTCAAAAAGAAAGCAGATGTGTCTAGCTGGTGTCTATCAGTCACATAATCTCCTGTCAGGCAGCCGAAGTGGTCAGAAAGATTTCCTCTGGCTGTTATCATTTTTCAGACGGTTGGAGCTCCTCATTATGAGATCCTGTGATATTGGCACTTCTTGGCTTCCTGACAGATAATTTGTTCTCCACTGTTTCTTCAGTAAAATCGACAGGAGACACTTTTGACTCATCGGGAATTTATCTGTGTCCTGGGAGCAAGACATTTAAAACAAGCCACCAGAAGCTCCCGTCTAGGCTGCGTTAAATCTAAGTGTTTTACTAATAAAGAAAAGTCTGTACTTTGTTTTTTCCCCAGAAACATGAAACGGTGTTCTTCTGCATTAGTGTTATCTCACCTCAACGGCCTCCCATCCCCACTCTCTGTATTTAGGGTCGTGGGTCAGTCTCCACATGTACATGTAGCTCTCGATGACTTCTGGTCTCAGGATGTAATATCTGTCGCTCAGCCTGGTCGCTGTGGCTTCACCTCCGCCGTCGAATCTGAACGCCTCAGGTCCCAGTTTGGTGGCTGATGAAAAAAAAAAAAGATTAGGACAATGAAAATCAAACAACAGTTTCTATTTTGGCCTGTGGACATGAGCTCTTTTTAACAGTCCATTTCTGAATCTAAAATCCTTTTCAAAAGCACACACAATGTTTTTTTCTTTTCCTTGCAGGTGATCGAACATAGCACCCAGCGGTTTGAGGTGCAATTCAAACAATTAAGACCTCCGGCTCACAAGATGGTCTGTGGACTTTTCTTTTTCTCTCTCTACCTCCATTATATTCCTACCACAATTCAAGACTACAGGGCAAAGAGATTCTATTCATGATAGCAGCACAAAGGAATCTATTCCTTCCAAGGTCAGGACAGGCACATTGGCATAGCAACATCTTACATTTAGAAACACGCTAGCTTGGAGTGGAAGCTGTATTATCATGCAAGACTGATTCTGAAATTTTGTTCCCAGCTACTGTGCTCCATTGCTTAGACACTCCCCCACCCCCCTCCCGCCTATCATCTGTGATTTTTGCCAACCACTGTGTAGCCGCTTGGAAAATTGGGCCATGTTGTTGGGGGGGCAGGCTCTTTGAGATCACTGAGAGTCTGCGAGCGGTTGCATCTGATTCAACCAGACAATCATCTGAAAATAAGAAGTCAATGTGACAGCAGGGCCACCTGGTCAGCTAGTTTATCATAGAGTGCACGGTTAAAGAGAGAAGGAAAGTATTTACAGTTCTACAGGCACTAATGACTGGAAGGACGGTGGCTGAAAAACTATTAGGACGGCTTACTTGCAATCTTCTTGTATTTGTACAGTAGATTAGTGGAATGGTGTGAAACCATTGGCCGCAATGTGTACTGCATCCCGTGCACTCACATACAGGTACCAACTCTTAAAAAGAAGATTGCTCCATAGTGATACTGGAGGTCAAAAACTCCACAAGGAACCTCTAACTGCCTTCATAAATTTAGCACCTCCAACACAGCCAGCACAAGAACATAAGCTGGCACTCCACTGCTCTTCTCTCACTTTTTATTACATCTCTCCATCTCCTGCTCTCTTACTGTTTGTTTTGAACTAAACTGAAATCCTCTTGGCTGTTGAATTCAACAGAGAGTCATCGGCAACTCATGGCAATACCTTTGATTTCACCACCACTTCATGATGAATAGCACGCCTGCAGTTGGAGGATTTCTTTTACCTACTTTGGGACGTGAACAGCAAGATTCATGTTTGGTGTCGTCCATGTTATCTTTTTACCAGCCCCGGCTTATTAATGGTAGTCATGCATATGTCTCAGTCTCATCAAGCTCAAGGAAGGCGTAGAGGAGTCACCAATGACTGCATGTCTGCAAGTCAGCTGTGGGGCTCGAACCAAGAGGAGGTGAAGGTTCCAAAAACCGACCTCTGGTGAGCATCATTTTTTCTTTCAACACTCTGAATGACTTGAAACCTACTCATGCAAATCACGTAACCTATCGCAAAAGAACGTAATGGGGCGAGGGGTATTTGTGATGGTTTGACGGCACCACGTTCACTTCACGCAGAGATCAAGATCGAATGGGATGCTACTTTGCATGCTTTGAGCGTAGTTAGTGAGCTAAGATGGAAACAGTCCTGCTCATGTTTTTGCCTTAGCATACAGATAACATTATGCAGTCATTGCCGGCCTCACTGTAATGACTACAGATCGAGTATTTATTCACATTTGAGCGGTAGCTGCTGCTAGTCTCAAGTTTATTAAGACTTTTTTCTTTAAAGCCCGTAACCGCTCTTGCTGCTTGCTCTGAGATCCCCCATTTCCCAGCATCAGTCTGTTGCTGTGAACACGGGAGAGACCCAGAGGAGCAGCAGGAGGGTCTTCGTGGTATCAGTATTTAAGACGCAGCCACTTTACACACATGCAAGAGTAAATCTCCCCCCTCACCCTCTCTGTTCTGTAGACAGTTAATCAGAGAGCTGTTCAACAGCCTCTGTTCCCTCTAATGAGTGAAGAGAAACCTGGTGGATGACTATGAAAACAAAGAGAAAAGAAGCCTTTTGGGCCTGCAGATCAAAAGTATTCCAAGTGTATCAGGTAACCGGTTATGTGATGAGTCACATTAGCTCACTCGAGAAGCAAGTATGACCGAACACACACACACACGGAGCTCACCCAGTGAAAGAAATGACTTGAAATTAACAGTGGAGATTATTGTCAGGGCCAAGGAAGAGAGGAGATTTTTGGGAAGTTCTTCCCAAACGAAATGTCGTACAGCTTGTTGGTGGCATTTTTCTCCTGCGTACATGTTGAGTCTGCGGTTGGAACCACAGTAAATCTTGCTCGAACTCTTTCGCCCCTGTTCTTGTCATTCCTTCTCCCGCATTACAACAAAGTGAGATTATCGGCATTGAACACACTCTCGCACGAATAAGAGAACTTTAATTCTTGGCTGCTTCTTATTAGGCCTGTCGCCTTTCTGTTGGGGTGAAGCCACCGAGAACGACTCTCCTTTTTGAAGCGGCACAAAATTGAAAACCTGAGGCCCTTTTCAATTTACAACATCGCTCCCCTAGACTTACACCTAACGCAACCATAACCTTTTCTTAACAAGACAGATAGATACAGTGTACCACAACAATGATGAACCGTAAAATTACACTGGCATATTTCTTTTTTTTAGGAGTCAGTCCGTGCTGTTTTGAAAAATGCAGAATATTTTGGGTCTAAAAAGTAGCTCATGAATTTAGATTTTGTATCATAGCGAGCAAAATTACGAGTTTTAATAATGATCAGCAGTGTCATGTAATTATTCAGGATTTACTGCTCAGTCTGATCCTCTCTAGTTGGAGTTCAGCAACCTGAAATGAACTTGACAAGTTTGTCGTCTGCATCAACACACCTCTCCTTCTTCTCTTTCAACCTCCATCCTTCCTCCACAACTCCTCGATGATCTTTCAGTTTCATGTCTCTCCTCCTGAAGCCTGCACGCGCGCTTCGACATTTCCACTCACCTGAGCGAGCGTAGCTCTCGTGGCATGTGTGTGTGATCTCGGCAGCCAGGTCCAGGTAGTGTTGCCTCTTCTCCGGCGTGCCATCGTCGGCCCCGATGCCGATCATGCCCCCAGAGAAGCAGGCCAGGTGACCCATCTTGTGATCCAGGATCCCTCCCCTCCACTCGGCCATGTAGGTGAGACCACCGGGTGACTTCTGTACCAGGTTAGCTTCAATCGCCTGCAGCAACGACACAGTCAGGAATATGATGGATTACAGTATGTACCACATAACAGTTTGGATGATTCTGTGTTGACATGGTGCTCTAGACTGTATCATGAGCAGATTTAAACATTATGAATAATAAATAACTAACAACATGGAGTTTCTGAGGGTGGCTGGTTCATGAGTGCTACAGGATGTGGGCTTACTAACTTAGCTTGCTTACTCACTAAGTTATGCAATACTTTTATGTTGGCACAGCAGTGATAGCTGGAACTAACCTTAACCCATAACTACCACCTACTAGTCGTGAAAGTGCAGCTATGAGGTACTCACACTTAGATCCAATGTTACTTTATATTTCTATTCCGCTACATTTATTTGGATTTATTATTCACTTTGGAGATTATTAATAAAAAATGTAAATAAAGTAATAAACTAGGATTTATTAATATAGGTTAAGTGAACCGACAGTATATAAAGTTAATATCTAGAGGATCAAGAAGGAGAGCAGGTCGTCCACTAAACAGAAGATCAGAGGTTCGATCCCCGGCTCCTCCTCGGTGGGCAAGATGAACCGAAGCGTCTTGAGTGGTCGCTATGTAAGTACAGTACAAGTTTATTTAAAATGAACCTATTTATTAAACATTGCCAGTTTCAACAGCAGTGATCCTCCCACATTAATGAATAAATATTTGTGTTATTGTCACTTCTCAAACTAATTTTGATCTGACAGTGAATCATTTAAAAACACACACAAAGGATGAGTCCAACACGGCTGCTTCACTGTAAATGTCTGTATTTATAAGATGTATTGTACAACACGAAGGCAAACCCTCGAGATCTTTGATAGCTTGTGAAAAAGATCCTTTAATAAATGATCAAAAAACAGAGGTCTGATGGAGGAGAGAGGGAGATTTCTTTTTAGCGCTGAGAAACTTTAAAAGAAGGAAGTCTAAACTTTATTTCTCATACAAATCTGCAAATGTTCTGTCAGTGCTTTATGTTTCATAAGACAGAATATAACAGAAGGACATCTCCCGAGATTGTTTCTGAATGACTCATCATTCTCTCTTTTCCAGTTTTTGTCCCTCGTCTCCCTCTCACCCATTCTGTGCGGCGCGTCGCTCATTTTTGCATTTGAATTCATGTTTGTGTCGTTCAGCAGCGACACTCCACAAAGTGCTGATAATTAAGTGTAAACTCACTCTTCAATCTCACGTCCAATCATTACCATTAATTTAACTTTCAGGATGAGCTGGGGAAGGAAAAAAAACGAGGAAATTAAGACATCCTCCTTCAGATTTCTAAGAGGAGAGTGTTTGCTTTGTGGAGTTGACAACCAGCACTTCATATTCTCATTCCCCTTCATGCAATATTTCCCTCCTAACGCTGTAAGAGAAGCTTTTCATGCTGAATAAGGTTGGATAAAGATGCAACCTGCTGTAACGGAGGACAAAACAGAAGTGTCGTGCATAATATGAAAAAACAAACATTTTTTTCTGGAGGGCTGAGACTGATGATTTTCCTGCTAATTAGCTGTTGTTAGCAGTAATCATGGCATGGGATAATTATAAAACGCTCTCCCATTCGACGCCGCTTTAATTAGTAATCTACTTTTATTTGAATGCCAAAGATAACGAGTTGCGCTGCAGCTTCACCTAAGACCTCTGCATAAACATACAGTATACGGCTCAATCTGATGGTGCGGGGGGTCCTTGGTCATTTAAATACAAAGTCACAGGGGAGGAGGGGGAGTCTGTAATTAGTAGTTATGCCTCTGGCTTGACCCCGTGATGAGAACCGAGGAGCTCTCAATGGCAATCTGAAGTTATTGTCTGTGATACTGTAATTGCAGCTGGAGGGAACGTGCTTCACTCTGACATTATCACCGTTTAAGAGGGACACCGATATTTTTATACATGTGTATACTGTGCGATGGGTTCATGTGTTATCTGCAGATAATATTTTGCATTACAGAGTCAGCTGCCATCTACTCACAGCTCTAATCTCATTACGCAGTGAGTATGAGTGTCCTTTCTCTCCCCTATGACCATTCCACCAAGAACGTTTGTCACAAAAATGCATAATTATGCTAAAGTGCTTTGAATGGAAGCATCCATTATACTGTATCTCTACAGCCTCTTTTGAATAAGATGATCTGAATTTGAGAAAAACATCTATGTATGAGAGGTCTGACTTCGAGTGACGTGACAGCACGGCTGTGCTCATGCATGTAAATGTGTCCGTCAGTCTGATGTACAAATAAGCGCCTGAGTCACTTTTACTTAAAAAAGTCGCGATAATTAAGTCACGTTGCTGTAAAACTCAACATGGCGTGAGTCTGCACGGACTCCCGTCGCGGCGGCCACATCAGCGTGAGATTAAATATGCACAAAGAGAAATAAAATTCATGTTTGTAAAACTATCACAGCGATCCGAGCAGCAATAACTCTGTTTTTAATTTTCACTAATGCAAGCCGCATGGATGAATAACCAGCAAAGTGCTTGTGCGCTGTCAGATTTGCTAAAAAAAAAAAAACAGGCAGCAGGGTTTGCTCTCTAATTGCGTCACATGATGAAATTTTATTCACTGTGACAAAAAGGGGAGAGACGCTCATTCCTCAGTCACACTCGCGCTGCTCATTAATTAAAGCTGCAACAATAAAAATCCATTTCTAATGCGTGTCTGTGTGAGAGCAGAGAACACTCTCCTATCCTAAATGTGCAGGCAGGACGATTATGTAACTGACACCTACATCTGAATGACAAAATCACAGATCAATGAATTCGGCCCTCGACTATCCCCTAAAACTTTAAGCAGCATACCTCTTGTTGTTTTATTGAACACTCTTTATATTTTGTTTTATCATCGATGTATGCAAATACCTGTAATTGTTATTATTTTGTGTGAAATGTACGATTGAAATCTCCGTACCTCCAGCGCGCTGTAGTACATCTTCTTCGCGTCGTCGTCTGTCTTGTCTGACATCAGAAACGATTTGATCAGATACTCGTAGAAACTGTCCCCGAGGCCACCGATGGAGACGTGATCTAAGATGGAAATAAGGAAGGAAAACATTCAGCGGGGTCACACACGGGTCATTAATCAGAGTTTTTGCAGATCTTGAAAAACCTTTAAAAAAAAAAAAAAACATCATTAAATCCAGTTTCCATGAAAGAGTTTGCAATTCGTTTTCCGGCCTGCTTCAGGCAGTAATGTTCGTTAATATTTATTTAATAGTTTTGTGGAGACTTTAAGCTAAAAGTGTGATTATTGCTACAGCTCTGCGAGAACTGCAGCAAACACACTGTCACACTGTGCTCCCCACAGCAGCCTGGACATTCATCATCTCATAATGGGCAAGTGTCAAAAACTCAAATGAATAACCGAAAACTGAAATGAATAATTCATTTTTTCATTGATTAATCCGTCCGTTTCGTTCCACATTAATTACATAAATTATATCATTTTAAATTCCTGTAATAGCCTGCTGGGTAAACATGATATAATAGTAAATAGTTTTAGGCCACATTGTCCCTTCTGGCTTTCCATCATACTTTCATACTTTGGCCAGCATTGTGACACAAGTATTCATCGTGTTCTATGTGAGTCTTAAAATTCAGAGCACTAACTCTGTTATTACATCCACAAATCAAGGCTACTATATCTGACTGACTCATGTCCAGTTCGCTGGAATCACAGTGTCACAGTAACCCTTGTGTCTTGTCTTGGAGAACATCTCAAACATTGCGGCTGGCGGAGATTATCACGGCTGTTCTATCAACGTTTGTAACTCTGGTTTCGAGAACGTCCCAGAAGTGGCTCCACGGAGAATAAGCCGCTCTTTTGTTTCCGATGGACGCCACGAGCCGCTCGCTTCAGTCAACACAGCTGACCGGAAGTTGGATACACAAGTGGCATTGAGAATCCAGCTGATTCTGTGGAAACTTCCAGTCGTAAAAACGAAGCACATAAACCAGGAAAATCTGACCGAATCTCAGGAAGTTAACAACATCTGGTGGGCAAATCGGTCCTGGTGGGGTTAAAGCACGGGGAACAGATCAAAACATCATCATGGCCGCGAGGGATGCTCAGGTGTTAATGTTTCATCTAAACGTAGCTTTTCTGTGTAATTCATGGTGCACGTGATCGTGTACTATGAACCCACACGCTCTCCGTTCACTGATGCTCCAAATCCTGAAAGTTAAAACCTAAATTATGTAACACAATTTAAGGCTGCTAAGTGGAAATTGAAACAAGTGGTTGAAGTTAAGTCCACATTCAAATTCATAAAGATGAATATGATATTGCAGCGGAGGCGTGCATGAGTCTAAATCTATCCACTCATGCTCATTGCATGCGCGCACACCTTTGCTGACTCCCCCGCAGGGTTATCGCGGTGCTGTGTGTTTGTCCTTGACACTGACAGATGAGGGAGGGCTGTGAAGCCAAGATTTCTTTTTTCCCTTTGTGGGAATAAATATATACAGTTTTGCTTCTCTTTCTGCTCACCCACAGCAATTAGCCTCTGTAATCATCCAGATTAGCACGTTTTTGGTCTCAGCGTCGTCGTACCCCAATTTTTTTTTCTTCTTCACCTCCTTTCAGGTAAATCGGAAAGATCCAATTTCCTGAAGTAATTGAATTCATTATCATTCTAATAACCCAGAGCAATGGGAGTCATATAGCCATTGCTGTGAGCCCTGGTATTAAAAATGAAAGGAAATAAGACGGATGGGTGGATGACACAGACGAGCAGCTAAAAGAGCCTTGATGCGTGAGGTGACTCGAGGCCTGTCGGAGGTGTGAAAAAGTCAGAAATGGTGAAGGAGAAAATTAAAAATGACATTTGATGAACTCAAATCTTGAACTGTTATCCAACTCACACTGAGAAAACACAGCCATTATATTAACAAGTATGACCTTCACAGGACAGTTTACAGACCGACGTATCATCATAGCTCTTTAACATAAATAAATAATAAATAAATCCACAGACGTTCAGCCTGAACAATGCAGTACTTACGCTGGACCCAGTTGCCGCTGACTGGACTGAGGAAGTTGGGGTACAGGCCGTGTGGTTTTTCTATCTTGTTCAGTAGTTTTCTGATGTTCATCACCTGCAAAGACACCGAGGTACAAAAGAACATCATCTGGATGCTGCACAGCCACGGTTTCACACACTCAACTTGCACTGTATTATCGCTTCAAGGTTTGAAAGGATCTCGCAAAGAAGTCCGCGGCACATGTTCCAAACTTCAGTAAGGCAGCAGTAAATCGTCCTGCAAGGGTGTGAGTGGAGATGTGATTCATATACACTGCACCTTCTCTGTGTAGATGGGATTCCTCGAGAGCTCCGACAGATGGACAAACTCGAGGTGAAGAGTGCCGAACTCAGCCAGGATGCTGCTCCCGGCTGAGGCCCAGCCCCAGCTCCAACTGGTGCCACTGCAACAGAGACAACATCCAGAGAGGTAGACTAAGTATCACGGCTGTCAGGTCACGTCAACAAATAAGCATTCATCTCCTCTGAAGGTTACCTGAGGCTACATGACGACGGTCAACAAGCTCGTTGGCAAAGACCACCTTAGTTTTACATGCTCTCTTGTTTCACTGTTTGTGTTACTCATTATTATGAACTGTGGGTAGTTCAAGTGTAAAACACAGATTTATCACAGCCACTGTTGTTTTGTTACTTCTTGAGAGCCAACATATCACAAAACACACAGCATCAGCTTCAACATGATGGTAAGTGAAGCCGGTAAGGGACATGCGGAGAACAATGGTCCCTCTCATGCTGCACATAACTCGGTATTACTTGTAGAATCTGAACACACGTTTGAAACTGCAGCTGAACAAAGTTGCAGAAAGTATTCTTGTATAGTAAGTATACAAGTAAGTATTCTTCTGTACCCAGACTCTGCTCAGTGCGCCACAACGGACAGACTTGGGTTTTATTTTTTAGTAATTTTTCAATAACCATCCACTGTGTGACTCCAGAGATCTGTATAATGCACGACCTCCAAAATATATTGACATATTTTAACATCGAGCTGTGCTATTCGTAGTTTTTTTCACTTATCACCCTCTCAAACTCACCTTTTCTCAACTATGATTAGTCGATTTAGTTTTAATGATCGATTGATGATTTAAAACTACTTAAGCGGAAATGCCAAACAATGGCCGGTTACAGCTTCATGACAGTGTTATTTTCATTATTTACTGATATTTCATAGACCAAACAAATTAATCAAGAAAATGCTAGACGAGGCAAATTAAAGTTCCTTTCTGCAGCCAAAACATCATGTCAAGGTGATAACGACGAGGTGTTAATGACAAATCAGCTGATCTTGTAAACATCTTGAGTCACTGACCCAAGATAAAAAACTCTCAGGAGCACATATGGTCGAGGTTTGTGGATTGATTAGACAGAAGTCTGGTTTTATTCTTAGTAAAACGACCACATACACCCAAAAGAAAGCACGACGGTGCTGGATGGCGAAATCATCCGCCTCGCATTCGTGTTTGCAGCCGAGCTGTGCAGATGTTTTGATCTGATTAAAATATATCAAGTTAAAAAATAAAAATACAAAGTTGACTTGGCAGTTGATGTCAGCTGGCGTACCACCAACATTAATTACAACATGTCAGGCAGACTGGATTTGTGTCTGCTAAAAAATAAACTCATCAGACTATGAAATAGCCTTTAGCATCGTCTACTGGAAGTAAGTTTGTTGTTGCCCGCCGTGATTGATGTTTGCGCAAAATTTTGATTAACCTCGACTTTAAACTCACCATCACAGGCAAATTATGTGCGCTCACGCTGGAGTGACGGCTTCAAAAAGTCACCTAGTAACTGTGAACATCAAGGTCAGAAACACACGACACGACAAGTTTTATTTCCTCGGGCGGCGTGGGTAATTTCACTCTGCAAATCTAATTCTTCGTAAATGCACGGTTTCAAATATGGGGCACTAACGCCCTTCTATGATTACTAGAAGCAGAATGTACTACTAGAATGACTTCACATATCCTCTAATAGATTCCAGAGAAGATCAGACATCCGGTAATGAATTGAACGGAATTTGTAAGAAGGGAAGAAGACGGAGAGAGAGAGAGAGAAAATGGAGGGCAGGTGGCTGGTGTGAGGGCAGGAATCAAAGATTTCGCCATGCTGATGAATGCATCCATTAAAAGTTTTTTTTTGGGGGGGGGCTATATAATTAGTAGCTCTGGCTCGAGTCGCATCCGATTCGTCCTTTAAGAAGAATCAATCGGAGAATCAAAGCGGGGCGGGCGGTGGTGTGTTTGGAGGGGGGCGAAGTATCCACATCACAGCTGTCTGCTGAGCAACAACACTGGCACTCATCCATTAATCTTTTCACCCCCTTTAACAAACACAGGCTCCCGCTCTTCCACAGCTAGTACAAATATAATCAGGTAGCGACAGCTAAAATCAATAATCCATGTCATGGCATAATGTGTTGGGGAAATTGGCATTTTTCTGCATTTTAACAGCTCAAATAATTCCAGTCTATGAAGATGACTGCAAAGGCTCGTCAATGTGACCCTGATATAGGTACTTAACAATCATAATTCTTCTATGGATGCTGTATTTCATTTGGGTTTTAAGTTCTATCAGGACCAAGTTCAGTATTTTAAGGGCTTATTTAGGACTGCGTATGATGAAAGCGGCTGATCAGTTCTCTAATAATTTCTCCATCAATCTTTTGATTTCATTTTCAAATGACTTGTTTTATCTAACCGACAAATCTTAAAACATTCAAATCACTGTCCCGGAAGACAAATAAAACCAGCAAATCATCATAACTGAGAAGAAGGAACCAGAAAATGTTTGATGTTATTGCTGGAAAAATGAATTGCTTAATCAAGTAATTGTCTCAGCACTTAAAAACGAATAAGCATGTACGCACAAAGAACATGCGTATGCACGTTTTCCGACACATGCATGAGCATTTCTAAAGAAGATTTAGTTTTCTGGTTTTCCCTCTGGTATTGCGCTCTGAACCTGGACTATTAGTCATCGATCATCCTTCTGACGTTTGATAATGAGGACTCAGATAGCTAATGCTGCTCATGTGATGAATTAGTGGTAAAAAAGCTACAGCCGAGCTTAATGGTCCTGCGTAATGACGGACAAAGCTCGCTGGTGTTACACAAGAAAGTTGCACTTTGTACTAACAAGAGCGTTGTTACATCAACTGTGGGAGTGGAAATGAGCCTTCGTGCCTGTACGGACATTTCCACAATGATTCATGAAACAGAACCAGGCGTACGCACAGATTTCTGAATCTGAAAGAATGTGCGTGCATATTTCTGGCCCCCGGTGAAACTTGTGCTGCACCAGAATTAGCTCACAGCTAAATTTCATCAGCACAACACAACATGACAATAAACATGCAGGAAAGGACTCGTAGCACTAAGTAATACACAACAGCGCATCAGTCATAGCATCAGCAGAACTGAACTCCCCCGTGTGCGGAGGGCTCAGCTGCCTGTTTACGGGATGTGGATGTGCTTGTTTGTGCGTCCTCCATACACCCCACACGAGCACACTATGGGCAGCCCGGCTCCTTCTGCCCATCTGCACCACAGACCCGTGTTTGTGATGTAGCGGGAATTAACTGTAGAATAAGGTAATTAAATCTGCCAGCAGCTGTCCGGCTTGGCTGGTGGGTTAATTGGTAGCAGGTGGATGACAGAGGTGCCAGGATGTTCCTTATAAGATTAGTAAATGAGAGGAAGAGGATGGGATACTGGAGGATTTACAGAAATCTCAAAAACTAAACAAATAAAAGTAAAATCTGGCTGTCCGAGGATCATATTTCAGATCCAGTCTGTCAGGAACCTTCATCAACCTAATCCCAATGTTGCATTGCACCAAAACAGAAGCAAAGTCAGCCTGTTGGCTAGCTGATGATAATTTGTCTGTCACCGCTAGCGACACGATGCCGTTTGTCAGATCTTTTCTTTGCTGTAATCTTCTATAAAATTGTTCAATCCCAAATTTAAAAAAAACAGGATGAGCACTTGTTATCTCCGCTCCTGTTTCAGAAAGGTCAACCTCAAACCCACTTCTAAAGACCACCGGAAATTGGTGTTGAAATTGCTCTGAAAATGAAAAGCGGTTGAAAATTCGCGCTGCGTGACCGCGGCGTTAACGAGATCGTGTCAATAAAGATTTGAGATTAGAAAGGTAATGGTTTGGAACAGATTCCAAATTAGCAGAACTCATTTAAAAACATGCAAATATTATTCATGCGATCTTCCAAAGTGTCTGTGAACACAGATTAATTCTTATCCAAATGTCATCGCCATTGTAAAGCTCAGCCTGCAGCTGCTCCACTGTCAGTAAACGGAGGCTGTTTGTTTAGACTCTCATTTCTCTATTTCTGCAAACTCATGCAGACCTGAATATTGTTACCACGTAATCTACAGACTTTCTTCTCTCTGTTTATTTCTATGTGGTTCGAGGCGTCCCCATAACTGAGAGCTGAAATTCGGTCTTGTAACCTGACTGTGAATTAGCGCGGGCTCGATAAAATATTAGCATATTTCCTATTTGCTGACGACTTGAATGTCGGCACACGTTTTTGAATCAACTTTTGCCTCCGGTTGCCAAAACGAACAAACTGCACGAGCTCTGATTAATGCAAGCCAGCGTGATAACTTGATATCGTCTTTTTTTTTATTATCAGGGACGGAGGACGGTTGGAGGTGAAGGCTGGCGCCGAGACTCACCTCCCCAGGTTGATGACTCCTCGGGGGATTCCTGTGGGCGTGTTGAAGGCGGGCAGCAGCTTCTCTCCCAGCTCCATTACTTTATTCTTGAACACCTGGACAGAGAAGAAGACGGCAACTTGGTAAATAGACACATACATATTCGTCAGCTCATTCAGGCTATAAGAAGAATTACTGTCACAGGCTAAGAATCACAGCCTGCACCATTTCCCCTCAGCCTTCCCTCTAAAGCTAATTATGTGAAACACAAAGCCGCCTGCAACAGAACGCCAGCAGGATTAAAAGCAATCTCATCGATGTAATCTACAACAGTCCATTTAAAACCGCACTTCCACCCCATCTCTATCGGCCAGACTCACTGAAGCCGAGGCTGAGGAAAAGTTAATGTATCATCTCATGAGCGGGATTATCGGTCACCAAATCTCCATTAGCCGGTAGGAACAATGTCAGGAAAAAAAAAGAAAGGAATGGAGAGAGGAGAGTGAGATATTGAAATCCTGACAAAGAGATAGACGTCTGAGGAAAGCAAAAGGGGGCAAGAGGATTTATACAAGAGTCAGAAAGCCTCGGAGACGAGAGAGTAGAGAAAGTGATTGAGAGGAGAGAGACGTGGTATATGGAGGGAAAACAGAGCGGACGAAGACAAAGCACAGTCAGAGAGAGAGTGTGTGAGCCTGGCAGCGGTGCGGAGCGGTGACTCAGCAGAAATATTGAGGAAGATGAAGAGAAAATGGGAAAAACAAATTGCAGTCAGACCGGTAGAAAGCGCCGGCCTGCACTATTAGGATTGTCATTATTTTACAAGTGCAGTCTGAAAATAATTCACCTAAGCATGAGTGCATGTCCACAGCTGGAATATATTCACAGGCACGTGTCTCATCGCTTTTCTACCTCAAAACACATCCAGTACATGCGGCCGCTCGAACCTTACACAGGTCACATACAGAGAGCCATTCTCACAGCCACGGTGTCCTCTTAAAGCCTACCCATGAGCCTTTGCATGAAACACTCAAGCCTGTTATTGCAGCGACCGCTGTGTGATCTTTGCAGCTGTGTCACGGGCTCGCTCGCTGTCAAGAACAAAGAGCTTTCAAAGTGATGGAAAAAGTAAATAAATGAATACGTAGATGATTGACTGCATGAAGAAACAGAATAGCTATTGAATTGACAACTGTAATTTCCCCAAATTGCGCGGGCTGGTGTTTGATGTTTCCTGGTAAATAAGATGTTCTTACAGATGCTGTCAGATGTTTCCTGCTGTACGAACCGCACGCGTGACCGGAAAATAAAGCAGCACGTTGGAAAAAAAGACAGACCGTTCGCTTAAAGCGGCGAAAACAAGTCTTTAGTTATTATTTATCAGACAGCCCAGCTCGTCTGCTTCATCGGGGCTGTGTGGGCGTGTTGTGATCAGATCTGATTAACAGCAGCTTTGTCTGAAATCGCTCTTCATTTACGATGAACTGCATTTTATCTATTGTGCTGCGATCGTCCATCGATCAGCGATCGCTCGAGCCCGCTGCTGTGTCCACTGACGTCCACTTCATGTACTATTACTATGATTATCATTAGTACTTCTAGTCATAAAACTACCACTGTGCATCCGTGACTGCTCTCTCCATCTCCAGCTGTGGCTCAGGAGGTAGAGCGGGTCGTCCGCTAATCAGATGAACGGTGGTTTGATTCCCGGCTCCTCCAGTCTGCATGTTACAGTGTCCTTGAGCAAGATGCTGAAGCCCACATTGAGAAAGGTGATAAATAAGTACAGTCAATTTACCATATCTATACTTACTAAGCTGCTACTGAATGTATATGATATGGGGAGCAGTGAATGAATGAAAAACTCTCTGCTTGTCATCATATTCTCATTAAAATGATGCGAAACACAAAGAGAAACACAGAAATCTCTCAATTTCAGGGCTAAAAAAACAAACTGTTATTGCAGTTTTAAGAAAGTAAATAAAACGTATTATTATTATCAGGCATTTGTTTTCAAGATTAGGTAGACTGTGAGGTTTTCTACTCCCACTGCTGTGGCCACACGCTCTATCAAAAGATTACAGGAAGGGTCCAGAGGGGCGTTACACAGTCACTTGTTAACTCTGGCAGAATAATACAGAACAGTCTCAGTCCTAGTGTGTGTGTGTGTGTGTGTGTGTGTGTGTGTGTGTGTGTGTGTGTGTGTGTGTGTGTGTGTGTGTGTGTGTGTGTGTGTGTGTGTGCTCCCTTAGCTCTCTATTTTATCAAAGAGGACACTAATGACCCTCCGCCTGGGCCCATCTCTCCTCATCGGCTCTTTCTACCACCGCTGCTGCACATTCAAAGCAGACACACACTTAAAGTTCATAACAGGGGCACACACACACACACACACACACACACACACACACACACACGCTCCCATTTATGTCTTTGTACTTTTGTTCGTGTAAACACACACACACACACACACACACACACGTGTGCACTTTGTCTGATGTGCAACACCTAAAGACACACACATCAAGTGACAGACAGGCGAGAAGCAGGGCCAGCCGATTATATTGCAGTCATTTATTCTTGTTTGCTTGTTTATAAATTACTTAATTAATTAGAGTAAAACCCCTTTGGCTTGCATCTGCTCTGTGATTTACTGTACGCAGCACAAAAGCTAAATTAAAGGCCGTGTTCATAAATCTGTCTTCACTGACGCACTGCTGGTCTCTTGTGCCACACTGAGAGCCTCCTCCGGCACGTGAGCTTCATTACCAAAGTGCTACTGTAATTACGCCGCCTTCCCATCCATCCAATAATGCAAAGCTATCAACAAATACCAAGAGCGGTTATGTTCCCAATTTGTGTGTGTGTGTTTTTTTTTTTTAAACTCCTCTGAGAGCGGTGGGACTCGACGTGACACCCGACAGATCGCTTTCTTCCGTTTCAGTTGGAGTTCCTGTTCGGATGGCGGATAGGAGTCTGGACACAAATGGCTTTTCTATCAGCTCCTAACCGCTGAAGACGCACATCAGACATGCAGTCGTCTCTCTTACTGCAAACATCGTCAGAGCTCAGCGGAGAGACACTTTGAGCAACATTTCTTGTTCTGCCACTTCTGTTTACCGGTAAAACCTCTCAGTCCTCGCCTCAGGGAGCAAAGGACGCAGGGAAATGGGTCTACGCACTCTTCCACAGCAGCTACCGTATGCGTTATCATTCCTCGCTCTCCCTTTGTTCGATTGTCTGTAAAATATTGTTGTAAAAGGCAACAACTGGGAAAACATTTTGACGAGCGTGTTGCCCTCCTGAACTAATAAAGTTTACAGACTCTGCTCAGAGGCCTACCGAGTCGCCCTGCACACACAGAAGGAGGCAATGTATTTTAATTTGAATAAATAAAAGCCAAAACATCTGCGCACTGCTGTTTTTAGCATCACTGGGCATGTGATGTTGGATATGAAGCTAGAAATAACTGTGACACATCATCATCATCATCATCATCATCACAAATGAAATCCTGCGACTGGAGCTCAGATGTAGTGAAATCACGTGATTTAGTGCTCACATAAAATACGCTTAAAAACACCACACACACAAGCTGAGAGCTCACTTCTGAGGTCATTCATGGTAATGCTCAATCAGGCTGTTTGTCCACCAGATACATTAAACCAGCACGTTAAAGCCCCTCAAACAAGCATCAATCCATAACTCAGCGCCGTGCCTGCTCTTCAATCAAGGCAGCAGCTCGCATTAAATTCGCATTGCCAATTAACTACAAAGTAGTCTCTGGTTTTGCAGCCAACTTCTTGGATGCCCTCATGCAGCCATGCATTACCTCCTGACCAATGCGCTCCTCCGATGAACACCTGGGGGGCTTCAGAAACCTCCTGAAGGCCTCCAGCTCTTCAGAGCGTACCTCCTCTCCAACACTACCAACAACTGGACCTGCTCTCTCGTCAAATGTCACTCGATGCTCTGCGAGCAGTACTTTGCACTGCTGCATCAACATGTCCTTGTCGCACTGAAGCTTGATTGAAGTCACTTTGGATAAAAGCTTCAGCTAAATGACTAAATGTAAATATAATGAATAGTGCGGTCTTTGGGAACTGGCTGCAGATTTAGAACTCTAGTGTATATTTATGTAGGACTGACGCAAAATAAACTAAAAAGTTTGTGATCTTTTTATTCATTTCTGGTCGATGACAGACGAGTAAGACACGTGGGGCTTTGTTTCGGGACAACACGTGTTAACTCAGATTCTGCTTTGGTCTTTTCATAGATAAAAATATACACCTGATCCTTCAAGAGGAGTCTTCGTCTTCAGAATCCAACCAGCCTTATGTTAGTTTGTCTCACCGATTTTTCCCTTTTGTCTTCAGGACACATTCTCGAGTCTGACTGGAAAGGTGACGGACACGATGAATAACGAACACGGGAATAAATGACTAACTGTGTGACTGGTTGCTGATGTGTTTTAGCAGCTGGCAGAGAGCTTCATCAGCTGCATTTAGTGTCACTGATTCAGAGGAAAATGTGGGCTTTTAACGCACGAACAAAGCCGCGTGTCTCTTACACCTGCCATCACCTCCTCTGTTTTTTCACATTACGGAGACGCAGGAGACAAAACCGATCTGCCGAGGACGGGAAGCAGCGGCGACGTGGAAAACATGGCGGCAGTTTGACGGAAATTTCATCTCAGCTTCAAAGGACCGCTTGTAGTTTCCCTCGATTCTGTCCAAGCAGAGTGCACACATAATGTTGTCTTGTTACGAGTCCGGCACAGACGCAGTTATTTCCATGCAACTGGTTGCTTCTGTGAGAGGGGGATATTTCACATCAGGTTCCCGCGGTCCAGAAATAACGACTAAATCTGAAAACTCGGTGGGTGACATTTTGAGAATCTACTGATGTTGCCTGGCTGGGGAAAAAAGACTTTTCTACAGACCACAGATAAATAATTCCTATTTGGTAGCACAGATCTGCAGACTAACCTCTTCTGTCACTATCTCGCACCAGCATGCGAGTCCACAGTCATTTTCTCATCATCTTTTCCGTTTTGGTCCTTAATTGCAGGGCTGCAATTAACCATTGTCTTCACTGTCGATTAACCTGCCAACTATTATTTGGATTGATCGTTTCTTCTATAAAATGTCAGAAAATAGCAGGGGAAAAAAATGTCAATCTCATCTTCCTGACGTCTTCAGATGTGGTATTCACTTTACTAAGACAGAAAAACAGACAACTAATCGATGATCAGAAGAGCAGCGGATGAGTTTTCTCACGATTGCTACACCTCCACTTGAAGTTTGATAAAGGTTCACCAACATATGTTCAGCAAATACTCATTTTACTGTCACTTTACTTCTTCGTCTGTAATATCTCGACAACTTTTGGATAGATTGCCAACAAGATGACTCCTCCTGACACCGGTGATCCTCTGACTTTTCCTTTAGCTCCACCATGAGTTCAAAACCCTTTCAAAGGGAAACTGTTAAAGCTAACGACTGAAAAGACTTTTGATTTGGTTTTAGGGTTTTAAAAAGTGACAGGTAGTAATTTCCCTGTCTTTCTCTGACATAATATGTTATATGGCAGCCCATTCAAAAGAAAGCCATTACCATTACTCTCTGTGGAAAGACCAGACATCCGTGCCAAAATGAGGAGAAGGAGACGAGGGCTGCAGAGCTGCAGATCTAAGCACCACAAGTGGAAAAGGCGCTACAACCCATGCATACCATCTGTTATCATGGGTAATGTAAGCTGGAGGAGCTAGCAGCACTAAAAAGACTACAGAGCGAGTGTATCCAGAGTGTAGGATCACAGAGACGCGGCTGAATGAACTCACTTTGCACTCACTGGTAACTGTGGACGGCTTTCAGGCCAGTCAGAACCAGCTCACTGCAGGAAGGACTCAGCCTTGTATATTGTGAGTCACGTCTAACAAGCACGTTATAATAAGAACGTTTGAGCTGTAGCCTGAATGTGATCCTGGTGTAGAAGATTTGAGCTCGTCAGATTTGTTCTACACCTCTGGTGATGCTGACATGATGACTAATTTGTGCCGTTGCTGGGGGAAAAAAAAATTCAACATGGCCTCATCTTTCATGACACTAAAAAGAAAAGGCTCAGTTTCCAAACTCCCAAACAGAAATGCTTACAAAACTTTATGTTTCATCATAAGTTAAACGGTACACCTGTGGGGTTACGGCCGCAGTCTGCTGTGCGTGGGTGTAAAGAGAGGGTTTTTTTTGTGCATCGTTATTTCTACAAAATATTCTTTAAGTGGCTTAAAAATGCGCGTCCACACTCAAACACACATTATTATCAGAACGGTTCAACGGTCGCTGCTGGCTGAAAGATATCTGAGGTTTAATTCTGCTGAGGCTGTAATACAGTAAGACTCTCAGCGCGAGATAACTGGAACAAGAAGTCGATTTCTTTATGAGCAGCGGCTGCACCTGGTTGTTGTTTCTTTCCCAGTGGCATTGATCATTATTAAGGATCCTTTTCTTTTGGGATCAGTGGGGTATTATTAACAAAAAAAGAAGCAGAAATCTCAGACAGTGGGTGCAGTCATCACTGACTCAAAGAAATATTACAATTCTTCAGTCGTATTCCCCAATATTCCTACCCTTTCAGCTGGATCTGACAAGACTGACAGGGGGAGACCTTTTCTTGCACATTGATTTCGTTCTTCATTTCACAAGCTGTTGGTGCCAGCTGACTGAAGCAGAAGAGTCCACAGGTCGCAGCACCTTCACTCAACTATGGTTCAACAAGTCTGAAACTCGGTATGATCAGTGTTGTTGCCTTTGAGCAAGTGTTATCCTGCTTTGAACATTCGGCTACAGGTGGAGGCTGTGTCAAAAACGCCTGTGGCGCCTATTGTATTAAAGGCTTACCAGAGGCTGAGTATGATTCTGAAAGAGATTTCTTTCAAAATATATTAAATATGTTGGAAAATAGTTGCTGAAAACATGTGACAAGACTATTACTGATACGTGAAGGTTCACCAGTTTCAGGCTCGATGACACGCTGAGGCCACCCTGAGGATACTCCTGCACCTCTAGCAAAGAGTTAGAGATGAATTCGTCCCACTCAGAGTGTTTCAAAGTTAGTCATGTCATTTTCTGAACTCATCTGACACGTTTCAGTCTGACTTCAAAATGGCTGCTTGACTGCTCCCACAAGTGGGCGTGGCTTCGGCACATCCGGTGGACACGCCCCCCGCAGTCCTGGAGCTGAGAATACTCGTTTTTACCCGAGTTTAACACCTAATTTCATAAACTTATCGATACACTTAATCATTCGAATTTGGCTGGATGGTTAATAACACTATGTTCTTTGGTCTGCAAACTCAGGACACATCTTTATTCTTATTTTACACTGACTTTAAAAACCTACATTCTACCTACATCCATGCCAGTGATTCATTTGCAAATTTCAGCTCTCATCTGTCCTATTTCATTCCACAAAACTTTGTGCCCGCAGCACACGTTTCAACGTCTCAAATCGGCAAAAGAGTGACGTACTTGAACACTGTCAGCCAGCTCAGCGGCACGCCGTCCCACATCAACCATTCACCCCTGATGTCGGAAATGAAAAGTACTCTGCATAATTTATGCAGCATAGCATCGGCTGCTCGCTCTCAGGCGAACATGCTAAAGCAGGATCCAGTAAATTAGACATGAGGACAATCTCGGAAAACAAACGCAGCAGTGAAATGGAAGCGCCTACCAAAGCCCAAATTGGAAAACAAACAAGTGGCGGCTGCTCAATCAAGCCCCCTGCTGGAAAGGAGCAGCTCTAAATTAGTCCACATTAGAGCTATATTGTTAAGCAATGTTCATCAGCTTAAATGTTCCTCTCTCAAGTGCACAAGCCGCCCACCTACTTCCTACCCCTCCCTTTGACCCAATAAACTGGGCTTATACAAATCATTTGCTGACTGCTGTTACTGTACAATCCGGCACTCGCAGTTATTTCTTTCGATTCAATGATACAATTACTGTGCATATATATTCCCTGCCTTGAGCCTCAGATCCAGAGCCTAATTACTGTGAATGCACACCATCATTATCTGCCCTGTATGTGTGCGCGTGCGAATGCCAGGAAAAGGGAAAAGACATTGTCTAGGATTATGAATCCTCGTGAAGATGCGGTTGATTGTCTGTTATGAACATAACTGCTCATTACTGGGATGTTTCTGCTTATAATCTACAGGGTAGCCACCAAGTGGCACTGTATGCGGAGTTTCTCTTTGGGAAATCAGATGGCATTGTGCCCTTTTCATCTAAATGCAATGTTATTGCAATACCATACCTGCATGAAAGAGGAGGGGGAATCCAGAGGGAGAAGTTAACCCCACCCGTGTTCCACTGTTAGGAAAAATACGCAGAGACTCTTGGAAATCGTGTTAAACTCGTGGATCTATCTCCGAGCTACCTGTCACAGCAAATCACCGTGAGCCATTGTCTACAGAGTTTGAGAGATAATAATGTTGACACACCGGACCTCATCAGCTAACCCCGTGCCACACACTCTAAAGTCTCCACACAGGAAAGATGAAGGAAGATTTCCCGTCACATAGCAACACTCTCATACCTGTTTACGCATTGATGGATGTCATACAAGATCAGCCCTCCCTGTAGCAGCAGACCAGACAGACCCAGTGACCCATCAATAATTCAACCTACAATTTGCCTGGTGTCACAACCTCTCTGGCATTATTCGGGAAGAAGAGCAGGAAGAGGTGGGGGGGATGACGGGATGCGGAGAGGAGCAGCGGTTGGGAGAGGATGTCAAGTCCACTTCTCATTAAGACCATGACAGAGTCTCCAAGACTCAGTGTAGGAGGACAACAGAGAGAGAAGAGCTAACAGGTATCCTTCCTGTGTGGGCACCGGCAGACAATACTTGCAGAGACAGTGCAGGGAATCTAAGAGATCTTGTTAAAGCCTAAGAGAGGAAAAACTGTCCAAGACTGTCTTCAGTTAATGCAAATGGCCGAGACGTCGCAAGACTGTGTGTGTGATGGATTAAAGTTTTCACACGTACTTTTTTTTTTTTATATATATCCCGTCAGCAATTTCCAATCCGCAACAAAAAAAACCCTCCTAGATTTACCCAAAGGCTGCACTGTTCATTATACTCCACAAGAGAGTAACGGTACTGGTAGTGCATTAAAAAAACATGTTTGTCCTTAAGGAGGTGCCAGAGGACAGGCCATGCAGTCATTAAAATCTAAACAGCTAACCTGCTCGGGAACACGACAGCACACAGTGAATTTCATTCCATTAGATTGAGATATCTTTGGTGCAAAACTGACATTTTGGCCTGAAAGTGGCTCTGGAGGAAATCTCAGTTTAATGTCCAAAGTTTTTTCTACCAGTGGCTGTTTTGTCCCGACCATGACAGTCCGCGCCTATCCATCAAATAGACGTTTCTCTGAAACATAACTGAAGAAGTGGACCTGCTGATGGTAGTGGATGAAAAGTCAAAGGATCGCCAAAGTCTATAGGATTCATCATCTGGGGACCATGAACGCCCAAACAAAATCTCATCGCCATCCGATACTTCAGTCTGGATCGAAGTGGTGCACTGATCAACAAACAACATGCTAGCACCACGGCTAAACATCAACAAACAAGATGTAGGTCATGTTGTTCTGCACCACAGATCAATGTTATTATTCTAAGGCAGCTTGTAGTGGAGGATTAATCGGAGGCGACAAAGAATCGCTGCCATTCCTCCGTTTAAATGGTTGTCAGGGTGCAAACAAAACTGTATAGAAAAGGAGCATCTTTGAATGTATCCCTTGTTTTATACCCACGACTCCTCCTCCAAGATATCTCTGAGTGCAACATACTGCAGATACCTGTTGTTCCTTCTCCAAAAGCGATAAACATAATCAGCGGATTGCACAAGAGCGGTAATGAGATTGGAGGAAGACAATGCGATGAGGGGGTGAGGATAAAGCAGCGAAGATAAAGCATTCACAGCCTCAGCGGGAGTCAGTGAAAGAGAGAGAGAGAGAGATGATGATGGGGGTGGTTTGCGTCTGAATGTTTGACTGGGATGAGAGGAGGCGAGGCAAGATGAGGAAGATCAGATTTGGGTTATCTGTGTGGCCTAGCGTGTATCAGTGGTTCAGTTGGTGATATGAGCTAGTTGTTTGGGAACAGAGAGAGAGAGAGAGAGATTTTTTTTAAAAGAAAAAAGCTCCTGATGGCAGAGCTGAGCTTCAAAGATGATCGCCTGCCTCATCAAAGGCTCGACTCAGGGGAGGATATGGCCAATGCGAGGCCATGCGTGTGGGGGGAGAGAGGATGTGTGTGTGTGTGTGTGTGTGTGTGTAAGTGAGAGAGGCAGATGTTTGCCTGAGAATGTGTTTATGTCCTCTTTATGTGCACGTCACCACTGTAAATTAAGACGGCACATAACATGCTTTCAGAGATTAGCGCTTATGGCACGAATCGTTCATTTGTGCTCCTGCAGAAGGTTGTTGTGTTGTCAGATGGAAAGGTGGCGAGTGGTGCAGTACAGTGGTGGAAAGCTACAAATGCTCTCAGCCCAAGCAGCACTGTGCAGCGAGGTTGCTGCCCTGAGTGCCGGTACTACATGTAATCTATCCTCCTTAAAAAAAAAAATATATATATATATATATATAAAAGCCTACATTATCACGAGCCTCTATAGAGTATGTGAAGAAAAGGCAATTCAGCTTAACAGTGCACAGGCTGTGCAGCGCAGATAACTGCCATTCAGACTCACAAAATTTCACTGCTTTTCCTAGAAAATTGAAACGAGCAAGACACTCCAAAAACTCAATTTCACAAGTTCTTCAAAAGGGATGAGAGCGAAGACAGCAGCTCACTTGTTATAATGATAGATATTTCATCAGCAGGCTGTAATGTCATATTTTAAAAGTGAGAAGTAAAAAAAAACCAAAAAACTTTGATGCAAGGTTAAATTGGATTCTTTTCGATTAAAAACTGGAAACCACTTGAGATGGTAATATATACAATTATACTATACTTTTGTCAATGGATGTTCTATCTGTCTCCATATGAGGATGTTACAGCGCTGCAGAGCCCATGTGGAAATGCAGAGACGGTGGTTTGACTTTTTCGGCATGTGGAAATTAACCGCTGTCTGCACCTCTTACAGACGAGGCAGCAGTGATTTAAAAACTGTAGAAAGAGGTCGTGTCAGGGTCAAATTCAGCTTCGACATCAGAGGGTTGCACCTCAAACCTCTAGAGGAAACCTCTGTGGCTGTGAAGTGAAACCAATGTGGAAGTCTGAAAAACTGCAGTTCCTCAAACGTCCACTTGAAGCTGGCTACAGAACGAGTCAGTCTCCATAAGTCCCCATGTTAAAATGTCCAACTTCACAGCAGAAGTAACATATTTACAGCCTGGTACGAAAAACAGTTTTGGCCTCTATAACTGATTTGTGGGTGACGTTACGCACACGGCGTCCATTGTTTATACTGTCAGTGCTCAAACCCAAGAGGAAACGATTTCTATTTTTGACATCTGCGCCTGTAAATGAACTTTTTTTTCCTTCCCCTACCTGTGCCACGAGAACACATTTTATGACATTTAGCTCGGCCTCCCACATCAAACTTCCCAAATAGTAAAGAAGCAGAGAAAATAAGATTTCGGGTTTCCAGGTACATTTTCTAGCCTCGAAAATCCTCTACATCCATCCTTTGATGCTGTAAATCTTTTAGTGAATTAAGATAAATCCTTTAGCGTAAAAACACCTTTCAACAACAAGCTGCTTGGTCATCAAGGTTTTTTTTTTTTTTAGTGCGGGGGATTCAGACTTTCTACACGGCCCGAGGTCAAGTACATTCAAGTACCCTTGATCGAGACTGAATCTCTTGCAGCTGTAAGGTTGCTGTTGTGCAACTGATCTCTGTGTGAAATGACAAATTCCCTGCAGGCAACAGTAGAGAAACAAAATAAGGTGATTTTAGAGAGGCAGCCCCTTCACACAACACTCTATGTAAAGTCTCTAAAAACACATCAGTCATAGACATGCCTTGAGGCCGTACTCTTCTGTTTAACAGTGCTACAGAGGGATTGCTGATGACATGCCATTTTGCCTGTGATCTAAAATGCTAGTTTCTGCAGCCTATATCAAATCGTCCCCTTAGGATATGAAGCATATGGCGTTATATTCCTCTCGATCATCCACCAGAGTTATGATGGATCCTCTTGATTCTTTCAGCACCAGCCTCCAATCCGTTAGGCTATCATCCTCCCTGAGTCTACCTCGGGGACCTACTTAGATGGCAATGTGTTCTCCTCTCTGATTGGCCTGGCAGGCTTCCTGTTGCCGCGTGCACGCTGTTGCCATGGTTTTGGCTGCGCTGCAGTGTTTGCTAGCTCCATCTGTCTTGGGTGTCAGCTGGGTGGAAAATGCTGTGATTCCACTCATTTTCTCACCAGGGGGTGGCATCCATCCTGCTCTGTCTCCTCCACTCTTCTGTCGCCACACTGGCACACACATCAACACAATTCCTGCCTCAAGTTCAGACACACAGCCTTCGACAGTAAAGAGGATTGTTGTTTAGGGGTTGGACATGGTTCATCAATTTGAAGGCAAAATAACGTTAGGGAAGCTAAACAGATTTGGTTAACTCCGGCCAAAAAGACCCAGGTGCTGGATTCAGGCAGCCGGGTGATAAAAACACAAATAAATACAGTGGAGCTATTCTGAGTCCAAAGATAAAGGAGGTCACTCATATCAGCAAAGTGTTAAACCAGCTTAAATATCATAATTCAGCCGCTGTGCCAAGCTGCTGCATGGGAATTCCCAATATTTTATCCATTGCTGCATCCTTTCTCCTATTTTCATTTGTAAAATTGGAAAGTCTGGACATGTAGCGCCTGAATAATTTAAGTTTGACTCCATCAAAAAGTGTAAGGCAACGTGGGCAGCCCCGTTAACAATACTGCAGCACTGACGGTGTGCCTACTGAGGCAATGCCGTTGCAGAGCCATGCTTCAGGGCATCTGGCTTGTAGCCTTTCCACATGAGATTAACACCAGAGAGACTGCGGTCACTGGCCCTTAGCCATTTCTACTGGAACATGCCAATAAGGTTCAGTCCAGTTTCTCCTCGGGGCGTTGTTGATTTTGTCCAAACGTAACTCGTGCTGCATTGGAATTCACGTTTTGGACACAGCAAGAAAAATGGACACGCCCGTTGAAGATGTAGTCGGACCATTAACTAGAAAAGGAAATTGCACTGCAGCAGCTACAGGCATGACCAACAACGTAAATAACAATGAATCATTCTGACAGTCTTCTTCATAAGAGGGGTGGCTTGACGTTTTGACCTATCACAAGAACTGGAATATCTTTGGGCTGTGTATTTCTTACAAGATGGTGAGTAATGGTATCTGATTTTCCCCAGACGCCTAGATGTGTGAGGCCCCGGGGTCATCTGAGGGATCCCCGTCTTGACACAAATGTCACAGCTCATAGATATTGCATGGGACTCAGCCGTTTGATGCTAATTGAAAGTTACTGCTCACCAAGCGCCACGGTGAAGAGGAAGTGCGGGAGTTGAGCAAACTTTCACATGATAGAAGAAGAGAGAGAATCAGATGTACCACCGAGGTCAGATTCATTGACCATTCATGAGGCTTTATCTCATCATGATGCTAGCTTACCCCCAATTTCCAGTTAATTCCCATGGAAAGTTTCAGATTTTGAATATTTCCAAAATTCCCCACCTTAACTTCACATGGAAATTTGCAACCATAGTCTTGAGAGCCCAGTTCCACAATATAAATCTGATATAAAGAATGAGCTCTGTGCTTTGGTTGTTTTAACATAATTATGTTTGCACACAGTTTTATGCATCAGAAAGAAGGACACGGAGAGAGGAGGGATCGGCGTCTTGACACAACAAATGCAAGGCCGCTAAATTGTCTAGAAAGCCGGATTTGAGTGTGATGCTCAGAATCAATATCCTCCCTGGAGCAGAACATATTTGTCAGCCCGGTCAGAGAAAATACACAGCTATGCCCTTTCTTTCTGAAGGTGAGCACAGTGCAAAAAATACTAAGAAACTGTGTGAACTGAACTCACTGGGACTGGCACAGAGAGGCCGTGGAGCTCAGGCTAACTGGCCAATACCGCCCACCAGCAAGTCACCATTCACAGGCAGCCCACCGGCTGTGAGGAACATTACAGGGTAGAGATGTGCACATGAAGCAGGATTGTGATAACCCTGACGAGCAACGCCGGGGCAGAACAACACTAGGCGGCCATCAGCTCGCCACTCGGCTGAGAGACAGCTGTTGGACGCATTAGGAGGTCCTCAGTCGATGAGCTGGCAGAACACAGAGCTGCAAAAAGGGTTAGACTTTTAGTCCTCATAAAAGTGTGTGTGTGTGTGTTTACTTGTGCGTGCCCTGGTTGGATTTGTCACATCTGAGTGCCAGTGCCGTTATGTGAGTCAGTGGTTGGCCCCAGGTTGGGAGTCAGATGTTTAAATGTTATTTATTGATGCGTAGAAAACAATCAGCTTAACGCAGCACTACATTACCAATTATTTGCGGAGCAAGTCCTGCGTGGACGAGTGTGAACGTGCTGCACTCGGAGCAGGCCGTGCTTTAAAGTGTCGGGGTAATAAAGGCAAAGTGTTCACTCATGGGTGGATGTGCTTAAACGCTTTGTAAAGACACCCGGCGACTTATCTGGACAAGTCAGTGCTTCGTGAAAGTCACCTTGGCGTGGTCATCCAAGTCTAAGTCAGCGATAATCAGGTGAGTGCTTCATAGAGACTGGCACTTGGTAATGTCCCAGTGCAGCCGGGACACTCAGGCTTTGTTGGGACAAGTCACAGGTTCTGTCACACCAAATAAGCCTGCTGTCCTCATCGAGGCTGAGACAGCAGGCCGCTGGTCAGCTTGTATTAATTTCAGAGGGGTGCAGGAGCTTGCTGCGCCCGCAGTGGTGACAACAGCAGAGTCAAGGTGTCTCCTGGGAAAGCACGCTGTCACTCCTGCCACAGTAATGTCCACACAGGAGCCTTAACATTATTTTTTCTTCTCTTTTCTTTTCAGCAGCGCCTGGCACTGTTACGGCGTATTTCAAACAGCGGTGGCATGTGAGAAGAGCTCACCTGCCTTTGCAGGAGGATGTGTGAGCGGAGGGAAAAAGCACGAGTGGTGGTAGTTGGCAGCTCCTGTGTGCATCCAGTTTGAGGTGGCAGATGTGTCACGTTGTGAGGGCAGCTACCTGCTTGGCAGCTGCGAACCGTCTCATCGCAGCTCCGTTTGGCACTCGCCTTCTCTCTTTCACTCTCTTTGTTTCCCCCCCCCCCTCTCTCAGTACGACTTCTTACGCCGCTGATCTACCAATTTGCCAACGCCTCCAAACATCCCAATTAGCATGGGGACACAGAAACGGCTTAAATGCTCACTCAAACTTAAAAAAAGTCAAGACTATAAAAACACCGGAGAGGCCATTAGACGTTTGGATTCAGTCGAGTATGTAGAGGGAAGAGGCTGTTTTCACATGGAGGTGGCAATTAAAGTGGCCTGAGTGCACAGCGTCACAAATACAGCTTAATTACACACGTTTAAAAAAACCCAAAAACTTTTCTAATCTTCTTAGTTTTCCTATCTTTACTATCTTCCTCTGTTTCTTTTGTTTTCCACATATTGTATTTCTGAACACTTCAGTGCATTTATTCAATTTCACATTTCTCACAGCAGGATTAGGTTACGTTTATCGTTCCCCTGAGAGCTGTTGGAGCAAGCAGGCTAAAGCTATCGTATAGCCAACAAAACCTGCCGGCCAGAGGTAAAAAAGTAACTAAGTGCATACTAACATAACTGCAGCGGACTGGTGTTTATTTGAGATGCGATACGCTTCGGTTCTCCTGTATTTAGGAAGAGCTATTGTACGTTGCAGTACATTACATTTACAGCATATGATACCTTTATTCGTACACGGTTTACGTTATTTAAAATCTGAAAGTCTCGAGTTAAAATCTCTGAATGTGGTCGCGTGTTTTCGTGTCTTTATTCCACTCTTGGTTTGTCTTTTAGGAAAATGACTGATTTCGTGACACAAGTGAGTTTGTTTGATAAAAAATCTTAACTGAACTTACCGGCTACTGCAGCTTCCACTCACCTCTCACAGTGCTCATCAGCGTATGAAGAAATGTTTAAGAGCACCATTACGACCCTGTAATTTCATAATACTTCCTACGATGGAGATTTGCCATCTTATAGCCTCTGATACATTGAACCACTCAGCAGTGTTTAAGGTATTAAAATGAACTCAACGTCAACCAGCTCAAGCACCATAAAGCCTTCACGTTGAGGCCTAGATTATATTAATAGTAGTAGTATATCTACCTGTACGTTTGAGTATATTTTCATGATAAAAAGGAAGTTTTCTGTACTATGTTTTTGTATCTTGGCACTGCCACTTTGAGTAAATGATCTGAATACTTCTTCCAACACTGCTGCCAGCTCACCACACCTGAAAGAATGTACAGAAGTACTGAAGGAAGAAGGAAAAAGTTTGTAGATGGGAAAAGCATGAGAAAGAAATTTCTCTCCCCCTCCGCTCGGTGCGATACCTTGAGCGAATGCCAGACTCTGTGTCCGTGCACCGTGGGCAGAATGTGAGGACACGGACGGTGCCAAAACACAGTTTGGCACAGAAAGAAAGCACTTCCCAGCCCCACTACACTGGCACGCCGCCCAGTCACTGCTAGCCTTTGCCTGTTTCAGCCAGCGTCTCCACTTTGAAGCTGCGAGGACATTTTCTCCCCACGAGTGTCTGACAGGCAAATCAAGACATGTTCCCCCCACTGAGTTACAACGCAGGTTAACTCGATCAATGCAATCACAGAGCTGGCGATAGAATCATAGTAAGATGGGGTTCATTAAGGCCCAAATTAGCATGCAACTTCAAAGGGGAGCACCCTGATTGGCTTTGATTGGCTCTGATTGATATCATTATGAGAGCGGTGATTGTGCAGCCACAGCTCTGAGACGGCTGGCTGTAAAAAACAAAAACCCAAAATAAAAACCTTTTTTTTCCTCAGGAAGAGAAAGGAAGCTTTGACCTGATGTGGAAGCCGGGGAGCTTGAGTGGAGGTCGCCATGTGTTCAATTTTTGGCTGTAATGAAATGTCGCGCTTGCAGGAATTGGCCCCGATGTTGGCCTCCAAAAAACAGTTTGGCATGATGGAAGAGGAATTGGTGGTAAATGAGCTCAAGGGGAGCAGAAACGCTGGTGGAATAGACCTGATCTGGATTCACTTTGAACCATCGATATACAGGAAGCAGGTAGGGAGGGCGGCGGCTGATGTTTCCCGCTGACCCGCGATGCATGTACATGCTACTTTTAATTTTGAGCACGACTTTTGATGATTAAGCAGCGTTCGTGCGAATGAACAGACACTGTGGTTGAGAGGTTCAGATCCTGTGGGGATGAAGACAAGACGGGGTCTCAGGACAGGAAATAATATTCTGGTTATCTGTATAAATCTTCTTTCATTTTTGCAATAATTTCAACATGAAATCACACTAACAGACACGAAGGTCCAAAAGTCTTCACTAGGAGCTGAAGCTATTTGAACTAAATTAATTGGGGTGGCCGGGCTCAGCCTTAGAGATAACGGTAGGAGCTCGGGCATCCGGAGGGATGTCTGAAGGAGCCAGCTGAGGCGGTTCAGGCGTCTGATTAGGATGCCTCCTGGGCGCCTTCCTCTGGAGAGGAACACCAAACTGAGAGTGGACCACAGGACGGACCAGAACCTGCTAGAGGGACTAAATCGCCCATCTAGCCTGGGAACACATCGGGATCGCCCAGGAGGAGCTGGAATGTGTTGCTGGGATAAGTAGAAAGAAATGGATGGATGCATAATTGGCAGCAATCAATTAACTGTAATCACACTCATTTTTGTGAAGTCTTGTCAACAGTCGATACTTAAACTCCCCGAGGCCTCTAAATTCAACTCAGCTGGACACAGTGTAGAGAGTAAATGTTCCCTCATTTTCAGGGGTCACAAAACAAAAATGTTGGCAACTATTGTTCTAGTTTTTTGCCTCAAATTGCAGCCCCTCATCACACGTTGCATCAAGTTCATCCACTGGTTGTGATGGTTTTAGGGAGAGACTGGTTGTTGCTTCATTTTAATCATTTCTTAAGTCCTGAAATAAAAAAAAAAACAAAAAAAAAAAAACATAAAAACTTTATGAAGCAGAAATATGTTCCTACGTTTATGTTTCCCACTCCTCGATTGTCTTTTGCAACCACTCAGATTCATCCTGTGACCCCCTTATGGAGGAAGAGGACGGCGATTTTCTTCTTTCAAGTGTTTCATAAGAAAAAAGTACAGTTAGAAAAGAAACTGATTTGTCGGCTTCTGCAGCAGAACTGGGTTTTATTTATTTCCCACCAAGGTCTCCCAGCACCTTGGAAAGAATGAGAATCAGCGCTGTTCTTGACCCTTTTTTGTACATATCACAGTGAGATTCTGCTGACTGGATCTGTCTGTCGACGGTGAACTATGGTCATACTCATCTTCTTTTAAACAAGTTGGCGAGTTTCATATTTCGGGGAGGAATCAAAATAACAACAGAGCGTGACATCAAAGAGCTCAAAGACATCTGATCCTGAAAGAGGATGCGGAGATGAAGAGGATGCATTCTTGTTTTTGGGATGTGTGATGCTTTTTGAAATGTCTACGATGCCAGACACAGAGAGAGAGACACAGATAGAGAGAGAGAGAGAGAGAGCGAAGGGAAAGTGAAGTAGCCGCTGGCGGGGAGCTGCTCCCGAAGCATCATGGGTAGACGGGATACATTCAGTGGCTGCCACCTTCTTTTATGCAACGTGAAGACATCAAAACAAATATGCCCCGTCTCCCGGCTTCCAGTTGCCTTAATCGCATATGATGCTCTGCCTTCAGGTTGCCATGGATACAGGTAGACCATGGGTTGTACCAAGCGAGAGAGAGAGAGAGAGAGGAGGAAGAGTTCTCGACTCCACATTTTCCTTTTTTTACCTCTTTGATTATCAGGTAATGCACATTTCTAAGACGAGTGCAGCACTTTCAGGGACAGCAGTGACCATTATGATAATTGGGAGCTGAAATGCTTTTGTTTTTTTTTGCTGCAGTAATTATGATTTATTTTTTTCTACAGCTGCACAAACAAATTGTCCAATTACGGCTTCGACGCAGATAAATTAGAGAAGTGTATCCGCCCGTCTGACTGCACCAAACTCTGTTTCAAACCAGAAGATGAAGCAGGTGTTTGCCGTGGAATGATGCGGCTTGTTTACTGATTGAAAATGTCAGCGTTGGAGCGAGTCTAGCGGGTTGACCCAGCTTCCGCCCTGTCAAACACGTCTTCCTGTTTAGTGAATTCATCATTTCCACCTTAATGGGAACATTTGACTGACACCTGCCATCTCGAGTTGCCGGCTCATGTCAGAAAGCACCGCAGCATTCATCAGTGTGTGTGTGTGTGTGTGTGTGTGGAGGCAGAGAAAGATGATGGAGAGGACTACAAACTTTGTCTCTGGGTAAACACGTGAGAGTGTATGTAGGTCAATTAATCAAACCGTTTCATGGACGCTTCATTTATAATGATGAGAGTCATTATCTCAGATCGGTAGACATGGATCTGCTGTCTGCCCTCAACATATGCACCGAGACGGGGATGAAAACCTTCATGTTTCCTGCTTCACTCACTCGGAATGAGGGAATTCAAATAGATGAATCTGACATTTGTGGTAAATGTTATGTTAAATGACTCCTTCGTTAATTGTCTTTGTTCTTTTGCAACTTTAATTTGCCTTTTTTTTTTTTCATCATTTGGGTCATAAAATGTAAGAAAATCCTGGAAAAAAAACACCCAAGATGATGAAATTGGATTGCCTGATTTGTCCAGCCGACACTTCAAGACCAAAGATATTACATTTATTATCACAAGAGACAGATAAAAGCAAAGTCTCTTACCTAAAATGCAGCTAATTTCCTTTAGCTCAGACTTTTCTTTTGTGTTCACTATTGTTTTGTTCATTCCCTTTTTCATTTTCTCTTCTCGCTCACGTCTACTTTGCAAAGCCAACCTCACTGTGACTTCTGTGGCTGGATAAAAGACAAATAACGGGATTCGGTCATTTCCGAGCCGCGTGTAACACTATACAGAGAAGCTGACTAATTGAATCAATATTAAAAATAAACATTAACTGCAGCTCTGTGTGAGAGGAGACACAGGATGGTGCTGCAGGATGGTGAAAGCTTCTGCCAGGCCAATCAACTGCATCTCCACAATACAGTGATTTGGAGTAGAGGGGGGGCGGCGGCGGCGGCAGATGCAGAAAATGGGCAAAATGGGAGTATCTCATGACAGCATGTAATGGCTGAGTGGCCGTGATCAGCAGCCCCTCTGTCTGCCCCTAATGGAGTGATACATCAGCCCATCTCCCCGTGTTAATCAGACCCACGCCAGCTGGAAACCGACGCCGCTCCGCAACAGGAAGGAGATTTTCATTCATGCCTCGTTCTGAAATGCTTCAGATCACCGGAGGAAGAAAAGCAAACTTCAGATGAGGAGAGATTCTTTTGTTTCACCTTTAAACAACATTGAACATGAAGCAAGCTTACTGTTTGTCTCATCCTCTCTCCTCTTTCCACCAGTAAACTTCAGTGCGTACAGACAGAATACGAAGCTCTGAGACATATTTTCGACTTGTGCGGACGGGTCGTCTCCCCCAGAATTTCGCCTGGAATGAATTACGACGCCGCATCTAAAATTCACTTTGTGTTCTGTACTGTCTGAGCGTACTTTACGCTTCGTTTGTGGAGCAGCTAGCAGCGTTCTGTAGCCTCAGTCAGTGGCGTTAAGGACGGGAGGAAAAACAGAGCTCCATCAAAATAAATAAACCAGAAATTTTGCAGTAAAAGAATAAACACCTCATTAAAAGAAGAAGCGCTACACTCAATCATCAAGTCTTGGATCAGCCTTTGAGCAACAGCTCTGCTCGCGCCATGTTGGAGATGCTTTCAAGTTTCTCTTATTGATTCTTGACAATATCCTCTTACAAATACAGAATTATGGACAGATATATATAGAGAGAGAGGTGAGAATGTACAGTACTTTGTGCACTGTTGCCAGCGTGCATTAAGTTTATATATAGACGCGTCAGCATGCACATCTCTGTGCCTGAATCTGAGCCCTCACACAGCGAGGTTCAGTTTGTTTGTACCGTATTTGTACCCACTACGTGTGACACCTACCACCTGGCTACTGTCACCTGGTGATAAAATATCTTCCTGCAAAGATGGCACTTGTCCTACTTTCCAGAAAAGACCAGCTCTGGGCTTTCTGTGGAGTTAAAACCTGATCTACACACCTCTCCACCAGGGAAAAGCCCCAGAACTGTTGGCTTAAGCCTGCATGCATATTAACCAATATATCAAACTCGGTTTTTTTCTCACCCCCGACTGTCAGAATATGCTATAATCCTATTTCTAATTTCTAACTCGGTGATAGGTTCCACTATCCCAAAGCCACCGCTGAGTGTGAATACAAAATCCTTTTTGTAAAGTCAGCATTCATCCTCACCTGTACATTTACTGCGGACAGAAGGAGGCAGAATATAACCTGATATGACTGTCACGCACACGCAGCAGCACTTTTTTTCTGCTAGATATGAGGAGGGAGGCTTTCGAGCACGGCTTAAATAAACTCGGGAGCACCGACGGTAAATGACTAACGCTCTGCTTTACCTGAGAAACGACCATTAAAACGTTTCAGGTGCAAGATTCATAACTCCCAGTTGGAATAAGCAGGTTATACTGGGAGGCTCGCTGGGGTAGAAGATCCAGCTAATGAACCACATGGGGAAATTAAGACAGCTGCAAGGCGAATAATATGAAAAGAAAAAGCAAGAAACAGATCAATGTGGGCTGCATAAACATAAATATGAGAGCAAATTGGAAATGTGAGGGTTGAGTATGAAAAGCGTTTGTATTAGTGCATCAATAGGGTGTGAAAACAGCAGTAGTTGCAGTAGAATCAGTATGAATTAGTGGTCGGACACGGTAACAGCAGCAGCAGCAACAACAGCAAGCAGTCCGCTATGACCTGCAAGTAAGTAAACACTGATCGGAGAGGCTGTACTGCAGGTTGGGTTACATTATGTGTTAAGGTGCATGCACATGCAGCCTTTTCCTGTATGCAAAAGCAACAACACAGCTGCAACTAACAGTTTCTGTTGTTACAAAAAGCCCGTCACAGTCAAATTGCTCGTTTTCTCCCGACAACTCAAATTTATTTAATTTGAAGCAAATCTTCACGGCTAAAAGTCAAAGCTATAACTGTAGCTACAAAATAGCTTTGCAACACAATCTCAGGCTTGCATCGACACCTCTCCGACATAAGTTTCACAATATGGCTCACATACGTGTTTTTTATATCGATTCCAACGCTCCTGATAACACTGTACAAGGTGTTTTAATCCCATTCATGCCTGTACGTGCAGCATGTGTAACACCCCGACCTGTACTTTGTGAGTGTGTGCGCGTGACTGCAAATGTGAAGCTGCAAATTGCTTTAAAGGAACGTGTGTGTAGTCAACACTACAGCCTTTCCCTGGAATCATGAAGCACAGCGAGACCACACAGATATTGTATTTCCTGCATGACTAGGCAGGCAGGCAGACTGTAAGCTCGGACCGTGATGGATTTCAAAACCCCGGCACAGTTGTAAAACACTCAGGATTGATTTTTTTGTGAGTTTGTTTTTCCGAGGGAGTTTTATTTTATTTTCTTTCTTTTTTGTTGCAACTATCAAAGTGTGATCTGTGCTTGCAATATCTAAACAAGTCCTCTGACTTTGAGAAGACCACCTACGGTGACGGTACAGACCGTAGAAGCTGAGCATGACACGAGCTGCATGTCAACGGCGGCGGTGAGCCATCAGTCTGCTGCTGTTGGCCATACTTGGCCTTGCTTTTGCTCTTTAAGACACTGTCTGCACTGTGTGGTGGGTATTAAAAGCATTTCATGCAGAGAATCAAATCTGGTGGATGAATTCACAGCAGGAATCATAATTCCAACTGTCAATCGCCTGAGAGCAATCAATCATGGGGAATCGGATAGATAAGACCATGCTTTAATCTCATCCCTTAAAAAAAAAAAATGACATTCATAACAGCAGATTAAAAAAAAAAAAAGTTGGAGAAGAAGCAACATTTCGTTTACATACTGGAAACAGGATTATCATTTATCATCAGGGTACAGATGGAAGCTTTCTTTGAGCAAAAAGCCCTGGAGAGCGTCTGCGTGGATGGTTCTGCCTCGTGCAGCCACAAGAGACTGCGAACTCAGATTCAAGACAGATACTGCGACAAAAACGGTCACTGTGAAGACTGAAGGGGGGCGAGAACCAGCTCGGTTCACAGGCATCGCCTTTTCGATTGGCGCTGCACTGAATGCGAGCTTCAATTGCCCGCCGAGAGCGAGAGAAAGAACCCCGTCACCCAAACGCTCACATGAACGGACGCCCTCGGCTTCCTCGGCGTGCTGTGAACACAGACTCTCCCACGAGCCCGAGGGGACACTCCGGTCGCGTCCCTTCTTTTCCTCAGTCGCACAGTGAAGCGTAACTACCTCGGGTTGGAGTTTGCGAGCTGACTCCTTCATCCCAGGGCAAGCTCACTTTGTGTGCAGCTTAAGAGCAGCACCATAGGAGGGGGATTACAAAGGAAGGGGACGGGAGGCATTCAGCAGGCGGGAAGATGGAGTATAGACGATAAAGCGGAGGAGAGAAATTACAGATAAAGAGAGACAGAAAGGCAATCCATGATTGCAACTTTGGAACCAACTCAGTATAATTTTTCCACAGTAGATGGTACATACTCTCTTTTTGATTGACAGCTGAAAGGCGTCTAATCAGCCACGAGAACTGGGCTCTATTACCCACACAGCGAGGCAAAGGGACACGCACTGCAGCCGTAATGATACATTTAAGTCAGGAAGGGGCTATTTGTTGGCGAGGAAGAGCTGGGAGAGGTCGGCCCGGCCCTGATGGCCGTTCATCCTCCCCAATCATCGGCTCCGAGGGGAGCGCTTCCAAATATCTGCTCGCATGACTGCTAAGAGGCCCGGCCCATTAGCCGCTGGTGCTACACTAAATGTGAAGAAACAGATCAATTACCGCGTCCGCCTGGGATACAGATAATGTGCGCGCGCACGCGGGTGTTTTGTCTTTATGAACCTATGTATGTGAGTGAATGCGCGCGTCGTGGCTGGCGGTTTGTGGCTCTGCACGCGTGAAGACGTTCAGCCAATAATTTACCTGAGCTGTGAAACAGATGTGGAGGTTCCTCCGGGGGAGAAGTGACGATGATAAATAATTGAATTTCCCCGGGCTGCTATTTCATTCATTATTTATCATCTAATTGATTACTCCACGTAGGCTTTCTAACCTGTCCCACAATTAATGTGCCGCTTTTTATGCGCTTAATTAATGACCACTGCATCTTCATGAAAAACACACTCAATTATATCTGGAGCTGAAAAACCGCAGCAGTTTGTGCTGTATCGCTGTGCTGGGGACGGCACAGAGACATTAATCAGCCAAAATGGAATTCAATCGGACAGACTTAGTCTTCTAGACCAAATTGGACTATTTTTCATATTGTTGTCAAGCTGCCTCTGTGGCAATATTGCAGCTCAAGTTTTCCTCTTGACCCAAAATTCACTTTGAATCAGCGCAGCTGTCAACAGTCTTAGTCGCTCGGCTCGGCTCAGGCAGCGACCGTCCTGTCTCCTCTTTGTGACACTGCGTTGATGTAGTGTGGGGATATCATATTCAACGTGCCAACGCACCTTTCATATCTGGTGAAGAGCTATTGTTTTGTATGCAAACGACACATTGAAGACAGTACAAACTCGTGCTGGCACACACGTTTATCTCTCCAGCTCGTGTTTGCAGAGGCCGCCACCCGGACCAATTCCATCGGGGCTTGTTTTGAATGAAAAGCGGTTCTGGTCAACAGTATTTCAACTCAGCGTGAGCCACGGTGTTCATGTTTGGAAAAACAAATGCTGTGAATTCGAATGTCCATGTTTCTGTGTTTCCTTTCAGCTTCAACAAAGCAACGGGCAAGACTGAGAGAACTGGCGAAACTATAACTCACTGTCAGCAACGCCACACTTGATACTACACAGGCTAGAATTTTAAATTTCTGTTTAAAAAAATACATAAATCTACATTTTGGAGAATATACAAATTAAGAAAAAAGGACGTTTTAAAAGTAAGAAATAAAAAAAAAAGATTAAACGATCAAAAACTGGAAACTACTTGAGATGCTAATATATACAATTACACTGTACTGTCAATGGATGTTCTATCTGTCTCCATATGAGAGAGCGAGAGTCTTAACAAGGGTGTTACAGCGCTGCAGAGCCCATCTGGAAATGCAGAGAAGGTGGTTTGACTTCTTCGGCACGTGGAAATGAGCCGCTGTCTGCACCTCTTACAGACGAGGCAGCGGTGATTTAAAAGCTGCAGAAAGAGGTCGTGTCAGGGTCAAATTCAGCTTCGACATCAGAGGGTTACACCTCAAACCCCAGCGGCAACCAGGTGATGTCAGCATACACTGTCTGTTCTTTATGCTATCAGAGGTTTTGACACATTCAGAAATTTAAACTTTAGTTGCATCCTGGTAGCTCACCTGGATGAGCACGCGCTCCCTGTACCGAGGATCGCAGCAGCCTGGGATCAATTCAAACCGCTTGCTACATGCATACCCAATTTTTCAGCCCAAATTTCTATCTGTCTAAGGCTGTCGCTATCAGAGAAAAATACAACCAGAAGCCCCCCCCAAAAAATATGCTGACTCCTCCTGATCTGCATCTCCAGTGACAAATCAGCCACCGTCCCGCCACACATACACTCGCCACTCTTTCCAGGAAGGCATTGATTGCATCCAAAGCCATCAGGATCAATACGTTTACTGTTAAAAGCCCGATTGTTGACCCCTTAAATAATGCCGTGTCGTGTACCGAGGCAGTAATGGGGCCTCTTTTACCGAGTCAAATTCTTCTGTGCGACATATCAGAAACGGATCCTTGCTTCAGGTGAAAGAGGGACATTTTCAAAGCTAAAAACTCTGTATTCTTTGTGCCTGCTGTCAGTCAGAAGTATATATTGAACACTTGGATTTTGTTCAGATTTCTTCAGTTCATCCTCTGCGGCACAAAAAGGCTCTTTCTCTCCTTTAATAGCTGATGGACAGTGAGGAGCGCTGAGGCTCATAAATACGACCCCGTGGCAGAGCCTGAATGAAAAGGCCCGGATGCCACACAGCAGACATCATTAGGACCAGCCTAATGATCCCCTGGATTTGATTTGTCTGGTCTGTGTTGCATCCTCACTGACTGGTGTGATTTGTAGAAAAAATAAATAAATAAAATTTAAAAAGCAGCTAAATTTCATCAGTTTCTCAACAGGGTTCCTGTTGAGGGTCGGGCTCATTTGGGACCGTGCCAAAGCTCTTCCAGGATGAGCCCAATTACTCCAGCGCGGATGTTGTGTACGGCTAAAAAAAGACTAATTGAAGGGTTTCACAGGAAGGAAGCTAACAGAGTGATGAAGAGAAGGTGGGGACACATCAAGGGCGACGATATCCAGAAAAGCGGCTGTGTGTTTTTCTTGCAGAAAATCGTGTGATAATTCGATCAGCCGCGGAAAAACGTATCATTTGAAGCTCGGCTTTGCTGCAGCTCCGGAGAACAAGCAGCTGACTTATTGTTGAGTGACGGATTTATTGAATGAGTGAGTTATTATTAACAGACTGTGCAAGAGCCAAATAAATATTAAATAAGCCTGCACGCTCTGACGCATATAACATTTGAACAGGCTATAATGCAAGATGTGTGCAGCCGCTGATTATGAGATGTTGTTCGTACCCGGCGCCGCGATAAAACTGAAGAGTTGTAAGAGTGCAGAGTTATTTTAACTCAGCCCAGGCGGGATTATGCGTTTGTACACGGAGCTGTGTGTTTGGGATAGGGAGCTTTCCTTTCACGGCTACTGTAAGCCTGCGGCGGGGACTACTGAGCGCGGCAGGTTACCGCGCGATTATGATGATCCAGTTTGATCTGAGGAAATGAAATTTCTTCTAAGACCACCTTTTAGCTCTTTAGCACGAGGAGACCAACAGATAAAACAAACACACACATACAAGAACGTGTTACACGCACGCAGGTGTGAGGTTCATTTACACTACACCCATTTATCCCCCCCAGTGTTAAAGCTGTTGTGATCTACCAGCCATTGTGTAAATCTGATTCCTATTTTCATTTTGCAAAGCAGTAAATTCCTTAATTAGCCAGCACTTAACTTAATTAGCCAGCCTCGTGCTATTTAAAGAAACATGAGCAAATATGACATGATTGGCAGTTGCAATTAAAAAGAAAAGCCTGTCCCTGTCAGCGCTGAGATATATCAAACATTTAGATATATGAAGGAAAATGACAATATTTAAATCGGGTTGTGTCATTAATTAACACATAACTCTGTACGTCAACAATCTAGGCCACATATTGTCCCGTGTAACCATGGAAACCAGCTCTGAACCAAGCCAAATACTGTGTCTCAATCCACATACTTCTATACTTAAACCTGCTATTTTCAGTACATGGGTGCATGATGGCAAAATGCAGATTGTGCACGCATAATGGTCCGAAAGTGGAGAGTGGAACGCTGGGCGCTTCTCGCCTTCAGTGGGCACCATTTTGGCTACGCGGAGGCACGGGAGGGACCACCGGCGTCGTGAAAATGGTGGCCGAGGAACAGCAGGCTGGCAGTCAAATGTCAGAGCCGCTGCTTACTCCTTACCGAATCCAAGATTTGACCTGATGGTGGCGCTAGAGGAAATCCTGTGAATGTCTGGTCCACATTTCATTTCAGTCCACAGCGGTCCCCCGTTTTTAAACATTCAGTGAATCTATTCTATATATTTCAGACGGTATCAAATCTTCTTCTACATAATCATCATACAGACTCATGCTCAGCATGATCAACATCATTTATCATCTTCATACAGAATCCTTTCCCCACCTGCACCCAACCATATTTCTGCTACTTCCACCAGACCTCATATTTCCATTTTTTTTTCTTTGCCTCTCAGCACAGCTTATGTAAGAGGCAGCCAGTGTGATGGGGGGATGGGATGTCAGAAAAGGCACTGTACCCTTCAACTGGCAGGAGAGTATATCCCTGTCTCCCCCTAAAGGAGGGCTGAAAAGCGATCCTCTCCTTGCACACTCTGATGAATATCAGCACCCGCTGAAGCTCAGATTTATTCAATTGGCTCCCTGTATACAGTTACTAACCGTACGGTGAGAGAGAGAGAAAAAAAAAATCACCTGGCATAAATTTATCTCCACTACAACCTAACCCTTTCCACTGGGGGACACAGTCACAGCAGCGAGGAGGATATAATTTCTCTGTGGCTGGCTGCTGCAGTGGGTGATGGGAGAGAGATGAATAGCAGCAGACAGACACAAAGGGCCATTATTGGCTGCTAAAGCTCAAACACAGTGAAAGTTAAATCAGGCTGCTGGAACTTAGTTTCAGGGCCACAGATTCAAGGAAAGAAAATAAATGTTAAGTAAAATGTCAAAAAATGTGAGCTCAGCCCTCAAACGTACACAACGCAAGCTACAAATCTGCAGGCAGAACAATACTCGAATACTGTCCCAGCGAGGGGGCTCGAAAGAAACGACAAAGATCAAACTGCACCCAGGTGCTTGTGCAAAGGATCCATTCAGATCACATTATGCCTGTGGATCAGCGTCGAGCGGTACATGGTGCAGGTGCACATGGCCTCGCAGCTGACATTTGGGTAATAATGTGACCAGGGGTGAACGGTGGAACTGCAGCGAGGCTGGAAATTAGGTCAAATTAGAGAGGAAACATTACCAGAAGGTGTGTGTGTGTGGGGGGGCGCCCAGCATCAGTCATGACTAAGCAAATTACCAGTTTTCTCTTCCTTTAAAAGCAGAGTGCTTTGTGTTACTGATACTCCTGAGTGGGTGGCGCAGAATCACCATCCACCACCATAAATTAAATTAGCTTAAAGAAGACGTTTCATGTTGTTCTGGCAGCAGAGTGTGATGGAGTCACACAGTGTCCATTTTAAAGATCCGCAGAAGAATTGACATAATTCTTTGTGTAAATCACGCTGCACGCTGACATGTATGTTTGCTCACAGTAACAACACACCACGTGCATGTAATGAGGAACTCATCTCTTATCTTTGTGCACACTATTACACGATCGTGTTTTAGCAGGCTGGGCAGCACAAATAATCCTGGACTCCATCACTGCAGCCTCACTGTGTCTCCTGTAACTGTGGTATTATTTACAGGTTTTAGAAATGCAGCAAAATGTGTGTTTGAATTTTCAGTATCAGCGTTGTAGTCGACGCCACCCCGAACCAAGACAAAGACACGTCCAGCATGCGCCATGATGCGAGACAAGACTGAGACTTTGAAGTCCAAATGGAGACTAAGACCAAGGCAGACTGAGACACTGAGACAGTATACACGCAGGTTTCTGATGAGTTTTGGTACAGGGGCTCATTGCTAACATTAGCTGGTCTTTTTTATGAGACAGACAGGAAAGCAGGGAGAGACATGAGGATGACACACAGCGAAGTACCACAGGCCCAAAGTCGAAACAAGCTCGCTACAGCAGAGGACTTTCGTACATGCGGCGCTCCCTCTAACAGCTGACTCCTGCCTTTATGCTTCCTTTCTAAGAGCTGATAAAAGTTTGAGATGGTCCCAGCAGTCTCTTTGCAGGATTTAAATACTCTAGGATGATTTTTTGGATACAGATTTGCAGATGAACCCTTTGTCGGAGACAGACGAGACCTTCGAAATGTACCAAGACTGATGACGAGTACTACAACACTGTTGAATTTATCAGTCTTATAAAACATTCAAAACATGCTGTGATGATAACAATATAAACACATGAATTATAAAAATAAAGAAAGTGAATTAAGCTGCAGAAAGTGCCAGCGGGGTTGGAAATGTTTCTGGAGGCAGTGAAGACACGTGAGACGAGAAGACGAAAGACAAAGACAGATGTGCAGGTGCACAGAGGCAGACAATCTTCATATTCTTCCTGCGTATCAGGCTCTGATTGAGTCTTAAGACGCACTGCTTATCAGCTCTGTCATGAATATCAATTTGCTCAGCATGATCTTGGCAAGCAGGCGAGTAAAGGTCAAATCTTTCAGCCTGAGAACAAACTTTGTTTCTCCGTTAATGCATGCGGCACACACTGCAAACTAACATGACAACTGAGCTTCCCTCGGCACTTAATGATGTGACTTAATGATGCTGTGACGGGGAGAAAAACATCCAAATAGAGAATAAATAAAGGAGCTGTCATCTCTGAGAGGAATTTACAATTTTCTGCATTTTTTTGGTGTGATATTTATATTGTCTGTGGGTGAGTGCTCTCCTGTGTTACGACCCAAAATAAGACCATATTTGGAGACAGAAATGGGTCACTGAAATTAGAGGGAAAACAACACGGACTGGTGAAAACAGTACACCCCTCACCCCCACAACAACATCTAAAACTCTACAAACAAAGATTCACGTTTTTGAAGTGAAGCAGAAACCTGGAACGTCACAGTGCTTCACCTCTAGTGCTGCAAAATAAAGGCCGGATTAATGAAGTGTGAAGTGAAGCCAGTGCAGAAGTCCCAAAATGTCAGTTCCTCGATTGGCCACTTGAGGCTGGCTACAGAAGAAGTCACTCTGCATAAGTCCCCATGTTAAAATGTCCAACTTCACAGCACAGCGTGTCAGATGAGTTCAGAAAATGACATGACTACCTTTGAAACTCACTGAGCTTCATCTCTCTGCTAGGGGTGCAGGTTTATGCTCAGGGTGGCCTCGGCGTGTCATCGAACCACCCTTTAGGACCGCCCACGAAATCCCGGACCTGGACCGTCAAACATACGCTGTCTTTGATCCTCACCTAACATTCATGAACACGTCATTCCAGAGACATGCCAAAAAGGTGGACTGAAGAACACCAAGCAGTTAATGTATAGGCATTAATCTGTGACCGACCCCGAATAGAAATAAGCAGGTAACAAGATAGAGAAGTGTTTAATTCGTCTCAAGGAGGACCAAAGCAGCATTTCACTTCTTAGAAAACACGCAGTAAACCTTGATATGAGTAAATTTATTTTTAGACTGAGTGCTTTGACCTTTATTTGCTGACCTGGCAAGACTTTGCAGAGAAAAATAAGCTTCATAACTTAGATGCTATCAGCGATTTTAATGATGATTGATAATCCTGACCTGCCAGCAGCAGGAAAATACTCCCCCCCTCTCTCTCTCTCTCTCTCTCTCTTCAGTATCTCCGTCAGTCCTTCCATCCGTCTTTTGATACTCCTTCATGCTATCATTATCATTTTTCTCCAGCCTCCCTCTCTGCCTTTGCATTTTTCTTTCTTCTCCTTACTTTGTCTCGCTTGTTTCGCCTCTCTGTTCTCTCTCTTTTCGCCTGACTCTCCTCCCCATCTGTCTGTCTGTCTGTCTTCTTCCCTGCCACTGTGCATCTTTCATGGGCTGAAATAGTCCGTCACACATGGGAGAGAACCAATTACAGAGGGAGTCTAGGGGCCCTTCCCAGAGAAAGATTTGACTTTATAAAAACATATTCCTCCAATTCCACTTAATTTGCCATGGTCAAGTTGTTCTTTTGACCACAATTCCCCGAGATGTGATGATCATTTTTTTGAGTTTCCGCATCAGCAACCAAGTGATTTTTACATATTTTGTCATTTGCTGAGCTATTTTGTTCGCAGCTACGGTTAATGAAACTTTCACGTTAAATAAACCGACAACAGACTACATACTCTTCATCCCTCCTTTGAGTTGGACTCCGTCTCAGGTTGTTTATGGTCTAAATAAAACATGTGCACCCACCTGTCTGTTACATTCAGAGGGACTGACAGCTGTCTGTCATGACCTGCTGCAGGATGCTTCTGCTCTAAACAAAAAGAGACCCGCAGCTGAAAACTCGATGAGATGTAGAGAAAAATATATCCAAGATTGCACCCGGCTGATGGATTGTCACCGTCTAAACAACCAGCCGAGAATTGCACCACTATAAAAGAACCAATCACCATCTTTTGACAAAGTTTGCAATAAATCCAGAGATATGATACGCATCATTTTCAGTCCGCTCTTATTAACGGACTACATTTACACTTCCAAAGTGCTGCACAAACTTTCCTCTCATTCGCCCGTTCAAACGCACAATCGCACACAAATGGCAGCGAGCTGCCATGCGAGGCACCGACCGAACCATCAGGAGCAATTTCAGGTTTAGAGCCTCGCCCAAGGACACTCCGACACGTGGAATCGAGGAGCTGAGGATCAAACCATCGATCCGGCCATTAATAGACGACTCTCTACAAGCGCTCTACCTGCTGAGCCGCAGCTGCCCCGTAATATCAAAGTTGTTGGCTACGTAACTGTTTCACTGCCGTGCTGCAGGCTGTTGGACGATGTGTTTGTGCCTGAAGATCAACAGCAAACTGAAGGCCAAGTGATGACACATGATTTTGTGGGGAATCAGAGAGGCAGCAAGAGGCCCTGACCGCAAATATCCGACGCTAACGTCTGCAGACTGAGTGACATCTTTACAGCTAAGTCGTACAAATACAGTCCCAACTGGCCACGGGATTTCTCTAATGCTGCAGCGAGGAGGGTTCGTTCTTTTAGGGGGACTGCAAAGCCACGCTGTCCACAGCAGCCGGCTGAATTTATCACTGTTGATCTCTAAACTTTTGGTCTTCGACCAGAACAATGAACACATGAATTACTGAGCGGTAAATGTGTATTTTACCGACCAAATTAAATCAGTTTTTAAGAAGAGAAACCAAATTCACTCCTCCCTGAGGAATACTACTTTCTATGTTTTATACTCTCCCCCTCTCCTTCCACTGCTCCTGCCTCCCTCTATCACCTTTTCATGCACTCTCACGTTTGCTGATCAGCGTATGAACACACCCCCCCTCTCTTCCTCACCTCTCCCGATACCCCCTCCCGCCTTCTCTCTCCCTTCATCTCCTCTTCCCTCTTGCTGATGAGCATATGAACACGCGTCTTTCTTCTCCTTCGCCGGCTGCTGCCTCCCTCTCTCCCTGCTGCTTCAGCTCAACCCGTGGGCAATTTTCACACAAGGCTGATTGAATTCAACCCCCCCCCCCTCTTCTTCCCTTCACCGTTCTCTGTTCTTGCTAAGGGAAGGAGATGAGACAACAAGGTCTCACCACCACACGCATTTATATGCAGAAAAACGGACACTGACAAATGAAACGCACTCCACGGAGAAATTGAGGTCGAGCGGACATACAAGCACACGCTCTTCTACGGAGGTAGAAGAAAGGGGCGCATGGAATATGCGCCAGCACCTGATAAGACGCGCATGCTAATGTGTTTTTATTGCATGTATGAAGACAAACAGAACTGGACGCAAACTGAATGCAAATATAAGAGAATAAATAAACACACTGGAGCTTAAGGAGATAAAAAACTACATAGAATATTCTTTAATAATCCATTATCATTTATAGAGCAAAAACATTCAGTGTTGCAGCGTTTCAAGTTAGGATTTGCTTCTTGTCTGTGTTTGCTAGTGCGTATTTAGGAATATTTTCTGGAGTGTTTGTCAGACAAAACAAGAAATTTGAAGACGTCACCCCTCTGCCCTCACTATGCATGTACAGCTGCAAGATAAACGCGCTTCTGAATTGAGGCTGAAGACGGCAGCTAAAGTTTCTACTGGAAGCAGTTCAGTGAAAGCGGAATTGGCGGTGGCAGGAGTTTGACTTTGGTGTACTCCGGCATCAAATTTGTGTCTTGACTGTCGAGCCGAAGTTAACCTGTCAGATTATGAACTGCTCCACACAATGGGAAAGGTTGTCAGAGACACGAGTCAATTATCCGAATATGTCTCTTACATAAACTCTGTGAGCTACAAGCTAAAGAGCTTGATAAGCTGGTTAGCCTCCTGGGTGCTTTCCTTTGGAGGCTTTCCAGGCACGTTCAACTGGCAGGAGACCCCGGGGGCAAACCCAGAACTCGCTGGAGGGATTACATATCCCGGCTGGAATGCCCGCAAGAGAAGCCACGGAGAAGGACGTCTGGAAAATGCTGTTTACCTCGCTGGGACCACGACTCGAGATAAGCGAGACACTGGTTGGTCGGACGTTATTTAGATAATGATTCATGTGTTCTCACGGTACATTTTGGTTTTAATTGTGTGTTAATTTAATCATTTATTTGCATGACAATTACATTAAGTGGCAACGGCAAGCCCGCTGTGACATCACTGTGGACAAACATTATGAAGCCTTGAGTTGGGCACGTCACCGTCTTGGAGCCAGAAGTGACCATGTTGGAGCGAGAGTGGGGGGCGCAGGAGAGCGGTATACGAGGAGTTGGGCCACGGTTGGTTTCGACCATTTTCGAGCAGGAAAAATGGCGGCCTGCCTGATCACAAACATTTTCTTATTACAGCTTAAACAGTCTTAAATATGAAAACATCTGAAGCGAGAAATAGACAATGCATTCGGTCAGCTCTGTGTGTCGCACTAGACGGACTCACTGATTTGGCAATTTCAAGGTAGCCAAGCCCTGAAGCATGTCGCCCATTTTACTGTAAATGAGACCATAATTTATGAACATCATGCTGTATGGAAGAAGACTTGAAAACTAGCGATTGAGACCATAAACTCATTAAGAAAGAGGTAATAAATCAATGGGGGAAGCAGGGTACAGCTTGTTTTAGAGCTGCCCCCTTAAAGAACGCAGGTTTGGCTTCATGTCACAGACCCGTAAGCTCTGTGCACTAATTATCTACTGTCAATACTGTTTGTAGACTAAATGATTAAATAATTAGTAGAAAATAATCAACACAGGGATCGTTCATGCAGCCCTGAGGTACACACAAATGGCCATACAAGTAGGCAAATCATAGGACACAGATTTAACACCTGCTGTACTGTAATTGCCACTTCTGTTGTAGCATTTGGCCTAGCCAGGAGTGGGTGACGGTGAATAATGAAACGGCGGCAAAAAGGAGCAGGGGTGACATCGGCCAGACCCGTCTGGACAAGACACTTAACCCGGGGACTGCTGCGTCCATAAAGACTAACCATGATCCTTCTGGGGCTCCGAGAAAACACACATATAAACAATACACCCACACGGTCAAAACAAGAGGAGGTTATTAATGGTCAGGTGTTGCTCCTGTTCTGCTTCAAGCACTTCACCAGCAAACTGCGTCCCGCAAGGAGCCATAATCATCACCGGCTCCCAAGCAATCATTTACAGCTGCACCAGCTGCCCAATGTCCTCTGGTCAAACTGGATCCACAATCTGGTAACAGCCCCCCCCACACACACACACACACACTGTATCTCCGGTGATTTAAGTCTCTGCAGCAGCGACAGACCTTCAATCTGTCAGTTTTATCATTTGGATGAAACAGCAGACTCCTAGGAAAAGACTCTAATGGGGGAATCGGGGGGAAGGTGGGAACAGGTAGCTATAAATCTCACTCTCAGGGACCCTTCACAGAAATCACACAACTGAGCCATTTGATGGATAACTGCGCCGGAGTAAAGGGTATTGATACGTCCGTCAGGAAACTGGGATGGTGTGCTCCATCTCATAAGAAAGATTGTGTACTGTAAATGGTCCAAACCAGAGAGTCTGGGGAAAGGGCCGCAGACGTCGGAACAAAATATAGCCAGCAAGACAATAATGTCTTCACTGACATGAGTGGAAGATATTGGGGAGAACTTTGGCGCTCATGTCTGACCGCTTGCACTCTTGTTCCTCCGTCAACATCCTCTTCATCCTCTGCCATTTTGTCCGTGAATACCAAGCTAGCTTCTTCTTACTGACCCCACAGAATAGGAACAAAAGAGGCATCATTCACGGGACTACAAGATTTTAGAGCCGCTGTCTTGAGGTAAAACAGTTGCATAATGTTGCATTAAGTTGAGAAACCCACCTGCCAATCGGGTATAAGTGTTGTAGCTTACATTTATGCGAGATCATTTGGTAACTGGGCGGCACAGTGGTGCCTCCCAGCAGGAAGTTTCTTGGTTCCATGTGTCTACGGCTTCCTCCGACAGTTCAAGTGTGAGCGCGTGCCTGCATGCTGGGATCGGCTCCAGCCCCCCCCCCCCCCTCTAATGAGGATAAGCGGTTACGGGAATGGATGGATGAGTGAATAATGTAACCATATTAGCATGATCGGGAACGAGGATGGAGATGTGTTGAACCCGTTTTGTAGCTGTTAAAATAAAATAAAATAAAAAGCGAGTGAACTGCAGCATCCACACAATACCACAATACGCCATGTAACGCAGTAAAAATGCCTCTTTTCTTCCTTTTTCTACCCGTTTGTCACCACTGAGCTCCGTGTGAGCAGCAAAGATTAATAAGGCGTCACGCAGTCCTTAATGACTTATTGTCAGACTTTGGAATTTGATTACCCTGTCACGATGATGGAGGATGACAGTCACCAAAAACACCCAACGAATGGGTTTCCTGTCAGTTTATATAACTTCATGTTCTTCAATAAGTCAGACGCAGAACTACGAGGCGACAATCTGAATTATTTCTGCATGAGGAAAGACGTACAGAGAGCTAAAACATGGCTGCTGTGTCATGTGTCTTCTTTTTTTACTGGTTTTGGCACTTATGTCATTGTGTGACATTACAAGATGAGAGCAGACTTCATGGATAATACACTCTCGCTTTGCACACACACACACACACACACACGCTCCTATTACAAAATGTCATTATCGATGCCATATATAGAAATTTCCATGGACCAGTGAATAAAAGCAGAAGAACATTTTCAGGATGGCATTAATGGCACGCAAATGCGAAATAATGGATTCAACAATATATTCTGCTCCGGCAATGTATTCATATTTCACTCATCTAGCAGGGGTGGACAATTTTATGCTGCTCTCCCCTCATCTCGCTCGGCCTGCAAATCAATGTCCATTAAACTGACTTGAGTGTTCATATGTTACTGGATCCTCTCTCCATTAATGCTGCTTTTGCACAGATTTTTAGCCTCTTCGATGGAGCGCTGTTCAAAACAGTACAACCCCAGTGTCTTGTGAGTGTACACTCCGGGAGGCTGCTACAGGCAGATGCTCATTACGGCGACATGCTGACCTCCAGCGACTTCACAATGCACCGATAATGAACTGGACCGTTTGTGCCGCATGGTTGTCGTGGGCATTTTTTAAAACCTTTATTTATCCAGCCAAGGTTTACTGACCACTCAAACTTCTCTTCTGGCGAGGCCGTGCTTCACACTCATAAAGTTTCACGGCTTCACACCTGGTAGCTGTCCGTCGTAACCGCAGGCTGCTGTAGCAGCTTCAGTGGAGCGACCACGGCTACCTCAAGGACACGACTGTGGTACTTCTTGAAGCAGAGAAAAGCAATTCTCATTCAATTTGGCTCCAAAATTTAACCAGATGACCTTTCACTCCTGATTATTGCTTCACTTTAATGCTTTCATACAAGCTTTGGAAAGGCTGAGAAAGCCTGCATTGAGTCCTGTAATGACCCCGTTAACGCCAAAAGGTTATTGCTTTACATAAATAACTTACATGCCACGCATGTCATGACAACAAACACTTCTTTTAATTCTATAGCAATTATTTCTTTCTTAAAATAACACCCTAAAATGTCATTTAACGTAAAAATACAGCCTAGGTTTGTGTATATGTAAGGTTCTCAGTCATGCAGCTCAATCTGTGGCAAATGGACTTGTTTGTAGCTTGGTGTGTGAAGTACGGTCGGCCCAGATTTAACTCTTCTATCAGAGCACCAGATTGAATTACTTCAGCTTTTAATTTCTGAGGCTTTCGACATGACCCGGCTCAAAATACTACAACACCAAATGAACCACAGCCAGCGCTGAGGAGTTAGGAAGCCTGTCAGAGACCTGAATCAGAGCAGCGGAGCATTTCAGCAGGGTTTGTTGTTGCAGTCGCACAATAGTTGTTCAGTCTAGAATAAACCCAGAACAAAAAAAAAAACAATTTGATGTAAGCTGCGCAGATTGTTTTCACAACAGCGTAACCTTAAGCTTTCATTCACCTTTAGCAGAGCAAGGGACAGACTTTAGCTCGGCGGGGTTGAGTTAATTGATTTGTTCTTTTATTTTACGCAGTTAGAGCTGTAAAAATGAAGCTGAGGAAACTGAAAGAGAATCCGTACGAGACGCTGAAATAAAAACAAGACTGTGTGCGTCACATATTCGGATACTTATTTGGTTGTCAAAACAGTGTTTTGTTTACTGTTAACTGCAGGGCATCTTGGAAGCTATATAATACCAACATGCTTCAAAACTATCAGCCCGGTATACACTGTGCAAGCAAGTGATATTGTTTTGGTTGGAAAAGCTGTGATGTGAAATGCGGGCACTGTGGCGACACACACACACAGAGACACACACACTGCCACACACACACAAACGCAGTCATGCTTAGAGGCAGCCTGTTTATCATTCAAACTGCAGGGCTGGTTGAGGATAAAGGAAGCAGCAGATCTCACTAGAATGGAGGGATAACAGACATCTATTAATCTTACCTCCTCTCCTGTCAGGTAGTACGCCGACAGCAAGCCGCCAACATAACGGATGTTCACCTCAAAGAGTGATGCCTCGCCGTTCTGTTGGACCAAGAGAGAGAGAGAGTTCAAATCGTCAAACGTCATATTCAGCCAAGGCTTCAGTCAGCGGTAAAACAGCACAGCGGTGTTTATGGAAAATAATGATACTCTGCAGTCATCATAAACAGTTATTACTTAGGTTGTGTGTTTTTAGTGTTATTATATTTAATAACTGAGAAAGATGGTAGATGAATTCCCATTTGATTCCACAGATATTGTTAGAAAACCTTCTTGTGATGCAACATATTTGAGCACGCAAGTAGAGTTATTGGCGGCTCAAGTTTTATAAATATGAACAAAAGTGATGTTTACTGTACGCAGAACTTTTTCTGTCCGTCCACTCGTTCATTACAGACCACAGGGGAAAACCTGCTGCACGAACAGCTCTATACAGTGTAGGAGGAGTATCCTAATGCACCAAACCTTCCTTCTTTTCACAAGAACCAAGAAGTTTCCACCTTTAATTACACAGAAAAAACATCTATCTAATAATAAGAAACACATTCAACGAGATGTTATTGTTACATCTCAGTCAGTGGATTTACATACGGCTCCAAAGCTGTGCAGAAGGTTACTAACCTAACTACAAAAGGTGTTGATTGGAAAAAGTGATTCAAAGAGCAACACCAGATTAGTATCCTCTGGCTAAATTTGTAATGTGCGACTCAGAGGTGTGCAACCGGGCTGTAAACAGGCCTTTGTGCACAGACAGTATAGCCGTAACCATGGCGCGTTTCCACCGGCAGCCAATCTGCGTTGCAATGAGTAGCAATGCCACACAAACACACGAGTACTTCCACTGAGAGACAGCAACCTCAAATTTAAAGTGATCAGACCTCTCTGCAGAATGTCACTAATTAATGAAATGACTATCTTTTCTTATTCTACAGCCATTGTCATTCGATGAATGCTTGCGTTGTTCAAAGAATACGGTTAGCAATTTCCCAATTATCGACAAACGACAGGACCAAAACAAACAATGTGTTTTTTGTCTCCCGATACTTTCAGACCAACAAAGAGTCCGTGGCTCTCACTTGTTTGTACTACAGATGCACGTCTAAAAGCGTTTCTCGATGTGGATAATATTCATCAGTAAGATTTCTTTGTTGGTCTCCCTTGACGATGATAAAAAAAGTGGTGACGCATTTATCCACCTCACTATTAACGTTTCACTTTTTGTGTGTCTAGAGATTCTTTGTCTGTCTTTGTGACACTTGCTGAAGTTTTTTGTTGATAACCTTCATGATGAAGATAAAGGTCAGACTCCTCATTATGGGAAGACTTAGGAGAAATAACTGAGCTTCAGAGTTGGAGACCCCCCCGGTCGTGCTATGCGCAGGGCAGCGACTGAAATGTGTTACATTCCTCTCACTCTCTGCTAGAACAACCTTGTGTGCGCGAGGAGCGCTGACCTTTCAGCTGAAATAATTAGAACTCGGTATTCTCTGAGTGTTATTCTCCGTTATCGTGTCCTTACGTGTTACAGTTGTATATTCATGTTGTCAAAGACAATATTGGGGTAAAAATATCACCCGATTTCCATTTCAGCGGAAAACAAACAGCCTCATCAGACTTTTACTTTGCAGTGTGTCGGCTTTATTCGCACTCGGAGGCAATTCTGTAATGGATCCCCATGACAACAGCAGATGTGGTTGCTAGGAGATGACGTGACGGCATTATAAAACCTCCACTGATTGACTGATTGATTAAGCTTATTATCCCTCATTAGAAAATTGTGGTGTATTCACACGCCTGTGACAGTATAATACATGAATGATAACAAGCCAATAAAGAAGTGCAAGTTCAGCATCAAAACAACAATATCAATATTCACACCATCCTCACTGCCAGGTAGAAGTTCAGAGGGAGAGCCCCATATATAAAGTAGGTGCTCACTCATAATTGATCTCATTTGACACACATAAGCTCTGTTATTCTGAGTTCACCGTCTTTCTTGAAGGCATTCGGTGACATTTGATGGACATATGTTAATCGGTGAACTCCTGTGTTTGATGCAGTCTCTCTGACCGCAGAGCTCCCTTTTTTCTTTGTACGCCTGTTGTTGGAAATTCCCTCTCCGAAGAAATAAACGACAGGCCAGTCTCAAAAAGTCCGGTCAGAAAGTCAGAGCCATGTAATCATGTTCCCCAGTGTTTTGTTTCCTCTTTTGTCTCTTACAGCTGAAGGGCAGTATCGATTAATGGAGAGGAAGTTTACCGGCTCAAGTAGAATTTTATTAAAACCTCTTTGCTGCACTTTTTTTTTTTTTTTTTGAAATGTCATCTGTTGTTTTTCTTTCTGTCATTTAGAAAATTGAATTGAATATCTCTCTGTATTGGATTACAGCAAAAATCCCTTGTCATTAATACAGAGTGAGTATTTGACAGATGAATGAGATGCAGCCCGCCCCCCCACACCGCTGGGTGTTTAGCAGAGGGCAGCGCTTCGCCCTCCACTCAAACCTGTGGGTGACGTCAGGCATGCAGCATCCACGTGCCTGTTGTCTACGGGCACAACGGAGCAGAGGACACACAGGTGAAGTGGAGCTAACTCAAGGTGACAGCTACTCCTCCGTTACTGTAAGTGCGATGATATAAAACATCCGGTGTGTGTGGATGATTCACATGAACAGCACTGGCTATTTATGACAACTCAAGCTGTCCTCATGTTTCATGGGAAAAAAGCAGAAAGTAGATCAGGACTTCTGATTTAACAATTCCCTACAATTCGACTACTGTATGATTTTTAATGATTACAGACTTTTCTCGTAGAGTCGGTCACTTTCTTTTGGGTAGAGATGCAAATAATATCTAGTCCTACGGCAAAAACAAGCAGAAGATACCAAACTCAGTGATATAAAAAATGTTTAAACTGTGCTTTTTGAAAATTAGCAGAAATCTCATATTTTCATGCTGCGACTATGGAAACCATGCGAGAAGAGGAATTTGTCATTTCATGTTTGCCGACATTAAATATATTTGGTCTGCTTCTTTTTCTAAATGAAATATGAAATAAGAGGTAAAACTGCATGTGTCTCAATATGTCACCATAATTACTGACTCTTATGCTAGCTGAAGGTTGAAGCAGACTGCTACTCATTGACTTAGAGACCCATTGAGAAGGAAATTGCTATCTCAAGTGTGGATGATAAGGAAACTGTAATTGGGTGCCAGAGAGGGCAATTAGCTCCACTCTGAGGAATAGCATAGAGATGGGGAGTCACTGGCATCTGTTCAGAGGTATCATTTATCCCCATATATATATCTTCTCTTTAAAATATTTATATACTTAATCTAATTCCGTATTATTATACTCAACGTGAATCCATACTTGGCATCAATAATCATCAAACGTGCTTCGGTTTAGACGCCGTCAGCGTGTTCTAAGGCGATTTCTCCACGTGTCGCCAACTTGCCAATAACACTAATCGATACCTGCAGCACAGAGATGACCGATTTACACTCCAGGTTTTATTTGGATTAAACAAACGAGATTTAACTAATACTATAATTAGTGACAGGAAGCCGGTTCCCCGTTTCGTCTCATCGTATCTTCTCCTGAAAGTGGATGAACAGATTTCCCAAAACCTCAAACTATTCCTTTAACATGCACTGCCACCTGTTATGTAACTCTATGAAGCAGGTAATAACAGCAGGGCTGTTGTACAGCCAAGGTGTTGGCTTCATCCCTGAGCGGGTGACATTTCTTAAGACAAAGCACCGCTGCCTCTGGCAGGGTGGCCGAGCTGAGCTGTCTCGCCAACCCTGAAATGAGTGGCCCATTCAGTAATGGCACTACAATGGCAGTGATTAGGAACGGAGTGTCTATTTATCACCTGCGATAGTCGCGCAAGTCAGCAAGACAGGTAGAAGGTGCAGTGTGGGAGGACAAGCAATGCCGACAGCAGGTTTGCCAGTTTGCTTCCCAAAGCGGGCCAAATAAATTACTCAGCACTCTTTAAACAAGACGTCCGTTCATCCCGATGCAGTTTTTCAAGATCCAACAAAGTGCACTTCGACATAAAACAAGCCTGCATGCACAATTTATTTATATTAAAGAGTTTTGTTGATTTCTGTTTGTTTTTCCAGGAACAACTAACACATTGTTTCAGTGCAAAGACGGTTCGGATTTGCATCTCCGTTACATAAAAAAAGAGCCGGAGCTCCGACAAAAACAGCCCAACTTAAACTCACACCAACATAAATCGATTCACATCACAGGGAAGATTAAAAACCACGTCACAGTCGGCTCAGAGGCCGCTTTTTTAGATGAATAAATACAAATTCTGTATTTACTTTAAATGAAATAAAGAAGATGAGGCGGAATAACTGCACGGCAGATTAGATCTAACTCTGACTAAGGCTGACTGTAGAACTGGATTGATCTTAATAGCTTTTTCCAAAGCCTTCCTTTAATTTGTTTTTATTCATTGTCCAAAGTTTTGATTAAAACAACAAAAAACTTTTCAAGGATATTAGATCTGCCGTTAATTGGAGAATCACATCAGACTCACGGATAAATGCAATATCATAACTTTATTTTCATAATTCTTATGAAGTTCTGACAAAAAGGGGAAAAACTAAAAGTTTTTTAACTTAGTTAGCTCAGCTGTTTTATTGCTTTTGTATCATCGGTTTGTGTTTTATAGCTCTAATGTTTGCGTTGTATGGTCTGGATTGGGAAAGAGCTTTATAAATTAAGTTTACTCACTTATTGAATTCATTATTTTGTTTGAGTTTCAGTGATTAATTAGGTAAAACAGGCATTTTCCATCTGTCCGAAAGCACAAAGTGAAATTCAAAGTATTATAATATTAAAGAAGAATCAATGCAGAGCGGATCAAAGACAATTACGAGGGATGTCAACACAAATCAGCTTCATTTAACGCGCTATTCCTGCACGTTGAGTCTGAATGTGACTGGCGGAGTCATCTCAGTTTAATACAGTTTGATACAGTCTGAGACTTCATCTGTTTTTGTGTAGGTTTGATGTTTAATTTCCCGACAAACAGATGACAGATGAATCGTGGCTCGAAAAAAAGGGAAACCACAGGGGATTCCTTAAACCACATCCATCCCAAACAAAGCCATTGTCGGAGTAATCCATTCCCACCATGAATGCTTTAAGCACAGAGTTCACTTCAACGGTGCACTGCTGTTCCTCAAGGCACATTAAAGCACGGCGCATCAAGCAGAACCGCTCGCCTGCGAGCACGACAAAGAAATCAGGTAAAGCGAATAACACCTGTTTTTACCCTCGTTTCTTTCCCTCCTCGTCTCTCTTCAAGCTGAGTACCTAATTAGGAGACAACATGAGGTTGTCAGAGTAAAAACAGAAGCTCTCGCTGCCGCCGCCACCAGCGAGATGAAACTCTGCCTCCAGTTTTTCTGTCTGACTCCATTTCTCAGCCTGCTGCAGGAGAAGACGAGCGAAGAGACTTTCTGAGGGATGATTACTCAACAACGAGAACAAGTCGGCATTACGCTGCTGCAGCTTGAAAGTACAAACGACCTCTTACTTACACAAACATATTAGACATGAAGCCGCTCCAATGCCGAGGGAAAACAAGCTGAGAGCTACTATAAATACCTTTTCTGAGTATATACTGCGTCTTCCTCGTCGTCTCCTATAGCTCGAGTGCATTCATACCGCATGTAACCTTTATTGTTCCATTGAACAAACATTGTTAGTATTGTATATATTGTATAACTTTGTTCATATAAAAGTTCTGCGCACAATAAAACCATCCATCTCTAATTCTACCAGTGCCAGAGATGCATCAAACTGTGAAGTCTGCCTAAACGAATTGAATGATCTGCTGTATCAAAGGCTGCAATTAAATCAAACCACACCAAGATACGATGTGTTTTCATATCTGAGATCGTCTACAACCTCTGCTAGCGTTGTCCCTGTGCTGTGATCGGCCCGAAAACCAGATTGAAACTTTTCAAAAATGTCGTCGGAGGTCATAAAATCATTGAACTGATTAAAAACAAGCTTCTCTCAGATTTTATTTAGAAGTGGCAGGTTGGATGCTGACCTGCGGTTACTAATATCTCTTCAGAGGAGGTTTAACCATAAACATGAGTATCAGCACGAGTGCACAGATTTCACAGTCAGGAGCGGTTTAAAATGCACTGCTCCGTGCTTATATCACACTGTGTGTGTTTTGGCAGTTCACTCGGTCCGTTAAAAAGTGTGTGACGTTTAATGTCTTGGCGTGTCTGCGCAAAGGAATACAGAAAAAAAATATTACTTCAGTGATTTCCTGTAAGCGCCCCATGATCTCTGGCTGCTGTAGGATAATAATGGAGCACATTTTGCTAGACCTCCTGACTTATATAAAACACTCCAACGCAGATAACATTAGCAAAATATGGAAACCCTTGAACATATATATGAATACTAGAAACTAGAGCTACGCAAAGCAAGCTTTATGAGGCGTGAAAGTTACAGTTACAGCAGGGTTCTTGTTGTGATCTCATCTATGCTGAGCTATCTTAGGTTTTAAATGGTTATCATCCTTTTCTGTCTTTTGTTCGTTGAATGGAAAGCACATTTTAAACTGCGGGTGACACAATGATACCACAGTAAAATGTTTCGTCGTAATTTATAACAGGCGTCAGATTTACAGTCCAATAATTCAAACAAAGCTTCTAATCTATTATCGCTTGGTGAGCTCTGTGCGACACAGGAGGACATAAATACACACATTAGAAGGATAAAAGTGACACATGACCTGCTGTTAGTCACCTTCAAGTCCCTGATGATGCATCGCTAACTTTGTCCAATCAAAGTCTGTCTGTATACAGAACCTCTTTGGTTCATTTGTAAAAAAGCTGTGTGAACTGGACCCGAACTAAAAAAAAAATTCATAAATCATGTGACAACAAAGGTAACTGGATTCAACAATAATCCAGGTCTTTAACATATGCATGACACCAGAGGAAAATTTGCATTTTAATCATTGTACATAATGTGATTGTTGTGCAGGAGGAGCCACGGCAGAAAAGAAAATTAATTAATGAGTGTAATGACTCGTTGGGTACGTCGCCGCCGTACCTTGTAGGTGTTCTGCTTCACCAGCGCCGTGCAACATTGCTGACAGTGTCTGCTGCTGGTTTCTCCGTGTGCCGAGCATTCAGCAGACATGGCAAACACTGCCGTCAGACTCAGCCCAGATTTGCCTGGGACGTGAGCCTGATTGGCATGGCCGCTGCACTGCGACGTGCCAAGGAGCCGACCACACTGTTGCCCAGTGGTGTGCCCTGCTCAGACGCTAATGCAATGATTTTCTGCTAATAAAGATGCATCATTCGGCATCACCGTGATCCAGGTCTTCGACTGGCTCTCACATTTCAAAGCAAAATCAGGCTGATGTGACGGGGGAAAAAAAAAAAAAGACCCGATGAGCCAAGGATAAAAATTAAGCAGATGATTGCCTCTCCTACCAGAGCTGGTGATTCACATTCACTGGCTGCGATTTAACTTAACATCGCTAATTAACATGGAGAAATCATGAAAGGGACCAATTAGATCCTGCTACTCTAATCTCTGTCAGCCTAGCATGCTGCAGCCTCTGCTGAAAGGAGTTTTCCAAGGCTGCTCATCTACATCCAGCGACTTTCAAGGCTGCTCTTTCCTTTCTTTCTTTCCTTTTTTTAAATTTTTTTTTTTTTTAATAAATTGTACGGTAATTACGGTCTTGATCAACGTCCAAGCTGTGAGAGCAGTCTCCAACATTAGCGTTAATGACCGCTAACCTCTGGAGCATGCTAAGTAGCCTTCCCTGATGGAAAGGGAGCTCTTAGGAACCTCACAAATGGGCCGCTGGCACAGCTCAATATTTATAGACGGGTGACATCAACCTACCTGTAAAGAATGAGTGATAAGAACTTCATATTATTAAATGATATGAGACGGACCAGAGTTTAAATAAACTGGCCTGTGTGTGGTGGCAAGTCACATCATTTCGTTTCTGCATTTTCAAGAAGGAGAGAGTTCCCAGTGTTGTTCTCTAAACGCTTCCTAATGACACATAAAACTCTGAGAGAGTCCCTGGATTTACAGTCATGGAGGCTGTGAGTGCACACCCAGTGTGCACAGTGACAAGAACACGGTGAGTTCAAGTGTTTTGCTCACTTCACATCTCAAAAAGCTTTCCCAGCTCGTCAGAAGGAGGATGTTTTCCTGGGTACAGTTCGCCGAAGAGTCGGCACTGAGGACTGAGTGCGTAACGCTGACTTTACCCCACATGTTGGGTATCAAATGAAAGAGGAAGTTGTGTTAATAAAACCATTCAAATAAAAAAAATAATAAAAACAACTTGCGATTGTCAGTTTCTTTCTGTTTCTGTGATAGAGCTGTTTGAATAGGACCTCTGCACTCTCGTGCAGTGCTCAGATGCAGCAGCACACTGGGGTCCAGAGGGCTAACTGACGGACATTAACACCGTAATGGTTATGAGTCGCGATGCATCAAGTTCTTTTACTTTTGCTCTTGTTTCATTCCCATGATGCATCTTTACTGCTGGGGGTTTCATCTTTAATGCTTCTCAGACCAATAAACCCTTCTTAAACGGTGCAAGCAGAGAGGCATTAAGATAAACTCTCAGCTAACGCTTTGAATCTCATCAGGTGCGATTTACAGTTGATTTCTTTGACAACGCTTATCTTTTAAAATTCGATAATTAATCAGCGGCAAATGTCTCCTCGAACATCATCAAACAGATACGTACACATAAAGTAGAAAATGTAATCCCCATCATAAACATCTCCACTAAAAGCATTAAATTGCAAATTAACAGCCTGGTGAATAATGAATCAAATATGCCAGGGTGATAAATTAGAGCTGAATCACAAACCAGCCCATCAGCCCTCCGTCTATTCCGCTCACATCCTCTGCATCCAACATTATTTGTCTATCTGCATCTATTTTCAGAGCTTGCCTTCATCTTTTGATGATCTCTCGATACATCTGTATCTTCATATATATATATATATATATATATATATATATGTGTGTACATACAGACATAAAATCAGGAGAGCAGTGTTCTGCGTACAGGTCTCTACTCTCTCCTGGGGGATGCAGCAGCTCCCCGCCGAGTCCTCTGTGATGATGCGCGAGTCTCGTGGGGCTTTGCCACGCACTCGCTCTGCCATTATTATTCAACCCGTTACAGTCCATCTTCCCGACTCCGTGTGTAACTGCCTGCCTCTGCCTCTCATCATATACCTCCCACTGTATTTGGCCTTGCCACATCCTTCACTTTGTCTCAGCAGCACCGGAGGCTGCTTACTCCCAAACTGCCGTCATGAAAATAAAGAGGCGCTTTGAGCTGCCCGATGCTTCACGCTGATACATTAAACGCTCGGTTATGTAGATGAGGTCGTTAAATGAGCATAATTAAAGCATCAATTATGAACACTTATACTTGTCTTCATATGACTTCAGTGGTATTAAAATCAGATTTGAGTATTAATAGATCATAGTGTGTCTTCTCTGTTATTTTCATGTTGTCTTTAAGTGTCACATGTTTCATGCTACATGTCTGAAATGTTGTTTTAATGAAAACTTAATCTCAGTGAGGTTTTTCCTGGTTAAGGTAGATTTTATTTACCATGAGTTTATTAATAACTTAGTGCAAAAAAGTCAAAGTCCTCAGTCATTTATTTATCAGAGGCAGAGGTGAGGTCTTCAAATTGACTGTTTCTCAGTGTACAGTGCAAAAATATTCCCTTTACAGAAACAAAACATAGACAAGCAGCAATTCCTCGCGAAATCCTCGCGACATTTATCTGGCATTTCTGCTGCTAAACGACTTGATTATGAGTAACTTTCTGTTTCAGCACTAACGTATAAAGTGTCTACACAGACGTCGCTGTAAAAACGTCCACGCTAACCAAATATGTATTTTTCAGTGGAAATCTCTCATGTGGTGTGAAATGTTTAACTTGCATGGATCGATTTTTTTTTGCACACTACAAGACTGAGCAATAACCGCTAACATTAACATATTATCATGTTGACATATGGCGAGCATGTTAGCAAACATTTGATTTTTTTAAACATTCCTCAGATATGGAGCAACATTAGCATTCATTCAGTGTGTTTTCTGGCCTCTCGAGTCCGATATTGACTCTCTTTTAGCTCTGCTTCCAGCTCCTGAGATATATATCAGCTTCTTTAGCAGCTAAAATGCGGCATTATTTTCCAGCAGCTGGTCTCTGGATGGTCTTTCTGCTGTTAGACCAGAGTACAGCGGTTTTATGGCTCCTCGCTTTGGCTAGAAATGGTAAAAGTAAACCGAAAGAGTAAAGTTGTGGGCCACGAAACCAAAATAATGAGCTGAAAGTCACCAAAATGCTGCAGGGAACTGCACAGTAAGAAGGCGACTACTTTTATAATACACAGTCATTTTGGTCTGTCTGGTCTTATATTTTATCAGGATTAATGAAGCAACTCAACAGCTTTCATTTAAAGGGTCAACACACAATATTCTGGTCATTCAGTCAGTTTTTCTTATTTTATTGGTATGAGTAGCTCAGAAGCTCTCCATCAGCTGATTGTAGCTCCTAGGGAGTCTCATGTCAGCATTTGTCTGCTCTAAATGAGTCCACAGGGACAAAGTTCACGAACGATCGTCTCATAGTCGTAATGATGAACCACCCACGCAAAATGTCCTTTGCCCTCGACATCCTGAGACCCGTTGTCAGCTGAGCTTGACCTCAGCTCAGGGGCTCACGTCGTCTTCGCTGAGGCATCGCCCGGCACCGTAAATGAACACCGTTTTTCCACTCTGACGCCCGCATCGCTGCGAGCGAGTTGCATCTCGTTTAAGGCAGACAGGAGGTCACCAGAGGTCAAAAAAACAGCTCTGCAGAGGTAAACAACAACCACACTGCAGGTCTTCCCTTGTTATGAACTAATGTCACTTCAACTTGTCCTCAAATGTGAGCGTGAAAAAAACAGCTCATTAACACCTGATGGGAAAAAAAGCTCATTTAAAGTGTTGATGTAATAAATGAACGCCGCACCAAGTTTAAAAAGTCTCACCATTAAAATAAAAATCAGCTAAAAGTCTGAATGTTTTGTTGCTCAAAATATGTTAGCATAACAAACCTACACATGCACTTTATATCGCCCGAAGCGCACGCAAAGTTGAACTCAGAGTCAACACTTTTTTTTTTTTTTTTGTTTGGCAACCATGCTAGAAATAGTAACCAATACAGTTCTCTTCTCAGCTTCCAGTGCTGTTCTGAATGCGTGTCATAATTCTGAAAACACGCTATATATCGTGGTGGTGAGACGCTGCTGGCAATCTCTGAGACGATTTGATGAAGTTCCTCTCCCAAAGTCTACTCGCTCCCCAAACTTTCACTCCTCTGTGGAAGTCGTCGTCTTGCGTCTCTATCTGAACTCTTCCTGGCCTCTGGGGCAGAGCGTCCTTTTAGAGGTTGAAGAGAACGGCAATATATCCGCACTCATTCTACCAAAAAGTCAATTACATCTGGATTATAACGGATATAAACACACATGAGCTAGTTTCAATCTCCCTGCAAAGTTTATTTGAATGTAATGAAAGTGACACCTCAAGCGAATGCAGACATTATGTTCTGTATGCAGACATCTCAAGCAGACAGAAGTACACAGAGATTGAGGGATTGTTTTTTCTTTCTCCTGGTTGTTCTGGGATGTTGCAGGGATATATGTGCTTCTGACAACGTACAACTTCCCCCGCAGTTTCAAGAAAATACAACAATATTCTGCTACTAAAACAAGCCCTGCTGTGCTTTTCCTCACATTTCTGCGCTGTCAAGCTGACAGCAAGTGACCACTGCACCAAATGAGTGAAATAAAATAAAATAATAACCCCAAGCAAACAAAACTGAGAGTCTACAGGGCTGTGAGCAGCTCTGTGAAACTGTACTTAAACACTGCGGTGCGTTAAGCTAAATGTTTGCAGGTTAACACAATGACACAGTGCTAACACGGCGCCGATTACACCATCATACATCATAAGGACACAGCCTCTGGGGATCATGAATGTCTGCACAACGTTTCAGAGCGATCCATCAAATAGTTCAGTCTGGAGCAGAGTGGAGTTTGTGCCTGAATATCTCATCCTGGTTTCTGTCAGATTATGTCCTGGTCTGAACTGACACCAACTCTGCTGTCTCATTTAGTGACACTTTGCTTCCACATGTCAGCAATTGTAAATTGCTCCTGGGTAGAAAAATGCAGCATTTGTCATGACCAAAAAAAAAAAAAAAAGCCAGAAAACACAGCTCCTTTCTGCCGTTTCTCTCCACGACACCCACAAGACTTCACAGCCACTTAAGTCTCACCTGAGATGTGGAATTACAGGCCTGATTGTGCTAATTATCCAGTCACTTTGACGTCCTGGTTTGGCTCAGGAGATTTTCACTGTGGTGTATCTGATATTATTGCCAGTGCATGTTGCTAGTTAGACTGAAGAGGCTTCATGGGAGCCATCAACAAATGCACAGGGGGACCCTTTCATCTATAAACAGCAACAATTGTGAAATAAATTAGATTTCATTGAGAAAGATGTGCGCACTTCAGCTCCTGTGCAAGACTGCTCTGCACATTAACGCACAGGATACGCTTAAGTAAACCTGCAACGCTGTTAATGTCCCCTGAGGGTAATATCACATGTCAGAGTAAGAAATAAATAAAACACATGGCTGGATTTTGTCTACTGATTATGTAGCAAGAACAAAGCCTCTGAGTCCCATGGTGCACCTCTGCTGTAGCCTATACGCTACGTGCCATCCAGTTAAACTTCAATTATAGATTTTTTTCATATTCAGTGAGAGCACTGCTTCAAAAGGTTCTGCAACATCAGCAAAACAAGATCCACAAAACCCGTCAAGGCAGCGTCATTATTCTAGACAAATCTCCTCAAACATCAAATTCAAGGACCTTTTCAAGGACTTTCGCGGCCCGGTTCCCTCACGTTTAGGGACGCAGCACGGCATAGTTTGAAACGCAGATTAAGGTTAATTACTGTTACAACACTGGGATCTTTTATAATGAGAAACAGCAGGCTTTCCAGAAGCTCACAGACAACAATTAAAAAGAGGCTGGAATGTGTGAACACTTCTCAATTCTGCTGTGTGACACCGACGGCAAACTGAGTCCAAAAACGAAAAGAAAATCTTGCACATAATATTGAAATTCAAGCACCGTTTAAGGACCTATGTGTGCCGATTAGATTCCTTATTTAACAATTAAATGTTTGGTCTATAAAACGTATCAAAAACTGTCCATCATAATAGAATAAAAAACATAACAGAAAGCAGAAATCCAAAGATTATTTAGCTGAAGAAGATATTCAGCTAGAATCCAGTGAACTTTTGGCGTTGCTTAAAGGATGATAATTCAGTAATCATTAAAATGGCTGCCAGTTAATTTTCTGATGACTGACTAATGGATTATTTGACTAAAACTACTTCAGAGGCATAATCAAGTCCCAGGTGCCAATCTGTGCTCAGTGTTTCCAACAAAACAGACTGCCACGAAGAACAAACTGTTTCAGTCTGCGCAGTTAAACAGTGATTAACCGATGAGCCGAGCTGAATGGCTGCCTGTCAGGCTAGCTCGTAAATTACAGTTTCATCCCGTGTCCATGAGTGAATGACCACAGGTTTGAGAGTGACAGCCTGTAATAGGAGCTGACGGCGTATATTTGTATCCCTGTGTTGTTATTTCCTGGTTGTCCTCCATGAACTCCCGCAGTGAGTCATCTCAAAAGGCTATATGACCTTTAACAGCACAGGTAATGTGAGTTTTGTGTTCGTCTTCAGTGGAAGTTTTCTACTGTGTTATTACTTTAAACCCATTTGTTCAAGACCAATAAAACCAATATATCAGGAGAAGAACAGATAGAGAGGTAAAATAACCCTTGAACCTCTTAAACTCTTCACAGAATCCACCATCAATGATCAGAGATACATTTGCTACTTGACTACAAGAGAATGAGTGAAGCTTTAAAAGACAAAGGGGTTTATCACGCCATAAACCTGGAGTCAGGAAAAGTTTGGTTGTAATGTATTTAAAGTCATTTCAGACCTCAGGACACTTTTCCACTTTCAGTCTGTCCATGTCAGATGAGCTCAGGTTCAGAGAAGTCAGCAGAGTTTCTGGTGCTGTTGATATTTGTCTTTCTTTTTGCATGGTAGAGTCTTAATTTGCATTTGTAGACAGCGATAAACTGCGTTCACAGTATTCGTAAGTGGACATTCATTGTTGGTTTTTGACCTTGTCCCTTGAGTCTGTTAATGAGATTATTTATCATCGATGGTAAAAATCAATGAATTTCTTTTGATTGTACGTTGAGAAATGTTCTGAAATTTTCCTTCCTCAGTCTTTCACACAATCACCATTAAAGAAAAACAGTAAAGTTTAATGTCTTTGTACTGTATTCAACTGATTATGGGTCAAACGGGAGCAGCAAGTCGTTGCATTCTGTTTTATTTATGTTTTAAAGAGCATCCAAACTTTTTATTGGGTTTGTAAGAGCAGAAGAGGAGGAAGGAGAATATAATCCAGTCTTAAAGTCCTCATCAATCATTCTTCTTTAATCTTCCTTCAATGAGAAAAGGTCTGATGAACTGCCAGAGGAGCTGAAGAGAGTACTGACCTAACTGTTAATAAAACTTCTTTATGATTATGAGGAATATACAGCACATTATGCAACTTTTACCAAAGTACCAGAGAGACGTTTTATCAAAGTCCCAGTCCGCCTTGAGAACCCCCATAATGCTAACTGGCTGAAACAATGCCAGCTACTTAATTCAAGTTTTATGCAACAACAGCTTGGGGGAAAGATGGCAAAAGCTAGCATCGGCGGGAACATGTTGGAGCTTCTTTTGTCTCGATAATTGGCTCCGTCGCCAGAATGGGCCAGTCTGTGTGTTGAGCAGCCCTGCATCAGGAGCTCGTTGTTTGTTTTAAAGTTGTACGGTCAAGATGCATTTCACGGAATGGAATTTGTTTATTTGGCACAGAGCTTTAAAGTCTGTTGTGTCTGCCTTCGCTAAGCCCCTTAGTATGAAATCCAAATACAAGTGAAGACTTCAGAAATTGTGTTTTGTTCCCGCTGCGAGAATAAATGCTGTGAAAACCGATCACAACCGGCAGCGGCTGATATCTGAGCTTCTCGCTAGGAGACAGACTGAAACCTGCTGCTAATAGTGCAACATCTGTACTCGCTAACGCTGTTCTTGTTTCACTGTTTACAAGTCACAGACCTGCTGTCATTTTGCGTGGAGTTTTCGATGACAGACAGGTCTGAGCAGGTGAATTTAACAGGCTGCTTTGCAGAGTGACTGCATCTGCCGACACCGCGATGTAATTAAGAACAACGTGTGCATATGTCTCTCGCTCTTTATTTCCCCTTATGCTACCTGTGTGCATGCCTCTCTGCACAACAGACGTATAAAACAAGACACTTCTGTGCCAAGACCTGTGGCACAAACACGACAGATGACTTTAAAAAAACTTTCTTTGGCTGATTCTGGTTCTTTGATGCAGCATGGAGTAAAGATGACTGAAGGGGAGAGCGGTGGGAATCATGAATTAAAAGATGAATGTAAAATAAAATCACCGCTGAGGTTTGTGGTTGACCGGGAGTTGTTTATATTCCTCATGTGCACCAAGCGAGTTGAGAAAATTCATTGCAAATTCTTAGAAACGACAACCTTTTTGCTGCTTTGATCTCATCCAGTGTGCGGTGAGAATATTCATGATAACAAACCAAAATCTGCAGAATGAAAATAAAGTTACAGGCTGGCTAAATTTGAAAGTAAGGAATTGTCACAGAGGCGATTTTCTCCTGTAAAAGCACCGACTGATCACACCCTACCAGGAAGACGCTAGCAAGGAGAAACTGAATCCTTGTTTAATTTAATTTAAAAGAATTAACTAATCTCCAGCTAACTGAAAAACAAGCTTAGCTTGCAGAGCAGTTCTGCAAAACTGCGTTGTACACATTATGCATATTAAATCATTCAATTATAATATAAAGAGTACAATTAAAAAGTAGCTTTTGTCATTAAAACTAGCAAAAAACGGCTGTATTCTGGGTTCAAACTGTAATAAATATTACTCCCGTGCTGCATTCTCAGTAGCCGCTCTTATACTGCATGCATTCATTAAGTGGTGTTTTGATAAAATTAGGACATCAGAAGTTTTCCTGAGGCTTCTTGGCAAGCTCGGTGAACCGTTTCCAAACGCATCTGACAATCTCAATGTTGAGACAGTTGAGTTATTTTTTTTCCCAGGCAGGCGTGTAATGTGCAAACCGCACGAGGTGCTTCAGTATCAAACCGATGATATCCTGTGACACGTAAATGTTTGTCAAGTGTACGGCGGAGTCTCTGAGGTGTTGCGAGCATTTGATATCCAAAACGCCGCGTCTGTGCGCGCGTGTGCGTCAGTGTGTTTCTGCGTTAACAAAGCCTCACATCTCCGTCTGTCTCTCCTCATTTTACACGAATCAATCATGATTTCTATTTACCGTGCTGAAAAAAAAAAAAAAAAAACCCTTGCCATATCAAATTTAGAAACGTGCCTCGATAAGTATGCTTGGATTACTGGAAGAGATGACAGATGCTCAGACTTAGTCACCATCCAAAGATGCGTCCAACATACAGAAAGCAGGACGTCTGAATTATTTGGCTGGAAAATATTTAAAAATAAAATTTGGAGAATTAAAAAAAAAAAAAAAAAAGGTCCATCTGTCCCAGAGGAGATGGAGACGCCGTCTGGTGGATGTGATCCCAAAGACCACCGGTGAAGGCGTGAGGCAGTGAGGCTGACAGATCGTGGCAGATCGCACCCTTGACAGAGTGCAGTGTGAAGTGTAAATCGGTGTTTCTTGTCTTAAAGATTGGTGACGGTGTGTCTTGATTTGTCAGCAGCTGCTATCACTAACCGTCTCCACGCAAGCTGCGAGCGCAGCCACAGCCGGCGGCCACAGCTCCTCTCAGAAGGTATATATTCAACTGCATCCGCCGGAACAGACCGGCCGCAGGGAGACCGAAAAGCTGTGTGTGTGTGTGTGTGTGTGCGTATGCTTGTGTCTCTCCATGTTTGCCTTTCACAATGCATATGTATCCGTGGGAGTGTGTGTACGCATGTTTGTGGCACACGGTAGCTGAAAACTGAACGCTTCCTTTGATGTGTGGGTGAAATTAACGCTCACCGAGGGTTCTTTATGGCCTCAGAACTGGCAGTGATCAAGATGCTGCCGGGCTCCACCGGATAAAAGCACATCATAAACACACTGTTAGTGTGTTTTAGCCCTGATTATAAACTGGAGCTGCTCCCCAGCGGAATAAATATGTGCACAACTGCTGGCGGTGTGCTGTTCAAAGGTATAATACATCATGCAGCACTATGCCGCACATGTTAAATAGACAGTTTGTTTCCTTAGCAGGAATAAACAAATGTTTTTTTTAAGTGCTAATTGAGGCAAATTTTGTCAGCAAACAACTCTTTTTTGTAAAAGTTGACACGCTGTCATAACAGGCAGTGAATTGGAGTAATTATTGGCTTGTGTCTCCAGTACGACGCTGACAGTCATAATGACACGCTCGTGTTTGTAAGCTTTGTGTAATTACACGACATTACGTAAACCACATTTTGTGGCGGCGGCGACGGTGGAAAAAAAATGTGAGGTGACCCAGAAATGACCTCTTTCACTTGCAGAACTTACTGCGCCCGCACTTCACGAAAGCTCCCCACCAAAAAAAAAAAACGACTTCCAACATATCAGAGCTGGCAGCCCTCGCTTGTTCCCCATGGCGTCCTTACAGACAGCTCAATGAAAAGGCCCGTGCCCTCCTTTTTTTTTTTTTTTTTTACCTCCTCCTTATAGAAACATCCTTTGGACCCCTCCTTCTTCTTCTCTTTCTTTCATTCATCACATTTTCTGCCTCACAGAGACCCTTCAGAGAGGCAGCGAATCCCATCAGCTGCTAACACGGCATAACCAGTTCCCACACAGGAAGCTTTTGATTCCTGCCGAAATGTCCCGCACTTTGGAAAACTGTCAGACTCGGTGGACACAATGTCGCTGCTAAAGCTCAATGGCGCTGCTTAAAATCGATCCAGCACGCAGGGACACCGCTGAAAACTTCATTATGCTAATGCGGCGGGTCGCCCGTGCGTTGAACGGAGAGTTTAAAGTTGTTCCAGCATAAACAGGAAACGAAAAAAAAAAAGAGAACAAAGTATGAGCTTCATACCGAGTTGAGGTCCAAGCTGGTCTGCACCCACTCCTTGGCATCATTGTATTCGTCCATCAGTCCCATAATATATAACGTGTCCAGTGAGTCAATGATGGAGGCTCCTCTCAGGCCACCTGCAAAATGCAGAAAAGTGAAGTTAGAGCTGAAGTTAAACACCACACACACTTTATTTTAACTCCCCATGTTACTCATATACATTCACAACACCTCACTGATGGTTCATAACACGCTCTCATCATAACAGAACTGCAAGAGCATCAAGTCTTCACATGTGAGAACATCAGCTTCACATTCATACCTGTGAACACGCATTTCACACCTGATGAAATCATAATTATATAATAATGTATCTGTCAACACGTACAGAATTTGCTAATGGCCGTAAAGATCGTTACTGTGTGTAATATTCCATACGATTATAGCTCGGTTCCACTGTGATACAAAGATAAGATAAATAAAACAGAGGTTAAATTCATGGATTTACATGTGACGTGCAGGAATAACGTGTGAAACATGAAGTGTACGCTCATATCTCATATAAAGTGTTGATTTATCAGGTGAAATGTCTGAGGGCCACGTGTATCCATTGAAATGTGATAAACATGCCGTCGACAAATTCATTTCAAGACTTTACCTTATTTTACAGCGTGTTCTAAGAGTGTCTATAAGATGCTATTATCAGATGCTGCTACTATGAATAGCAGAGGTTAAAATAAAGCGTTAGGTGAGAGTGCAAGGGGAAAACTTAAACCTTTTAGAAGATGCGGCTTCGATCACCCGTCAAACTGCAGCAGGCAGCTAATGATTGACAAGGAATCGATGCAGCTCATCGTGTTACCACCGACTATTTCCAGCAGCGTCGATCACGACACTTTTCTCACGCTACATGTGTCTGTCTGTCTGTCTGTCTGTCTGCTCGGTCTTAACGTGACTTTAAGCTCTCGTGTGAACGTTGCATGTTGTGTTTTGCTGTTTGTTTTAACGGTGATGCTAAGCTATTTCAATAGCTAATCCCTGAAGGGGTGACAGCATCCCACCCAGACGGTGTTTTGTTGGTAAATTTGTGTCAAATATATTAAATTGATTTTTAATGAGGATTTTGAAATTCCTCGAACATAGATTAGTTCTCATATTTAACCCCAAACCTTTAATGTTCTGATTAACAGCAGTAACTTAACAGTGTCTGCGATGACAAAGTGAAACATTAAAGTCCCTCGCATGCTGAGCTTCTGTAATTGCTGCAGTGATGCTGAATGATAACACTGAAAAAACAGCTTTGTGTGGTCCAGATAAAAAGCGGCATCTCCTCTGTGAGATTAAAAGCGTCGGCTACAAAGCATCAGTCACTGCACTGTAAGATAAAAGTCAAGTCATTTAGGAATCAACCACCAGAGGGGGAGAAAACAACTGATACATTTGATTATAGCGCACATTTAGCAGCTGCTCCTGGATTACACTCAGTCGAATGTGTTTCCTTTGTAAACTCAGTGGGTAAAATCTGTGTGCGCGTGTGGAGTGTCTGTTTTTATGAATCTCATTTGAAGCTATTCATTTCTTTTCACAAACTAAATGAGAAATGCTGAGGGGTGTTTATTCCATCCCGGTACCCTTATGAGAAATTGCACGACCCACTTTCATTCTCATACGACCAAATATTATGCAAATGCGGCTGAAGCTCACAGAGACAGCCCGGCACAAAGGAAAAGTAAACATTATCCTTAATGAATTACTGTAAAGGAGTTAAAGGGCAAATTATGGTTTGGAAGTTTAATAACAAGAAACTGTGACTAAATGAATCAAAGCGCTCGGGGGGCTCAATGTTGTAGATTACGAGAGAAAAACGCAACAGCGCGGAAACTGACTCGGTTAAATATAAAAAGTGATGAAAAATCTTTATGTTCATCCCTGAGAGTAACCTGGCTTACAGTAGATGTCTGGATTGATCTGATGCAACCGCACGGCAACCTGGCACATCAAAGTCCTCCACTTTTATCAGGAGGTTTTTTTTCTTTCTCTAAAACTCACCAAATATGCGAATGGTAACTATGTCTTTGGGCGACAAAGCACAACTCTCTCTTGCCACATCTTCTGGAGCTTGCTTTAAAAAAAATTATATTATTATTGTTGCACAAAAATATGTAGAGCTGCAACTCGCATTTTTAGTTGAATCAGTTTGTTGTTCAGGCCTATAAAATGTTAAAACATAGTGAGAAATGACAAACTCAAGTTCAGCCCAAGGAACAAGGTTCAACTCAAAACAGTATGAAACATACAAACCAGAAAATTCTTACTTTTACTGGGCTGGAAAAAGCAAAAAAAATAGAAATTTCTGCTAAATAAAAACCTTCAATGATGAACCAAATATTCAGTCTTTGCTTATATTGGCAGCTAATTTGATATAACTTGTATATTGCTGCTTGCTGTTGATAATGAACTGTTATTGAGCACTTTTTAAACTTTTATTCAATTAACTCTTTTACTTTCTCTCTTTTAACCTCTCCCCCTTTTTTTGCCCTATCAAGGATTTTCGTTCTTGATCCGGCGTCCTCTCTATACAAGCCAGGATCTGAATACTCTATAGTACTCGTAGCTGCGTTTACACTATCGCCACGAGGGCATAAACCCTTACTACCACTGACCTTTCACCTCAGCTCCACGGCTTTATGGATTAGCTGACGAGTTCAGCCAGGATGCCAAAGGCCGAGTGGAATAGGGATCAATGACTTGGCTTGACTGAATGATGGCTGCCATGTCCTTTTGGCTGTAAATCCAGTACCTATTAATAGTATAGGAACCCACGGAAGTGCCTTTGAAGCGTTCTAAGCCTTTCAAATCAGTCGTAAAGCTGTATTACAGTACTAGAAACTCATTTCTTCTCATTAGCGTCTTCACATTTTGTTACAGTACCTCACAGCAGGCTCGCAGGCCTGACAAAGTTGCCATGCCACGGGCTTTTCATAGCTTCTCAGTTAAAATGTACCACACATCCGCACCCTTTGAAAGCTCATCTGCCATGGTTTGCCTGCTGGCAGTTAACCTCATATTGTCAGTGAGAGGGCACTGCTAGCCTGAAGCGAGACACATGTAGTCTACATAACTCCAGAAGACCACCCAGATGTATATTGGTGTACCATATCAGAAGGACTTCCTGCTTGTGCTAGTGTTACAGAGGGAGGAAGTCCAGCACATGTATAACTCAAACTTTAACTCTATTATTATGGGAAAGGAGAGCAGCCTTATCTCTGTTCGATGACAAATACTGATGGTGACAACTGAGAGAAGGGGTGTAGTCAGATATGTAATGCAGTCTGGTTATCCAACCCCAGAGGTAGCTCTCTGTGGCTGCAGGCAAAGCAGCTGGGTGTGGAAAATTCCTATTGAAAACAGCACCAACGCTAAGATGATTGATTGACTCCGAGGATTGACGGAGCAGATCAATCCATCATGGTGTGCTCCTTCACCTTCCATGGCTATAAGACCCGTTTTATTTATGTAGCCCTTTGCTACAAATAGAAGGAGCCCTGAGGGATCCTCTAAGGCCGGGGCAATAGGAGTGTTTGTGAAGCCTCGTACACATGCACACACTGACATGCTTTAGGGTCTCCTTATCAGTTTGCATTCTCATGCATACTAATGAGCTCCATAATGCATTTAGCGCAATATTTAATGCCCGGTAAAGCTCAGAAATAAACAGACAGCCAACACAATGTTTATTTACAGACTGAAGATGCATCAGATACTGACTTAAGCCATAACAATAACTCAGAAGACCCACAATTTATTGCAAGAATTGGATTACCGCACGACTACAGTCTTGGATTTGATAAACACGGCTCGAAGCTTACCAAAGATACCTACGAACGATACAGGAAATAAAAAGCATCAGCTTCAAATACTCTACAGGGAGCAAGAAGCCATAAATAATGACAAACAATCCACAGAGCAAGGTTGGATTACCAACTGGGAAAGGTGGGTAACTGCGCAGGGGGGGCCACAGACCCCGAGGGGCCCAGAGTTCACTGCATGTCAATTGGTTTTTGGTAATTTGAGTATGTATTAGCTAACTTTGAGATCATGTCGTGCGTATAAATCTAAGAGCTTCGTTAGTTGATGTTGTGCGCACATGATGCATTTTCCTAATAAAGCTGCACACTGTGGGTAGTAGCCGGGGGTCAGGAGTAGCCCGACAGCAAAGATTTGCCACAGAATAGAGAAATGCCGGTGGAAATATGTATGTGGGGACAAAACAGGGAACATGAAGACTTACTAAAAAAAATGAAAAAATACTACGCAGTAGTAATTTCTCTGTCGTCTCTGCAACACAAAGCACACTAAATATGTGACTAAATTAGGGACGTGGCTCGTGATTTGTGTGATTATTGAGTCATTTTTCCTGATTAAGGAATTGTTGTGGAAAAATGGCACAAAAATTTAAGTGCCCAGAAATCAGTGTAAAGTATTCAACATTACAAGACTTCACCAAGTCAGAACAGTCCACAGATATTCAGTTTACGTGTTTATATAAGACAGATATAAAACAAATAAAGCAGTAAATCTTCATATCACAGAGTTATAATAATACTTTGTTGAGACGCTTTCTTTAGATTGACTAACCAAGAGAAACAACAGAATAGACGCGACCTCGTCGTAATAAATTTGGCCTTGTCACATCCGTTTAATTTAATTACCTTCTTGCTGCTCAGAACATGCATGAAGACATTAACATGCACTTTTCCTTTGAGCATCAATATTAGAAAGTACAAATTAAGTGTAAACCTGCTCAAGTGAGAAGCGCGCACAAGTATGAGTGATGTGTGTGTGTGTGTGTGTGTGTGTAGCCAGGCAGAGTACAAGGAAAGCCATTAGAGAGACATTGGCCGGTGGATGTTCATTCATCATGGCTGTCACAGGGCAGTCAGTGTCGGTCAGGGGGGTTACATTAGACGGCCAGCGTCCACATGATCAATCGTTCACTGCAGCACGTTTGCGTTGTGATGTTGCTGGCCACGCTCGCTCCTACTCCCTTTTTCTCTACACGCCAAGCACTTATATATTTATCAGGATAAACCACTGCTTCATTTAATCCCTCGGGGGTAGATCAGAGGCACCGCTTCTCCTCTGATTTAATTTAACCAGCATACTGTATGCAAAATATATGCTGATGTTCCTGAAATGCCATCTGATGTTCATTGTAAATTCCATTGACTAAGTACATTAAAAGCGCAATATACTTAACCAGATAAAAAATAATTAGATTGAAGAGATGGAGTGTTTTAATACATCCATGACGGAGCAGGAGTCAAATCCGAGCGATGCATTTCTCACAAACAGCTGAAGGAGTGAAATATTAAAGATGTGGTCAATAAGTCGGCCTGTTAACGTCATCAAAGTGATTATAATTGATGCAGATGCTGGATTCGCATTAATTACGTTGCCCAGTTGCCAGTGGCTGCCAGTATCCAATTATCAATCACCAGGGCAATGAGCATCTTGTTAGCGCTAATGCTACCTGGCACCAGAGAGGCAGGGTTAGTGTGTCTGTGCGACGTTAACGATATCCAGCTGTTTGTTATTCGAGGCACGCGGCTAACGCCGCAGATAAAGTGCACTAAGGAGGTGACTCCGTAGGTGAGTGGACTTTTGATGGAGTGAGCCGAATGAGCAAAGGTGCGGTGCGGGGGGGAGAAAGTGAGTTTAGGGGGAGTGAGATTAAGAAGAATGCGAGCTGAACACGAGAAACTAATACCGAGAAATGTCACGTCGATCAATCAAGATTGACTCATGTGAGCAGACCTCGGTGCTTCAGTCTCCTTGAGGAGCAGACGTCAGATAAATCAAAAAAATATCAATAATATGTGAGGACCAACTGATGCATTTTTAAATTTAGCTTTTGTAACCACGACCACAGTCGATCTCTAATGTCAATCAACCATGGTACCCTAACCTTAAGGAAGTAGTCATTTTAACCCAAAACGATCTTTCCTGAAATCTAACTAGGTCACATTTGTGCTGTAACTTGATACAACCTTGTCCACAGCCTTAAGCAAAGGCAGAACATTTCTTCTGCAGTGATTTGTCAGAACAGAAAATGCTCCTATGTGTCTGGAGGGCTGTTAAAAACATATTTTGTTGTATAACTTGGAGGTCTTGTTGGAAAATCAGCCCATCTGAAGGTAGCTCGGGTAACTGTGGAAGTTATTGTTCGAGTTATTTTGTCTGACCTCCACAGTAAACTGCAGCTCACAAAAGGCTTCAACAATCCATCATTTCTTCCCGTGTAAGCAATGAAAATAAAAACTGAACAGCATTACGTGATGAATATGAAACATGTGAAATTATAAAAGCAGGACTTCAGTTATACGGTGAGCAAGAGATTTACGGCACATCACTGGCAGGTGTTTCGTTGTTCTTTGTCGTCATGGCAAACATGACGTGATGAGTGCAAACTATTTCCAAAGTGTAAGTTTATTGTTGGCAGATCAGTCCTTTAAAATGGGTCTAAATTTGGTTGAAAAGTTACATTTTAGTTACATTTCTTTTAGAAACAGTTAAAAAAGTAAGTTAAAAAAGTAAAATCCTTCCCATACATCACATTTACAAGTGACACGCCACCAAAATAATGGCTGGTTTGTTTACTTCTGCATCACCCTGGATTTGTCTATATACATTTTCAGCTGCTTGTGTTCGTAGGCATCCCAACAAACCCCAAAGTATTTCTGACTGCAGCGTCCAAACAGTTTGGACAGCAGTGCAAATATAAGCCTGCAGAAACTGACAGTGCCACTATCGAAGGGAACAACATCTTCTGCATCTGTAAATATAGGATTACTTCAGGATCCTGTTGTATTGCTGCCACAAGATGTAAGTGGAAGGAAACTAATCCCACTGATTATCAGAGAAGAGAGTGTTACATGCAGCACGTACATTAAACATGTTCAACTGAATCCTCGCTTTTCACTCGACTTCACAATCTGTTCTCTTTCACAGGACAATCGACCTGTGAAAAGATCCAGTCTCAAGTAATATTGCAAAGTAAGAGTTGTACATCTCAAAGAGAGCCTGGAAAAACAGCTGACAGCTACCGAGACAGAGTTGTTTGGAGAGGTCTGCTCACAGAGAGGCATTGTTTAAATCACAAGGTTAAGGGAAGCCAAGCCATCTTCAAGGAATATGCAAAGCCGTGTTGTGTGTGGGACATTGATGAAGCACCCCTGCCCAGAGGAGAGTGCAGTGCAAGATGAAGAGGGGACAGCTCAGAAAACAGCTCATGTCTGAAGCGAAGAGCCAAGAAACATACCAAATACAAGCTGCTGAATCATTGACTTGTAACCTGCTGAAAACTCACACTGTATTTAGTTGCAGCAGTGATGAATTGTATGAATATGTAAAACGGAAAGTTGCAAGACATTAAAATAATCAGAACTTAACTAGAACTGCTGATGCAGAGTTACATAGTTATTCGCAGCCTTCAGACTTCAACAACATATACTGTAATCGATACCCTTTCTAGTGGTCAATAATAACACTACATGGTCTATTCAGGAGCTTGCCATCATGTGATATATTAATAAGTATAACTGAAACATACATGCATTGAATATTAGCTATTGTAGTGCCGACCTCCATTAGAAAAAGAACATTTTGTCCATAGAGTCAGCACTGAGTGTCCGAGAAATTAAGTGGACTCCTTGTTCTGTGGATACATCTGTATGACTGCCTCGCTGCCATGGCTACCAGTACTGTGCATATAAAACCCACCGCTACACTCTCCGCTCCCTCAGTAAAAAGGACCACATCGACAAAATTAGAGGCAACCGGTCCTGATTGCACCCCCATCACACCCCACAGAACCTCTATCCCCCCGTGTCTCGTCATTTTCACCATTATGGTAATCACAAAGTCAAACTGCCCAGCAAAAAAGAAGAAAAAAAAAAGTCATGCATCTAATGGTGCTTTGTGCCTTCCACAGGGGACGGGACCAGGATGACGAAGAATTGATAGATCAAGGCACATTAGAGCCGGAGTCAAAATAAATTTGTTCCATTAAGAGGCCTGCAGAGGAGGAGGCGGCTGAGCCTGAGGGCTTCAGCTATGGACAGCAGGAATCCTTTATTTCATATCAGTGTTTAGTCTCCTCGCCTGGCAGCTGATGAATACTTGTCAGAGAGAGACGGCATCAGTCTCTCATTGACTTCTGAGGTACTGTCATTTACTGTGATGCAGTTAGTTTCTTTCTTCCTCTGCTTTATCATGCAAGCTTCCATTTTTCTATGAAAATTCAATTTGCAAAGCACTCCACACTCAGCTGGTGTCTCGGTGTTCATTTTTATGTGTTGGCTCAGCGATCTTTCTCTTCCTGTTAAAAGTCAACGTAAAACCGCTGACATTGAGGCAACAGTAACTGCCACTGGCATTGTGATTTGGACTGTCAAGTTGTCAAGTCCGGTTACAGGTGTGGAGTTTAAAAGGTCCGGTGAGAAGGATTTAGTCGCTTCGAAAGGCGAGGTTGCAGATTGCAACTAATTGAATAGTGCTTCCTTTCCAAGCACAAAACGAAAAGGTCAAAGTGTTTGGTTTGTCCGTTCTGGGCTACTGTAGAAAGATGGCAGTTCAACACGGGGGACTCTGTAGATATAAAAGCTCATTCTAAGGTAACAAAGACACAATTATTCTCATGATCAGGTGATTATACGCCAATGAAAACATACTTATGATTATTTTATTCCATTATGAACAATAGACCCTCCTAAAAGTTACACACTGGACCTTTAAAAGAAGTTACAGTATGTCAATAGGTTTAAATGTGAGATGATTGGCTTTTCAAGGGTTATCAATAAACTATCAAAGTGTCAAAGAGTAAAGAGCCAATCAACACACACCTTTGAACACATTCATCTAATCAAACAAACACAAAATACACACTGTCCGGACATGATTAGAGAGGCTCCAGACTTACAGAGGTACACACGTCAATCTAATTGCAGCAATCTAATTTGCCACTCTGGGAGAGCGTAGCGTGTCAGTGCAGCAGCCCTGTCTGATATGACAGCCTCTCAGATGAGATTACACACCGCGCACAGTGTCAGTGATATCGAACCCCTCGCCTCCTCCCTCTCCCAAATGCTTCTCTTGCATTGATCAACAGACACGCAGCACAGTAGGAGAGAGAGGGGGGGGGGGGGGGGGGGGGGGGGGGTCATACATCTGATGCTCTGTCAACCCACAAAAAACTGATCGGAGATGACAGCTAAAGCTAGAAGCTCTGATTAGGCAATTGATAAAGACACTCAGCCACAGCGCTGCAGCATCATCTCAGTCCATCGTGAGGTCAATTCAACTTAAATCCCAAACAGAAATAAAGTCTCGAAGACTGACAGTAATTAATAAAAACTCTCTTCTTGCAGCACGGACCAGCCGAGTGAAGAATGCATTCATTTTTCAATCAGAGGTTTCAGGTGTAACCTTGATAGAAATCCATTCTGCAAGATTAATCTGTGATTTCTTCCAGAGATAGAACGAGGCGGTTGGCATCCCGTACTTTATCTCATCTGAATCGAGCTCTCTAAGCTCACTAGTTGCACGCAGAGAAAAAAAAAAAGTGCTGCTCAACCAATTTGAGAGCGGCGTAATAACCTGTTGACAAAGAGCAGCCGTCAGCCTGAGAAATTAAACCGGCCGTCTAAAAAGAGCAGCCGCTTCGCATCATTTGTGCAGCCCTGCAGGCATTCAGAGGAGTTAGGAAGCTGTGCGTATGTGTGTGTGTGTGTGTGTGTGTGTGTACAGTTTATGTTGATTTGTATGTGTTACATCTAGTTCATGTCTTAACAACTGGTGTGGGGGACAGCATCCAATTGACACAGGCAAGAAATAATTGATGCTTCTGGCCTCCCTGCTTAAATTAAACTGCTGGATTAATAAAAAAAAAAAGATTTTAATTCAGGAAAAGACATGAACTACTCCACTTTCCTAATCAATCTGCAGAAAGCCCATTAAGAGACCACTTGTCTCTACATTCAAAGGTGCTGCTGCTTGCTCACCTGCAATTTCACACTCAATTACAGCAGGAATACAAACTTTCTCACACTGCTTCCTAGAGGAATGTGAGTTATCAATTTCACTGCTTCGCCAGTTCCTCCTGTTTATTCCAGTGTCACCCTCTTGTGTTTCCAGAATGCCAGAGGCTGTGAGCACCACTCTGAGCCCTCTCACCAGCTCTGAAGTGTGGCCCCAGCCGCCGAGCTCAGTGTGAAAAGTTCTTCTAACCCTTGCGGCGGGATGCACACCAAAAGAAGGAATTCATTTCATGTGAGTTTAACTTATTCATTCTGCCGCCACTTTGCCCCTTCCCTCCACTCTGAATCAAGAGTCAGCACAGAGGAACCTGAGCCCCCACCTTGCAGCGGTTCCTACCCGGAGCCCGGAGCGCTTTCTGCAAACACAGGGCGCAGGGTGATGCAGAGAAAGTCGCGTGCTCATATGTGCATGAGCTCGTGAGACACTACAGGTTGCTAGAAGTCAACCTGCACTACTCTCAGAGCCAGTTCTAACGCTTCAAGGTACAATGCTCACCACGGGAACAAAAAGATTTCTGCACTGTGGGTTGCCAATGTGGGAAGGAGCGTGACAAGAGCGACTCAAGTGCTGCAGAAATCCAGACGTTCTGAAATGTAAACACGACTGTCTGTTTTCATGGAGCACAAAAGGCAACATCAGAGGAGCTGCTCCGTAAATGATAAATGAGTGTGAGACAAAAACTAAATGTTCCCTTACAGCTGGCAGACATGGGGTCTGAGGGGAATTTAAACTGGGGACTGTCATTGAGAAGACTGGGAGTCTGATGAGTCATGCTGGACAGTTTTAAAGATGGCTTGATGTCTTAGCACTTACTGTAGAGGAGGAGTTACTGTGAGACTCTTCAGCTGCAGTTTGCCAAGTAGTGAAATATTCAAGCTGAGAGTCGAGACTGCAATGAGGCAAAGCTTAAAAAAAAAAAAAAGTACTGTATATTAATAGCTTCAAAAATAAGTGAATGAAGCAAAAATCTGCTCCCTTTTACTGCCGTGAGCTTAAGAGCTTGGCAGGGAACGCTCGCGATTAAAACTGCCAAACACTGATTAGTACACACCAAACGGCGTGTCTCAGGTCGCTGAGGACGTCATCGTCGGAGCGACTCCGGCAGTACGTCACGACGGAGCGATCAGTGATCGCAGATTATATAAACGCTACCAAGCACCAAGAGGCAGAGTTTGGGGCTTTACTCGCACACAGCAAACATGACCCACGCCCTCGTATCCATCAGCCGGTGATTGAATCGTTACAGTAGAACGGAGTACAATCCTTTATAATCCTCGTACATTTTGCAACTGTTTTTTTTTCATCGTCTTGGCTGTGATCTCAGCGCAGAGGCTTCATGACGCGCTCATGCCCTCACTGAAGGAAACGTGTTCTAATCTGAGCGAAAATTTGGTGTTGATAACGAAAAGATGGCTCCGCTTTTGATGGCCTGTCATCCCGTGTTGCGCTGTGAAATGGTTTTCTTCACCGGGCCATGATTGTTTGGACTGAGAGGATGAAGAAGCAAAACATCTGCAATACATAAGAATCAGCAAGAAAAAGCCCCAGAGTAAAGCATGACTGAAATGTGAATCGGCCCAGGTCACGCGCTGTGCACCTTTAACTTGTTATCTAAGCTGTGTCTTTCACTGAGCCTCTTATTTCGCCTGGCTTTGCATTCTGCAGTAGCAATTCATCCTTATGAAACCCCCCCCCCATGATCTCAACACAACCATGCTTTTATAACCCTGTCAGTAGCTCTGTCTGCTAGCTCTTAGTGTGAGTTAAGCACTGAGCCCAGTTTGGGTGTTCTGTGATCTCCAGACAGTTGTCACTGCTTCACTGCCAGCAGATGCAGAGTTGTGCAGCCAGGACCATCATTACATGCAGCGGGACGAAACCTGCTCTGACAGCAGGTTCGCCCCCGGAGTGCATTATCAGAGGCTCGCTGTCAAGTTCCTCATCTGCCTGCAGCTTAAATGCTCCAGCATGCACCCAGGGTTCGGATGGAATATTCCACCTCCTTCCTGTGGTCTCCAGGATTTTACGGATTTCATTGAGAGAACTTAACTCAACTTCAGTAGAGGCAAAAGTGGATGATGGTGATTCCAGCTGCACTTTTATGTCTTGGCGTACAAACTCAAGAGAAGAGAAGAGGAGAGAGCCAGCTTTCCTTTAGGTTAGCGTTAAATGTATAAATGCTGCAGTGCTTCTTTTCCTCGGTGCAGCTGAGCTTTTATAGCTACGAAACCGCGACAAAGAATAATAGTGAAACTGGTTAATCGCTGCATCCCTAATTGTCTTCAGGTTCTGAAGACATGTTTAACTGCCATCAGCACAACTGGATTTATGAAATACAGACAGCTCCCCCTCCTTTCTGTAATGTAGAACACTAACACAACACAAAGTGTGCCACCAGTGACTCAGCGTGTGTATAATTAACATGAACAAAGAGCAGCATACAGCGGCAATCGTCGCTAAAGTTAGTAAGGTTAAGAGTGACAAAGAAAAAGTGCGACTAGTCCCCGGAAATGTCATCAGCATCAATTTTCGTCTGCACATCAAGACGTTTTCCAGTCAGGAGGAGATCACAGAAGCTGACGGCACGTCTCATAGCAACGCAGTCAATTGATGCCATGGTAAACACCCACCCAGAGGGCCGGAGCTTAAAAGCAGTTTCCCACAAATATTCCCAAATACAATTTCATCCTCCTGAATAATTGAAAACTGTGCGTAATATTTGCAGCATAATTATAGTTTACATATCCTTACACAGTAAGCGAGGAGAAATTCATGAGGTCTGAGATGCACTAAAATGAAAGACTGTGTATTTATGACTAGGACCAATATTATCAGCTGATATCAGGTTATCACAGATAGATTATTATATGTGTGGGAGAATTGCACAGTAATAAACTGCAGCAATAAATATTTGATGGTTTTATGACGTCTGGAAGTTTGTATATTTTTATTTTTTAGATTTACTCTTAAGTTGTGATATTTGTATCTATTTGAAAGCCCAGTATCAGCCCCCCCCCCTCCCACACACACACACACACACATCACCACGATGATAAAAATGATATAGGTTTGACAATTATGATGATATGTGACGTGCCCAGACAGCAGTTTCAGTTTGAGGCCTTATTGGCTCCAGAGTAAATAGGCAATATTGAATGGAGGGTTGGGACGCGCTCTCCAGAGGAGGGAGGGACTAGATCCTGATTTGTCACCTGGCGCTGGTTGCTATGGAGACAGATGATTTCTCCTGCACCACGATGGAGCCCATGGGATGCAGAAATGGATGGGGCAGAAATGGAAAGTAGGTGGCTGGTGACAACCATTCACTCTGCGTGTGACTGTAATGTGACAGGTGGTGATAGACGCCATTTGTGTAGCCCTTCGTTTAACCCTAATGACAAAGGAGGTTGCCACTCCCTCCTGTGTTCTCTCTAACCTTCACAGTGCCCCCCCCCCCCTTCAAGACTAAGCACGGGGCCCACTGGGAGGTAATTGTGAAGGAGGCAAAAAAAAAACAAAAAACCTGTCTGCTCTGCCTAATATGTGGGCAGAGAGGAGAGCAGGTAATTGTTAGTGGAAGCGGTTGCCAGTTCAGTGCGTTTAATAAAAATGGTTCCGTAATAACACAAAAGAGGAGGAGATGAATGCTTTTAATAAAGAAAAAAAGTAGTTTGCAAATGAAAAGAGGAGATCAAGAGAAGAGGTCGCTCAGTCCCAAGAACGATGTGCACGTGTGATTGTGTACATGCCTACGTGTGTGTCTTAAGGAAACTTCACTCAGAGTATATTGATCTGTGTGTGTGTGCGTGTGTGAAGAGGAATGGGTTAGAGAAGTTTGCAAGAGACGTTGTTTCTACATCCAATCACAGTAATGATGATGAGTTGTGGTCTCGATTGGGCTTGAAATAAAATCCTCTTTGTCTGAGGACATCGTTTGTTCATCTGTTTAATAAGCTCTGATCACGAGGTCTGAATTTGGTATCGCCTTGAATTAGGCCTTGATGTCCTTTACATAGAGTTCCCACAATGATACTTGTGTTTTATGTCATATTGTATGGTTGTTGGCGTTCTGTTGATATTCTTTTATAATCTTTTGTGCAAAGCAAATTCCCCTTGGGGGCAATAAAGATCTCATTTATTCATGTCTTAGTCCCTTCTAAGCAGCCCTGTCTTTACAAACATGCCGTCTCAGCAGAAAATCTTCAGGAGCTCTGTCACTGCTTTGTTTGCTGTACCAGATTATAATAATGATGTATGTCAGTGAAAACTGGTGAAAATCCCTCACCGCTCTAACGGGCCTCAAGGATCCGAAAGGACCCCCAATTGCTCTATAAAACATTTATTTCACCTTCAGTCAAAGATGACTAAATAATAAATCAGCTAGGCTTCATCATTTGGACCAACCAAGCTAAATAAAGTTTTTAAACCATCTCCTTCTTCCACCGCTCTCCATCATGTAAGAGCATCTGGCAGCACATTACATCATCTGAAGAGCCCTTGGGATATTTTAATAAACGCCACTGGTTTTAAACGGTCCCCAGGCGTGCCGTGGTGAAAGGTTGAGCCTGCGTTGCTGGAAGCAGCTCATCTTGCATTCCAAGAAAACGCTCTGGTCAAAAACCGATGACCTTATGCTCTTTAATTGCACCTCTTGGGATGAGAGGAAGGGAAGAGGAAAAACGAGGACAAAGCAAGGGGGGGATGGAACAAAATGAAAAAAAGAAAGATTATATAATCCTGTGATGGAGGCAGAAAAAAAATTAGAAAAACATCCTTCGATGTGTAGATAGAGGTCTTTTTAGCTTTCATTTGTAAGAGAGGGGCAGAGAGCTGGAGAGCAATTGTGAATAGCAGCATGTGGCCAATCGCCTTTAACAGCCATAGGACATCTATTGTTGATGAAAAATCTCTGGAGTGAGGGAGGGGCAGCTGTGACACCTAATGTAATGATCTCTTCTTTTCAGCACAGTCAGAAGCCTTGTCCCAACATCTGCTGGAGTACGGTTTGGGCCTGGCATTTAATGTGCCGTGTGCTTCAGTTAGTGACCCACATATGCAGGCGCAGGGGTAATGACGTCGTTCACAGAGGCACGAACATCTCTTTAATCCTCCATTTAGGCTCTGTGACTGGTCGGCTTTTCTCTTCATAGTGAGGGGAGAAAGTGATATACTATATGAGAGCTTTAATAAGAATGAATTACCTAGTCTTGTGAAAAGAAGGAAGAAAAGGGAGTCTGAAGAGGGCCTAATGAGCCAGAAATGGCTGAGAGCTCTTACAATACAGCATCTCAAGCTATATCAGAAATAGAAATGCATGGTGGGACAGATCACAAATGATTATGTATATCTAGGGCTGGATATTAAACACATTTATACAGGCTAAAACGACAAACCAGTCCAATACAGTACCAAAAGTTGGCACCAATGGTCGACTTGGATTTGTGATCTTGAATGTGAGGTAATCAGATGATCGGCGGTTCGATCGCTGACTCCTTCAGCATGTGTGTCCAGTGCAAGATACTGGACCCAAAGTCTGCACCACTGGTTTGGTAGACTGTGCCATTGGCGTGTGAATGTATACGAATGATTAGCTCCCAAACGGATGAGCAATTGGTACCTTGCATGGCAGCCAAAGCTAGCAATGTATGAATGGGTGCCTATTTGCCAAAATGTAAACTATTCCTTCAAGGAATGTTTCTGCAATCAGGTCATGTTGTAATTTATTAACTTCTGTTGTTCTTTCTCTAGTATTACTCTCTGAAGTTCAATAAGTTCAAAGCCACCATGGTGCCATGCTGGTGATTACTGTCACAAACAGAATCCAAAAGAGACATGTTATCTTATTTTTCTCAAGTCCAGTGGAACAACAAAGTAAGGATTTGATCTCGGGGTCTGTGGATGTTTGTGAGGAGTTTTCGTGCAACTCATTCTAAAAGCCTCATGCCTAACCATGCCTTACAAGAGGTTAGCACAGGAGGCCAATTAATCTCCCTCCAACATCTTTGTTGTAGCCAAGAGGGACTGGGAAATACGACTAAAGTCTCAAGGACACAAGATGGGTAGACAAGTTGACCTGAGAGAGCCATTCTCAAACTTTTTTCCCAGGCTGGTAACAAAGAGAAAAAAAGACGAACGCATCCTGGAGAGTGTCCAAGAGCCACAGGCCCTCCTCCTTCACAACAGAGCTCTACTGAATAGCCTTTTCTTTTCAGATCAGAGAAAACAGCCTTCACTTATAGAGCTCTGGTGATAAAAGATTAATAACAAACAATCTGTCCAACCCTGATTTGCTTCCAGTCATACAGCGTTGAATGGTAAGATTTACAAAGGGTGCACAAAAATGCTGTAAACACACAAACAAGTCAGGGGATCCTCTGGCAAAAACCTGGCTTAGAAAGTCTAATTATTCAATTAAATTAAAGGATCCAACATCCATACATGTCAGTGTAATAATGATTCAGAATAAAGAGAAGGACTCTTGCCTGGATTTGCTTATCTTTGTTTAGTGAGTAGCGGATTTCAAGATCTTTGGTGAGTCTTGAGTGTTTAGTACTTCGGCGTACTATATTACCTCTCAAGGATAATGCCCCGTTTGTGTTGAACATCATTTAAATTCAAGGTTGAGGACTCCTTTTGGTCTTGCTCTGAGATAAGCTGGAAATATAGAACCATCACTACGGATACTTTTAGTTAAAGCTCTCATAAAAGTAGGGCACAAGAGCTCTGGGAGCCAAACATCGAAAATAATTCACGGCACTGAGGGCTTTGGCTTGCAAGACTTGCACAGTTAACAAGTGTCCCAAAATGACTTTGCATCACTTTCCCACACTCTTTTGATTCTTTTCATATCTACACATAAGAGTTTAGTGCGAATAGCCTGAAGTCTTAAAAAGCTCCAAACATCTTCACATCTCGCCCCAAGCTATCTGACTTTTTCCCCCTGGAGGAGTGCCTTTCCTCAAAATGTTTTAACTCCCCGACTGCCTCCTCCTCTCTGTCTCCAAATGAAATCATCCGTGATGGCAAAAGTTCACATCTTTTGATCTAAAACAGCGCTAAGAGAGTGAATTTATTGGCCAGGTGACCAACAACAACCTCGGAGCCCATCGGGCATCATTTAATGACAAATTAGATGACCAGTGTTTCTAAGGTTCAGGGAGCTAGCGGACATCCAGAAAATATCCAAGATATCCAAAAGCCTGCTCGAACTAGATTGGTCAATACTACAGAGACTACAAACTACAGACTACAAAGTCTCAGCCTACAGATTCTGCATTCATATGGAGATATCTGTTTATAGATATTAGCACAAACATAAATTTGCTCTGCAACTGCCGCATATACAAATGTTTGATGTGTAAACAACTGCCAGTTTATTTGGCAAATATTAACTTAAAAGATAATGATAGGTCGATGTTGTGTTTACAGCTTCTCTTCCGCTAACTCCAAGCAGCCAAGTCCAGTTACTGAAGGTTTAAGAAATGCAATTTAAAGTTCACTTAATATAAAATGTATCCTGAAATCTCAAGCTGCCCATTGGCCCCTAAAGTTGCAGTAATTTACCAATAAACACCTCCAGATAAGAGATTTATCATCACTGAAAGTCAGTATCGGCACGCATATATTGCCACATTTTACCAAACCTAATGACTATTGATTGCTATAGCTGGAGACAGAAAACGGTACAAACGCTACAATCTGAGCTTGAAGAAGTCGGAGCTACCAAATAATATTTTATATCTGAGCAATCGGGAACCCAAAAAGTATATCTCTGAAACATATTTAAAGTTTTCCAGTGCAATATCTTAAACATTAGATTTTTAAAACTATGCTAATATAATGCTTACTATGATCAAAAAGTTCTTGTCTTGAGGAAAAAAAGAACATGAATGCACATATTTTAACCTTCCTATCGGTTTCTATTCTTCACTGCGTGGGAACTCCCACGCGATCTTGCAAGGCGGCAGAATTGCTGAAAGTACTGTAAATAGCCCGGCTTTTTTCGCTTTCTAATTGCCCTAAGCAAGAGGAACTTTTAATAAGCTTTAAAAGACATAATGTATTTTAAATGACAAAGGGGAAATGAGAGAAAGAGTCTATCACAACCAACTTTGGTTAAGAGGGAAGAATAAAGAGCGCCGCTTCCAGCCTCGAGGGTCATGACAAAGGAAAGAAGAGAGGGATTACGGGAAAAATGGAAGAAAATGGGGGGGGGGATTATGAGTGAAAACATGCCAGGGAAGGAGAGCACGGCAGCAAAGCTTCTCTCTCTCTCCGCTTTCCCGTGGTTGTGCATCTTTGAGTACGGAGCAGACGGGATGTTCTGACGACACCAGAGCATATGGACAAGCTTCTGATGCGAGCGCTAACTGTAGAGCCAATCTTGCCACATCTCTGTTTACTCTGGGGATTAAATTAAAGAACACAGCATCCAATTTCATACCTGGCTTCCCGCACCACCATTCACAATGTGACATTTACTCGCTAGCATGATGGCCTTTCTCTCTTTCCTCTCCCTTTGACTCCCCCGCCTCTCTCGCTACTCGTATATAATACACTGTGTGGCAAACAAGGATAAGAGCAGAAAATGATGCCAGATTTACACAGAATGGAAATATATTTGCTTATGGGATTACCCACGAAGTCGTTCCTCATCCCCCCCCCCCCAACACTTTTTTTCTCCTGCCAAACAAATAGCTTATTCTGTCCCAGATTTCATTGTTTGCTTTATCGGGTGAATCTGCATTAAGGTACACTACTTAGTGGATAGCTGCGCTGTCCAGATAAACACGGCAGTTAGTTGCAGGAATTGTACTATGAACTTTATGAAAAACTTTAGCCCCAACAGCAGAATTATTCGAAAAGTGTGTTCAATGTGAGAGTGACATTTTCTATTATAAATTTATTCAGAACTCATACGAGCTCGCCATATGGGGGCCAAGAAGCATCCAGACACAAGTGTCACCCCCTTTTTCTTCTGGCATAATGTGTTGGAGAGCTTTATATTGAGCGAGATTCCTTCCTCTAATGTGAAAGCTTTGCCGGTACTGCTTGTTCAAATGCGAATCAATGCAGCAGCTTGTGTCTTACTGTGCGTTTTTTCGCTGATTTCATCCAATTCCTAACTCGCCGGGCCATATGGTTGAGTCACTTTTGTGTAAATGAGTGGCTGGTGGAGAAAGCCAAGTGTTCAGCAAGCCAATGAAACCAAGATATTTTTCTCCAGAGCCTGTTGTGCACGTAAACCGTTGGTTTCTATGGAGATACCACACAGAGCGGTATCTATGTGATATCTATGATTGCTCAGCTTGGGCTGTTTGTGTGTTGTTGTTTTTTTCTTCCTGCGACTGACTGACGCCTGCGAAGATTTTTGATATTGAACTGTTGAAAGAAGACTCAGTAATCTTCCCCTTTTCAGTCTCGCACATGGTGTGAAACCTTCCCATCATCACTCATTGTCACAAAGTGAACTCAATTACTTTGTGGAGGATAATTAAAGCATGATGCAGCCATGTTGTGTTGCAGCGGTGATATCACGCTGAAATCAGACACTGAGCTATAAATCAAAACCTAAAGCAGAGGAACCTCCAGCAGGACTGCTGCTAACCCCCCGGAGTCATTATATATATATATATATATCCAGCTTTAGTGGAGCAAACCAGTTCAAACTGGAGCTGGGTAGCTCCGAATGAGAACCAACAGGATGCTGCTATTCTCCTGCTTGTACTGGATCTTTAAGTGTCTATTATTTACATGTGTTTGCTAATGTGCTTGCCATATCAATTTAGCAGATATCGAAGCTCATTGCTGTGACCTTGCTGTGTCCACTTTCTGCCAACGCAGCTTTACCGCGAACAAATCACAGCAGCCGACTCCATCGTCGCCTCCATCATTCCTGAAGTTTTAGTATTGACAACAGCACAGTCCATTAGCCTTCAAAGTACTTGGCTGTTCCTTCGTAATGATGCTTTACATCACAAGTGGTACGAGATGACACTAGCTGAAGGAAGACTAACAGATCTGTTCTCTTTACGGCTTATTAAAAGGCCATTCTGCAAAGTAGGCTTGGTGGCACCAATCAAACGGAATAAGAAGTCAATTCAATCAACAAAACTTATTACAAGAAATAGCAGTGAGTGGGAAAATCAATTTTCGGTGACTGATGCAGGTAATGTATGCTGTTTGTTAGCGAAAGCATAAAATTAAGATGTTCTGTTCAATGTAACAGGATGCATTTGGCAACCAAGATGAAGTCAAATGTGGGGAAGATAAACTGTGAGTTACAAATCGCGACGAGGCTTTGCCACGGCACCTCGTGCCAGTGAAATCGTGAAATGTTTTTGAGAGTAGCTGGTTATTTATGCGGTCGTCCCTGAGTTTCGTCAGATCCGCTTTGACACCTTCTCACTTATTCTTTTATCTCACTCATCAACAGTTTCATCGTCGTGTGTACAAGGTTTTTCTCACCTCATTCTTTGTACATCTAACTATCAGGGACGAGAGAACAATCGCCTGAACGCAGCTTACTAATTGTTCAAAGCAGCGTCGTGGACGGATGCTCTGACTTCACAAAAAGCTGCTCTGAACATGCAAACTCTGTGTTTGTGTGACGTTTTGGGTGGATTTCATCAGAAAAATGGCTGCTTTGAAATAAAAGACCCGTCGCTCGATTTCGGGACGCTTCTTCAAAAGGATCCCTCTCGGCTATGAGTCTGGCAACCTTGAGGGAATGAGAGCGGCAAAGAGATCACAAACATCACCTTAATAATCCTGAATCCCTACAGATGAGAGAGGAAGACGGTGCCTGTCCAAGTCTTATTAAGCGCTGATCCGCCCTTTATTAAGGGCTTCTCTGCGGGATATCCCTCTGGCTTCGTGGTGTGAACTGACTGATACGCCCCGATGCAGAGGACCTGAGGACCTCTCTCGGATCCGGCTTCAATTAGAGACTGTGACACCTCTGGCAGGTTGTAGGACTTCCTCTGCTGAGTGAAAGGTGAGGACGATGTGGTGACAAAAGCTCACTGAGGCGAAAACATGTGCGACGTCTTACCTTTCAGCTAACAGCTCAACACGGATAACGAATGAAGTTCATTCATTAAGATTTGCTTTGAGGATTTTTTTAAAATTCATTATTTAATCTGTAAAATGTCGGAAAATCGTGAGAACAGAAAAGACATAAAAGAAATAATTTTATCTTTGCTCAATAAATGTCTTGAACATTTATTCGACTTCAAAATAATTGTGTGCTTGTACGCAGTAAGGTAACAGTGCCAAATGGGGCAAACCGGGGCTGAAGCAAAGCACAGAGAGTAATACACACATCATTAATCATTCAGTGGCTGCAGGTATGACACAACATTGTCCACCACGGTGCTTCCCCGCTGCTCTTCTCTGGATCAAAACATCAGCTGTATGCTCGACCATGTAAAAGGTCTAAATATGTTTTTAAAAAATACATTTCACACGTCAGAAATTCAAATGACTTCACTGGTTCCTTTACTTTGAAGACACTTTTGGCTTAAATGCAGCTTGAAGGGCAGCCTGCAATGTTGCAATGCCTGCCTTTCCTCATTTGGCCAGATTAGTTTCCTTGTGATGTCTGCTTTGCTTTTAAACTGCCAGTGCTGTGTGAAGCAGAATGTCATATTCTTCCCCTAACTCACAGGCAAACAAACATGCCTCCATCCAGTTTCTTTAATGACAACTTGATGATCGCTCTTAAAAACCAAACTGTCCCGTATTTTTATTAATTCATTCCTAGTTCTGCCCATTGTTTCCAGGGTTAAGGCTGGTAGTTTATGCTAAAGAGAGACCAAAGTTTTAAAATGTTCACCATGTTTAGTTCGAGTCTGTCTCAGACAATGTTAACAGATTGTGAAAAATAAAATGTTTCAGAGGATTATGCCTTCGGAGCCTCGAGCGAATCGTTGACACTCACCAAACATGTTGCCAATATGCCCGTTTCTCGTCAAAGGCCGCAGCTCGTTCTTGCCCCAGGCGTAGCGCTTGTAGTTGTCCCAGGCAAACTTCATCATCTGCAACACAAACAGAGGGCAGACATACCGGTCACTGGACTGAAAGCACAGCAACACACCTCCAAACCCAGATGTAATTAAATTGTTATAGCTCAAGGGAAAGGGAGTGAAAGCTTATTGATCAGACTGGATTAAAGACAAGCACACAATTAACACACGCATACACCACACAGCTACAACAATAAGATTGACATTTCCCCCTGCAGCTACTCCTAAATTAAAGACTGAATGATGCCAGTAGATGAAAAGCAAGTTCAGTAAATGAAAACACATCTTTGAAAACAGAGAATTTTTGAAATTGATGCTCTGTATTCTTCCCAAAAAAGTGATTTGTAGAGAAGCAGGAAACTGTTTTTGATGTAGTGAAACATCGAGGACGACAGCGAAGCAAGAGACGAGGAAAACAACTGTGATCCTGAAGATGATTGATGCATCTCTGCCTACAGCAACACAGTTACAATTAGCTTAGAAGCATGTAAAGGTAGGTTGGTTTATATTAATCAAATAAATTCATCCACAAAGAAAACTATAGAAAGAAATATAGATATAACGTCTCCATCTATCAGAGAGCACACCAGGAATGATCAAATAGAAATCATAAATTTTGTATTTGTTAATGAAGCAAAGATGTGACTGAAGATCGAGGGTTTAACCTCAGGGGACCGTGACTGTCTTCAGGAAACGTGTTGACAATACAGCGAATAGTTTTTGAGATGTTTCAGTCTGGACCAAAATGGTGGACGAGTCAACACTGTCATCCCTCGGGCTGCGCTGCTAGAATATGAGCTGTATTAGTGTGAACATGGAATAAATCATCAGCTACAGTACACAGGTTTGAATGTACAGAAAGTCTTTATTTCTCCCATCATCATGTTCCTGGTATGGAAATGAGCTCAGATGAAGACATGCTTCTCACTTCTTTATCTTCTGGTTTGCATTGATCTCTTCCATGTGTGACAATACAGCAGCGGTCATGTGAGATGTGTTTCCTAATGACTTAGCAGCCATCGCTGCTCTGGCAGCCAAGAAATGAGAAAATGTCGTCTTCATGCGATCAAAGAGATGCCACGGTGTACACACATGAACAATGCAAATATAGGTCTGAAATGAACCCATTCCAACTGCGAGCTTACAAGTATGCCTGACTCGAGCGGTTTCCAACTATGACATGTTCATGAAACACAATTATCCTCCGAACAATAAGACAAACATGAAGAAATTGGGCAACCTCCGTGCAATCTGATGAAAGACGGACAGATTGTCTCGGATTCGATTTTTTCTCCTCTCTCTGGATTTCAGAGTTGTATGTCGTCATCGCTATATCACCGGAGGTGCGCTCACGAAAGCCTGCGAGAAAGACAACATGAATCCGATTACCTCTGACAAGGCCTCCAGCAGAAAATCCTCCCAATCTAATAAAAAAAGAAGCTCATTATACACACCTCAAAGAAGAAACCCAGCGACTCCTCACCCCTAAACAACCAGCGTTTTTGTAAAAGACAGTTCAAATGAATGTCCTTCAGGTTCAGATAAACAGCGCGTCACGGAGGTGAGATTTGATTACAGGTGATTTTGAAGCCGCTGTGCCTGTTTAATTCCTGATTTGGCATTTGCGCCGCGCCGCACATTAAAGCGCGGCGAGGTCAGAAGCAGCAACGCAGTCTGCGTCATCTCTGCTGTTTTTCTTCTGTTGTTTTTCTTCATGAATACGGTATCAACTCTGAGAAAACAACAACAAACAACGACAATGTATGCAGCCGCAATCTCACAGAATGTGAGAAACAAACACACAATATGACTAAAGCCTATAGCACCAATGAACCTCGTGGTGGTAATATCTCGAAAGGTTATCATTTTCTTCAAAAAGACTTGAAAGAACATAAATAAATAAAAATATACAGTGCCAGTCTGATTGTGTCCCGACAGAATGTTGAGCCCAGCAGAATAAAAAAGCAGTAAATGTCTCAAGTTTTATTTGAAATTTACTCCATCTTTTATAATGCCAGCTTGTCTCGCTCCTACGGCGGGCTTTAAAAGCCAAAGAACAAAAGTAATAGGAAAAAAAAAAAAAGTGTTGGCTGGAAATGTGGGATTTGGTAAATGTTAGAACTCAGTGTCCCTCCTCGTTTCTTTTGAAGGACGTTACAGACACAGTTTGTCATGGCGTCTTTGCAGAAATGATCAAATGGCGTGATGGAACCTGCGAGGGAAGCAGGACTTCGCAACCATCATCATTAAATAAACTCTGGGGAAAGTAGAAAACAGGCAGCTGGTGAGCTCGGACAGCATTAATCATCAGTGACATGACTCTAAAAAAGGATGTAATGCAGGTGGTTCTGCAACTAGACTTGAACGCACTGTATCCTTTTTATTGTTTAATCTTTAAAATGTCTGAATTGTTTCTTTTGTCAATGATCTCAAAATTAACAATGTTCAATTTATGATGACAAACATCAAATCGTGACATTTGAGAAGCTGCAGCCAGTCAATATTTCACATTTTGCATCATAAGTCATGAAGATTAATGATCATCGATCAGAACTCGGCTTGAAGGTCAATACATTGGTTTTGACCACCGACTGCACCAAATACAAGTCATTTACTGAACTATATGTATATGAAATTGAATGAAATCTATATCATAATCTGTATAATATCATATTATTTCTATAATTTATGGCCTTTTATCAAAGGAAAGTAATACATCATTTCTGGGGTCGGCTTCTTGAATCTTATTTTCTATTTCTCAGTATTTTATGACATTTTATAGATGATTTATCAAAATAATAATTATTAATGAAAGTCTTTAATCTTTAGTGCTAATTATGTTGGCTGACATGTCAGGACAGAGGGACTGATAAACAACTTTAAACTGGTCTGATTTTTGCAGCTGCACAGGCATGATTGAAAACAATGTGTCATCATAGCGTGTGTTTTATGGATAAGCAGGATAAAATGAATGAAGGAATGTGTGCGGAGCTTCTTAGCTGCTGTAGCTGCGTTTCATGGCCGTTTAACCTGATCCAAAAACATGCTTTGCTTTCTCGAGACTTGCAGATATTCTGTACAAAGCTGTGTTTTCACGATCAAACTCGCACTCCATAAGAATATTGGGTTCAGCCTCCTGCTGCGACACGCTGAAGCGCTTTCATTCACCTGGAGGGAAACAGATATCTGGCATTGTGTTTTCACATCCCCGCTGTTGTGCGCTGCAGACGGTGAAAGTGTGGGAGGACCCAGGGTCAAACAGCTGTAGGATTGCTGGTGTAACAACCCATCATCACAGCACACAACACACACGTCGCTAATCAATAGCTGCAGCCAGAGCCGAGCAAGCCATCCCCCCCCCAACGCTGCTTCTCCAAGAGAGCAAGTAGATGAAAGATTCATTTCCAGGGGCACAAAAAGAAAACAGACGTGATCTGACAGGACACTGACCTGTTCTTTCGTTAAACTAATTGGCTGGTTGTTAGACAGAGGACGATCAATAATTGAACAGAGAACTAGTGATTAAAATGAATCAGGGATTGACCAGAGACATGATGTGCCAATACCAAGACCTCGGGTCAGAAGTCGTGCGCTCAAAGATAGTCGCACAGCATCAAGCGGATTCATGAAAGAAACACAAGCAGTTGCACAACGCTGCCTTAGCTCAAAGGGCTTTTTTAAAATCCCAGAGGAGGAGACGGTTTTCATCACATCCAACACAAACATGGGAAGAAAATCCTGAAACTGCTGCAATATTCATTTTCCTTTCCTTGAGTAAAACATATATATATAGCCCAATTTACCAGTGACTTCAACTCTATTTAAATCCAGCAGAACTATAAATAAAGCATAGCCATATGAACATCTTTGTCCTATTCTTTGCCATAGTTTGGTCATCTGGAGTAGGTCGTAAACACCCAGGAGGAAATGACCTCTCTGAGAAAATCCCAGCCCCGGACCGCAAACTGGTCTGCAGTGTTTCCTCTGCATCATTTAAAACAATACTAAGGCCGTCTCTGAGGACAGAAAACTAGAAATACGATAAAGTACAGCCTGAAAAATTACCTTGACAATCTGCTGTGTCAACATTAAAAAGGCTAAAAGCTTGAAATTAACATTTTATAGCATCACCAAGTGCAGAAATATGAGAAAATCTCTGCGTGCTTTAGACTCTGTCAACAGTACAATCTATTATCGCCACAGGGTTATGAGTCGGCCTTCATGAATGATGAAACCTTGGTTATATAACTTAAATAACTTCTGTTGTTTGACTGAAATCGCGGGTCTGCATTCACTCGGAGGACAAAGTGGGTCTGCTAATAGATGAATGTTTTGAAAACTCAAGGCTGCGATCAAACTTTCCTTTTGCCTCCATGACGGCCTACGTGCACAGAACAGAAAGAAGCCACGGAAGAATGACGGAGAGAGAAGTCCGCCGTTGTTGTTAGCGGGAGGATCTTAAAGTTGGAGTTAGTTGGTCACTTTTTTGTGGTTTTGTTTGAGTTCAAATCTCTTTAACAAATTTAGATGCGCAGTAACCGGCAGCACAGTCACATCGGGTCAGTAAGTGAGGCTTTTAAAGCTCGTTTGATCCGTCACGGCAAACACGAGCCAACAAGGTCCATGTTTAACAAATTTAAGGGGATGACGCAGAGGTAAAGAACCATCTGGCACACAGCAGTGTTGATCTGAACTAAAGTTTCTCTGAGGCAAAGAAAAAAAGATAACGAGCAGCTTTTAAACCAAAAGTACTGTTACAGAGGACGAAATGGTATAATGAGATGTTGCCAGAGGAACGAGCCTGAATCCGGGTTTAGATGAAGTCTTCTGGATAAAGTGAGGATTGTGCTAATGTCTTAATAAACCGAGCGACGGCGATCCGCTGTAACCGCAAACAAATGTGCTGAGCTTTCTCCCGTGGGGTTATTCCCAAAGAGTGTGACTACGTGGCTTTTCCCTCAAGACTCGCTGTATTTTAAAAGCTGACACTGAGCATCTGCTGTTTCCACTTTTTGGTTTTACATAAAAACCATTCCCTGGGCTCTCCGGATGAAAATCTTTGATTTCAAGTCAAAGTTACTCTGCGCCGGAGTTTGGAAGCTGCAGCTTATAGAAAAAGTGCCGGAAATATAGGTTACCAACTACTACTATATATTTTACAGGAAGAGAAACTCACTTTAATGAAGTTCAGATTTATGTAGCTGCGGTAGGCTTGAGAATTTACACCCACTGTGGTTACAGCTAATTAGCCAACAGTGTGGGGCTGACATAGGCTGCACCACCAGTGGAGAGGACTACTGGTTCATTGTAAACATGGTACTGGCTGCTGGGACTTGGACTCAGTGGCCCCCACGTGGCCCAGGAGAGGCAGATATGTGGAGATTAACTGGTGGGCCGAACAATTTGTAGCTTATTCTGGACATCTAATTAGAGCAGATCTTCCGCTTAAGGCACAGCAACAGTCCTCATCCCCCCCCCTGATATCACCACGGTCTCTAGCTGTGTGGGTTTCTTCAAAGAACCCCGCTGTGGGAACTCGGAGCGCACCACGTTTCTAATATAATGATAGGGAGTGTTTTACACGGGAAAGATACTGCATTAAATATGTGTGGAACATTTACATATTGTGTGTTTTTTTACACACAAGCCAAAAATATAAGACGCATAATTAAGTGCTCAAACGTTAAAGAGGCTGTGGAGATCAAGACGTCGGGGGTGTTGTGCTATCTTAAAATCGTTAATCGCACATTCTCAACATTATGTAACTACACAGTTACTACTGCTGCAGCAGATGACAGGAACTGAGCTGCGTCCTGCCAACTACGCTGCATTTCAGCGTGCTCTTTCACCTGGAAATCAAACTAAACGAGAAGCCGCACAGACCAACAGTCCCTCACGCATGTAGCTGAAGGTGTGCTTCATTTTTCAACAATAAAACTATTTTATTTTCGTGGCAGAAAAAGAAAGACGCTGTTACAAAAATAAAAAAGCCTTCAGGAAGTCTTTCAGACTGCAGTGTAGTGGTCATACAACATGGCAATATAGTTTCAGGGTTAAGAGTGTAAGTCCCACCGGGGCCGTCCACGTTGAAAATAAACTCACTTGTGGTACCGTCTGGCACTTCAGATAAGAGCATTCATCAAACAGCATGCGGTATGAGACCAGAAGCAACCCCGTGTCCAAGTTTCACGATCATCTCCTCACTCCGACTGCTCAGAAATCCACCCGTAACTGATATGGAGCTTCTGCGTGTTAGCGCGTCGTGTCTTAATAGTGACAATAAGATAAACAAAACCTGATTGATCAATCTCAGCTTTGACTGGCACGGTTTATAATCTATCCTAGAACAACAAAACGCCATCCTGAGGAGGGAAGATACTCTCGAAAAAAATGGCGCAGCAGCTGTTGCCTAAATCATACTATAATCCAAAAGTGACAGCAGTCACATCAGAATATAATGACGGGGTTAAATGAAAGGATCTGCCATCACTCAGCCAGCGTTTTGAATATTTAAATGTGCTTTCAGTCCGTCAATCTGATCCACAGGATGCGCTCAGACTTTTTTATAACTAATATACTTGTTGGAGACGATGCTCAGGCATCGTAAAAGTCGAATTAAGTGGCGTATCTTACCAAATGAATACAATATATATTAAAAGATACAATCCTTAGTGAGTAACAAGAAGTTCAAAAGATGAAAGATACAAGGAAAAGAAGAATAAGCAGAAGATGTCACATGTTTGAGCGTCAGCTGGTCCGTGAAAGAAAGCTCACGAGGCCTCCATTCTTCATTGTTGTTGCCACACGCGCGCTGACAGTGATTTAATTTTGTCAAATGCCAGCTCAGTGCAGAATGCTGTCTCTCTTCTCATAGCACTGACAAAACTGTGTGTAAACCCAAACTGACCGCAGCACCTCTTCCTCAGCTAATACAACACGGATCATTTCACACCGCATGAACAAGGGCTCTTATAAATATACATGAAGCGTGCCTGAATGCCCGCTTGACACTTTCCCACCCTGCACATTTTGTAATGCAGTTGTTATGTTTGGTTCCGCGGGGCGAGGCATTCCCTTTAATCTGAGGAGGCTTTGGGTGGATCATGGATAATAAATCACCCCCGGCACCCTGGCATGGCAGCCCCAAGACGCCGCTGCATTAACGAGGTGCTGTGTCATCACCTGAAACCGAGGGGACCTTTGGCAGAGAAGACACAGAATCAGCTTTCCTCCACCGTTTCCCTCTGAACTTCCCACCTTCACAACACACACAACACACACACACTTCCTCCAGATTCCAGTATTAGACCTGTCCTGGAGCACCGCCATTTCCTGCCTATTAAAACCACATTTATGGTAAGCGGTGACGGAGCCTTGTAGGTCTCTGAAGGCCGGTGAGGTCTCGTCCTGAGTCAGCACAACACTGTGGTCAATTACAAGCAAGTCTCGGCACAAAGAGCCAAAGTTGGACAACCAGACAGCACCGAGCGGCGGATCATTCATGCATGGAATTAATGAATGTGTGGAATCAATCCCAAAATCAGCTCAGTAAATGAACATTTTTTAATACCCAAAAACATTTCAGCCCTGAGTATTGCCCTCAGGTACGCCTCTGTGGCTGCAGGAACGCCCAACAACCGTCACCAAACAAGCTAGAGCGGCCTGTACGTAGCCCGAGATGGCAAAGAAAACTTTCAAAGCACTTGCAGCCGTTCGTTAATGAACCGAGGCCGACTGTATCATCGTTTTTATGAACTCAAACCTTCTCTCATGTGGACTGTGAGAGAGAATCAAAGCTGAAAACACAAAAGTGACGGGGTCAACAATGATACACACATCCCTCCGCATGCCCGGTGGAAATTACATCCTTGATTGAATTTATTTTTTCATTACGGAGTTGCATTGAGGGACGCAAAAAGGTTGAGGGACTATTTACAATCATAATCTTGTATAAAAATATGCAAAGTACCCATACATCAGGAACACAACAGATTTCTGAGTAGAATACATCTGCAGGGTTCGTATCACTAACAATAATTGAGTCAGCAAGCGTTGGTGCATTAAAAATGCTAACACCCAGCTGCATGGCACATCATTGATGCAGACACCTGGATTCGAGCTCTGAGCATTACATTTGTTTTTGAGATTTCACTTCCGCTGTGTTTATCGGACCTGATTTTCTTATGCATCATTTTCAAGCCAAACTATCCATATCCATCTGTTAACATCTGATCTATTGTATTTACATTACCGTAAATCTTCACTATGTAAACTCACTCTGGTGTTGTCCACATATCATCTCTCTCTCTCTCTTTCTTTCTCTTTCTCTCTGGCAGGTATCCTCACCGCTCTCTCTCTCCAAAACAGATCATTAGGAGAGATATGTGGCCTGTGCCAAGTCGTCTCCTGAGCGTCTCCCACTGGTGGGTTGAGAGTTCCAAAGCGGCATGAAAGATTCATGCCAGGAAAGAGAGAATCGCCACAAGGAGCCTATTAAAGTGTCTGGACTCGGGGTCTTGAATTGTTGGGGAGGTAGACTCAGAGTAATAATGTGCCTAAATGGCCCCAGTAGAGCCAGCTGATGATAAGTAATGAACAGAAAGACAGATATGACAATAGAGATGTGAATAGACCCAACTATGGCTTATGACTGTATTTAAGGAAGTTAATATGAGAATCGCATTTTTGTCCACTGGCAAAGCCAATGAAGTTTCAAACATGGCGACCACATCCTTAAAAATGTTGGCAAGAGGAGAGACAGGCAGCATTTCTTTGTGTGTTCAGCTGCAAGAGGAAAGTCAGAAACAAAAATATTGAGCTGCAGAGAGCTGAAGGATGGAGACAATATGGCCAGTCTGTTCTGTGGTGTTCACTTCAAGTTCAGTTTTTGTATCACAGCTGTCTCAAGACAATTTAGCCTTTTGACAGCAGCCATGTGGGAAATCGAACCGCTGAACTGTTCAAGCTGGAAGTAAACCAAAATGTTTGACATGCCAGAAATGTCCTCTGCAAACAGACTGTTGATCATTCAGGCAATTAATCAGGCCTCATAAGAAATCCTTTGTTCAGGACCAAGGCCCCACCGTGACCCTGATGAGGAGAAGCGGTAACAGATAATGGATGCACGGATGTTTCTGCAGTGACGTTTTAAAGCTTGGTGTTTGGATCAACACCGTCATCGCTGTAGCAACTCAATTCAACACCGGGCTGCGAGCAAATGTGCTTCAAAAACAGATCTCACTGTAAAGAACTTGCTTCCTTTCAATCAAAAACTAGTTTGGAAAATGAGACATGAAATTAAGAGAGGCTCTAAATAGTCTAAGAGTTGGGAGGTCTCTGGAGCATCGCGGTCAAGTTCAAAAGGTTTTCAAAGCTAACTGCTACTAAAAGAACTTTCCACACCGATGTAAAGCTGCTCAAATCAATATTTTCTCCATTAACAATGGATGAACTTACGATATAGAATGTTAAAAATATAAACGCACAACTTCAAATGAATTTCAGTGCCGCTCTGTGGCTGCTGGACGCGTAGGCGAAATATGCAATCCTTTGCCAACTGAAGAACTTTATAAGGTGGCTGCATGTCAGTCTGTTTAATCACTGCATGATAAAGTGTAGTGTGGCGGCCCACTTGAACATACTGTTGGTGTAAGCACAAACCGAATTAGAAAGAACAATAGTTTCAAAAAGGTCCAACAAAATGTTGTCGGTATGTAAATGAAGATGAAGTTGCTGCCGAAACGCTGAGTACGCGGACAATTACCGAGTGACAGCTTGATTGAAACGCTGGATTAATGCTTGTTTTAGCGGAGCTGCCCTTTCTTTCAGTGCATTACATTTGAAAGCGCTGTTTGTCTGCACAGGAACTCTCCAAGGCCCCAAACAGCTTTCCATCCTTTCAGTTTCCGCGGATCACTGAGCGGGCCCAATCAATAGACCCTACCAGACAGGTTCAAGGAATCTGAAGGAGCACAGAGCCGGGAGGACTCTAAACTTGGAGGAGTAACAGGAACTTTGACGAGAAATAGCACACACCCAACTTTCTGCATCTCGTTCAACTTGTTGACAGCAGCTCTGTCCTCAAAGACAAGCTCGTAATGAAATTGCAGAGATGATGGCGGAAAATGAGGGGTTAGTGACAGTGAATACAAACCATTAGAGATATTTTACAGCATTATTAGAAAGAGTAAGGCAGAAGATAGACGAGCAGTGGAAGAGGGTAGCTAAAGAAGGACCGACCGAGGAGTGGGAAGTAATTTGTCTGCGAGAAATTGCCAATTTGAGTGGGCTGCCTGGGGATCGGGTTTCGCTCTGGGATGCTAACAGTGTCTTGTGATGATCATGATGCTGACTCCAGCATGCTTATTAGAAATGAATCTACAATGACCTTACCCTTTGTGGAAAATTACAAACAATGCCACGGGCCTCAGCACCCACCTGTAGGCGTGTTCAGTGAGTAGTACCCAGGGGACGAGTTTTACAAGGAGTTATTTCAAGAAGACATACAAGTAGATCAGGCCTAGCTCAAATGCACCAGGGAGGGAAAAAGGGAGCAGCATTAATAGATTTATCAAGGTAAGATGAGGAGAGCTGGATTCTTACAAAAGATAATTTCAGATGAAGTGAGACTGATGACCTGTTTTTTTTTTGTGTCACCTGCCTGGTGTCATTTTTTAGATTAATTTCACCTGGAACCAGCAGACACACGTCACAGTGTGCAAATGAACTGTGTTTTGTCACTTCACTCAACAGACTGTCAGAGCACATGCGGTGTGTTACATCCAGGTGAAATCTACTTCAGTGAGCAACCACCGACCAAAATCACACAGCCTCCAAATGACTGGTGCATTGGTGAAGAGTGTCAGGCATTACTGTTTGTCTTCCTGTGGTGAGCTGAGCATCCTCACTGCAGTCTGCAGCACTGGTACACGAGATCAGAAAACCTTTCAGACAGCTGAGCTGACTGGTTCACCCACTACTGCTGCTGAGATTGCATCATTCCCTGATCTTCTCAATGTTTTTGTTGTTTATATGCGAACAGGGGTCAACTAAGGAAGACTGTCAAGAGGACCACTAAAAATCATTAAAGAGAACCAAACGTCGATACTTTTATGGTAGCAAACAAAAGTTGGATACAGTTCCAAATTGTGATGCTCGGATAATGACAGAGAGCCAAGGCGAAGGGCGTTTCTGACAGAAAACATGGTGTTACTTACAGGCCGACAGAGAAATACACCTCAACTTGACACAGTTGATGGTTGACAGAAAGAAAAATGTAGTCTAGACCTGTCTATAGACTTTTGTTGCCACAACAAACAAAACCACACAACAAGCTTCCTCCTTTCATATTTGTAGTTGTACTGTAATGTGGCAGCAGGTTCAGCAGAGCCTTCCAGCCCTCTCCTCTTCCCCAGCAACGTTTTTTTTTTTTAGCTCCTCCTGGGGGGATCCTGAGGTGATCTCAGACCAGATGGGCTATATAATCCCCCACCAAAATTTTGAATTTTCTGGATCTCTCCCAAGAGATCTCTTGGACTTGCCCAGAAAACCTGCAAATTAAGGTGCCCAGAAGGCATCCGGACCAGATACCTAAACCTGGGCCTCCTATCTTTTTTGGCCTTTTTCAAGCTTTATTTGATAGAGACAGCTGAAGAGTGACAGGACTGTGGGGAGAGAGAGATGGGGAATGACATGCAGCAAAGGGCCGCAGGTCGGACTCGAACCCTGGGCCGCTGCTGATTGGTGGTTTGGTTTTAGACCAAACAAACTTGGCAGTTTCAAGGCATCACTTACCGTGCTGTTCATTTTTCACTACTTTTTGACATTTAATACAGTAAGTGAAGTGCAGCTCTAAATCCTTTCCATATGCAATAAACGGACTTACTTTAAAATGTTCCTGCAGAGCCTTGTACTTAATGTTATATTGGATTTTTATTTTATTCGTATTGTGACTGTATTGTATTGAGTTTTTATCTCAGACTTTACTGAGTTCTGTGTACAGTATTTAATGTCTTCTATTGTCTTATTGTTTCAAAGTAGCATCATTGTTCCCTCTGCTGAGCTCGAAACTGAACATCAGAATCATTTTTGCTGCTGACGATAAACAAACAGATTTTCTTTCTTATTGACACAGATCCAAAAAAAACCACAGACTCTTCTTCCAGACTTTCACAGTTAAGTTTGCTGCATTCATTATAGTTTTAACACACTGGCTGAGAGGAGTGGCACCGACGGGAAACAGAAGAGCATTTGTAATAAGTTAAGTGTAAAAACTTTGCGTCGCCTTGCTAACAAACTGAGAGAAATGCTCACGTAACACATTCTCTAATGGCTTATCACATTGGCAGAGCCTCACACCATGTTTCAATTTCTTCTGATCCCTTCCTATACAGGCTGGGAGCTTTGAAACACCTTTTTTCCCCCTTCATATGATTCTTCAAACACAGAAGCAAGCCTTTGAACTCAAAGATGATCAGCCCTGCCACTTCTTTCATCTTAAATTTGTGGCTTCTCTGGAGTGGAAAAAATAATTTGGATATCAAATGTTGTCAGTTGTGAATTGGTTGAGCAGGTTCCCCTCTTTAAAATGGCATTTGTGCAGAAAACGGCATTGAAACCAATTCATTTATTACAATTCTGTTGATACAACACAATTTGCATACCAAAACGTTTAAATTGATTAGTATGACGCAGGCCGGTATGATAAAATTAATGAGAAATGAGATCATTTATTGTTGCAATACATTATTTTCCAAATAAAAATGTCGGCTGCAGTTTTCTGAACAGAAACAACAAACCACCACCGATGCCTTACTGTCCTTACACAAACCATAAATCATGAAAGAAGCACTTAATGAAATGGATAAAACAGCGAGCGCTGCCTTCCATTAGCGAGCAAAGAAACCAACAGACCTCCTAAATTCTAATTTAATAACTGGGTCTGCAGACGCCACATGTACAGATAAGCAAAGTAACCTCTTGGAGGAACAATTTATTATCACCCTCAGACACCAGCAATTTAAAATGCAAGATGCATTTTTGCTGAGCTATGAATGCAGGTCGAGGAAAGTTATATATTCCTTTTCTTTGCCGATTGAGGCAGTGGGGAGACATCAGTCACCTTGCCAGAACTGTTTGACAGCCCCATTCTCTGACTTTAATGAAATCCCAACTCAGAAAAGAGCCAATTTCAATGCTTAGACAATAAACCCTCCACTTCCTTATCCTGTGCCCCCATTCACACACAGCAGAGCAGGCATCTGCCGCCCTGCCTGCACCCACATCCAGTAAATCCCCCAAATATCATCTTCAATTAAAAACAATGGGAGCCTAAGCTTTTGAGCGGATCACGACTAGATTAACACATTAACATTAACAATAGTTCTCGTGGGAATACACAGGATGCATACGTTTGGCCTGCTGACACACAACTTTAAAAAAAAACAGAAAATTGGGTGAATACGTTCTTTGAGATTAGAGAGGTCAAAGTCACAGCTACAGTACATCTGCAACTGGAGACGGACGGTGTTTCAATACAGCTGTCGACATACACAGACATATCTGCAGTCTAATGAAGAATGTTGTGATCTTATTTTATAGCCACTTAGCCACAACAATCAACAGTGGCAACAAAGATTGACCCACACCTGTGCCATGTTCAGGATGAGCACCAGCATGACTACCAAAACAAGGCACAATTTGTGCTTCCTGACAAGACCTGAGCCTGATATTGCTGACAACTGTCTAGCTACTGTTAGCTACCTGATAATTGTGAGGGACAAACCAAAAAAAGTCCTCTCCCACGGCTTCATCTCTCCAGATAATACACTGTCAAACATCAATGTCATTACAAGATCGCTAGGTAGCCACAACGGAGGAGTCACAACGACAGTCACAACGTGAAAGGTAATGCTTGTACAGAGAATAATCATCACATCTGAAGCCCCCCTCAGCTTTACAGCCAGTCTCGGCTCTCATACCATCATTTTCGGCCACAGCAGGCAGCTGGTTTCAGTACAAAAAAAAAAAGAAAAAAGAGCTGTGAAACCCAAGATAACACTACCTGCCCGGCACTAAACAGCAGACAGACACAGTAGGAGACTCGCTGGTGAACATAGTGGAGCATTTAGCATCTAAAGAGCCAGATGTTTGCTTCAGGAGGTGGTAGAGACCAAAAACAGAGCTAAAAGAGAGTCTGGTGACAGAAATGAGCAGGTTTATGATGCCATCATCATCATCATCACTGAAAACATCTCTCTAACGGACATTGTAATTATGAAACTTTGTTTTCATACGTCGCTTTTAAAATTGAATAGACGGAATCGCACTGTATTTCCACTGACAGCATCTAAACTGTCCGTGCCTGTTTTCGAACCAAAGCAGCACACATCAAACACAACAAATTGCATCATTGGTGTTATGTTAAAGCATTAAAGCCCTTTGTAAAGCCTACAGGGGGTTATTGATCTCTTTACGTATTGGTTTTTTTTTGTTTTGAAACACAAACCTGAAGGGGAAAGGAGATTTACCACATTAAACGTTACTGTATCTGAAAAATAATGTGATCCGCTCCACAGAAATGGCCAAAAGCTCACTCAGACATCCATCTGAGGCACTCCAAAGCTGCAAGCTAGAGGCCATGTTATCGGCGTGACAGAAACACTAATGTGCCAAGCTATCGATCCCCTCCAAATGGATTAGCGATCATATGTGGGCTCATGCTACACGGCGTCGTACTTAGACATCTCCAGGTGGGGACAGCTTGTAACCAGAGGCAAAACCACTGGAGAACAACTCAGTCTGGAAGTCTGGACTATAAACAGAGAACACAACAGCTAGAGGTGACCCTGTAGTCTGTCATAAACGCAGCTGTAGAACCCCAGGATTAGTTTGTCCTTCCTTATAGCGAGACTCGCACACTCAGGAACACCAATCGCGTCACCCCTTGGCCCAACAGATAACAGCTATTACACAGCCGAAGGAGAATCTGGGATGGTACTGAGAGATGGGGTGACAAAGGTTGCGGGGGAACACGCTTGTAATAAGTGCTGCCTGATTCACGAGTACAGCGGCGTGCTCTGGTCATCTCCTAATATCTGTTCGTTCATGGAAGGTGGGTAAACAGTTCACAGACTGCTTCATTGGGAAAGCCTCACACGTCACAGACGAAGAGGAGAGGACTAATAAAAATCTATAAAGACCAGTGTTGACATATCAGATCAGGGATTATTGCTGGTTTAAAAGCAGCACGCTGCCGTAGAGACGGAAAGAACTGACTCACAGCACAAGGCGTGTCAAAATTCATGAGAATAAGCATGTCAGGGTGGATCTCCGTTACCTAATGGTCTTACAACAATTCTGAAAACTTTAAAGTAGCCTCCCTTTCCAGTGAAGTGGGACTAAACCAGATCAGTCGGCCAGGAAAACAAGCATAACTATCAAAAACCATACCACACAAAGTTCAAGTAAATTCATACTGCCGGAACAATGTGGAGCCAGGTGAGGAGACGGCCAACAGAAGAGAAGAAAAGGTGAAGCCTCGCCTCGAGTCCAGATGATTAAAAAGCCTCAAAGAGAAAAGTTCAAATACAAACTTCACACCACTGCACCACAGGAAGAGAGAAAAGAAGCAATTCACTTATTATTTTTGTTTTCCTCTGACATAGCAAGCACTTTGCAATCATATGCAACTTCCCTTCATGGTGTTTCAACACTCGGTGCGGAAAGGGAGCAAATTCATAATAAGAGCAATAAAAAACAGAAGTCAGACACAAAGGGAGTTTAAATAATTCTCTCTTTAATTTAGAGATTTCAAACAAAACTATTTAGCATGCAGATTGAGCCTATGTTTTCTATAAGGGTTACCTAAAATGTCAAAAAATAGACTTTTAATCATCATGTTAAAAAACTGAATTTAAATTCAGTGAAAGGATTCCTTTAAATCAAAATACATACATTAAATATTCAAAAATGTGCTTAATCATAAGCTCGGGAACCTCCTGCTGTGTTACTTACACCTACTCCATCCCCGGAGGGCTGCAGTCATGGAGTTATCTCACTGTGACACCACTGTTGTTTACGTAGCTCAACCTCAAAGAAACAGTCAGCGGCTAATAAACAGAATCACTTGAACCGAACGCAGGTAAATAATTTATGGCGGCATAACGTGGCAGAAAAGGTGCATAAATATTGAATATGAAAAGTCTGTCTGTGTATAAAGTAGCTCAATTCCCGCTAAAGCAAGCCAGGCACAAAAATATATGCAGCCACGGCGGAGTAAGGACCTCAGATTAAAGCTTGTCGAACAAGAAGAATGTTGCTGCATAAAACCGGAGATGGCTCTGGAACACTTAATGTGATTTAAATTATTACACACACAGTATTTACATACAGGAATCTCAACTACGGCGAGCCTCGTCTTTCTGTGACGCTAATGCAGAGAGAGAGTTCCCGCTACGGTCCCGCGGTAGTGTCACAGGCCCGGGACATGGTATTAAAGCAGTTCTGTGCCTCAGAAAAGCTTTCTGCGCTCGAGTTTCGATCCATTTTACCCCCTAAAATGTGTCCAGGGAGCAGGAGAAAATGAGTTAGAGCCTGTGCAGTGCCTTGCTTTTCCGAGCGCCGCCATTATAAAAAGATCCGCAGAGACGGGGAGAGAAACTTAAACAAACCGAGGTGTCCGTCTTGGCCGTTTTGTGCAAGATTATTGTTTCGCCCCTTGATCCTTCCTATTTTTATTGCTTTGCCGTTCTTTTGCTTGTTTCCCCCCGTGCCATATTTTATTCTCCATGCCTATTTTTCCTTCTCCTCTCCCATTTTCTGCCACACTCCCTTATTCTCCCCCTCATCTCATCTCCACTCTCCAGCTTCTATTTTGGTTTATCTGATGAGTTACTGAAGTGGTACAGTGTACAGAAAATAGAAAATAAATTTTCATTTGGCAGGTAATATTTGTCTATATAAAAAGAGGCCTGCAACTTGCCATCTGCTGGCTGCATGAATGACTTAACACAGACGGGCAGCCGTTCTGACTTTGTGGACTACGTACGGCCATTCAGCGTTTTAAAGAGTACAGCAGGATCATTGACACACTTTTCAACTACAGCTAGCTTCTTTAGTCACCAGATACTGTTGATGCTGATATTTGCTTAAGTGCATGCAGCCCTATCCGTGTGCTGGGATTCGAATGCTTTTTTTTCCTCCTGTGTCTGTGTCTCTGCAAAATGCTGATAAGTCCCAGAAAGACTCATATTACACCCTTCTTTCTCGCTTTCTCCCCCTTTTGTGATCACACCCTGGGGCTTTTAGTCATTACTATAGTGTGTGTGTGTTTGTGTGAGAATGGCTGAGTGTGTCTGAAGAGAGGCAGAAAACAAAAAGTGCTAGTTTGATTGGAAATGTGAGAAAAAGCACTAAGGCGAATGGAAGAGAGGAGCAGGGAGCGCTTGTTATTAATGTGCTCGGCGGTGGTTCGAGGCAGGCGTCTACGTCTCCGCTCGCATTATTTACTCGGCGAGCTGAGTGAGGCGGCGAAACCTGCAGGTAGCCGACACTGAGGCAACACAGTGTATCAGAGACTGTAAATATGAGCCTGATATATATGCACTCCGTCCCTTGTGTCACGTATGTGACGGATATGATAAACTGCAATCTGCATTAGCCGCAATGGGGGGAAATATGAACAATCATAAACATCTGGATGCTGGGTGGGTTTAAAACTGATGATGGTGCAAGCATATACGTAGACGAACACACACACAACATCACACACACACACATTCAATTTCATTTCTCAGCTGAATTCACACACATTCCTCCCTGGTGACTTAACTTCCTGCAGCAATTCCTGCCCCGGCGCTGATCAATGGCCATCAGGGCCAAATCCAAACCGAGCAAACACACTGTTCCAGATAGATGGTTTTCACTGACCAGACATTGATTAGAGATGAAAATCCAGGCCTGATCCAGACCTGGTCAATATGCGGGTTTAGCCTGAAGGCCACCACAGCACAGTGTTCTTTTCAATATAACATTTAACCCATCTTATCCCCTTCTTTGTAGCTGCGCATAACAATCGCACCTTCTTCTCACCTGCCCGGTCACTTCACCTCCTCACTTCTTGATTTTAATAAAAAAAAAATTTCTCTTGCTTCTATGTCAGCATCGCCTGTATCAAACCAGAAAGGCCAGATTAACCCACTGCAGCACCCCAAGGGGGAAAAAATGAGCAGTGGGTTCTCAGTTCATTACGTTTATACAATGCTATCTTCAAGTTCCCAGTGCACACAGACTAGAGGTGGTGGTTTCATTACATTTCTGCCTCAGAAACCACGCAGCATATATGCTGAGCCGAAGCCCAAGGTTTGCATGCGTTAGGTTGTAATTTCTTTAAAACACGTTTTGGGAATATACACAATGTTGAGAGACATTTGGAGAAGATTAATACCGCTCTCACATCTGTTTATTCTGTAAGAAAGTAGATGTGTACAAAAGACAATTTGCTGTTTTACTGAAGGTTATGTATAGAACTATTTTCTTGGCCGGTAGAGCTTTCTCCTTCCAGCCAAGAAATATTCTGGCGCACAAAGCGGTGGATTTAACCCATGGATAGCAACATTGTGTTACATGTAATCAGCTCTATTAATTAAATTCCTTCCACTGAATGTTATTTTAGTCACTTTGTTTTGTGGGACATCGCACATGAGCTGTGGATGCGTGCCTGCGCTTCAGAGCTGCACAAAGCAGGACTTTAAATCTCCTTTATCAGCCGGCTGTAGAGTCCGTACGGGTTAAACGTCTAAGAGTACCTTTGCCTTTGTAACTGAGAAGAGGGGAGGCAGTGTTTGTTAAGGGATGCATACTGGCAGTGTCCAAAGCCTATTTTAACTTCTGACGGCTGCTGCTTCTTTCCTCCTCCCGTCCCTTCGCTCAAGTGGGAGCCACAAGATTCCCATCAGGCCTTCTTTGGAAGAGGAGGCAGATGGAGTTAGCATTGATCCGATCCTGTGAAAAACACACTGACAAAAGGCCTGAGACGAGTTCATCCTGGGCCCCTTGTCCTGATACAAAGTCATTCCTTGCCCGTTTTTTTTGTCCACGAGGAGGAAAACCGAGCAGCGCAGTTATTCAAGTTACTAATCTTAGGTTGTTTTTTTTTTTTCCATAAGCAAAGGGATCAACTCCACTCTGCAACAAAAGACGGGGAAAGAAAGAAGATGGAGAGAATGCAGAGAAGAGGCAGAGCAGGGATGAACTCAAAAGGAGGCATGGATATCAAGGGAAACTGGAGGAGAGGGCACAGGATAGAGGAATAGAAAGAGGACAAAAGAGGAAATAAGAGAGGAAGGAGAGGGAGAGAAACAGAAAACCTCTTGGGGTCTCAGCTGCTTTGAATGCGATGGTGTGTTTATCCCGGCTAGCTTTTAGCATTTAGACCTAAGAACGCTCTGAAAGAGGATGCTATAGGGAAGATCGTCTCTGCTTTCCTTTGTCGTTTTTGTTTCCTTTGAGTGCTTCTTTGAGCTTAAACTTCATTATAGTTATATTCTCGTGAGTATATAGGCAGAGAGAGGAGAGACAAGACTGCAAAGGCAACAAGGTGATATTTTGGAAACTTGCACAAATGCTACAAGAAGTTTTTTAAAAAAAAATCATCATCCATGTTGAAAATCATTAAATTCATAATGAACGACCGAGAGACCAAATCATTTGCGCTGTCATTGTTTTAACTGATGTTGAATTCATGGCTTATAAGTGCTACATGTTGTAATATTGTCTGTGTATCTGTTCTAATGTGACTTGTTCTTTAGTTTGTGCTGCTGCCTGTCGGCCAGAACTCAGTGGAAAAAGAGGTTTTTAATGTCAATGGGACCCTTAATAAATAAAGGTTAAATGAAGGTTAAAACAATGTTTATTACATTTTTAAAAAAAATCATCAACAGCTTTTTAAACATCTTTGAAAATTGAGCATCAGGAAAGTCTTAAAATAAAAGTGGGTAAAAACAGAAAAGCACTGGAGCTGGTGTGTTGATAGAAAAGTGGCACTAGCGTGTGAAGTAGCGGTTAAAAACAGGCCGTGCAACCATCGAGAGAGCTACAAATAGCTGACTATTAAGGAAAAACACTAGGCAATAGAAGCAGAGGAGAGGGAAAAAAAAGGTTATAGAAATGTGTGATGGAGGTGATGAAGGATGGAAATGTGCAGAAGAGGAAAAAAAAGGATGCTGAGGAAACACATTTGTTTCAAGCCAAATCTTTTTAGCTCAATTAGCATGCTGTAAGGCTCCGTTATAGAGCCACTCGCACATAATATAGAGTATGCACGCACGTATAAACTCATCCTAGATCACACTATCACATGAGTGCCCAATTTCATTTTATGACTACAGCGCTAATTTCCCTAATGCGCGAGCAAGCGCTTGAGTAAGCCGGCGGGAATCAAATCCAATCGTATTACAAACACCTGGATGGAGAGAGACGTTGAAAATGTTTGTTTTTAATAAAAATTAAAAAAAACTTCTAATGTGGCCTCGCTGGTGGAGCTGCCCTGTAAACGGTGCCAGGTGCAATATCAATAAAGCACATATAAAAACAAACCGCTTGAACAGACGGATAAAATCAGAGCGATAAATTCTCGGGAAAATAAAAAGATGGCCCTTTAAGACGCCGGCGTTTGATTTAGCAGCTAGTTAGCGGGACAAGAGAAAGAAACTGGAAAGAGTTATACGGCCAAACGGTGTGTGGTGGGAGGGGGAGACGCGCACACACGCCCTCCACGCGGCAGCAGGGAGGGCGTCTCACCTGTCTGCTTTCCTGGGCACCCTGGGTAATTTAAGGGGAAGGATAAGCAAAAATTGTGGGGGAGGCAAAATTAAATTGCGCCATGGGGACCTCAGTCTGTTAAAAGAGGAGAGAAAGTCAGTGAAAGGCATATTTAATAGACTAAAGGCATCTTTAATAGGCTGTGGCGTACAGACACAGAGCTGGCACTGCGAGGAAAACATTGTGCAAAGCGACAAACCGGCCATGGACTATTTTTGTTTCAAGAAATAGAACAGAAATTAGGAAAAGAAATGGTGGTGTGGATGTAATTTTGCATATTCAATATATTCACTGTGCATTCGGTAGTTTAGGTATCAGTATTTGAACACACCTGCATGATGAGGCAGACTATAGGCTAAATGGAGGCTACTCGTTCTGGGACTTTGGGGGTGTGTGTGTGTGTGTGTTTGTATAGCCAATGTAAGAGCATTTTCAAGACCCATAAATACACATACACACACATATAGCTCCACTTCCATCCCAAGGCTGATAAACAAACACCCCAGGCAGAGACAGCAGTCTCTTCAGCCCCATAAAAGCAGCAGAATAAATACCTGCATCCACAGCACAATTCATCTTTACTGCTTAAGGTGGTCACAGCTCTGGCCTCCTGCACTCGTCCACCCAATCCCGGCCTCTCCGCCGTGACTTACAGCCCCGTGACTGATGAGTGTGTAAGTGCACACGTGTGTATATTTGAGTGTGTGTGTGCTCTTTATGGCTGGTAGGAGACCACAGGCAGAAGGTTTCTTGAGGCATAAAAAGACCTCTATCACAGTGGGGTCACCTAAGCCACTTTACATGGCCTGGAGGGGCAACATAAACTGACAAGCACTAGAAATGCCAGAGTGGCTTTACTGGTTGTAAAATCAAGCATGAAGGGCAAAAGTTAAAAACCAAGGACAAAAATCTAAACGGGCAGACGCCTACACCACATACACAGAAGAACATCACTTGTTGTTGTTTTTCCTTTCAAATGGAAATGGGAATTTTAACCAAATAGTGAGTAAATTTGTAAAAGAAAATGTAAATGAATGCTTGTCTACATCTACATCCGTGACGGGTGCAACAAGATGCCATTATTAAAAGAGCGTCGGTCAAACTTAAATCAGATCTGTTTGAAGCGATCGTGTATTTATTATAGAGCCATGTGAAAACAGCTGATCAGTCATGTGAGGTAAACATTCCGGTGAAGAGCATTTTTGAAAACAGCAAGTGAGCATAAAACTTTTTTGCAAACTTTACTGCCGATTAAATTGGACATGCTAATGTTATTGACTTATTAAACACAATTTTCAGGGTTGCTACAGTATTAATTCAGACTGCATGCAGGCACGGGTGATCAGCAGAATATCTTTTAGGCTTATAGGAGGATAACTGACATTTAAACAAATATTTTTTAGCCGAACTAGCCTGAAGCACACTAACGAGTGAGAGAATGAAACTGTACCGTTTCTATGTGGTTATGTACTGAAGCAAAACAAGACCAAACTAAAGCCTGTCTGATGTTTGTCTGCATGTCTCCTTCCCAGAATCCGTTCCAACACAGTTCGGCGTCAGTAAATTTACAAAGAAGTACCACGATAAATCTGACGTCTCAAACAAATATGTTGAAATTTGGACAGTTCTGTCAAAAAGACTCACACCCCTGGGTTTTTCTCTTTTTTTTTTAATCCTCATGAATTTAATAGCCGTGTTTTTCCCCCATTCCCTGGAAACATGGCTCTATGTTCTCATTCCAGCCCCACCCTGGTGAAGTCAATGGAGGGAACATCAGAGAACATCATGCCTATCTGAGCAATAAGCCCACACATGCCTGCTGCTACCCATTACTCATTCCGCAGGACACAGAGGCAATGACTGACATGGATGATCCTTGTCAAATATGATCGTCAGCGTAACATACGCTCATTGAATGTCAAAGCGCGACAATATCCGTCATCAAGGGCAAAGAGAAAGCGATGTTTCTACCCCGCCGCTGCCGACTTTGATCTCTTTGCTAATGCTCTAGATTTTGCATTCAGCTACTTTCGCTGCACAAAGTGAAAGGCCTGCAGATCCTATTGATTCGGCTCCTCCATCCATCTCTTAAGTAAAATGCATTAGCTCCATCTGTCATTCCACTCAGGCACCATCGTGACAGTGCTCTATGAATAAATATGCAGTAATGTAATGTAAATGTAAATGTGATGGCCGCAGTTTCAGTATCGGCATCGCAACACAATCAGATTGTCCTCTGATTATCAGAGTGACTCCGACCTAATTCAAAGTCAAGAGGAACAAGAGGGTCTCACTCTCCTGACAAGGAGTGGCCGTCTTAACGGAAATCAAGGGACTCATCATCGAGCGAGGACGAGGTGAGAGAGGTTAAATGTGTGTCACTTACACTAACTTAAAAAGGCAAATCATCCGTGCTCCGAGAGTGACATTTCAGTCTGGACGGGACTAGATTCGAATGGTTTAATACCGAAATGAGATGCTGCGCTGTGTACACAACATTCAAGGCACAGATTTTAATTAATCTACTCGTGATTTGATCCGTCTTGTTTTTGCTCTTGGTGAGTCTAGGAGAGGGAAAACGAGTGCATATCCATAAAAAAACATCTTTAAACTTTTGTGGTTCGTCTCCTTGGTTGTTTTTTTCCCCCCTTTTGTTCTTAAAACGTTTTGTGAATTCCTTTTCAGACAAAGTTTGCTTCTTGTTGAAGGTCATTACTGAACAGCGCGCCGTAACTTTTTTCAAAGTCACTCATTTTGAAGCGACTCCACCTTTTAACGCCCGTTTCTAAAAATACAGTATAATCATTATTATTGAATAATGGTACTCAAGAACGTTACCCAAAGATGGGTTGTTTTTCTCCAGCTGAACTATTCATTTTATTTCTTGTAGAAAATAAAGATATCTGCAGGCTCTGCTGCACGTCGTCCAGTGCAATATATTTATCATGGATGGATAATTACCATAAAGTCTATAAAATATGAATATAGTCTCCATGATGGAGCTGAGGCAGGCTGAATGAAGCCTGGCTGCTGAAACCAGCCACCTAGCCAACCAGCACCTAGCTGTCACTCAAAGCTGGCATGTCTCTAATTATGCAGAATTTTAAGCCTTCTTATAATTTTAATAGGTGAGTTATATAAAAATGAATCACTGTACGGTCATCATGAAGTGGGAAATTAGCTATAGAGATCTTAACTGTTTTTGTACCAGGCTGTAAACATGTTTATTTCTGCTGTGAAGTTGGTCATTTTAACATGGGGACTTATGGAGACTGACTCGCTCTCGCAGCCAGCCTCAAGTGGCCGTTCGTGGAACTGTAATCTTTGTCCCTCTGCGTTGGCTTCATTTATCAGCCATGGTGGTTTGCCGCTCACACACTGCACACACTCCCTACAGCAAGGCCAGATGAAGTTATTAAAATCATACAAACAAACAAATCCATTCAAATAGAGATGCCATCAAATATTTATCATGTGGTACTTCGGCTATGACAGATATTTGTCATCTGCCAGTGTGTTGAATCTATGGAAAACAAGCCAGGAAGCAGAAGCGGCGGTATGGTAATGCTTAAACATACATGCACAACACAGAGTCTGGCGTGTAGAAGTGGTGCAAGTACATGCAAAGGTCTCACGCACACACACATTTATATGTAAATTTCGTATATAGGAAGGTTTTGACAATGTCAAAGTGTCAACACACGGGATGTTTTCGTCAGGGGAAATGAGCCACTCATGTTGGCTCTTTAACCACGCTGAGCTCTGAGGCAACCCGGGATGCTTTGTCCCGCAACTGCTGCATATTGATCATACACGAGACAGAGAGAGAGAGCTGTATATACTGTATGTAGAATAAGGAGAGTAAGCGAGCGGATAGAGCATGCAGGCAGCGGATGCACACTCATTTCAATGCACCACAGAGCGAATATTAAACAAACAGTGAGGGCAGGAACCGGCAGGGACCTTCTGACACAATACTGCCGATTGAAGAAAGAGAGAATACTGTATGTTGACTGTAAGAAAACCCACCTCCAACATCAAAGTGTTGTGAAAGAGTTATTGAATTAAATGTAAATACAATTTTTTCCTGCGTTAGCGACTTCGCCGCACACTCACGGTTGTGCGGATCCTGCTATAGTTCTTTATGTATGAGAGCATAAGGTACAGTATCTCCTTCATTCAGGGCTCCGAATGTGTAACTCCGCTAGCACAGCGTTCCTTCTGCATATTGTAAAAGGCCAAGTGTAGAGAGCCTCGTGTAGAGGTGCCCCCTAATGATTTAGGATATAGTAAGAAAGAAAAGTCACCTGTCACCACAAAGTTCACTGCACTGGAACAGCCGTGCAAACTTTAACAGTCACAACAAGGGAAGCAAACACAGAGTTAACCCCTTCCTTACTTAGCTGTGGATTCGACGGAGTAAACGCAACTCTATGAATGTGAATTTCCTTTTAATTCAAGTCTGTTTTATGCTTAATAGCTTAAATAATTATCTGTGATTTGCTGCAGGAACATGTATTTTTTATTTCATGGGGATCTTTCATGCAGCACAGGGCCGTGAGTTGGGACTGAACCAAGCGGCAGCCTCCGTGTGAAGCGAAGCCAAGTGCCAAAAACTGCAGTTCCTCAAACGTCCACTTGAGGCCGGCTACAGAACATGCCAATCTGCGGAAGAGGCAGCCCAACATGGCGGCCATTACGTGAAGGACGCCCTTGACGCATGGTACACAGTCTACTATGTGACATTTGATTTCTCTGACATCTATTTGCACCGGCACTCTATATACAATATATGATAATATGGATTATATATAATCACAAACCAATCTTTCAAACACCTTACCCAGCATTAAGCCGGGAACTGAGCATCAATATGTGAATTCATACGAGGTAAGAGCAGAGTGTATCAAATGATATAAAATTCATTATATTCAGTATCGTATGCATTTAGCTGACTTAACCATTTCATCCAGGACGGCTTACAGCTGATGCACAAGGAGTGATGACATGCACAGGTCACAGTGACTGAGGACGCAGCAAGTGCCCGAGTGCATTAATGGTATTGAATGATAAAGCCACCCTCAATAACTGGCCGTATTTATTTAATCAAACAAACATGAGACTTGGACATAAGCATGAAACAGATCAAGACATTATATAAATTAGAAACTGGGTCTGAACTGCAGCTGCACCGCAGCAGGCATGCTCTACTGGTTTTGGTCACCATCGCTGTCGCTGGGGATTGGGATTGGGATTTATGACCCATAGAAACACGGGCTATTCCACCTCAGTAATTACACCTTAGGAGGGGCGGGCAGAGATGACAGTCAGTCAGTCAATCACGGCATCGATTCTTCCACAGCAACCCTCAGTGTGCACGTCACCGCCTTCCCCGCCATCATCTTTCATGATGACACACACACACACACGCATCAGCACCGCATCAGTCTGTTTTTTTTCAATCACCTTTTGTGACATTTGTGACACGCCGTATACGCGCAGGTACACACACACGCAGCCCACCCACAGGGCCAATCCCATTACCGACGAGAGCTCATTGGTTCTTAACCCCTGCAACCCCGACGCCGACTTCACTCTGCAGCATCATTTCCTGCTCCATCACTCAACACGGGCGACACGGCAGCAGGACCACAGACCAAGGACGACAACGGCGGCAAGTCTTGCTCTCCATTACAGAAACATTAAAACACCTCTCTGCTCTTTTTCACTGCTCACAGAGCACGACAACACGGCCAAGCCTTACTGCTGTATGGAAAAGGCTTTTAGGTTTCGTGTTATTATTCCTGTAGATGCTGGACAGGAAAGATTTCGTACATCCAATGACATAATGTAAATTCATTTGTCTAATCTTTAAATTACACACTCAATTCATATCCTGGGCTGGACTGACTGAACTCAATCATGGAATTGTGGACATGAAACACATCTAACTACGTGCGGCATGTTCGTATTGACAAATGTTTGAACGTTATTTTAGTATGCGTGATCAAAGCAGCTTGTAACAAGTGAAAGTGGTCAACCAGGTGAGCTTTAGGAGGATTTTTACATCCAAAGAACTTCTATAAAAAGAGAAAAAGACCTGGAATCTCAAAACTCAGCCACAGCCGGCAAGTAAAACAGACTGGGCACGGCTTTTGGTTGAAGTTTTACAATCATTTTTTGCCAAAAAAACACACATGGATGCACGGCTACAAACGGAGTTCCATCTGTCTTGGCGCGATCACTGCAAATAAATATGTTGGGTTACGATGACAACGGCTCCTTTCAACATTTTCTGTGTCAACATGCGTGTCAGTAATCAGTGGTCACATGTCAGTGGGTTCAATGTCTTGTGGTTAAATGTACAAATGACAAAAAAAGGACAAATGGAAAACGCTCAACATGCTCAAAAAGTCCATTAATCAATTAGCTGACTGACACAACATTAAATCTGCAGCTATTTTCGCAGCTGATTAATTGTTCTCGAGTCATTTTTCAAGCAATAACACCAGCAACACTTCTCTAGCTCCAGCTTCTTAAATGTGAAAATTGGCTGCTGTTCAGCCTTAAATCATTGTAAATTGAATATCTTTGGCTTTTGGACTGTTGGTCAGACAAATCAAGTCACTTTAAAAAGGTGTCACCTTGGATTCAGGGAAACCGTGACGGACGTTTCCAACATTTTATAGACTTAACGGTGAATCAAGAGAAGAACTGACAGATTAACAACAATCAAAACAGGAAAACATGAATTAATTCTGCTCAGGTACGGTTGAGTAAAGCAATTGGGACGTGTTATTCTTTCACCTCTGCTGAGCCAGCAAAGAAACGCTCCACAGGGGATTCCACCCACATCTCCCTGATAACACACACTCACACTCAGATAACACTTCATTAGATGTGACACACAATCTCCCTCGTCCTAATCATCCACAGTAGAGGACAGCCATACTGTACAAAGCCCCTCCACCCCTCCTCCTCCTCCTCCTCCTCCTCCTCCTCCTACAGGTACAAATTCCCAGAAGATTTTTTGAAGAAGGGATCTGAGGCAAAAGAGGAGAGCTGTGAAGTGAAGGGCTGCACTGTTCTTTGAGAGAGGGCAACTGCCGAGATAAGGCCGCTATCAGATTGAGGAGGGAGATGAGGAGGCAGGGCGAAGGCGGACAGATATGATCCCCTAAATGCCTCCATTGTTGCGTCCGACAATGTTGGGCCTCATTAAGTAAGCAGAGTTCTTTGAAAGTCCTCGCATCGGAGGAAAGATACATAATGTAATTAAAACGGAGGAACCTTTTGAACGGATTAGCCGAGAACTCGTTCACATGTTTTGTCTGGAAAAGAGTGTTTGGAGAATCGCTGCTAATATAACTGAAACGGGAGTTAACAAGATACTTGACTCTTTGCTCAGCTGTGCCGCGATAAATCACAGAAACAAAGCCACGAGACCGCCAAATAATATGAACTTATTTCAAACTATTTGCGCAGATAAGGTCAGGGATATAAAACGCGAGAGGCTCCCTAGAAAAAGGACCAACAGAAAATGAAACAAAGAAAATAATTGCAGGTGGGCAGAGATAGAGGGAGGTGACGTTCCTCCTTGCTGACAGAACAGGTCGCTCGGTTTGGAAAGAGAGAGAGAGAGACACCTGGGAAATTTAGTCTGCACCTCCCTCCCCAACCAGCTGTTAGGTGTCCACAGCTCCCCGTAGAAAAATGCTGAGCTCGGTGACTGCGTGCCACCACTACGTCTCGACTCTAACACACACACACACACCACGCATGCACACTCCTATATCATGCATGCTGGGACCACCGTATAAGTGACAAAATGGTGTGACGTGTTGAGGATATGCAGTAATTGGGTGATACAGCTGGACGGCTCCTCGTCCGAGACGCCCAAGGTGGCATGAGGAGGGTTTGTCGCTTTATCAAGCATGCATGTGAACAGACACATGTCTCATTGTGCCTCAGGGGTATCCATCACCATCTACAGGAGGGGGTGTGTATAGTAAATACAATAAATCTTTCAATAGTGGTTCCCACAGAGGCTTTACACTGTAGATTCCAAGGACTCCTGCCTTAAAGCGACGGATTGCTTTGAATTCTTTGGCCCAAGCGTGTACTCGCATGGGACAGCTGCATGGAGAGTTGTGCATCATGTGACACACACTTGAGCTACACACTGCTGTATGAACATAAATAAAAGAAAACACACACCCACACGCACAGACATGCACAGACACAAATTAAACCACCCATGGGCATCTAAAAAACACATGCAGGCATTTTAACACAAACCTCCCACCCACTGTACATATCTGCTAATCCCATCACACACACACACACACACACACACACACACACACACCAGCCTGGCCCAGCAGGCAGCAGTGTGAGGAAACCTTCTGAACCACCAGACATCATTTAGTTAAGAAGAAGTTTAAGAAGCATCAGGTCAGCAGTCTGCTTCTGCTTATTAACACCGGACAATCTAGACGGAGAGTTCATTCATCACGGTGCCTCCCTGATGTATAATCAACCTTTCAAGCCTGCAGCTCAAAGTCAAGACAACACACAGGACAACCTGTCTTCTAAGATTGATGACAGCGAGTGATTTATGACCCTGGCATGAGACATGAGTTCTCCAAAAACAGCCGCAAATATCAAAGTTAGCAACTTTAAAATAGCTATGAGACACTGAAACTCGGCTTTTTCATCATGGTGCTTAAAAGTTCTAAATAATAAATAAATAGGCAGCCAAATTAAATAGCTAATAAAATAAATCAGGGTAGAAAACAGAGTCAACAGTCTAAATCAAATCTGGAGTCCAGTCTGCTGAAGTCTCATAAAATAAAAAATGCAAGTCTCTCAAAAAAAAAAGTTAATTCACTTTATGCTGCGAATACAACCTGTAAAACAAAAGGTGGCTTAACACTGGACCTGAAGTGCAGCCACTCTGGCACCGTCGCTTCTCTTTTGGCAAAACATCTCCTGCTTCCCACACGTCTAATGTGATCCTTCCCTCTCAGAGTCCAGCTTTATTTTTCTGGATCTCCAATGTATCATTAATCACAAATGGTTTTGTGTGGTGATGAAACGATTACGCACCGATCAGCCATAAAGTTATGACAACCTTCCTAATATTGAGCAGGTCCCTGAGCCATCGAGACATGGACTGCACAAACCTTTCTATCAGAACCAGCATTAACTTTGTCAGAAGTCTGAGGCTTCTGAGCCTCGGTCACCCATGACTTTGTCACTTTTGTTACTGACCACCGCAGACTGGAAAACACCCCACAGGAACTGCAGCCATTTTTCTATTATAAATTGGTCAAAGCTGCTCAGATCTTTACACTTGCGTCAACTTTGAGGACAAAATGTTCACTCGCCACATAATCTATCCCACCCACTGACAGGTGCCATTGTAATGAAATAGGCAGCGTTCACCTGTCAGTGGTCATAATGTTCAGGCTGATCGCTGCAGGAAAAATCCCTGTTAGCTACAAAACCATGTTCTAAACCAGAAAGTGGCGAGGCTTTCTGTATGCAGAGCTAAATTATGGTATAGATAATGTTTACCTCCGGCCTCCAGAGAGAAATCTTTGTCTGATATAAAGTCAACTACATGTTGAAACGTTTACCTCTGACAAGAATTGCTCTAACATCCAAATGCAGCCCTGGCAACTACATGACTTCTTTAATCAGTTACCTAATAATAAAACATTATTATTGCCTTAGAAAACAGTCCAGCCCATAAATGTTGGACTGTGCTGCTTGTAAACCTTTCAGCACCGGTTATATCTGATGTTTTTTTGTCCTCGTCATGTCTCCAACAACTAAGGCAACTAAGGACGCTGCCATCTAGTGGTCTTGTGTCCCGGGCCCCCCCCCCGCCTGCCCCGCTGCAGGGTTCCTCTGGCGTGACATCACGCATCGATGTGACGGAAATCTGCGCGGATGGAAAGCGGATTGCCACCCATAGGCGGCTTTATTCCCTCCATTAAGTCTGGATAATCCCAGATGCTTAGCTCACTGCCACCGCCTCTCCTTTGGCCCCCGAAATCTTCCCCTGCAAATTAATCAGTTCATAATCTCCGCCCTCCAATCTCTAAACGCTCGATCGCTCGAGCTCCGCCGACGTCACATGTGGCGCGAGGACAGAACCCTGATTCCAGATGATGTTTGTTTGCTCAGACACACACACACAAACATGAGCGCAACATCCCAAAGCGAATATATACTGGATAACGTATTAGACACTGGCACTAGACAGTCATTTTGGGTAACAGGATCTGTCACATTATGACATTTGAAGTGCATTAACAGACTCCTGAGGGCATTTGTGATGCAATAACGACAAAAATATGAGCGGAGGACACAAAAAAAATGGGACTGAGAGCAGACCCGGGGGAGACATGATACATGCAGAGAGACTGAAACATAAATACTCTGCAGACAAAAAAATGCAAATCAGCTGTAACCTCTGAATAACCTGTTAACAGCGGGGAAAGTCACTGTCAGTCAAGACTCACATACAAACCACCAGACAGGCAGAAGTATGAAAGGCGGAGGCGTATCATCTGCCACCACACTCTTGATGCTATGTGCCATCGTGTCACGCCCCTTTCACACAGCCAGATCCCACGTCCTTCAAACATCAGACGGACAGATCGGAAAAATCTGAACAGCCTTTCTATTATTTATGGTGCTGTGATGGGGGCTCGTGTGAGGAGCACAGCAGCAGTGAGAGAGGGTGGGGGAAAAAAAGGAGGAGAAGGTGGAAAAAGATGGTGAAGAGGGTCAAGAGGCACAAGTGTAAAAGCAGGCGGGCGGTTTACAATCGTGCCGGCTTAAAACAATAAAAAAAAGGGTGGATTATAAAATGTCAAAGGAGGAGGAGAGAGGCCGAGAGGAGGGAGGGAAAACATCAAACAACAACACTGGGGCTGGGCAGCGGGGGCAAGCTGGCGCAAAGAGCCGCCAGAGGATTTGAAATATGGACATTCGTGAATGAGGGCAGTGTGGCACCCTCGTATAAACACAAACACACACACACACACGCGTGCGCAGATACACATACACCAGATGGGACTCCAGGGATTAAAGCAAGGTTATTCGTCCTCTCTGAGCCCCGCACAGATCAGGCAGATCCAACCCGAGAGCTCCTCCAGCAACTCAAAGCAACCTGCGTCCTGCTGGAGTCAGATTTCCTGGCCTTTTTTTGCAGTCAACAGACGGGCACCTCCAAAAATATAATGCTTCAATAATACAGCATTACAATTACAGCAGCGAGGCTTCCATCACTCGAGTGTCACCGGGTCATATTTCTGTTTGTTTCTGCCCCACCCTGGCCCAGAGACACACACAGCAAATATGAAACATGCATCCGATTGCACCTTGAATGCAGGACGCTCTCCAAGCAGGAGATTATCTGGAATAATATATTCATTTTTCAAGGCCCGGCGAGGTCATATCTATTAAATAACTGCTATTACGGATGTGTATGACACTGTTATTTACGGGCCAGAACCTTTTAGAATAACACAGATAAGGCTGATAAAAAGAAAAAAAAAATCACATTACCTGTTGGAAAGGCACGGCAGAGGCAGCAATCACCGCAGCGGCAAATGGGGAAAAACAGATAAAAAAAGCACAGGTTAGCATTTTTATTCACACTCAAAAGCAAGTGGCACTTGAATCTGAAATTGCACATTTCCATTTCTGCAGAGATGCGTCGCCGTGCTACTGAATGGCACAACACGCCATTCTTCTGTAACCACGACATATATCATTTCATTTATACAGCGACATACATTCAAAAACATCACAGGGCCACGGCTGATTTGTTGATATAGCATTAATTAGCACGTCATTGATTTTTCAGCCCGAGGGTCTTCTGTTTTTTTTATTCATCGGCTGCCGTGAGAGTTATGGCGGTGTGAAATCATATTGACATGGATTAATATGGAAGCGCTATCTTGATTAAGCCAGTCAATGAGATATAAATCAAACGCTTCCTTTCGTGTTCTCTGCTCATCTTTATTCCTTTGTGGGGATTTTGTGTCCAGGTTTTGCGCTTTTATTTTGAAAACGTGATTTATTAGTCATTTTCTCGCAAGGTCAAGTTGAATTAATTAGCTGTAGCTGCACACACTCATTTTCTCTCTGCCATAAAATGGATGTTAACACAATCAGAAAACATATCTACGATGCTGATTCACCGTGGTTTCATATCCTTATGCCTGTTTTTGGCTTTCCATCTCTATCAAACACACACACACACACACACACACACACTCTCCTTTGCTTTTGGCACCATCTTTATTTTGACCCATATTAGAGCTGTTTGTGTTTATGGAATAAGCAGTCCAGAAGGGGAGTCAAGTAAATACGTGGGGCGACCAGGGCTGTTTGCAGAGTTAACACAGGCCTGCATCACGAGTTAATAACCAGAGGGCCACGGCAGGATGTGTTTCAATGCATTCCTCTGTTCCTCTGCTCGGAAAGCCTGTACATGAACGTGTCGCGTCCTTAAAGAAAGGCAAGTGGGCATAATTGGACGCGAGCAGCACATTAACACGGGATCTATCAAAGGCATATGATTGCACACACAGACACCAAACAAAAAAAACAGTCACAGCATGCATGTGCAGAAATTAATACACAAACGCGGGAAACTAAAATTGAGCTTGGCTGCCGCTCGGCGACCCGTCCTCGGCTCTCTGTGGATGTTTGTTTGTGCTGGATCTCAGGTCTTGAAGACGGGCCTGATGAGGGATGGGCATGCATGAGCGCCCTCATCCCTTCTACTCCGCTGATCTCCCCTTGTTAGTCTAAAATGTCAGCGCGCTGGTGCCTTCGCGGAGGGGCTGGACTTGCACTCCCGCATCACAAATCTCCTGCCTGAGTCACGAGAGCTCCCTCAAACTAACAAACAATGTCTCTCTCAAACTCCCTGTCCCCTCTCTTCAATTCACCAACATCTGAGAATGACGTGGCTGGAGGTAAACACGGGGGGGGGGGCGACCTTTCTGAATCATAGAAGCAGACGTGGACAAATTGCCAACGTTTGGAGAGTAAAAGAGGGAGTAGAAGGCGGGATGTGAATAAGCATGGAGGAACGGGAACAACCACGGAGGCAGGATACTAATGCTCTGACATCACCACCTCATCCTGCTGTGGCTGTTCTTGCAGAGAAATCCTCCTTCCTCTAACGAAAGGAAGTGACAACAATAAAGGCCGCAGGTGTGCCTGATACTTCTGATCCTTTTGGGAACACCACAACTAACGCTTCCGTTTAAAGAAACAGCCGAAGACCCCAGTTAAGTGTGTGTTTAATGGAATAACGCAGCAAGTGTGTTAATTCTCAAACCAATTTTTTTTCCCTTCCTGGGAATGGATATGAAAAGCTTGCGCTGCGATGGGGGTGCGGGGGCGGCGGGTAGGAGTTTACACACAATAAACAAGCTCTTTTTGAATTGGCTTAATCTCATTTGGCCTACTAATACGCAGCGCAACACACCAGCCTCATAAACCCACTCGAAAAGATGCAGAAACTCTCAGCCTCTACCGTGTAGACACAACAACGGATTATTTGCAGAACTCGACTGAAATAAGCGTCTCCTCGCATCCTGCTGTTGCACTGACTCATGCCTCTGCCCTCTGGCCTCAGTTTACCTTGACTGAACTGAAGGTTTATAGAGGAAGAGACACATGCAAGCCACTTTCATTGACAGTAGCTTTGTGCCTGGTGAAGGGTCTCGGGTAAAAGGCTGCATGCCTGTCACAAATGTTTTATCATCTCGTCGACAGCAATGGCTGCAGCATGATTTGGGTGAATCTTTGACGCCGACTGCTCAATAAAAGATTCACATGAAAGCCAGACAGGGAGTGCAGATGTGATTGACACAAGGGGCTGAGCATCTTGTGTGTGTGTGTGTGTGTGTGTTTTTTTTTACTGATGCATAAAGTAGACGTGGGAAGGCTGTCCAAATACGCCTCCTAAAAATATCTTTTTTTTCCTCCACGGTAGGAGCGGTAGTGAGGATTGAGGCTGATAATAGGTTTGTCATTTAAGATCTGGCGAACTCCAACTAACACTTTGAGTAAAGAGAGATGAGATAAAGATGCAACAGTTCCTGCTAACAGATCCTGCACTTCTGATGATCAAGATGTCTAAGCTGGTTAAAGTCTTTTATTAGACAACAATTACACTATTTTATGTACATCATTTCTAACAGCGCTCCCATCAAACAATCAACAGCTAAAATCACCCTGCAGCCATCTGGAGCTGGCAGTGAGCGAGACCATCGCCGCCGCAGTGATGATGGGTTGAGGTTGAAATTTAGGCTTTCATTAAGTTTGCAATTACAGGAAGTAAGAGTTATGCAAATTAGCAGTGACAGAATGACTGGATTGAGACATGTCTTTCTCCGTCACTGTCCTGGACTGGACCCCTGGACTCCACAGAGGAAGTGGAGGAGAGGAGGATGTTAGCAAAGCTGACATCCATCATGAGGCTGTGAGGTCCTTAAACAGCTCCTTCACCAACAGACTGATACTCCCACCATGAGCGCCACAGGTCCCTCATTCCAACAGCTGTCAGACTCTTTAACACCGGCATGATTTAATGACTTTTTTCTATATATATATATTTCTTACTTATGATTTCTTATCCACTTTATGCATATGTGCTGCTGTGACAAGTGAATTTCCCCCAGTGTGAGATCATTAAAGTCCATTTTATTTTATCTCATCTTAACCTCAAGCTCAAATTCACGAGGAAACATCTGCTCCTTACGGACGACAGAAGAGAAATGTCTGTTTTCCTTGTGATTCGTTGAGGTCAAAGGCGTTTGTTCAAATATTTTGATGTTGCTTCTAAATATTAAGATGGCGAATTCTTCCTCACTAAAGTTACAAAAACAGGAAAAGTGAAAATGTGTTTGTCTCGTCACGTGTGTCACATTTCGTTAGCCTACTTAGCTGCGTCACTGCAAAGCAAACATGTGGGAAGAAGCAAACACCAAGCAGCGGATCAGTTGAAATTTTGCAAAATATGTTTATTTGCTCTTTGACTGAGAGCTGAGAGAGAGAGACGACTGACACTGCTGTGATGTCAGTATAATACATATGAAGCTTTAAACTGCACCCGATTAGCTTAGCTTAGCATAAAGACTAGAAACAGAGGGAAACTCCTAGCCTGTCTCTCCCAAAAGAGAATAAAATCCACCTATGAGCTCCTTAAGAACACATTCAATCTATTCTATTTAAAAAATTTAAAAATGTCACCTCGTATCGACTACTCAACACTGACTAATCCTGCATACGATGACCTTCCCCTATCCATCCCTGCTCGATATTTGCACAAAGCAGACCCCGTCATCCAGCAGAGCAAAGTGAAGGAGGGTAGAACAGACGCAGGGCACCGTGTGGAAAAAAGGTTTCAAACGGTAAACCATCCTGCATGCGAGGGCACGGAGGAGATTGCTTCACGCTCTGATTCTTTTCCAAGTGCGCGAACATGTGCCGTGTGTTGTACATGCGCATCCCAGCTTCTTTCATGTACGTTTGTAGATGTGTTGCTGTCTACATCTGAGCCCTGAAGAGCTGCAGGCATGATGCTCTTCACGCTAGGTGGGCGATTCTCTTTGTAAAAGATACAAACAAGAGCCACATTCACACTGAAACACATGCTACGATAGCTGCTCTGTCTGATGAGACGTCATTTTAACTTGACGTTGTTGAAACGACACATTTCTACCACAGTGCTTAAAGCCAAGTGTGAACTTGATTGCAAAATCCAGATAAGACGAAGTAGCAGCAAGGAAAAGAAATGTCGCACTTAATCCCAACACACACACTCACACACTTAGCCTATTAACAACCCCAATAAGCTAATGAAGGCTGGCTAAATCATGAGTTACAGAGCACCTTTATGGAGGGAACTCTAATTGATCCAATAAGGCCATTAACAGTTGGTGTGAGATGAGAAAACAAAAGCTAAAGCTATTTTACAGACAGACCGCAGCTACTCACACTGCCTCCATCAATAACCTGTGCTAAGGAGACACAACGGAATTCAGACAAATGCATAGTCAGTGCCCGATATTAGAGCGGAGGCCTTAGCCAGCACCTGAGTGTTTTCACAAAGCGCCAACCAGAGAAATTTTTTTAGCAAAGCCAGGCTGTAAACGACAACAGAAGCAAAAAAGAAAGATGAAGTGAAGGATGGCTTGTCTTCTGGCCCAAAGGTTGAGTCCAAAAAGTACAAAAGTGGGACATTGTTGGGGGGGAAATTAAATAAAGCTTTACTTTTGCAAGAACAGACACAGTCAACATAATGTCAGTCGCTGTTTCATCTGCTCCCGCGCCTTATTATATTTCATAAGAGACAGCAGGGTGTGGTAGCTGGCAAGCTTATACACGAGCTGAACTCCGAAGAAAGCAAAATCCTTAAAAGCCATTTGAGTTTTAAATTGTTACCATAAAATGCACCATTTTAAATTGATGACAGAAAAACACAAGGCACTGGCAGAAGCTATACAGACGAGCGTGCATAAATTAGCGTTGCTGAAATTGCCAAGGGGAACCATTAAAGTTTCATCCTGTCTAATCTCATCTCCGTGCGAATATTCTGAGATTTTAGAGGAAAAGTTAGAGAAACAGGCCAATGATACGTGTGATTTGTCTCCAGCTTTTTTCTTCTTCCCTCCCCTAACTTTAAAAGTCTGCTCATCACCCTCCAATGAGAGACAAAGAACAGATTTTCGTGCCAGGTTCTCTCCTCTCTAACATCAGCATCCCATCCTCCTGTGGCTATAAAACATCCACCCACAGACAAGAGGAGAGAGTTATCGATACAAGAGTCAATCCATCCCCCTCAGCTAACTCCCTCCAAACGCAGGAAACCAACCATGTCAGCCCCTTGCAGATGGAGAAAGAGGCCATAAAGTCAATACCATATCCATCAGCTAAATAGACTGCCAGACTCATGATTGTTTATGGTGGGGGGGGGCGGAGAAAGTGTGTATGTGTGTGTGTGTTTAGTCCGTATGGTTTAGCTGAAGAAGACTCAAGTTGTGCAAAAACAAAGCTCTCCCCATCGCAGAGATTCTGCACGCCTCGCGAGGAACAGTAACAATAACGCATCGGAGAAGTGCTGCCGTACACCTTCACGGATCATCACATGCATTCAGAGCTGGCAAAGGTTAAATAGGTGAACTCCAGGCTGACTATAGAGGCCAACTCACTCCCATAATAACTCCGCAGAGAGAATCCTTAAAATAAATAATGAACAACGCGGTAATCATCCTCATTTTAGCCGATAACCTCACAGTAGCCTTCTCTCACACCTCTCTCCACCTCCTCCCCAGCCAAGTCTGACACCTCTAACCCTCCACCTCCACATTGTCTCCGGCTGACAGGCCAGCTCTCAAGAGAGGAGACCCTGAGGAGGAAGTGGCAGCCGTGTGACAGAGTGAGTGGCAGAGTGGAAAGCTATATCTATCCTTTGCCAGAAGGGTGCTTTAAAAAGCAGAGACACGTCGCACAGTTGCAAAAGTGCGATAGTGGTAGTACTTCCACTCAGATCGTCAGAGAGAAATGGATTGAAATAAAAAGTTATGGCAAAAGATTTTTTTTTTTTTTTTCCATACGATTTATTTCCTCATCTGTCTTTGAGCGACGCTCACTTGCTGCCCACTCCACGTACAGACTTCACAACGGAAAGTCTCCCACAGTGAAACGCCCTTGGAGCGTCTTAAAATTCAACACCTCACTCAAGGGAAGTTCAGCCCAGATTGTAAGTACCACTGATGTATTAAGAGCCCGTGATTGTACCAGCAACCTCCTTCCAGATATCGACCCGGTTCTTCAACATCTAGCCAAACTTGCTGCTGGGAAAGGCACGGGCGTGTACGGAGAGAGGTCTGCACAGGAGATCGTTTCCAATTACATATTATATATTATAATAATTAAAACAACATAAAATTATTTTAAAAATAACTGCAAAGTGAAGATTCAGCATCATCATATTTAAAAACTAATTCTAGGGTTGCTAGAAATATGTAAAAATATAATATATATAAACTTATATCAGATATTAAACCATCCGTCTGGAAAGTTCAGTATCGCACAGGCTATAATTACTCCGGCTTCTAAAGCTGCCGCTTCTTGACACGTTAATAATGCCGACAAATCTGGCAAAAATAATACGACTCCTGATAACTAGGCTCCCCAATGCAATCTGAAACCACCTTGCGTCTTAATTATCCCAGGCAATGATCCCAACATTTCTGTGTACGTTAGATAGATGCGTGCACACACACACACACACATACAAAGAAGACTTTTCCTATCCAGCACATATGCTCCCTCCGTACACAAACAATCTGCCACCACGCACACAAAATTACCCCCAACCATGACCTCCATTATGCTATTAATGCTGCTGGATGAGAGGGAGGTCCGCTGGCCCTCTCGAGCTAATGGGTGAGCAGCGACAGAGAGCAGAGCGCTGGCACAGTGCTGCCCCGGGCTCTGGCTGAGGCTGGTCGGACAGACAGCAGGACTCCCACCGTCATCTCTGACTCATCACTGGGAGTCATATGACTGGCCCCGGATACCATGGTGAACAGATGACAATCTCTCTCTCTCTCTCACACACACACAACACACACACAGTCACACACAGATTACTGAATGTCTTGTTTATGTTGACTAGAAGGGCAAACTTCATCATCATCATCTTGATATCACAAGGCTTTCCATGAAGGACCACGTTAATCAGATTAGCTTTTTCCCCCCCATTCACAGTTTTCTACAATTCAAGTTCATTTTCTCTCTGTTGGAGAGTTAGATGAGAAGATGAATGCCGCTGTTCTGTCCGCTGATTAGATGTAATGATACAACCAGCAGATTGTTAGCTTAGCTTAGCACAAAGGCCCAGTGTGTAAGCTTTAGTGTGCTCTATCAACAGGATATGGGAGATATATATATGAAATGCATCATCATGCTTGTGTTCGTGTATAATAACCTGAAAATAAGAACGAGACTTTCATATCTACAGATGTTTCAGGTCATCTTCCACCAAGTCTGCCATGTTGAATCACCATGTTTCGTGCGTTTTCGTCACATGTTTCACGGCATCCGTTGTTTCGCCTTCATACTGAGGGAGAGGGTGGGGTGACCAAACCACTCGATGCCACTAAATCAAACACACCGGCCCTTTCAATCCTTACAAACCACAAAATGTAAAAACAGCTATTTGCATAATCACAGGGCCTCGACCTAGAAACTTCCTGAGATCTCTGATGCTGGTTGACAGACAACTTCTTTCCCCCGTGAAATTGAGAAACATTGTTTATACACATTAGGTCTTTTTTTTTTGCAGGTTAAAACAGACAATAAATATTAAGATGGTAGGTAGATTAGGCCGAGCCAGGCTAGCCATCTCCCCGTGTTTCCAGTCTTTATGCTAAACTAAGCTAACAGGCTGCTTATAGAGAGAGTAGTATAAACCTCCACCAGAAAGTGAAGTCCTTCCAGATGTTACTGTAGGTTTGGATTTTAATACATTATTTATAAAGATGATATTAGAACAACAGACTTACACACACACACACACACACACACGCACGCACAGGCTTCAACCCCCTCGGGGGGGAACGGAGAGAAGTGGAACGGAGCGTCACGAGGCAGAACACACACAGAGTTACAGATGGACTGAAATACTGATGTAGAGTCAGGCAGAGGCCCTGAAAATATGCACACACACACACTTGCACACACACACACACACACACACTTATTCAAATGTATCCAAATCTATATTTGAATCTATAAGACAGCCAGCTGCTCCGTCTCTGCAGCTGTGGCAGAAAGATAAATGCACTGACCTCCAGTCTGAAGTGTTTTGGATCAATGGTGGTATCTATGCATGGCCACTGAGGTCAAGGGACAGAAGGGTCAGAGGTCAGTCTCACATCCCTCGAGGGGGGGATTAACCATTTCTGTGCTAAACACACCGTGACCCATCCCTCTCCGTTCTACCTTCTCGTACGCACAGTCCTTCACCTGATTGTAGAAAGTTTAAAAGTTTGAATGCCTGGGTACCTGCAGGCTACAAGAACCGCTTACTCTGTGGGGGCTTTATACAAGATATTTACCACAAGGCTGTTGTCCTGGATTGCATTATAATTGTGTTGTTGTGTCTGTAAGCTGCAAAGACAGACCTGCATGAATCAAACTGAGTATGGAATGAGTTTGTGTGAGATAGCAGAGATAGCTTGGTTTGCTTGGATGCGTGTCCCAAAAGGTTTAAAGACTTCTCTGCTGACCTTATCTCTCCACTCAAATATCTGATCCAGACAAGATCCCAGCCAAAACCAGATCCTGGCGTGCAGCAGAGGGAGAATTAAGTTGAGTTTTTGGACCTACGTTGTCTGGTGACTTAATGATTTGTTTAAAAGGTTTGGAAAAACATTGTCCCTGAAGCCAAATGTAAAGAATGTGATGTCTCTGTCACACCGTTTCGCTCCCATGTGGCTTTTTTTAGCCCCGAAATGACCTTTGACCAGTTTGCTTGTCCTAGGCTAACAGGCTAGCTGGGTTGCGACAGGCTTATAGGTGCTTTGCCACCAGAGTTAAATGATCTGTCTCTAAAGGGTGACAGGCAGCTCATTGGACGCCTCAAGGACACAGACAGCTCAAGCTATGAGGTCGCCCTAACAAGCGCCTGACAGAAATGATAATGATTACCTCAGGAGAGGTTGCTGTGTGTGCCCTCGGATTTTCCCCACAGGAAGCAAATTTGTAGCTATATGGCAGTAATTTGAACCTCCGTGGAGGACACAGCCCATTTATTCCAATGAGAAACCTGCAAATTAGAGTTAGCATTTGTTTATTTTTAATCCACGGAGGCTTGGCTCTTCACTGAAGTGCCATTGAAGTAAATGGTAGGCTTTGCCACCGCCCACGAGCCAATGAGCCATATGATACTGGTCAGCCTGTGCAGGTTTGTGACAGTGGGATGTGCAGCAAAGACAGTGGGTGGGTTACATAAGTCAGCTGCAGCATTATTAATTGATGGCCAACACTTACAAGCGATTACAGGCATATGGCTGATAGAAGAAGACGATTAAAACAGTGCCTCTGCCGTCACCGGAGCGTGACTTCAGTTTAGGTTTGTTTACAGAGCAGTCGGTGGGTGCTTCATCTTCTCGACTGGTCTTTATCATTAAGGATGTTGCTCCTTCGTCCTTTCCTGCTCTATGAATCACACTCGTCTCCGTCTGTTTACCATTTCTGTTTTGCATCCAGCTTCATACCTCTGTGCGCCTTCGACGACCAAGGATGACACGACTCGAAGGAGAAACAGAAGATTAAAAGTGCTAAATTTACTAAAAGACTTTCTCCAAAAGGGCAGGCAGGTCGCAAGTTATACCAGAAGGGGATCATACCTTAGAAATATACCACAAGTAGATTAAATGAAGGCAAAACTTTCAAGGGAATTGCATATCATTGCAAATATGCAAATTTACAACCTTGCTAAGCATTTTTCTATATAATATTCACAAAGGAAAGAGATTCATTCGAGCAATAAACTAAAAGAAAAAACATCCTGTCTAGGGTCTTGTTCAATTATACAGAGACTGTTGCAAGGTTGGAGTTCAAACATATGAACAATGACCTGAATCAGTTGAGCTGCACATGTCCTTTGTCAAGTAATGACATAAATTGGATGTGGTAGATAATGTGCAATTAGAATTGATTATGCTTCATTTCAGCGAGCACCAGTACAGGAACTGACAATATAAATGAAAATGGAAATACGTGATTCGGTCTCCACAACCAAACTGTGTTTAATCGGTTGTTGACATTCACGCTCCCCTGCCTTTTGCTCCTGTCATACACGTTTAGCCTCACAAGAGCGAGAGAAGAAGGAAAAAGCGACTTTTAAACCAATGAAAAGGAGACAAAAAGAGCGTCAGAAGATAACTGAAATGTCAAAGTCTGGGACTGTTCTCCCTTTGCTGAGAGATAAAAATAAATTCTTGCAAATCTTGAGCCACAGCTTGAACCCTTAGTCATCTTTTAGACTATCTTTCCTGTTTTTTCCAACTCCGTGTTGCTCAAGTTTTTTGACAAGCACCATGTATCACCACCGGAGAGAAAGGCGTAGAGAAAACTAAAAAAAACAAAACAAAACAAGCCAGGACAGGCTTTTGCAAAACACAAAACAGTGTATGACCTCAAGGAAATAAAATTGCCAAACAGCATGCAAGCTGTTCCGAGCATCTCCAGACAAGAATGTGAGGCTTAGAGATGTCTTCTGGAACCATCCAACTCACTAAGCACGGGGACTTCGAGACTCATTTTTTATGGGAAGCCCATGAGGCAAAGTCAGAGGAAGAACAATAGCGGTGGGGTACAGGGGAGTAACAGCTTCCAGCTCAGAGTTTGGCTGCAATGTCTCCACCTACATCTGGGCCAAATTGTGCAATGTGGGCCTGCCGACCACATGTGGCTGTATGACTAATCACTGTAACAGGGCAAGCCTCCAACCACCACAGCTCAATACCTACGCTAGTGAGCAAACAAAGGCAAAAAGTACCCGTTCTCCTCCGATCACAAACACAGCCATCTTGGACATTGTACAGCAGGATATTATTACATGACGGTGCAAAAAAAAAAAAAAAAACGAGGCAAGTTTCAAGTCATAAGTGGTCAGTTAGAGCCAAAGCAATTTTTTGTGCTGTGTGCTGTTTTTGGATGCTGCTGACACAGCCCTCCAGTGAACGAGGTCCAAAAGGGCAAATCATTGCACCACTAATTTGAGTATTTATTCCATCAAATCCAGTAAGATTCTGCCCGTCTGTTTGAGCATCACCACAAAAAGTTTGCTCATAACTGCCTCCATTCAGACGGCATCCAGTGCCAAGTCTATTCTTCCGGACTGAGGTTGTCTTTCTGCCTAATCACGCTAGGCTTCGTTTAACCGACTGAGGCTGCCCAAACAGACCTGCGGGGGGAGCACGGGGGGACAAGCCAACAACAGAAGTGAGCCAAGCCCAAAAACAGCTTCCTCAGTGGTGCTCTTATCTCATTCTAGCCCGGAGCTCCCCTTGGGAAGTGGGCTGGAAGGGGAGGACGGGCCTCTCGCAACGAATTGGCACAATCAACTGAAAAAAATTACCTTCACCATGCTGGCTACCAGATAACCTGAGATAAACCTGATAGATAAAGTCTACAGAATGAGAAAAGTACGTGTAGGTTTTGCTTATATTTGCATTTATTTGTGTCTATGTCAGACGAAGCCACGACAAATTCAACCGAATCAGTTTGTTCCATACAGAAGATCAGCAAAAAGGTCAAAAGTGCCGCGATCAATCGCACAGATAGTTGATCTAGACTGCTCATGTTGTCAATAACCGAGCATGCATTGTGACAGTTATCTTATCAGTGGACACAGTGATTACAGCTCAGGTAATGAGGGAGAGGCCTCTCTCATTTGTCATGCTTTGTGTGAGGAGCCAAGGCCGAGCAAGACTGATAGAGCCGTCCTGTGGACACAATACCACTCAAGCTGCAGGCTGCAGTTAATTGGGGTAATGGGATGATAAAGAATGGCCAACGGTTGTGGGTTTGTGTGGGCAGAAATGATTACTACATGCAAGCATGTACGAGTACTCACCCTGTGCAAGGACTGGTTTTTATAGATAGTGAAAAATACCTTGCAGGGATAATTCTAACTGTCATGAAAATGAATCCTAGAGTTGGAGTTGTTTTCCCGCCCTTGAGTAAATTAGTGAATAAAATAGTAAATTAATCCTTATCCAATAAAAAACCTTTAGTGTGTAAAGGTTTCAATGAATGTACTGAATTTGTTTGGAGGTTAAACTCACTGAGGGTGCAACTAAGAGATTATTGGTTGATTTCTGTCAATAAAATATCGAAAAAAAAGAGAACATGTTCAAATCTCAAGCAGAAATATTCGAATTCCTTGTTTCTCATGTCCAACAGAGTAAAACTGATATTCAGTTTACTGTCATAGAAGACGTCGGTGGAGCTGAGGCGGGCTGAATAACACCTGGGTGTTCAAACAAGCCACCTGCTAACTAGCCTTAATATTTTTTGAACAGATGAGTTATTCAGACTCAGCATAGTTCGTCCAAATTAGCTATAAAGACCAAAACACATTTTTTGTACCAGGCTGTAAACATGTTTATTTACGGTGTAAAGTTGGACATTTTAACATTGAGCCTTATGGAGACTGACTTGTCCTGTAGCCAGCCTCAAGTGGCCGTTGGAGGAACTGAAGTTTTTGGCACTTCCATATTATTGGCTTCACTTCAGAGGTTGCCGCATGAGAACAACCTGCCAACCAACTCAGACTTGATCAAGAGCAAAAATAGTCAAAGTTAATCGTCAAACGATCGGTGAAATATTACAGCAACGGTGTGACAGTGACGGCTGAGCTCCAAAGAGCAGGAAAATTGGAATTGCATCGTTACATCAGCCGTTTACACAGTATTTGATGACATTTCCTGTTAAACAATAAACAAAAAGGAAACACTGAGGACTGGAGATCCCTTGCGTGTCCTATTACAGCAAGACAGCCTCCATATCTGGTTCAGTAGCACAGAGAATGCAGGCTGGCATGCTCTTCCTCTGCTCTCTCAGTAGCACTAATACGTACGTACACTCACACACACTCACAGGCAAACATACACATTCACGCCCTGGAGGAAAACATCCACTTCTTAATTAGAGCCTAGAGTTTGGGGTGTATGAGATGTGCCAGGAAAGTAAAAAGCAGCCGAATTGCACAGCTGTACGTGAGGGAGCTGGAGGACAGCAGTTAACGCAGAAAACACAAGTGTTATCACACACACTGCAGGAGACGCTGTGAGACCACGGGGAGCCACCGATGAACTTGCAGCTATCTCTCCACAAACATTTTAAAGTGAAAGTCAAAGGGAATTATGTTTTAATGTCAAACAACATGTCAGATTAAAGGGGAACTCCACTGATTTTACACAAATACTGGGCATACGTGACAAAACTCCAGAGGAAGATACGCAAAATCTGGCCTTGAGTGATGTCACCTGATTGCCGTCAGCATCGTATATTAAATAGACTGGAGGTTTGAAAATGAAAAACATCTGAGGTTGTGGCTACATTAGCATCCACTGCTACTAGAGCACACCCAAAAGATAGAAATATCTACTGTTGCATTGTGGGTAATGCAGGCGCCTGATTTTGACACGGAAGCTCATGAGAGGAATAATAAAAAGACATCGATATCTGTGGTTCTGCTGCATCGATTTTGTTTCCAGTCCGTCATGAGCATGACCGTGATATGGGAGTAAAACGTTACATTGTCGGTGGTGCTAATTTACGAAGGATTAATGTAAAAATAGAGAACGTTGTGACATGCCGGAGACATCACACTCTGGAGTGTAATGTTGAGCTGTGTCGTGTTTTTTCTTTACCTCAGACCAAACTAGCCCAATTTCTTGTCTCGACATATCTCTGCTTCTTTTGCACTTTTGACAAAGGATGTCAAACGGAGTGCGAATGCTTCACATACAAAAAAGCAATCCTGTGGCAGTGCAGGGGCTCCTGTCATACGATCACCTCCTCAATTCCCTGATAGGCCTGTGAAAGTGCAGCAAGTCCCTATAATAAGACGTCAATCAGCAGTCCACTTTGCTTCACCGGGGGAGCAAACTGCGACTACAAAAGGAGACCACCGTCGACAAGACCCTGCAGTATGTCACTCAGCAGCACATCAGCATACGGGTGCACGAGCTCAGCAGTACTGCGGAAAATGTGACATGATGTGAAGAGTTAAGTGAAAAGAGAGGAAGGGTGTAGACCGGAGAAGAATTAGCATAACAAATCAAACTGCTATAATCAGGAAGTGTAACGAGGGTACAGGAAGTTGTCTTGCTTACACCTTCTTCTCAGATCACCATAGATCGAAGCTGAAAAATACCCCCGTGTGGTTTTTGTGCCGCAGCTTTACGTTTATTGATATTTACAAGCAAAACACGGCATGGGAAACACAGTGCTTGTACAGGAAAAGGGTCTTCAAATGACATACTGTGTGATAATAAGTCTCAACTACAGGTGAGAGTAAAAACAAGTTTGTGACGCCACCTTGGGCAACTGTAAGGAAAACACCATGACAACCAAGATTTCCAGGCTGGTTCGTGGCCTTTAACATTTGTGACGAATCTGAGACTTTTAATTGTTCTTTGGGTCCAAAGACTTTGGAACAGAAGAGTTTTATCTTACTGTACGGGTCCTTAGTCAACTGGCAATATCACTGTATAAATATGTGCGTTGTCTGCATAACGGCTGAGCAGAAAATGGAAAGTTGGGTCACTTTCTCAGCTGTGTAATTACCGATCAACACAAAGTAGTCCCCGTTTAACGAGATATTCCTCCTGTACCAGACAAAATGCAACAAGAGTTCTGTTTATGTCTATTACAAAATATTTCATTGACTCTTTCATCCTTGTGTGGAATTTCAAGGGAAATTACACAGCTGGCGTTCAGGAGGTTTTCACCTCAGCTGCAACCCCCGGTGCATACTGATACACATGGCACAAAGACTCAATTTAAGTCTCCATTATACAGTACACTTGTAATCTATTGCAGCATTATTGTACATACAGTAGGCCATTATATTGGACTGCGGGGTGGCCACTGGTGGGGGTAGCATGGAGGAGATTGCATTTCATAGACTGAGCGAGGCTCCAAAATAGGTGTGTTTTATTTGGGTATAAAATTGACGACACGAGGCTTTTCCACACTATTATTGTATTTTATGGTCAAATGAAGTACAGCTAGAAAATGGAGAAGTGGTTTGACAAAAGGACCGAGGGGGGAAAAGCATGAACATGTCAGCTTTGGAAGGAGCTCATAAAACAAATATCTAACTATTACTTTAAAATTTTATGAACGTTCCCAAAGAAAGGATGAGTGTTGTGGATGCTAACTTCTATGCTAGCCTTGAATAAAAGCTGACTGGATGTGAAGAGGAGCTGAATTTGTCGTCAGCTGTTATTTTTTTAGGATAAACATGTGCCGTTTGGTTTTGTGCATCTCCTGGTATTTAAAAGCTGCAGACTCTTTGAGATAAAAATAAGTGCATAATTACTGGAACATGCCGTGGCTGGACTCCCTTTGACCTTTGTTCCAGCCTCGGGGTAGGCAACATACGACAACTCGGATTATCAAACCATGAGCGGGGTGAACAGGTTAACTTTAAGCACTGTCAATGATTCACAGTTGCCAAGGGTGAGAGCACCACAAGGCCACTGAACTTCAATTTCGGTGCAGTTATCAAGGCCACAGAGGGAGAGAGAGAGAGAGACGGAGAGGCTAGCCAATTACAACAGTGTGGAATGGGACAGTCACTCAGCTAAATGGCCTTTTCTTTGTCCACAGCAGGGAGCACATTCTAGGGTAATGGAACCGAGGTAAAAGGAGATAAAGAAGCAATACACAGTGTTGTTCTTGAGACTGAAGGAAAACATGTGTCAGGGTCCACTGACTACAGAGGCCAGAGAGGACAACCTGTGCCACCAAACAAATGCCACATACGGCTCCTTCCTGGAGCCACAATACTAAGTGACTTGACTGACAGTGATTGGAGGGAGTCGAAAGGCTCAAGCAAGTGAGCTGGATCATCGTCTCCACCCGACCCCCATTCAGCTACGTGCTCTCACATCCTTCATAATCCTGCAGAGAGCTGCCATTGTAAGTGTACTTCGAATGAGTCGCCGTCAATCCCCAGATTAGCCAAAGTCAGATGTGACTTGAAGGCAGGATGAGGGATGAGGCTCTTTACCACTGCAAACACACGCTGTGCAGCACCTGCACTTCACAGTGGCATTTTAATGTGGAGCATAAAAACCCAAAGAGGTGCCCTTGATAATACTGTTGTATATCTAATCTTAGCTTTGATTTGTACATCCGAGTTTGTACCTGAACATTTACTTTCCTACCATTCACCCACATTTAGGCCCATCTCCTTCCAGTTCCATCTTCCATCCCATCGGATAGTTTTGTCTTGTTCTGTGAAGCCATTAATGAGCTAAAATCCACCAGCTTGCAGCAAAAAGTCAAAAAGTTAAATAACATCTCTTTTGCAATCGGATCTCAAGTTTTATTTTACAAAACCACACCTTATGTAATCCTGTCTGGCCTTGGAGTGTGTGCACACACACAGCTCCCAGTTTAAGGTAAGGTGTTTAAAGCACACCTTTCTGAATAATCTAATATATTTATAGATGTATCCTAAAGGCAAAGCATCAGATTTGATATTAATCCCCTTGAAGTCTGTATAACTGTATCCGAAACAAACAGGAGGTTTACTATGGGTGCAGCATAGCACATAAGCAGTAAGCAGCTAAGCCAACAGTCGATCTGTATGTGACAGCTCATGGGTGTTATCACCTACTACCACCGCATCCTGTTTCCTGATTGCGCGACATGTAAAGCGAACCACAAGTCAGCGAGCAAAGACGCGACTGCTGCTCGGCCCGCGGAGCACAAAAGCCCGCTCTCCAGTAGCAGGCGGCGACAGGCTAATTGGCGCTCAGCGGGAGGTTACAAACAAAAGCGGCAGTGATGTCACCCGGGGGCCACGAGGGACGCCGTAGGGGTGACGCCTCCCCCAACCCTGCACCAGCCTGTACCCCCAACCCTTTCTGCCCCTTTCCACCCATTCACAACGAGCTCCGCTGCTAACACAATGTCTAAGAGGCAGCTGAAATACTGAACGCGCATGACTCCCGCTACGACAAAGGACGATACTGTTCCCAATTTAAGAGACTCTCTGGTCAAGACTGCCTATGAATAGCACTCCTTCCCCATTTCCCACTAAGCCTCCCAGAATCCCTTGCGATAATAACTGGGTTGTCATTCACCCCATTAGGTGTCAAGGCCGTGCAGAGGCCTCCCACCGATTCTTGTTTTTGAGGTATATGCCATGTTCGGCACCCACCCCCCCGAAGCGGAGGGCAAAACAATGGCGGTCTTTGTTTCTCTTCCCACTTTTCATCAACAGGGGGTTGGGTGATTCTGTCTCAGTCTTGGATAGAAACAAGTGCAGCCTCTCCTCATTCACGCCTGTGCCAGCGAGAGATGTCTTTGGAGTGGTACAAAGAAAGCAATGCTATCTTTTGTGTGAGACAGACAGGCTGGGTATCACTGCCTGTCTTCTCCCTCCCCTGACTGCTGAAGTCTTGTGTTGACTCACAAATGTTGTCTCACCCGCTCAAGTTCCTTTCATTACTCCGTCGCTTGATACACGTCGATTTATCTTTCTATCTCAGAGTGATGACTTCCTGTATTATAACAAATTGCCCTCTCTGTCTTACTCTGTCACTGCAGCTGCCACTTTTAGCGGGGGAATAAAAAACAGAGTTAGACAAACAGCTCATGCACACAAAGACCAAAACATTGGCGGTAAAAAAAAGTTCCACGTGGCAGCTAACAGGGCATAAGCAGAAACATACGGGAGATTGGGCAGAGCTACCAGAAATGCTCAGGGTGGAAGCTGTATATGTATGAATATGGACTTTGGAGCAGTGAGGCGAAAGCCTTGGATCTACGACGAGAAGCGTGCAGAGTGATACTAATATGAATGGCAAAGATACTTTCTGATTTTACTTTTATTTTTTAAACCGAAGAAACCGAGAAGAGCTGATTTTTATTGCAGCATCTAAGAGGAGATTATAGAGTTCTAGTACCATACGCCTGGAAATGATAGAAAATGAGTTATTAACACTTGTTGACCTGAATGGCAGACAGAAAATTAGAGGCTTGTGAATATGTAGTTTTGCCTGAACCTGTGGTATATTTTAACATGCTGCGTCTAACACTCTTTATAAAATTTAATCATCATGTGTTAAATCTATATATATATATTTTAAATGTATTACTTTGGAGGAAATGTTGCTTAGTGATTAAATGGTAAATGGACTGTAATTATAAATCTCCTTTCTAGTCTAGAGCACTCAAGGTGCACTGGCTGCCATGCAAGATGCCAACTGCTCATCCTTTCATACACACCGGCGGCGCGGCCTTCAGGAGCAATTTGAGGTTCGGCATCTTGCTCAAGGACATTTCAACATGCAGGCCGGAGGAGCCGGGGATTGAACCACCGGCCCCTGCCTGCCTGAAGATTAGTGACATTTAAATTTGTGTTCATGATTTATGGCTCATTTTGTTACGTCTGTGCCAGTCTAGAACACGTCTGTCCTCTGGTAGCATAAACAAATATGTATTGTCACAAGTAGGGCTGTCACAATATCAGATTTTCATGTTGCCGTACTGAATTCATGGTAACGATATCATCATGTTATCTACTGAGATTTCGAATGAGAATACTACAAGTCAATTTAATCTGGCGGTGGTGAGAGTGTGAAGCACAACGTGAGAGTGGAAAGAAATGGAATATGGATTATTTAAAAGACATTATCATGTGTGTATTATTAACATGACATCAAGATTTCATTTTTTAAATATCATTGTTATCGTCAGTATAAGCAGTATACTGCGGCACTCACAGTCACAAGGGTTTGGAGATCCTTATTTATACATGAACACATCATGAATAGAACATTTAAGTATATACAGGTTGTTTGGTGTCCAATGCTTTTCAAAATAAAGATAGAGAGGAAGTAGAAAAAGAAAAATCAATAACTGCAGGAGAGGACTTTATTAATTTGTGCTCTGACCCATAAAAAATTTCGGACAGTGTATTCGTGCACAGTAAAGGCACACATAAAAAGAAAACACTAAAAACATTTTGATGGACACATGCAATTAAATCCAGCAAGCGATGTGTTCAGCTTCATCACGGTCTAGGTAAAAATACACCAAAGAGAGGCAGCCGACGTTATTAAGAATGAAACAATAAATCACTATTCATCAGACATCCTAATTACACTTGGAAATGTGACATTACTCATCGTGCTTTTTAGTGCCAAGGTCTCGAATGAGAAGAACAAACCAGGGGAGGAATTTAGCAGACGGGTCTTGTACTTGCAGATACGAACACAGAACCAAAACAAACAGAGGAACCATATATAAATGTGACATACTACACCTCATGCATGCCTCTGATTATAAATTACCACCGTCACCAGCTACTTTTAGACTTGCAGTGAGCCAGACTTCTCATTCCACATCTTTGTCGACAGACTGCAGTGCTAAGAACTGATAAGTTTGTGATGCTAACTGACAGAAACGGACTGACAGCATCTATTAGTGAATTTATCTGTGTTCTCCATTTCACCAGATGGAGCATCTGCATCGATGCAAAACCCCCCTCCCTCCTTATCCCCGCCCTCGGTGCCAGTCATCCCAGCTAGCCGAGCATGCCCTGCGCGCCTCGGCAGGCAAATAGGCCACTTCACCGACACTGCTGCTGTAATTGGAAAGAAGATGGGCTTCTGCTCTGAGAATATTTCACCTGGGCACGGCAGACGAATCAGATGGCTCAATGATACATCCCATGTATATTCTGCAGACGATTTACCTAAAGCCCCTTCTTTCTAACAGCTGGTACTGCCGGCCCTGCCTCCATCCCTGGGGTGACGTTACATACCTGAACCCTCAGCGAGGTTCACCTGCGCTCCCAAACATTAGCTCTGGGGGGGGGGGGATAGGCTGATACTTGGCAGGCTGAACAGTTATTGTGCTTACTGTGGCGTGATACTGTGCAGGGACATTAAATCAAAGTCTATTCATACTTACATTTGGCAAGGTCAAAGTATAGCTTAGCTCTAAATGTTTAAACGGCCGCCTCATCGTTCAGTAAAACATCGCACGCACTTCTCTCAGTGTAGACGTGTGCATGCAAACTACATTTGAGGAGTGTAACATGGGATGAGTTTCACTTTCCTCACATTGGGAATATTGTCCACAGATAATATAAGAAATCATCGTGTTCATTAGTCTGCGCGTTCCCATTTCACCTTGAATACATCATCACCATCTCTAATGTAGAATAAATCATCTTTTGAGCATAAAAAAGGGCATTAACGCGTCTCATTTGCATGATAGAGCTATTTGTGCATATTCAGATCTTTATGTTTCACCACAGACTTCTATGATAGCGATAACCTTCCATCTTTTACAGCTGTTAAGGCTCAATGAATCCAATCCTCTGGCTTCTGTAAATGTAGGATCTACTCATAAATCTTAGGAACTCCTTTGGGATTTTTGTTATTCCACAGGAAACTAAATGAGAGGGGGGGGGGTGCGAGCATAATCCACAACACTTATACTTGCTCATTAGCAAAATACAGGATGTGAGAAAGACATCGGTTTTCCCTCACAAAGGCACTAGCGTCACTAGCGCGACGTCAGACCCCCACACAGATCAGTTAGGTCGCCCGATTCCCTGAAAGCTCGGGCTATCCCCTGGAGAACTGAAAACATCACACAGAGGAATTTTCTGTTTCAGCCACAGTGCAATTGTGTCTCCCCCCCCCCCCACACACACACACACAGCCACACCAGTCCCCCACGCTTACTACGTGTCTTACAGCTCACAGGGTTTTTTCAGTCTGCTGTAAGTGTGCCTGCTCTCTTTGTTCAAATAAGAGAGAAAAATCCCTAATCAAGTCTGAATCAATACAAAGTGAGCTGAGTCACAATGTGGGACTTTTTTTTAAAGGCAGGACGGCAGTACTGATTTCAGGATAATCTCACTCATTACCAATGCGGTGAATGGCCAATCTTTTAGATTAATATTTTGACAGACCTTTATTTGACAGAACACAGACATGAAAACACGGAGAGAGAGGGGGAGAGGGGATGACATGCAGCAATGGACCACAGGCGGGAGTCAATCCCGGGTCGCTGCAGCAAGGACTTAACCTTTTGTACATGGGGTGCACGCTCTAGCAGTTAAGCGTCCAGGGCGACCCTATATGTAGTGATTTTTTATTTTTTTGAGCTGGAACAGATCTTTTCTGTGGACTCTGATACAACTAGACGACTGCTTTCTTAAAGAAATACATTTGTTAAAGAATATTAAAGTCAGGTATTCTTTTACACGCTAAATTATTTAGCATACGTCGTCAGTTTTACATTAAGGGTATGTCTGTGTCTGGCTCTGGTCACAAATATAAGAGAAGAGAAATAGAAGATAAGAGATTTCTCAAAACGGTTGAGGATTTCAAAAAAGAGGCAGCACCTTTAAAGAAGGAAAAACGACAGCCAATTAATTGATTTTCTGTCTAATAATTAATCAGAATTACAAGGTAATAGTTTAATATAGTTTGAGTCAAGAACTACAAGTACAATTACCATATAAACAGCTAGTAGAGGTTGAAGGATTGCAGCACAGAAGAGGTTGGCAGCTCACTCTCTGCTACATTAAACAGACCTGCATGTATATACACAAGCCGGTATTAATAAGATAACAAAGCAAAAATACACAACGATCTAACTACATGCACTAACCTAAGAACCTAAGTGTGCGTGAGAGCGTTCACATCTCTCTGTGCACGCCAGAAAGCGTGTGTGTCTGTCTGTGTGTGTGTGTGTGTGTGTGTGTGTGTGTGTGTGTGTGTGTGTGTGTGTGTGTGTGTGTGTGTGTGTGTGTGTGTGTGTGTGTGTGTGTGTCTGATCTATACATGGTATGCCAAGCATGCACCAAACACGTGTCACATCAGAGAAAAGAAACATGTGGAGCAGGAAGTTTCCTCTCGCCTGTGTGGCTGTGTTTATGGCTTTATGCGAGTGCGATCTGTGCAGGATAACGGTGCCGACAACTTCATTGGTTTGCATACAAAGGCCTCGTGTCTGCGCGGAGCATAACATAACACAACATAACATCAAGGAAAAGAGAGAGGACAAAGGGCCGACTTGGAGATTTGTTGACCGGGTCAGATTGTCGGATTACAGTGACATGAAGTGACCCGGGCAGGAGGTGCAACTGGAAACGTAACAGCTCGCGTTTCACAGTAAATGTCCAGCTTCTCTGCAGAGTCTCTAGCAAAATGGCTGCTAATTTTAATTCATGCTTCAGCTTCAGATACAACAATGTTTGACAAGGACACGTAGTCCAGTTGGTCGAGCTATTTTGTTGCATTTACCATCCTTCCCGAAAGCTATAGGTCATTTCTGTTAGCTCTTTACCCGGAGGCGGGAGTAGCTCTGAGGCTGTGCCGCGGCTCGTGATGCCAAAGGCCGTTTGTCCATGCCAGAATAAAAAGTAGCTCTTATGCACCTAACACGATGTCATAGGGAGTTGTAAAATCTTCCTGAAGTTGCTCTCAAGGTCTGAATCACTAAAGTGAGACAAACCATCTGCCAGCTTTAGAGATGTCCCTTTATGGGCTTCATACATTTCTGCTTAGAGATGTCACACGAATACATTTAGGGACCCATCGGATATCTCAAAGATATCCTTCATCTATAAATATACAAAAAGTATGCCACGGGCAACAAAAATGTATTTAGCTGTCCAGCACAAGGGAACAGACAGGACGCTGAGTGAAAGCATGATGGAGGTGTATCTCCTAACTGTTCTAGGACATTGCAGAAGCTGTTTGTCATGATCAAAGTGTTCAGAGAGAGATTAGGTAAGCAAGGCAATATGTGCCACTACCTGTCCTCACCCTCGCCCCCTCAGAGTAAATAACCCGAGTGTCAGCCGCTGACCCGACAGAAAATTGCCTTATTGATCCCCACAGCGATTTTTTTTTTTTTTTTTTTTCCAACGTGGCCTTTTCGTCTCAGGACCCACAGCAGCAGTTTCATCCGAGGTACTGCCCTGCAGGGGGGAACTGTGCCGGAATAAGCCATTGTATGTGTTTGTTTAGGTTTGCAAAATGGGAATTGGGACATTAGATGATCCTGTTCAGTCATTTTTCCGCAGACTCTGGTGAGGCACATGGGAAATCGCTGTTGCGCATATTAAAGTTCCCGTGGAAGTGAAAATGTGGAGGGAGCACGCATGGCTTGCTGAGCTGTCTAAGCGAATTACGTTCCTCCGCCGAATCAAATGCATACAAAACAAAAGCAGACATACACTTTCTTCCTGTTCCACTCTGTATACTAAGCTGTAATCTACAGGAGAACCCCGAGGGGGGGGAGACTGACTTAAGCAGATGGGCGAAATGAGGGCCTGTCAGCCCTTTCCTTAGTGCCTCAGGGCACTGTTCAACACACAAACACCAATCCGTGCTTGAACTTCTCCCACAACAGTGCGCCTCATTTAAAAATCTTTTCTTCTCGTCTTTTTTTCTCCCCCCCCAAAAAAAAACTTTGCATTCAGTCTGCCTGAGCTCTTGTTTATGAACCATCAGCGTCACGCTGAGAAGTGGGTTAGCCAGGCTGGTTGTTGCCCCTTGTGCCTGTCCAAAAATAAACTTAGTCAGTAAAACCCCAGAACTCTTTCCTAACTCTAAATGTTTGAAGAAAAGGTAGAACAGTGCACAATTTCATGCCTTTTTAATGCCGATGTACTCGAGGTGCTCGTCAGCAAGTCTGGGAAAAAAGAGCTGAAGGGAGTTAGCTGAAGAAAACACAAGCTGGGGGTAAAACCTCGGGTTCATCTGCCCTCGTACGAGACCGAAACTCAAGTGTGAATGTGAATAAAATAATACATTTAACAGCTGATTTATGGAGTTTAGAGAAGAGCTAATTTGTTAACTGAAGGGTCTTTATTTTTACACACACAAACGCGTCGTGAGTGACGAGAGCTAAATTAAAAGCAGATGTCTCGTGGGGTTATCGAGCCACAAATGACCCAGGGGGCTCATAAGACCTCCAACACAATTTCAATTCAAAACACTAGACGTGAAGAGAAGAAGAGTAGGGAGGGAGGGAGCGAGGGAGGGAAGAAGAATGCTGCAGGATTATGAGGTAAGAGTGACTGATCGAGGGAAGGAGTGGTGACTTACAGTTTGCCTTTAGCAAAGAAAGCAGAATGTTAGTGCACACAGCCACATGACTCATAAATCTCAATTATTTTCCTTGTGTTGTCCTATAAAATACGGCAGCTCTCCGAGCAGACTGGGGGCGGGTGCTTACAAAGTGCTGAGAGGGCGCTTTCCAAGTGCTGCTCGCACGGACCTTTGAAGTGTCAATAACAGGCTGCAGGAAATTCCTACCCCTGAGTCCTGCACTGTGTTTGTTAGTGCGGGTGAGTGTTAGATGACCTCTGACCCCCCTGATGTGCCTGAACGGCCTAAAGATGACAGTGAGGAGGCAGACGGGCAGCCAGTTGACACTGATAAGGTTCATCTTTATTAGGAAAACATCACATCTGCTGAATCCACTTCCTGTTTCCTGTTTTAGACCTGGGAAAAATAGCTCAGCCATTGTTTCCAGCTGCACAGTCAGTATCAGTGAAGAGCTTTATCTCTGACTCAGGGGTAGTTTGAAGCCACAAAGAGCTACTGATGTCTCTGGGTCCCGCAGTTTATGAGGTGAGTCACTAACACCTTGAAATGACATGATGAAATGAGATCAGAGATTAGACAGAGCGAGGTGCAAAACTGTTCTGGACGCACATAATTACATGCAAGCGAGCGGGGTGCGAGATGGCGGGCAAGCTAGGATGAAACTGGGCCCCATCTCTGGCAATGTAATGTGTAATATAATATATAAATATGTAAAACACAAGCAGCAAAGGAGGATATAGTGTGCTTGAACGCAGCAGCTCAGGCGAAGAGCCAAAAAAGGAGAAGTGCATGAATTTATGCGTTCGAGAGAGGGAGAGAGAGTGGGTGTTAAAAACTTTATCAGCCCATGTGTGCATGAGTGTGCAAGAGGACGAGCTCATTCAGAATAGCCTGGGTGCTACAGCACGCATACCAAAACGATACACCCGAGTCACATGAGATATGAACTCATGAAAGAGCCGCAAAAGGCACGGCTGTCCGGGGTGCTAAGAGCATTTAGAAGCCGTACTGTTTATGCTAATGCATGTCAGGAGACTGCAGGTGCCCTGAGGCGCTGGCACATTAACATCCGTGTTCAAATGTTAAATGGATGAAAAAAATGACTCTGCAGTAATATTACTGGGGCGGCAAGGCGGAGGAGAGGCCTGTAGCGAGAGGCAAAGACAGGACAGAGCAGCAGCCTGGAAGTGGAAAAGTTCTTGGAAAAAAGTTGTGAAATAAGGATAAATTCAGAGAGACATGTTTGTCACTGCGACAGCTGCTCCATCTTCCTCTCTTCCACCTCGGGTTCATCTGATTAATGTGTGTGTTGTGCACACACACCGCTAACCTCTGTCGTCGTTCCAGCCCCGCCGATTCGCACCTGCCCACCAGCCACCGCTATTAAATTTCCCAGATCAACTCATCACCTGACCCAGTCATCTGCCCACTCAGCTGCTCCTCATTCCTGATGCAGTATATAGTATATATAGAGGACAGCTATCAGTTACACTATGTCAGATCGTCGGAGTTGCCTGAGCGTTTTGTCTGTTTTGCCTGCCTGGGTCTATTTTGATGACAATCTGCTCGCCTACGACGACGTCTGCCTGCTAACAGGAGCAGCACACCATTAAACCTCCATTTCTTTGTGGCAAAACAACATGTCTAGGGACTGGGAGTGAAAACTGGCTTTGCGCTGCACCTGTTAATGACCCAATAAATAAATAAAGATAAAAAGAAAGACAGTGTCAATGTCATGATATCGACAACAGTTCATTTCTAAAGGTGCATGAGGGCATCCTGCGTCTTAAGGAACACGTAGGATCATTTTATTCAGCAGAGATCAGTCTGTATGTCTTCGTGTCCAGCGGTGTGGGTGTAGGAGCGCTTATTAATAAGCTGCCAGCTACCCTCTCTCGTCGTGCAGCTTCCTACGCGTTGGAACAGGATTAGAGACGGAGGTCAGATTTCTGAATTTTTTGGATTGAGGATGTTACTGTATGCTGAGTGGACAGACAGAAAGTTTCATTCCGGCAGAAGACGGACGCGCAGTGCTGCTGCAGAGCGGCGGCAGAAAACTGCTGCCAGAAGCTATCCTGTAGAATATTGTCTATAAAGGTAATTCATTCAGGAGCGCTCGGGTAGTTGGTTAAGAAAATAAAACAAAATCATAGCCTTGAGTTTGGCCAGTTTGTACAGCGTTGCTGTCACAGGCAAGAGCTTACCATCCCCGAGTATATCGTCAATAAAATTTACAGCAGCTGCATGAATAAAGGGAATGAACTCAAAACAGCTGATCCACTTCAGTTCCCTCCCGACTGCAGTGTTGAAGAACACAAGTCCACACATACACACACAGTTCGGACGTCCACCTGATTGACTGAACTGCCTTTGAACTGAGGCTCCACGGTTGATTATAATTGTGTTCATGATTGAGGCTTACGCAGCTGATTAAGCTTGATGACTTCATGTGTAATACTGATGGCATGTATTTAGCGTAACTGCGCGCACCTACTGGCAACGTGAACTTTCAGCGTTAAGATGAAGCCGCACGCGCTCTTTTTCCACGTTCATGAGACATGTAGGATTACAAACTCGACCGAAACCATCAGAATCAGAATCACATCATCGACTCTGACTAAACAGCTGGGAGCGATGAAATAACTCGGTCTCACATATTTAGCTTCATCAAGCCCGAGCATGTTGCAACACACATCCTAGCAGGCTGCCTCACTTTTCACTGCAACCACTTTTAATGTGTCAATGTGTAATCATAGTTTGTGCCACTGTCGCCGTCGGAAAATGAATGTTATGTGAGTGAATGATTCACCGCGGCCTCTGACGTGCAACGCCAACAGCGTATCCTCACGAGCCCTGTTCGCGAGGGGATCCATCTGTTACACTGGGCAGGATGATGGGAGCCGAGCAGACGTGGAAGGAAATGATCTCTGTCTCCTGACAGGCAAAGTACAGTAGCACAGCAGCACCGCATCTCTGAAACACTCGAGCAGGCCTGAACAACAAGCTAGCAGATGAAAGAGCGGGAACAACAGAGTGAGGTTTTAAAAGACAGACAAAGAGTAAAGAGATGGAAGACACTGGAGAGAGAGAGCGTGATGTGAAACTCATAGAAAATAGTGTGCGAGGAGAAATGCCACAGAGCTGGAAGGTTGAAGGAGGAGACTGAAGATGAGCCCTACAGACAGAAAGCTGAGACTCCCCTCCGTTCATAAATTATTAATGTTGAACATGCGAGTTCAGTGCACAGGGAGGGGGGAAATGAATTGCTCAGTGTGCGTCCCACAAGATAACCTCCAAAAAATGGACGAGTCCCGAAAGGCCAGGACAGTGACAAGAGCGTGCACGTGCACGAACACTGGAGCAGCTGTAAGGTCACGGTTTTCTCAAAATCGGTGACTTCTCCTGGGCATGTTTTTCCTGCCAAAAAAACACTTTTTTACGAATACGCATATGTAATCAAGCTGACTAATCCTTTCAAACTAGGGAAATGTGTCAAAGTCAAGGGCTCAGTGTGCCATAAAATGACAACAGAGTGCAAACACAGCGATGTTAATGCCACACGCTGTAATAACAATTCTAGAAAAGCATCCAACCAAGTTGTAGGTACTTTCACAGGAGGAGAGTCTACAGCAAGATAAGTATCATGAGTTTGTGAGGTGATGATTATCATACTCCAGATGTAATATCGATGAACCGTTTGCCATTTTCAACACTCCAATCATCCAGATTCTCACGTATAAAGGAGACACTGCTCATCTGTCTTCAAACAACAGTCAAACATGCACTTATAGTCTCATAATGGGCAGTTTCTGAGACTTTAATGACAAAATGATTACTCAAGAGAATAAGCGGCCGCTAGATTGATCAATAAAGACAGTTAACACTTAGTTGAAGCCCTAATTTGAGCTCACGGGCAGAGTTTTATTATCTTTTGGGCGTTTTTAATACACCTCCACCTCACAGCAGCTGTTTATATTTGAGCTTTAGTTTCTAAGTAACACCCACCCTCTCGGATGGCCTGGTAACTTTTGCAGGAACATGAACGATGCTTCCTGTTAGCGTGTGCCAGCTCCTCCGCTGTCAGCCCGGCCGGCCTGTGGCAACCTGTGCTAACAAGAGCCCCTTGTTTGTTTTGGTTTGGGCTTTTCTGCTCCGTTAGCTCCTTTAGCTCTGTTAGCATTGTAAGTTCACTCATGTGTCGACTTCCTTGCTGGAATAAGTCAGCTCCCTCTGGCCAACAGACCCCCGAGTGTGTGATAGCACTGCTGTTACAGGCTTTGTTTCAGAAGCAAGCGGAGGGAAAACACGCGCATCCGAAATCTTGGCCAGCTGCCTTCAGGAATAGGAAACACAGATGAGCTCCTCTCTTGGTATATAAATTCATTATCGCTTATGAATGCAACATTTCAAGCTCAGTGCCTTTCCTCATCTTGGTGCGACTCATTAGACAATTGATGGAGAGCCCCGAGGACAAAATCTCATATTGAAACCTACTTTTTTTTTTGAACACATATTTTAATGCATTCTTTTTTAAAGTTTGGTAAACAGACGCTCCACTGCGACGACAAAGAAACTCCACAACTGTACTACTTCTTTCTACTACTTCTGCTTCTTACAGCTGACTACAGATCTACTAAATGCACAAGAACAATGAATTAGTATGGCGAAGAATGTAACACCACTGTATGCATTAAGCATAATGCACGCAGTCCTAACCAGACCAACTAATCCAAATGAATTACTTCCTTCTCATTAGTTTAAATTAAAAATTGATTGATACAAAAGGTCACACAAAGGCCAGACTATGTGACCTCACTTTTAGATGGGGAGGATTTAATTTAAAAGTGATTAAAACACTTGCATCACACAGCCACGCGGCACAGAAAATAATTGGTCCCTCCTGCCAATCAGAGCTTTGTAGCCTTCCAGTCCAGAATCTTTACTAATTAAAAAGGTATTTTTTGCAGCATCTGCAATTTCAATCTTTCTGTAGCGCACCCTGAATGTGCCTTTGATTAAGGGCGCATTCAGACACAGTCCTGCACTGTGGCAAAAACAAAGGTTTTTCCATTCATTTCCTGTAGGGGTACTGTGTTTTGGCTGTGGAAGTGCAGGCCACGGAGGTGTCCGGCAAAAGACGCAGTGACCAGCAGTGAAGACGTTGATCCGCAGCCCGGGATCACAGTACGGCCACCAATCAGACGCTCAGAGCGGTCAAACTGAAACTGAGACTGTCCAGGTGGATTCATGGACTAAACTCTGAAACTCTACCTGTTGTGGTCTGGCTTTGTTTATCTCATGCAGCCAGCTTCTGAATCGGAGTCTGGCTCACAATTTATGCTGCAAAATAGAGACATGAAGAAGTTTAATTTGTTTTAGTTCCGAGAGAGAGGGAGAGAGCGAGCACTGGTCAAAAGACTTAGACAGTGAATGAGAGTGAGGGAGCGCCGGCCTCGAAGAAGCCGGTTAATCAGTGAAATAAAAAGTTATTTCCTGAATGTTTCACAGCAGTTACACTCAGCACAAATAAACACACACCCCCTCATTCTGTCTGAATGCGCCCTAATGCCTAGAAAATCTTTTTTTTTTTCCTGATTCCTTTAATATTTTATACCGTCGATTCTGTAGCCTTTTCCCCCAACAGCAAATATCTCTCCACACCTGGTTCAATTACAATAAGATGGTTAGATTGAGACAACCCGAGGGTCAAAACGGAAAACTGCGGCTTATCGGGGTTTTAAGATCTGATGACGTTCAGTTAAGCGCACAAAACAGAAGCAAACTCGCTTCAGATGGAGGTATGAGGGGCGGGTAAGGGAGGTATAATTACAAAAGTGCTTTTTGTTCTTGACAAGCAACGATGCTGACAAAGCTGAAGAAGCAATCAAAGCAGCTGCCTCGAGGTAAACCGATCTAAAGTTTCTCAAACAGGTTGCACCTCGCAGAGTAGCGCCAACACGCTACGAAATGAAAGCAGCATCAACAGGGAGCTCCTTTTCATAGCTGACACAAGGGCAGTGATGCAACGTAAGACAGACTTAAGTGGATTTTGCATGTAACATATTTGCATTCAGATATTTGCCTGGGTAAACGTCAGCAAAAAGAAGGTCTGTCCAGTCCGGAATCTGGAACAGATGCTAGATGTACTTGTCAGGTTTCATTCATTCCACTCAGCATAAAGTTGCCTCCTGTAAAGACTCAGCGGGCCTCAAAGAGCCGCGAGCAAACATCTCACACACACACACACACACACACACACACACACAGATCTGCATAAACACACAAGCACGCACACAAACGTACACACTGCGTGGCTCTCGTCTGCTCCAGCGTCCTGCTGCTCGATTCTGCTGGGCTCGGCTCTTCAGCTAATGGTCACTGCAAAATTAATTGCAACCATCCATCTCATTTTACTCGGAAAATACAATGGGATTGTAGCTTCTACTGCCACCTCACATCCTCCCACACACACACACACACAGATTTTGTTCTCAAAGCGCTGCAGTTCGGTCTGTTTTTCATTTACCTTCACTAAACTTTTAGAACAAGAATGCCGGGATGTTTTTAGTGTCCACAGATGCTTCCCATCTCACCATAGACATCGCATTCAGTGTTCTGACAACTGTTGAATAATAACTTTCAGATCTAAGAGAAACTCCCACTCATTGAAGGAAAACGGTGATTTATTACAATATGGTTTTGCTTAATAGCTCCAGGTATTTCTTCTAAACGGTTTGATTACATTAAACCAGCCAAAGCAACCGCTGAGATCTGGGAGTGCAGCTACACTCCGGCCTACAGCCTGACTTCCAGGTTTAACTTTGATCTATTGCACAGTTCTTCAGTGCAGCAAGGGATTATGGGTACACTCACTTTAGGTTTCATGTCCACGTGAAGTGGTAGCCAACCTGGCAAAACAGTTATCTTGCTTACAGTTTCTCTGATTGTCTGGCTGCTCATGCTGTCAACCAATTTTCAAAGATGTTGCCCGTTAAATACAAAGTTACGATAACCGAGCAACAGGAAGAAAAAACTAAGTTTTATGAACCAACCACAGTTTCTCTTTCAAGAGTTCACACAAAACTGAACGGCAGAAATTTGTCATCTGGTTTCAGGTCTTTCGCCTTTAACCACACCCAGTGGTGATGTCATAGCGTACAGGACACACCCCCAGTACATCTCTACATCTCTGCTCCAACCAGTAGACGAGCAGGTGAGCAGAAACAAGCCTTTCAGCTGAGCTTGGATTTCTCCAAAGGCCCTCTTTTACGAGATCTGAAGAGAAAATATAAATGTTGGCATTTCTGAACAAAGGGAACATCTGTCGCTACTTTCCATGCAAATACTTCTTGTGCAAAGCACTTTGACATGCTTCCTGCTTCTTTCAAGCAAAGTTTCAAAAACAGCTTTTCAAGAGAAATACCTCCGTTTGTCTTTGGATAGTTTTGCCTGCAACAGAGCAGCACCTACACTTCACTGCTTGTTAGCGAGTTTTACCGTCAGATCAACTAATACAAATGTCATAATGCTTTCGAAGCTCGCTCCAATTAACCTCTTTCATGTGGTGTCTGTTACACTCTCAATAAGGAGCCAAAGCATTTGAGATTTGCTAGTGACAAAGCAAAAATAAACTCAGCTGTTACTAAAGGTGCAAGCCCGCGATTGGCGAGACAACGCTTGAGATCCTAGTACACACCAAGTCTACGGGGCAGACTGATGAAACACTTTCCACCAATAGAGTTCAGAAGAAATTAAAGACGTGGTCAATTAATTTCATGTCCTTCCAGGCAGTGAATTTTATGAAAACCTCACAGCTTAGATATACTGTCCTTTGTCATAATTACAGCTCTTAAATCAAATCTGTAATTATCATTATATTATCGGAAATTGCTGCTACGCCATTATGTGAATTGCCATTTTCAATCAGCATTGTGGATTGGAGTAAATTTAAAGTGACATGATCTCAGCCCCTGACACCATAATTCTTCCCTCGGAGGTGGAAAGCCACTAACTTTGGCCTTTGGGTCATCCAGAGATGTCATTATAACGGTCGCATCGTTGTCATTTTCTGTGCTCCCATTGTGTCCAGAAGACCGCGGCAGACATCGTTATGAGGGAGCTGATGACCACGCTCACATCTTTCTGGGGAGGTTTGGTTTAGCAGCCGGTTTTCCACTCTAATGGTGGGCCAAATTAGCGCGGAGATGGATCGAGCTCACGGTGCGGTTATCACATGAAACGTCTAATTAGATCATTTGCATGACTCCGGAGCAGCCTCGTTTGAACACAGGGGACGAAGGTGGAAACTGCCTCGTCCCAGAAATGGTACAAATCCTTCCTACTTTGTGCTGATGGACCGACAGACTGACACTTCTGTCCGTACTGCAGATTCCACTTTTTCGCGTCAATAACAAGCAACGGAACCGAAATAACAGCAATTCTCAGTTGATAAAAATGAATCAGCAACTTTTTTGACACACCGGCTTTGCAGGCAAAAATGCCAACGATTCTCCAGATCCGCCTCTACCGCCGCTGTAACAATTTGTAGCTTTTCTCCATTTCTGTATGATTGTAAATTGATTTGAGTTTTCAACTGATGATCAGACCTCAGGAGTTGTCACCATGTGACGGGCCTTCTTCTACATTCTCTGACATGTAATGTGTGAAATTGAAGACACGACTGGTGGACTGAATCAATAATGGAAATAGTTGTTAGTTTTCGGTGTCACTTTTACTGAAGAAGGCTGCCGTGAGCCAACAGACTGAGGTCACTGCTAAAAAATGACAAAGCTTTGCCAATGCCTGTAGCTCTGGCCTTAAATGACGACCCATATTAGGGCTGGAAGAGAGGAATTTCTCAGATAGCACTACCCTATTTTATTCTCATATCAGGATCTGTTACGCAGCAGTTGGAATTTCACTTATAAGTTCACTTCCTATTTTAGCAGAAATTAAAACTAAAGTCACTTTTTTTCCCCCTGTTTCACGTGTCAACTGCCGATTGCATGCATCACAGGTTAAACTTGTAACCACAAGCTGCTGCAGTTAACTGAGACGACACGCGGTGCTCTCCAAAAGCCGTTAGCCACAGTTACTTCTGAAACTGGACAGCGAGTTACACCCATTTCCTGTTATTGAAATATACTGTACCATTCACTCTCCACTGAAAGGAAGCAGTGGGAAATAAAACATCAAGAAAAAAAAACAAAAAACCCTGACGTCTCAAAAATAGATCCTGACATGAAAGTAAAAGTGGAGTCGATAACAGATTAAGTACAGACATTAATAATTTAGAAAAGGTTTAGAATAATTACATCCTCTCATACAGGCGCTCGCATTTAAAAAGTTTAATCACTCAAGATTTAAATGGTAATTAGTTTTTTTGATGTTAAGGGTTTAGCAGTCGTTTTTTTTTTTTAATGTTTCTGTCAGTTGCATTTTAAAGCGGCGCTTAAATGTTCACAATATGACAGCTGCTTTCCTGAATATGGGGACTGAGTGTTATTTTGCAGAGGAACGACTGAACTGCTTTGGTTCTCTCTGGTCAATATCCAAGAGAATATGAAGGCTTTTATTTATTTATTCATTCTGACTCGTCACATGTAACCATCTCTTTTGTATCCAGCTGTGTCACTCCGGTGTAATATCAGCGCTCACGAAATATGCTCAAGAGCCTGTCACCTACGCTCCTCATCCAATTAACGATGGGCGAACTGGTTGTTCTCAAACGCACAAACAGCCATTAGCACTATCGAATCAGTTTATTTGTTATTTCTCTGCCTTCCACTGACTATGGATGGATGAAAATTGCAATTATCTAGCTGGCCCATCATCCGACCTTGATGGAAACAAGAGAAATCTATATGGGTCCCTAATGAGCACTGAGCACCGTTGCTGCCATTTGATTAGGGACTTAATTGTGATAATAATGAACAAATACACCCAGCTCTTGCTAAAATGGTCTTGTAAGCATTCAGCTAATTAATGGCTATTTGCCCACTGATGCTGATGAAGGAGAAAATCACTAGGGAGACACATTTTCCTCTCAACCCACAGAAAGCGAGACAGCACTGTGTTGACCATGAAAACGGCTGATGAGCTTTCCTCTCTCTTTGGGGACGAAGAGGAGGAGGAGGGACGGGGGACGTGGACGTGATCCTAGCCGGCAAAGGCCCGCTACATAAAAGATGATGTTGTCTTCTGGGGATCCTCCGAAATTGTAGGTCAAAGGCTTGACAGCGCTATTCAGCCATCTTGAAAGTAGGCTGGAAACCGTGTCACAACATGATAACAACAATGCCGACAGGCCAATCTGCAGCGACAGCGGCCGGGCAGCTCACACCGGCTCACGAGTGATGCAGGGGAGGGGAGAGTTGGCAGAGCGGTGGCAATAAGCAACGCCCGGGGGCCGCACATCACCGAGAAGCAGGGCTAGGACTAAACAAAAGATGAGCAAGGAGTGAGAAGAGGAGGAGGACATATATAACGGACGAGCCAGCTCCTCCAGCCTACACAAATGTCTTGCCATTACTCCGTGAACACAGCCACGCATGTTGTTTCTGACCAATTAGGCAGGCATAAAGGCAGGGGGTTGAAACTCAGCTGGGGGCTCAGATAGTCTGCTGGTTACATCTAGGCCACTCTCTCTCTCTCCCTCAGCTTCTTTCCTATTTGTTGAAACTGCCCCAGCGAGGGCGAGGCCAAAGGGAGAAGGCGGAGGGGAGAAGAGGTGGGGGCAAATTCATTTGGCACCTATAAGGATGTCGAGCAGAGCCTGCAGTAAAATAAAAAAGGCCATGTCTGGACCTTTCATCTTCTTCACTTTCCTCATCTGGGGCAAACACGCGCTGGCTATAGGGTTGTAAAAACACGACTGGGGTGAGAGCACGTGCGCCGCGAGACTGTTGTGGGATGCTAGAAGTCAGCATACATTCACAGAGACGCAGTCAGCGGAAAAGGCTGCTTCTCATCCTGCTTTTTCATGCTATTATAGCGCTGGTAATGTCAGACGGACAGAGTGTAGATAATAGTATGAAAGCGGGGACGTTAGCTCTTGTTTGTTTATGTCTGACCAGCAGGAAACGTCACAGTAAAGACACAAAATATAGATTATTTTGAGCAACTTTGGTTTTATCGAAGGGTATTTTCCCATGAAGGGAACTCCGTGGAACTCGAGAGTATCCAGTCAGGAATGAATGTGTGATTTTTTCCAGTAATCACAGGCCTTCAGAAACCAGGATTAAGAGGTATACACACACAATGACCCCATTATGTCAGCGGGGCCGTTAACTCAAGATAAATGTGCTTCCAAGGAACGTCTTGCAACATCACAGCGTCGAGTTGGAAAAGGGGGGGACTCAAAAAAAAAAGTTTTTGAGAGTCTAGCTGACGAAATCTGAGAAAAGCGGAAATTTACTTTGGAAAGAAAAAACACACGTCTGCTGGCAGGAGCGTTTGCCCCCTTCGCAGCTCTTTGCACTCCTCTGTTCGAGAAAGCGGTCAGAACGTGGACGGACTCTAACCCAGGACGTGACCCTCTTACTTTTCCTGGCAACTGACGCAACACCCGCAGGCTACAGCAAACACAGTCAAGGGGGCCTCGAACAAGTACAACATACAAATAGACCGGTGAGGTTTTTTTGGATTTCGAGACTGTGCAAACACACGAGTGCAGGAGCAAAGAACGGGAGAGGGCGGGGGGGGGGGGGGCGTCGGGGAAAAACTACATTTCTTTTTGTGTAACGAGGGAAAACATCTGTAAACTGTTGACCAAGCCACGTCATCAGGAAAAGACAACACTGAAGCTGCATGAGACGTGCACGACCCACACGACATGCAGCACGTATACATAACCAGTCTGTTCAAAGTGGACGGATGGTAGGAGCTTACTGGCCTCTCGAGAGAGAAGGCCACTTAAGGCCTTTCATTCGTTCAAGATGTGGTGCGATCCTCCGTTTCCGCCCCTGGTCCGCGCTAACACACACGCAGCTCACAGAAAAACACAAAAACAAACAAACACGTCTGCACTGTATGAAGCGGCCTGTGTGTGCATGAGTTGTGTAAATGCGCTTGCACAAGAGTCACGTGCACACACACACACCTTTTGAAAAGCATGCCTCAACAGAGAGGCTTTACCCGCAAGCTAGTGCCCCTGCCACAAAGGGAATGCGAGGGGGGGAAAGTGCCGTGAATGCAAAAAGGACGTTGGCTAACATCTCTCCTCTTTTTCCCCCCCTCACATCCTTCCCTTTTCCTCTTTCCATCACACCAGATCACTTACTTCCTGCAGTTATCGCCTGCGGGGGAAGAGGCCTGGTATTGTAAAGCTTAATCAGCCTTTATCACCCACTGAAAAATAAACTGCTCTGCTCGTGCTGGGCTTTGACGGCTCTCTGTCCTGCTGTTATTCTGTGAAAGACAAGATTTCCTGGATGCAGCGGCTTCGACCTTAAGGGTCGTCTGCCTGACACTGCTCAGAATGAGGCACGCAGCGGGTTGTGTCCCGGTTTAAAGGGGGGCAGGAAATGGATGGGGGGGTGACTGTGAAGGAACCAATCGATATCATAGGTGCAAGTAAGCAAGATTTTTACTGGTCAACACCAGGTCAGCAAGTCACTCGAGCGCCGTAACCTTCATTTTCCGCTCTAAACAGCAAGCATCAAGGTAAACACTAAGGAAATAGCCGTGGCCTTCCATGACTCAAGTTCCAACCTTTGCTGCATGTCCTCCCCCTTCTTTCTCCTCCCTTACCTCTCTGCCAAAGAAAAGCCCCCCAAAAAATAGAAGAAGAAAATATCCAAATTACATACACTAGAGGCTACGTGACAGGTGTCAAACACACTCTTAAGGACTATTCTGCTTGCACAAATCACTTCAATATGCCATGTTACCCACGCTAATAGAGCCGTCATCAGCTGCGGTCATTTTTCAGAATCTGATGCCTCCATCTAAAACACCACAAACGGCATTAATGCTTCAGATGTGCTTTAATACACTGTGTGGGTTTCAGAAGCGAGGGTCTTTTATATGAACTTGTAATGACTGCGGTTGGAAGCACTTCTGAGCAGGTTTAGAGAGCTCATCTTCATTTTGGAGCATTTTGTTTTGATAACACAACCGCGGTGACTAATGAGCTGCAGGAAACTGTAACCGTATGACTGAGTAAATACACCAACAGACAAACACAGTGAATTATCAGCGTTCGGGACAGACAGCATAGTCGCTTCGGAGCTTCATCTAACGTCCTTCTGACTGCGGCCAGCTGCAGCAGTTACCAGTTTTCATCTGCGGAGGAAATGTGGTTTCTCTGCGTGCTTTAATCTGCCTATAATGTAACAGATTTTACTGCACTCACAAGTGCAATGTGGATCAATAAAATGCTGTACGTTGCCAAATAACGCAGGTCTGCCTTTTTAAAACACGCTGCCATCGCCACATGTCACGGGCTTTAGCTCGTTTTTTCTATGTTCTACACTTATATACACTCAGATTTACCTCCTGCTACATCAGTCTTTGTTGCATGTGATCTGATAACCCCACGCTTAGGTCTGCTGTTCCTCTACTTTACGAGAACTCCACTTACAGTAAAAGTAGAACGGCAGGTGGTAAACTCATCCCTGGCTGTTCACTTCATTATTATTGGCTGTTTGAGATGTTAGCAGTCTGTGAAGTTACTCTGCTGTTGGCGGGTAAAAACCCGCTGAATATCTACAACGTGCAGGCGCAAGCAAAACATCTCAAAGAATTGATCAAAGGGTCAATTTCCTCTTGTGTGGCAGCAAAGCCGCGCAGTAACGCCCAGCAGCGCTGACAGGTTGATAATATCTGCATCAGCCGCCATCGACTTGCACAATATATCAATACCCAGCAGGCCTAACCGCTCGCTCCCCCGCATAAACAGACCCAAAGACAACGATGGGCTCATATTCCAAACACCAGCCGCTGACATTTGCACAGCATCCACAGAGCAGAGGGGAAATCACAAATGTTCCAGCTCTGTGGGAGCGCTAGCAGAGCGTAAGCCTTTTCTTAAGACTTTGTTCATCTTCCGTTTCTTTCTTCTTGCCCAGCAGGCGGTCCATTTTCCTGGCTCAGACTAAAGGTTGTTTGGCACACCTGGTTCGTAGCAGGAGACAGCAGGGGAACGAGGGGTGGAGGGAGGTCACGGTGCACAGAGCCGGCCCGGGAGGCGCCGGCTTAACGGCAGCATTTTATTCAGACAGACAGCCAGCTCATTGGCCACTACTGCTGTATAAAAGGGATTTCGGGTCTGACTACAAGCTCACCTTCTCAAGATCTGTGTTAAGTTTGTGTGCCTGTGCCTATATATAAATATTTTTAACACTTTCCTGAGTTAGCGATACTCATTACGCTGTAAAAGGAGACTTTATGTGACGCTCTAAAACAGACAATTCACCCTGAGGTTGTTTTGCAAATTGGGTTTGAGTTGAAATACCAATATTTTGTTGAGTCTCAATGAGGAAATAAAGTAACATTTAAACTGTCACCATATTGGATTTTTATTAAACATCTAAATATATAGCACTGTAGTAAGGAAGACCATCAGTCTAACTGGAAGAAACCTATTAAAATGTCTTCAAGCAACATACATCCGCTCAATAGCTGAATCTGACCTCTGACCTCCTCAACAAATTGGCCTACAGAGGTCCCATGAAAGCGGAAGTGAAGCCAATGCAGAAGTGCCAAAAACCGCAGTTCCTCAAACGTCCACTCGAGGCTGGCTCCAGAAGGAGTCAGTCTTCCATAAGTCCCCACGTTAAAATGTCCAACTTCACAGCAGAAATAAACGTCTTTACAGCCTGGTACAAGTAGGTGTCATTAGAGGTGGCTCGTTTGAGCAACCAGGCGTCATTCGAGCCGCCTCAGCTCCATCGATGAGCCACGTCTTTGCTGATTTTTAGGATTAATCGAGAGGCAGGACTGTCAACATCACTCAGAAACCTGTGCGTGGCATCGGGGATACGGCGTCCATTCGATACACGCTCAGTGATTCCAGGTGAAATCTGATTTCCTCAAGTGATAAATGCCTTTATCATTTTAACATCGTAGCGTTCAGTTCTCTTTCGTCTTCTTTTTTCTTCTTAAACACAGACAAACTCAACACAATAAAGACAAATAACCCGGGAATTGTTTTATATGTTTCCTGTTTTCTAGCTTAAAGATGAAGTCAGCAGTGGAGTTCTTGTTTTTTCTCATCAGCTTTGGCCACTTTTTATAGTTTTACAGACTTCATGAATTAAACTGTTTTGGTGCTTCATACGCCTTGTTTGTTTCCCCCGCTCCGACAGGGGGTTTCCATTCCTCCGACACACTGCTTATTATTGTGGATTACTGCGCACGCACGCATGCACGCGCCCGGCTGACCATTAAATCCACTTAAAAACAGAACAGATGTACCTTGTTTGATTGCTGTTAGCCTACACGGTGATGCAGGTGGGCTTCGGTATTGGATGGATAAACACAGTGACAACCCTTCCAACTGAAACTGTCAAACTCCGAAACTCATCCCCAAAGCACTTAGATAATCATCTAGGTAAGCCGCACACACACACACACACTCACAAACACACACAAACACACACGGGACAAAGAAACCCTGAAGACTTTTATTGCTCCACTGGAGGAGAGGCTGCAGTGTGTCTGTCCTCTCTCTGCAGTCGCTCTGAGCTGTCAGCGCTTCCTCCTCCCTGTGCTAACTTCTCCCCATGTGAATGCATCATATGTTAGACGGCACATTATACAGCGTATATATCCCCTCAAGCAAAGAGGCCTCTCATTTGACTGCACCGGCATTTCAAATCTCTCTCTTTACAGAGGCTGTCTTTTAATGCACGGGACGTACGCGAAGCTGCTGGGAGGCCAGCAGAGGAGAGAGAGAGGGAGATACGGAGGTTTCCAGTCTCGGCTTGGCACGGAGCTCCCTCCGTTCTCTGATGTCCTCTTTGCTCTGCAGTTGTTTGTTTGGATATATGCTACTTCTGCACTCTGCACAGCTCGTATTTTAATACGGCACTCTAAGTTCTAACCTTAGCGAATGTTAAGGACATCAGCAACAAAATGTGCACGCAGAAAAAGGACACCACCGGTGCTGCTCGCAGCGGCGTGATCCCTGCCATCCAGCCTCTTATGCCGGATCGGGTGAGGCGGCAGAGCAAGCAAGCCATGACATCACACAATTACAAAAGAGGAGGCCCTTTGAAAATGCTCTCATCTTCATCCTGCTGCTGTTAACCAGCAGGGCGGAGCTGGAACAGGTAGCAGCACCTTGGTGGCTTTGGCGGCATGTGCCAACATCCTGGGGAAGAGCCTGTGGTGGGCTGCCTCGTGTGATCAGACTGTCATTGTCCCCGGTTTCAGCCTCACTTGGCAGTGGGTGCACACACACACACACACACACACACACACACACACACACACACAGAAGATGAAGAAGGTGGGGAGTCTGCTTTCTAGTTGTTGGCATTTGAGAAAAACGATGCACATTCACAGTTTGGGCACTGAGGCACTCAGTGGGCTGGACCAGAGTCTTTTTGTTGGCTTTAGAAGAGGGATGCCCTCTCTCCCTCTCCCTCTCCTTCTCTCTGCATTCCTTTACAGTGAACAAAAAGACTGATTTCACCGAGCCGCTCGGTCTGTGCACCACAACACGAGCCGAGAGACTGACAACGAGAAATTCCATTCTGTAGATTTCATGCTTCACAAAAAAAAGTATACATCGAAATAGCAAAACCGTAAAAAAAACATGAATGCATGCTAGTGTTGCCAGTTTTATTGTCACACTTGGGTTTACATCTGTAAACATGGACAAAGCACGGGCTCACAATGCGTGAGCCTGCGCAGGCAGCGTGATTGTGAGCCTCCAGGAGAAAGAGAAGCCGCCTGGATCTCTGCCAGCAGGCTCGAGACAGTGGAAACTGTAGCAGCAACAATAGAAAACCACAAAAGTGCACACTAGGCTATGGACATGGACACATGAGCACGCAATGTAAGTAAACAGGGCCTCTCTGCTCTTCAGAGTCTCCCCTCAAGGAAACCTAATTAATATTCTGCAGCACCAATTAGGGGAAGAGGGCGTGGTGGAAAATAACTTTTCCTCAGACGACTGTGACCCCGACGCCGCCGCCGCCCCCCCAGAGGAGAGAACTTTGCAGAGCTCAGCCAAACAGAGGCGGGAGCCAGCAAAGTCACGTCGACATTCACTTAACAAAAAAAAAAAAAAAAAGAGCATCAAAGATGAGTGTGAGTCAGTGAGAGCTCGGTGCACGAGGGCAGATCACCCTCTCCGTCCTCTGACACCTCAGTTATCATGTAGCACCATCACCTCTGGGTACAGAAGGCATGTGAGCAGCGAGAGGGGGGAGAGAGGGGAGAGAGGGTGACAGCAGGGGCTGGAAGCGAGAGTGACAACAGGATCCACAGACGCTCCCACTCCGGAGCTCTTACTGGAGCCACAGGGCTCAACAAAGGCTGGCACACAGCTTGAAGAGCTCCTGGCCAAAGTGGCAGCGCAGCGACGGTCGCATCGTTTCGCAGGCGATTGTGTGTCAGGTTGACGGGAGATGCTGCAGATAAACGCAGGACGCTTCAGGACCCTGGATGACCGGCCAGGATGCAATTTAACAGCTCAAATAACACAAATACAAAAAGAGGGAGAATGAACTTTAATGAGGTTACGTCTCAAAAAGTGATGCTGGCAGAAGAGGAAAACAGGGAACGCCGTGCGTTTCTGCTCAGTTGCATCAGTTGGTTTCTTCTGAACTCACTTTTCTGGTCTTGTTACGACTGTTTGCAGAATATTGGACTTCATGTAATCTCAGCTACAGACGGCAGAAGCATTCAAGTTATCTTTAGTCCTGACTGTTCTCCAAAAGGCGCCGGGTAAATTTAGAAACCCGATGTGATTGAGAGGGGTTTATTTTGTCTGTTTCGACTGGAGCTTGGCAAACAACTGTCCCTGTCGCTTCTGCAGGCAGATCGCCTCCATTGTCAGGAAGAAAAGAAACGGAAATATGATTTGATACGTGCACGCCTGTTGTGTTTATATGCTTGGAAATGGCAGACTCTTATTTTGTCCTGTTGCTTGTCTGTTATGTTTGGACAGCATGACACACACACACACACACACTCATTCAAAGGAACAAAACTTATTTGAAGCCACAGAAACTCTCCTCTTGTGCCATTTGGTTGAGAAAGTGAAGGGATGTCAGATTATTGGGCAGATGAGACATGATTCATGTTGCACAACATTTGTCCTGAAATCACCCCAAATTACACTTCCTGTTTTAACTCTTTAGCCTCATCTCTACTTCCCCTAACACCACCACACCATCAGACTCTTCAGGCTGCTCTATATCAAGCATCCACCCGTTGTGGAAACATTTACCCCCCCCCTCAAATAAACCTGCAGGGTCGCTTGTCTCCCCCCTTACCTCTTTGACTTTCTCCCGGCGCTCGTTGGTCTTGGGGTCGCTGGGTTTGCCGTTGTCTCTCCCCAGCGGGGGCTTGAGCAGACACCTCTTGAACTTGGCGTGACTGAAAGTATCCGAGTTGGCACCGTGATGGTTCGAAGCGGTCGCCTTCTCCGAGGCGGACTCCGTTTTGGACCGGGTGAGAGTCAGATCCTCCTGCGCCTTCCCACCGGCGAGCCGCTCCTCGGTCGCCTCATGAGAGACGGACGGTTTGCGGCTCAGACTCTTCAGCTTGGTGCTGCTGGTCTCTCCTTTGGCTGAGGTCATACCCCGAGGGTGCTCCTGATCCTTGGGTCTTTTTAAATGCTCCCTCGCATCGTTCTCGGACCCGGATCCGGAGCCGACAGTGACGGGCTGGCTCTCTGTCTTGGACAGAAACATGCGCTTTAGTCGGACAGAGTCAGGCAAAAAGAAAAGGGCCCCAAAACACAGCGTTACCAAACCGGAGAGAAAGAGCAGAAAGACGAATTTCTGGGACAAGCGCAGACCCATGCCCGATGCCGACACACCGGGCAACTTTCGGAAAACCATTGAAACTTTTTTACTTGAGACGCTTCCTTACGAGACGACAACAGTGTGCTGACAGACAGCCCGCACACTCACGCTTCTCTACCGTGCAGCCTCTCTGATGCGCCGGAGCATTTGTAAAAAACTAGATACGCGGGATTTAAAACACACCCCCGTGACACTTGCAGAGAGACACAAGCAGCCTGCCAGGAGCCGTCTTTATCTGGCTATCGATTGGATCTGCATAAAGCGAAGGTTAGGCCTGCCTACATCAACAATTTACCAATCATTTGGCAACGCAACTCCGAGGAGATTTTTTTTTGGGGGGGGGGGGTTATCCAAATAACGCAATCACTGACACGAGCAGACAAGGAAACGTGTGAAATGATGAAACAGCGCGGAGATAAACGGCGCCGGAGCAATATTCACGAATAAGAGGATTACTACGGCGCATGTACGCCAGCGAATCAATGCACTTTCCCGTTTATTCTCTCTTTAATTCTCAGAGGAGGTGATCAAACGCCTCGGTGTGTGTCAGGCCTGGGAACAAAGTTGTGTTTCGATGCATTATTCCACGCCGTGCACAAGGGGGAAAAAATCGTCAATAACACACTGCCCTACGGTGCAAAAACCATTCAAGCGTGCAGCGGCACAGCATCTTTGCCCGTGTCGGCGTTCATAGCGACCCACGTTGCTGCATCACAAAGCTCCGCGTTTAAACGCGTTCATTAAAAACGCCGTTCGTGCAGCTGTTGGGGGGGAAACGCGCGCACACGCATGTCGCCTATCTGTCAACTGCGCTCCTCCAGAATAAAAAAAAAAGAAGAAGAAGAAGAAAAAAAAGAAAAGCTTCCCTTCTTCCTCCTCCACCGCTGGCGTCAACACGCCGGGCGAAACAAATCGGTGGATGACATGAAAAAGAAGGCGGGTTTTTGTCCCATGCGAAGTTATCCTAGCCCCTGATCCAAATCCAGGAGATAAACAAATCCACCATCCAGTCCAGTCGCCGGTTTCCTCCACCCCCCCTCAACAAAAGACAAGACACACGCACGCCGCGTCGTCGCTCCCGGTAACCTAAACGCTGCTGCTTGCTGCTGCTGCTGCTGCTCCAGCCTCCCGCCGTCCGTGCCGTGCCTCGCCGTGCCTCGCTCTCCCTCTCTCGCCTGTAGCGCGCTCTTGTGTCGCGCTGGTTGCTGGTGGACGTCCGCTTGCGTAAAAAAAAAGGAGAGAGAGGAGAGGAGAGGAGAGGGGCTGGAAATGTAACATATAGTGCGGGCAGGGCGAGGAAGAAGAGGAGCAGCAGGAGGAGGAGGAGGGTGGAGGAGGGAGGAGGAGGGGGTACGGAGACGGAACGGTCCGCTGGTCGACAATCCGGTGGGCTGGTCTGCTTTTTCTTGATGGATATTCACAGCGGCTTATCAAAACACAGTTAAGCCGTTTGGACAAAGGGAGAGAGGTCTGAATAGCTTTCTGTATGTTAGAAGAACCATCCACACACACACACACACACCCCAGAGGAATATGAGCCTGGTTAATCCTTCGAAAGCTCTTAGAAGAGGACAGATATATCTGCTATATGTCTCAGCGCTGCTCAGGAATTAAATAAGCAAAGCAATGAGCTAAAAACTATTTCACAGAGACACAGTTTGGGATTTGGGGGGCCACCTTACAAAACCCTGTTTGTGTTGTTTAAGGACTTCTGTTGACCTCAAGGTGTGTTGGGGAGACCTGCAAGGAGTGACCCACCCGAGGAAAAATGACATTTATCTATCAATTAATTCATTAAATACATTAACAGGAGAGGATAGTAAGTTTATCTTAGTTAGCACTAGTGTTAACTCAAAAACAGGATGTAAACAAGGTTTGGCCCTAAATTCCAAAACGAAGGGGACCATTTGTGGTAATGTCTTGGACTGAAGGAAGACTGAACGCGTAACACAGAATTGTTTGACGAGTTTATTCAAACTATATGCTTTAGATGACAGTCAAACCAGGTGACCGCAGGACAGCAGGGGGGTTAACCCAACATCTCAGCCAGCGATAGACAAGCCAGAGACTTGAAGAGCTCGCCAGATCTTTTGACAACACTCGTTCAGATTCCTTAAACGTCCTGTGTGTGAGATTTAGCAGCGTCTATTCGCTGGAATGGAACACAGTATTCATTACCTGCTCGTCTTGTTCCATCGGGTTCTTCTACTTATTCCCAAGTATTTAAATTTGCAGAATAATAATTGTTTCTCCACCTCAACACAAAAAGCCAGAGGAAATGTCCTCGGGGCTGCCATCTTTGGCTAAAGAAAATAGCCACACTGGAAATGGGTTTTTATGTGAAGCTGACAGGCCGTTTTCTTTGGGCCTTTGGGTAGAAGGGTCCCTAAGCAACATGGAGATGTCTTGAAAACCGTGGTTTGTGTTGTCAAAAGACCTTCAGCGGTCTTCAAAGTTTGACTTCTTTTGGTTTGGTTTTTTTCAATCAATCCTAGCTTGTAACTAGCTTCTGCTAAATGCTAACCACAGAGGATGATGTTTTGCACTCATTTTGCCTGTGTTGTTGTTGTTGTTGTAAAGTCTCACACTGATTTGACTCGACTGACTTAGCTAAACACGTTACTCATTCATGCTTCAAGTGTACAAGTTGCTACAAATGCCGATGTTGGTCGTATAAGGGAGACGTTAGGTCATGATTTCACATGTAACATCTCATCTAACGGTCTATTTATGACCTTTTCTAAGGCTTTTAAGCATATCTTCATCAGGAGAGGCACGTTCCTCAGTTGTCATGGAGACAGATCTGTTGAAAGGAAAGCTTGGATCCATCGCCAGGGCCGAGAAAGTTTTCCCATTTCTGTCAGACTGTTTCCAAGGACAAGGTTGGATGTGATTTTAGGTTTCCAGCTCGGATGTTACATTCTGAATCATTGTTTGAATTTGTTTGTTCCGTGACTGAGGTTTGTTGGTGCGGGAAGAGTTCGAGAAGTGTGTTTACATAATGTTGACATAAGCAAGATGGAAGCTAAATTGTAAACACAGTGTTTTCTCAGGATTAAATAAGATAGATTGGCCCATGAGTTGGTCATTACAGAAGAGCCTGCACAGCACTATTCAGCTAATGCACCTGAAAGCAGGAATTAGAAAATAAAGGTCTAAACGGTTTCAAAATTGGTCTTTAATTACAAGTCACCCCCCGACCAATCAAAGGCCAGCGCTGGTCCTGGGAGACCAGGTGGGTTTTTATCATTCTGCGGTTCAGGAGTAACCTCAGGATATCCGTACAATCAGCGTATTCAATGCGGACCATCAGTGACATTGACATTCCTGACAATGTCTCTGATGTCTGATAAACTCTTAATGAACCTTAAGGACAGATCCTCCTCTCCCCTTCCCTTTGTCCTCTCCTCTGTGGTTGGAATAATCCTTTCAGTATTAAAGCCGATGTTTTTCTCGCTTCCAGGCAAAAAAAGTTGACCGTAATATTTTATTTAATTTTTTTAACTCTCCTGTGAAAGCCTGCAGAAGTAATAAGCACTTATTAGCATCTGACACATGAAACTCCTCGGGCTTTTTTTTTGTCGGGTGCATATGGTGGGAATGAGCTAATTTTAAGGTAATTTGTACTGCATTTGACCCCGACGTTCTCACTGTTAAGCCATCTCCCTCTGCAGCCCCTAATTGAGGCAGACTGCTTGTCTGTAATTTACAGAACAGAAGGAGGGACGAAGACAGAACTGTTGAATTAGCCTTTTTTATTTTTGCGATCCAAGAGCATTTCCTCCGAGAGGAGGTGAATCTATGAAGCATTTTGTGGGCTGACAAAAGGACAGTTTGTAGTCGGAGAGAGGGGCTCTGCGACGGCTCAGTGCCTGCGCATAATGAGGCTTGAATCCTATGCTCTTTATCGCTCTACGCACTGCTACATACAGCCAACGGCCACTTTATTAGGTACACCTGTGCAGACCAATGCAATCCGATACTGCGGTAATGTCATGACTTTTTTTTTTGACACAGTTACATGTTGTAGCGTTGAGGTCGCCAATTAGTGACAGTGAAGCTACTGCACTGCTTTAATAATGAATTAAAGGTCCAGTGTGTACCATTTAGCTGGCTCCATTCACAGAATATGGCTGAAACGAAATGCATGCTGTGTTTTTGTTAGCTCAGAATGAGCCGTCTGCGCTGCAGGTCCTCTTCCACGAAGTCCGTTTAATGTCGAACCACCGTTTTCTTCTACAGTGGCCCAGAACAGACGAGCTAAACACCAGCTCGGGCATTTCTCACCTCTTTCCTTCACGCTCGAAAGGAGAGGATGATGCAAGGGAGCTGCAATCAGCAGCCACATTGCCAGATGCCACTAATATCCTACACACTGGACCTTTAATCCCCCCCCCCCCCCCTCCTTGTGTGTGTAAATCAGGAGGGCATTATGAACACTACACAGGAGGTTTTGAAAAGCTCTGTTGGACTGTATAGGTGTACCTAATAAAGTGGCCACCGAGCTACCGAATAAAAATATCAACTGATGCCTTTGAAAAAAGAAGAAGAAGAAGAAACTTAATAGACACATCAAGTCAGTGTTTCTCAAAAAGGCCAAGTTATACATGAGTCCAGTCGTTGAGCTTGCATGAAGCTGCGCCAGCCGGTGACAGCCTAGTTTATCACGAGGATAGATGAGCGAGGCAATGCAGTCTCACCACTATCAACAGGCGGGGGTGAAATCAAAGAGCAGGCATTTTTCAACCGAAAATAAATGCTTTACGCAGGTAAATGGCGCCCACAAAGGCCGTTTCCTGCACGCTTTGCATTCACTCTCGCGGCTGAAACCAACCGCCGTCGTCTGGACGCAGTGTACGATTTCACAGCAGGGATGTCATTGGCGGTGTCTGTTGGCTCTCCATAATTCAGCACTAGGCACTGCACTCAACATGCAAACATGGTTCATAAGCACGGAGAGGGAAATCTGGCGTTGCATGTGAAGTTGTTTGCACGCGGTTAATAAGGATGCATCCCTATGGTTGGGCTTTGTTATCACACCGCCACGTGGTTCATCACAAACAGAATACATTAGGGAAAAGAGAGCGACCTGTGACCTTGTTTCTGCTCTTAATTGGCATGCGATAATGATCAGAGGAGAGATCCACTGCAAGAAAGTGTTTTTTTTTTTGCTTTCAGAGACGAGACGTGTTTATTTGCAGCCTACAGTAGAACCGCAAACAATTAAAGAAAAAAGGCAGCTGAGTCTTTATTCCGCCTGTAAGCATGCGGCACACGGCCCAAAAACAGCTGCCTGCCTTTAAAACATTTTCTGCAGAGGGTCACAGATTGTAATGTGTCCTGTGATCCACACGCATTTCTGCTCTTTTATTCAAAAATTCAATCCCTGGCCCACACTGATGTTTTATTCATCCAACAAGATGCCAATGAAAAAGTCCATCTCTGTGTTCTGCTCATTCCAATACATCAAACAGCAGGCAGAGATGTATTGGCCCGTGCCAGCGTGTCCAGATTAATAATGTCGCCGTGTGCTGCTATTTGTTTCTCTAAGCGCTGCTGCAAAGCATTCCCTGACACTGGGAATCATGGCCAGCGGCAGGACGCTTGATGTCGAGTCATAAATATCAGGGGCAGCTTTTCTTTTCTTTTTTTTGGGACGGGATGCTGACCCCGGTGCATGATGTGAGAGAGATATACATGTAGGTGACAAAGCACGCTGACCCCCAGGGTAACCCTCCATGAATTCTGGACCATCTGACAAGATGTGACGCGGTCTGGTGTTAGATCAACCCGTCTTCATAGTGGCTGGCTTATTGAGGCCCCTGTATCTCCTCCAGCTCCTCATAAGTATTACTTCCTTAAAGTCGTGTTAAAGCAAATGTGCGTAGTTGCTTCTGCTGCATGTGCACTACTTTGTTTACTGTGTGTGCATTATTCTCCCAAGAAGAAGTCGGCCTGAGCGGCCTTGTTACATCCCTCATGTCTCCTCAACAGAAATAGAATCCAGCTCAGATCAACCATCAGTGCAAATAGTATCAGCGGAACAATAAGCTCAGGATTATTGCCTCACTAAAGTTATATTTGTCTGCTCCTTTTATAGAGAAGACAAACAACAAGCCGCTGTGAGCGTGTGTGTGTGTGTGTGTGTGTGTGTGTGTGTGTGTGTGTGTGTGAGGCCCTCGAGTGACCCGTCTCCAGCAGATTCATAATCAAAACATTTCTCTTTGTGTAACGAAACATTTTCAAAGCACATTAGGCGAACGCTGAAAAACAGAACGCTCACTTGCGAGGAACATAAATGCGATGGTTCAGCGTTTTTATTGGCTAAACACAACAATTAGCCATACATTAGAGGGGGTATATGGGCCATGTAAATGAGAGCGAATGCAATAGCAAACACGCCATTAAGCTGATGGAATGAGGGCCAGAGAAAGACTGACTCCCTCCCCAACACGCTGATTAAACATGCCAGTGTGTTTTCAGCGCGCTAACGTTTCCTACTGTGAAATTACAAGTGAGAAAGTAGAGGCTTGCTCAGCAACGACAGAAGAAGCTGTGTATGTTTATGGCCACATAGTGCCATCCGCTGGTGTTTCTTCTGCATTACAGGCAGAGCCCTGCGACGTCATCGTGGCTTCATTTGAGTCCACTTTTAAGTCATTTGCACAAACTTTAATACAGGTTTGATGTCATGCACAGATCCCGGAGTATCAGACCGCTCCAGTGTTCAGAACAAACAGCATGTAAAGGGCAGCCACTCTAAATATTAAAGACTGATCAGGCTAAATACAGAGAAGAGCCCCGTGCTAAAAAGTCCAATTAAGCCGGCTCCAGCATGGAGAGAACTCAGTCAGACAAACAAACGAGAGCCAATGATTTAACTACAATAAAATAGACATAAATAAACACTCGGGACGAATCGATTAGAAAAGCTTTCAGGCTCATTTCACACTCCACATGTAAATGTGCAGCCCCCGGGAAGGCTATTGAAAATCCAGCATGAGTTTATTGTGTGTTTATTCCACTGTATAAATGACCCATGAAGTCCGAGTCACTTAGAATGCTGGTTCTTCTCCATTTGTTACACTAAATTCAGACACACTCCCTGCTAAATCTGATTTGAGCTGAAAGGGGATAGGCACAAGATGAAATGTCAGTGATGCTCAGCATGCATAGTAAAATGAAAGCAACACTGGTACAATATATCGCAGTTCAATAGGAAAAACCTCCACAAAGTGCAGCCTCAATCAGAAATTAGCATAGCGCTGAATCAAATCTTTTCTGAAAAAATGATAGACTCACTAAAAAAGTGTTGTGAGTTTGTGTTGGGTTAGATTTCGGTACAGCGTGCAGATGTTCTTACTGTGGACTGTGTTCTGCTTTGTACAGCATTCTTTGAAGCAGCTGTTCCCGACAAAGATTATCAGAAGACTTTGATACTTCTTGATTTCTTTCTTCTTGCAAACTGCTGCATAACTTTCACGGTTTTCACGTCATTTAAAAAATGAGGAAACAGTCTGACATACAGCTTTGTGGAAAATATCCTTATTCAGTAGCCAGTTAGCTTAGCTTAGCTTAGCTTAGCTTAGCTTAGAATAAAGACTCAAAACAAGGAGATACAGCTTGTCTGGCTCTCTCTGAAAGTTACAAAACACACATAGACGCACCTCTAAAGCTTACTAGTTAACATCTCGTTTGATTAACTGAAGTATAAAAATGACATGTTGTAACTTTATGTTGTAACTTTACTGGCTGATGTGCCAAACAGTTTTTTGGCCGGGTGCAGTGAACTATTCCTTTAATCTGGACTAATCATGGCAACTTGACCCCAGATTTGGAAATTCAAGACAGTCGAAGTCTGATACAGTCCAATCTGCAGAAATACATCAACCATAACATTAGGACCACCTGCCTAATATTGGGTATGTCCCCCATTTGCCCCCATGAATCATGGACTCCTCTAGACCTCTGAAGGTGTGCTGGGTTATCTTGCTCCAAGATGTTAGCAGCAGATCCTTTGAGTTATGTAAGTTGTGAGGCGCGGCCTCCATGGATCTGACTGGTATGTCCAGCACATCCTACAGATGTTCCATCGAATTTGAGATTTGGAGGCCCCTCGTTGATGTTCTCCTCAAACCGTCCCTGATCCAGTCATCTAGCCATCACAGCGTGACCCTTGTCAAAGTTGCTCAAATCCTCCTGCTTCCTGCTTCTAACGCGTCAGCTCTGAGGACAAAATGTTCACCAAGGTGTCATGACGTGGTCAGTGGTCGTAATGCTATGGCTGATCAGTGTATATATAAGTTTGTTTCACATCACTGATATCATACATTTATGGACGGGACAAACTCTTCTCAAACACAACTTAGCCATTGTTTGCTTGTAATATTGTTGATCTGGGAATTTAAGCTCGTCCCTGTGTTTACTTACTGTTAATTCATCTGGATGAGTATCAGCGAAACGCCGACTAATGCAAATATAAAGAGGATTTTCTGCCAACAGCCATTCCAGCAATTAGAGTCTGAAATTAGACTCTTTAGATGTAAAATGAACTTGGCCACCGAGAAGCTCTGTGAGAAAATGCTTCAACGCAACAACTGCCAACAATTAAAGTGAGTGAATGGAACGTACAGGGGAGGGGGTGTTTGTCAGGCCAAGCTGGTTAAGGAGTATATGAGTCATCGTGATTTTCCATTTAACAGAAATAGAAACAGAATAAACAAACCGAGCCAGAGCGGTCACAGCTTTCTCTCTAAACGTCTCACATTCTTCATGCTGAGAAACGTTATTACGCTTTAACAAGGCCGACGGGTCACTCTGAGTTTATGAGACTTTGACTCCACGTGCCCAATTATAAAATGTCTTCGGGATAAATCAAAGTTTCCCCTGAAATATTTTACTTTTCGAACTCTTCTGTTGCTGAATGATGACCTTATCTTATTATAGAGTGCAGCACTCACCCTTGAGGCCAAACAAGGTTATTGCAGGTCGTTCAGACAGCTTTGGTGGTACAAGTATCGTTCAGCAGTACCTACAAGCTTATTGAACCTGAGCACAGGTCCAGTGTTGCGTCTTTGCTTATTGTGGAGCTCAGTTAAAAGTCGGGATGTCCCAATCACCTTTCGTTTGAAACATTAAATGTTTTCTATCCTTTTAGACTAATTTAATCTGAGTTCATGGAAATTTATTCCACTTTGACTGTACCTGTATAATCTGTGACAACTACACTGAATATCTGGCGCGTACTGTACCTGAGCCTATTGTAGCTTAACCTCTGCCAGCTCGTTTGATAGCTGCACCTGGTAGATTCACAAATACAATGCAGTGTTTACACATTAGCACATCAAAACTATAATCCAATAATAAGTATGAAAGGAGGCATTCAGCATCACCAGCACTTTTCATGCTTCAGGTATATTTAGCGCTAATTTGGTCTTGCAACAAAGTATTTTTAATAGAGTTTAGAATTATGAGACACACACACACACACACACACGGCATTGCTATAAAGTAAAACTTTAATTTGGTATATAGTATCTGACGAAGTTTCATTTGTGTTGTTAGTTTCACTGGTCATTACAGGAATGGAATGCTGAAAGCGAAAGATTAATCAAGAACAAAGTGCACACTTGTTATCTTTCAGACTGATTTGTACATCATATTAAATGTCTAACACAGCTCTTTGTATAGATTCCCATTCGTGTGTATAGAAAATAAGAAAAAACTCTTAATTATTGCAAAATCTAAATTTGCAAACAACTGACACATAAAGTCAACAAACACATGAAGAAAAAAACAAGGCAAATATGAATAAAATGGAAAACAGAATCCACTGCGTCATCAAGTCATATCATTCACTGAGATTTAAAACCCCAGCTTCTTTATTTTAGGACTAAAAACATCGAACCCATCCCTGTTGATGAGGCCCGTCAGAAAGTACATTCCTCTTCCCTGTGACGTGTCGCCTGATAACCGATGCACAATGTGTACACTACATTAAAGCCACTTATTGCTCTCTCCAACACCAACAGATAAAAGTACTGCTTCTGTTAAAGTGCTCGGTGTGGTGTAAAATGTCGGGAGTACGAGAGGAGCCGGGCGAGGCAGACAGAAGAACGATGAGGTAAACCAGGGTGGAAAGAAACAGTCTTTGGGTAAGTGGAGTAATGACACCGGGTGAGTCTGTCGGTGACGCGCATGTGTGCGTCAGTGTGTGTGATTACTGCCTTTACAACTGACCCGTATTTGTCTATTGTTCTTCTGCAATGTAAGCGTTAGCTTTGCACCCATCAGGCTGGTCACAGTACAAACGTGACAGTATTTTTTGCATATTTTAGCCCATGAAATGACAAAATAAGTGCTTGGTTGGCTCGTTCTGTTTCTACTCCTTTCCTGGAGACCACTTTGAAACAGTTTTTGGTTTTCTTCTGTTCATACTGACCCGTGAAAGATCTTTTCATAAAAAGTGATTTCGATGTAAGCGACGGGGGACAAAGTCACTGCTTGTTTTATGGAGGAGTTAAGATGGAGCTCGGTCTCCTCCAGAGTTAGTCATTTAATATAAAATTCCTTTTTTTGTGTTCCATCTGCTGCGTTAGAGGGACAGTAACACAAAAGAAGGATTTCATGCTTAAAAGGCTTCAACTTTGGAAGACACCTACTCAGTCTGCAGCCTCACATTCTCCTCAGATAAACTTCAAACTTTTGAATGTGGATTTTGTCCATCACTTAGGATGAAATCTCTTTTAGGATGGATGTCTTCAGGCCAGTATGGACAGGACAAACAAATACAGCTTCTATGTTCACACGGGCGTGTCAATATTGGCTTAAGATGTAAATCTATTTTTTTCATGAAGAAAGTTTGAAGTCTTTACAAGATTTGTTATACTCCAGGGAATGAATGGAAACTGATGGCTGCCTGGACAAACAAAAATCTAAAACATGCAAAAAAACAACAACATGACCTTAAAGTAAAGTGTCCACATGCGTAGCTGAGTGCGTTCACTTTACATTTTGCAACTTCCGGATCTGAATCTGAGAATAAAGCGTATAACCCGTGCCGAGTACAGCTCGGCACCTTTCTGCTGAACTCACAGTTTAAGAGGCGAGGGTCAAAGGTAAACATGAGATGGGAAAAAGAAGCACCACAGTGACGTTAAATTAATCTCTGAAGCAAACAATGCAATGCACATGAGCCCAGATAAAGCACTTGAAAATAAGCCCGCACCCACCCAAAAGTCTCTGTACAAATAAAGCACACACGTTTCATAAATCAGATGCAAAGAAAGAAAAGGCTGAAAGCTGATATGAATGCTGGTGAGGCAACAGTGTTGACATTGTAATTCAGTCCCACACAATCAATGAGAGCAACCGTCACGACTTCAGCCGTCACTGCCGCAGAAAAACATCCAGTGTGGAGATTTTTAAAAAAACGAACAGCGAGCGCTCGTTTGAAGCCACGAGCTGGTTTAAAACGTGAAGCAGAAATATCGGTTTCTTTCTGCGTCCGGGCAAAACAAAGACGTGTACAGAAATGATAACGTATCGATACAATCAAAGTTCTTCCATAGGCTGTATCGCTTCAGATCTTCTGCACCAAACATTTCCCCCTCCAGGAGGTGAGAGAATGTTTGCCCAAAAAGAAGCATTTGGTATGAAATGAAAGTATGAAAATAGTGTTTCTCTTCTTTGGAATAATGTGAAGGAACCATTGATGTGAGCTCGTTAGTTTAGAGGATTGTTTTAATTTAATATTTTTTTGGTTTTTGGTTCCCCTCCGTCTTATCACACAAGCGAGTTATGTAGACTGATGTCTCCATCTTGATATGAAAAATACAACTTCTGTGCAGAGTATGATTCATATTCTCTCCGGGAGATGCCCTGCTCAGCAAGTCGGAGTGTGCCAAGGAGTGTAATACTTGTTGCAACCTTCCTGAAACCCACTCATCAGTCTCTGCAGAGCAGTTAAGGGTAAAGACAGTAACAAACTGACGTTTAAACGGAAGCCGAATCATCCGGCATCTGGGGAAAAACCATGCAGAAACAGCTCCGCGCTAGGCGAGCGTCCACAGATGGAGAAAAACAGTTCTCTGGTTCTTCCGTGGCGGCAGTTCATAAACCGCTTTAGAACCCTCGTAAATTCAATGCTGCATGTAAATATCCTTTAAGCGACGATAAAAGGAGGACTCGAGGACGGGAGGGAAAAGTGCAGCACGTCATTTAGCCTGTCAATTCTGGGTTTTAAACAACCCTTCTCTCTTTGACCTCGATCGTGTTGACATTTTCAGCACACTCCCGACACTCCATCACGAACGCCGACATTTCGGAAAGTAAATTCAATTTGGGGGCAAGGCGGGGGAAATGAGATGCTTTATGGTTTGATCTCTCGACTGTAATTATCCTATTAAAAAACGGGGAGCGGGGGAAAAGTTTCAGGGGCGAAACGGACTCGACAGCAGTGAAAGCACAGACATACACCCGCATTTTCACGAGCGCGCGTGTGAACGGACAAAACATCCTTTTAATCTCGCTACATATAACCTTAGAAAGGCTTTCACGGATGGTTAAGAGAAGCTGAGCAAAGTGAAGGAAACGTGTCAGAACCTGCTGGTTCCCCGCCGCTGTAACGTGAGTCCTCTGGATGTAAGAGGATCAGGAAGGATTCAGTGGTCACTAACACCTAGAAAACAGTCAGAGAACTGGAACAGTGACTCATTCAGCCTACTTCAGAGGAGGACTGTGTTTCAGCGCTAAAGTCCGGATGGAGAAACTCTTCTAGTGATAATAGACTCGGGTGTGAGAATACTTGTGGGTCTAAGATATTTGAATTGGATGATCATCGCTCAACTTAAATGATTTATGTCGTATTCACTGAGCCGCAGTGTAAAAAAGGACGTGTGATGTATTTTACACTGGCTGTCATACACACTGTACAGCCTGCACACAGGACAGCGGAGATTGAACAGCGTCAACAAAACACCAGGCTACGTCCCCGCGCCTGCAGATAACTTGTCAGTCTTACTCGGATGTGCAAACTGTTTCTGTGACGTTCATTTTAATGCCCGCGTTTGATTCTGACCTCCACATTGTTTCAATATGTGTACAAGATTACTTCTGTGTTTAAAGGGTATTCATAAATATAGGATATTATAACTCATTTACATATTTTACACATCTATAGTGCATAGAAATACTTTTTTTTTTCTCTTTTTGCCATGACGTGCCTGCTCAGTCTTTCAGGGAGGTTAAGAGGTGAGGGTGGAGAGACTAACCGTCCCTTGACGCGTCCTGTATCAGCTCCACAGTGATGCTGGACACAAACAGGCGTGTTAAAGAGAGTGAGCCTTGATTTCTTTTCTTTTTTTTTTTGTTGATATAATAAAATCAGCTCACATGTGTAGTGTGAAGGTGACTGTTAGATGGGCACTTGTTCAATACATTATTATATATCCACTCGACCCCGGCTTGAGTGAGTTTTTAAAGGGGCTTCTTAAACTGAGGTAAAAACATAAAACGTCCACACAGATACGTGACAGCGTGTCAGAAGACTTGGATGGGGAATCAAGCATAATCACTGACATCAAGACATCTGTGCTGCATCGCTGTCTGTCTCACGAGCTTTTTCTTTGCGTTTGTAGGTCAAAACTTCTTAATGTGACTCCAGAAACACAGGACAAGGCTGTGAGTCTGTAAGCAGGACTTAAAGGAACCGCAGTTCTTTTAGACAGCGACTGAACATCCAGCTTTTAAGCTACGTCGCACGAATGCTCATAGAAACTGACGATTGCAAACAGATGCTAGTACCCCTGAAATTAAAACATGTTTCTTTTTTAAAAAGACAAAGATAAAACTGCACCACGTGAAAAGATCTGACACAAAATAAGGCCAAATATTTTAAATTAGCTACACTCTAAAAGTTTGAATATCCAGCAACTTCAAGTGACAGAGTGAAAGAACAGTTTCAGTGACATACTGGGTTGAATCGAACACAGTAAACTGAAGAGAGTCTGAGAGTGAAACAGCTTGATTTGTTGATTATTTTTAGGACTGGAGGCCCAGCACGTCTCAAAGAATGTAGCTTTAAGACAGAAAGGTTTGTAAAATCATGAACAAACACGAAACCCACAACTATGCAATCATTAAGAAAGAAAATCCAAAGTAAAAATGACATTATCTGACACTAAAACAGTCCAAACCTTTGGTAATGCATAGTTCTTTCCTGAATATCTCAGACTCATCAACCAGAAACAGCACCTCCTCTCCGATAGCAGCGACCGCTGTTCCACTCCTGTCTAAAAAAATAAAGAGCAATGACAAGAACAAAGGAATGGCTCTTTTTTTCTCTTCTCTTTCTGGTTTGCACAGCATTAGCAGTTTTGGCTTATTTGGTTTTCTGAACCGATGAGATTATTTAGAGCAGAGCAGTTGAAGCAGCCCTCTCTTCTCTGACCAGTGAAGGTGGGTGCGCAAGTCTGACTCCTCCACATCCGGTCTGCCGTATCAAGGCAGGAAGGGCTCGTCCTCCTCCTCGTCCGCGCTGGGCCCGGGGTCGCTGAGGCACCTCATCAGCTTCTGCTGCTGTTCTCTGGGTTCGCCCGCCTCGCCTGGCTTGTTAGGTCCCGAGGGAGGCTTCATCATCAGGCCGCGGTCGTCGTCCTCCTGCTGCTTGGCCTGTCTGAACTCGTCCATCAAGTTGACGGAATCCGGAGACTGAGGAGACGCCAGGTCGACCTGGATGGTCGGCACGCTGTCTGACACCGGCTTCATGTTGTAGGCTTGGGGGTCTACAGGCAGGACAAGGGTACAATTTCAGGGCATGAGCTCGTGAGAGGGATCGAATGTCATTCTGGCATTCCATCGGCGTGCGTGAACATGTGATGTATAAAGGAAGAAGAACTGGATCAACAAGTATTAAAAAAAAATAAAACACAAGTGCACAAACTTTACAGCAGGCTTCAAATATTCCCAACACAATAAAAACAACACACATGAATGAAACACATGCTCGAATCAGTCCGCTTTTATCTAAAACACAAGCTGGTATTCAAACACATATCATGCCCCACACCAGTCTGCTCCTGGGCCGTTATCTACATTTGGCCTTGTTAGCGATGATATTAGTAGTGAGCAACAATGAATGTTAACAAGCACGAGGCTGATGCATGCATGTTAGGTTTGCAGCTAGGTTATCACGACTCAAAGTAAACTCGTCTACACTGGCTACATACCTGGACATATTGTGTTCCCTTTCTGCTGCTGAGCAGGTTTGAAATCAGTATCGCTGCCTAAAATGAAACCACACACCTTGTTTACATGCCGGCTGGCACATGCAAACATATTTCCATCAGTGGGGAAATATCTATCGCTGCAGCTGTGAGCGACTGTGTACTTTCCCACGCCGCTTATTGGTTTGCGAGCTTAACAAAATACAGTGTCTGAGATGTCCGTGTGCGATCAGCGTCTATTGTTTCCGCGTGGCACCTTTCAGTGAAATGGAGGTTAGCTGTCGAGTGTTTGCATTTGGCTGTGGCTGAGATGAATGTGTTTACCTGAGGCCAGTCTGGCTCTACGCATGGTCGGCGAGTCAGAGGCAGCAGCGGGCACCGTCAGGTAGTTATTCATGTCTTTTATCTGGGGAGACACAGGGAACACACAGGGCTGTTGTTTACGGGATGATTTAGCATCCCACAAAATGCTCGCAGAACAGTCGCCGTCATCTTCTTCCACATGTTTTGTTTTTTTTAGGGGGAGCAGGGGTTAATAGCAGGTGAACAGCCACATGAAAGTGATACACATCATGTGAAAGCTCAGCTCAGCATTTTAAAAACTGAAAGTTGATTTAGTTTTTTGAAAGTTTAGTTTAGTTTTTACAGCATATAAGGGCTTGGCACATTATGAATCAAGTATATGACGGTCATTCCTGTGCTCTATTATGTCTCATAAGGTTGTTGCAGCCATTTCTGGGTTCAGATCTTGTTACACAGATACAGTGCAAACTTTACCACTTGAAAATGGACAGAAATCCCCCTAAATCCTCCTATAAGGCGCTGAGACTTGGAGAGAGACCATAAATGTATTTACTTGATTTGGTATTTTGGAGATTTTTCACCAGAACTGCATGGCATGAAACTGTTAACTATACCATGGAAAACCACGCTGCTGCTGAAAACCAGAGGTCTTTAGTTTGTGGGTATACAGCTGTGGTTATCCTAGAGGCCACAATAGGTCAGTTTATACAGTGAGGTCCAGTATCTTTGCTCTAGCTTTAAAACTTGTCCTGCTACAGCTTCAGACAGACAGTAATGTCGGCTAAGGACGCTGAGATCCATGCGAAGTGGAAGAGGTTAATGTATAACACTTAGAAATAACAGGAAATGCGCACGGTGCCTCCTTTAATTGTTTAAGAACACACTGAAGCCACACTAGAGTGAGTCAGTAATTCATCATTGATCAGAAAGAGGCTTCGTTAGTCTGCAGAAATCCTCGAGTCCTCAGCGGCTTCTAGCACATTCGATTTACCCAAAACGGGAGTCTATTTTAATTACGGTAATTACAGTGTGATGTAATGGGAGTTTGTGGTGGGGCCACTCAACCGTGTGAATAAATCTGGCCCCCATTTGTGTCGAGAAAATTGATTTAGGAGACTGAAGGTGGACTCTAATCAGTACACGAATCATAATTCTGACTGAATCATTTCACTGCTGGTGGCCTGGTATGAAATGAGAAGAGCTGCTCTTCATCGGTTTCATAATTGTCTGCTTCCTGCAACATAACGTCCACTTTATTATGTACCAGATTGCATAACAGTCTCTGTGGCACACTGCTATGCTATTACAAAATGTCTTGCTCAGCGCTGACTAATCAACAAAATGTGTTTTGTTGTAGAGTTGCCTTCGTACCTTCTTCTCCAGCTCGATCATCTTTTGCTTCTTGATCAGGAGGTCGCCCAGGCCATCCTCGTATGGATCAGCCAACAGAGTGTGTCTGTTGTAGGAGCGCAGCTGAGGGAGGAAAGAAAGAGTTCAACGGTTGAACAAATGAAAGTATCTGAAACTTGTTCGGAAAGTTTGTTTGTCTTAACGATCTGCAGAAATGACGATAAAACCACAAAGAAGTGTGAAATGAGAAGTGTTTCTCTGAGTCTCTACAAATTAAACTTAGTATAAGTCAATGTATGAGTAGAGCAGCTGATTTCATTCTAAGTCTGTGACAATCAATACGCTCTAGACTAATATGGCAGAGCAACTCCTTTGTTTATCAGCACAGCTCAATATGGATGGCGATGAGCTCTAAAGTCTGGAAACACAAGACATCTTTAGCTCATGTGAATAATCTCTGTTACCCTCTGTCGTGTCCTCTGAAGGTTACTCCTGAGGATCTTCCTGATCTCCTCCTCTCGACCTTTAGGCAGCTGGGGCAGAGCTCTCTCTGCGGGCTTGGGAGGAGGAGGCTTCTTGGGCTGGATGTTTCTGGGGAAAAAAAACACAGGAGAAGCGTCGAGACTATCAAGAGACGGGGGTGACACATAGACGCATCAGACATCTGTCATGTGCGCTTTCAAGAAAACACATGACAGTCTGCTCGGATAATTATCAAACCGCTGAAATCTCATTTCCCCATTATTCCCTCTGGTGATCAGATGACTGGCAGCATGTTTTCAGACAGCGTGGGCGGGCTCCTTTAATAACCAGCCAGTGTTTTTCAAGCAGACACCATGAGGAGTAAGTCACCTGGAAATCTGCGAGCTAACATTAGCTTTTTCTGTCCACCGCTTTTACTTACATTTAATAAAGGAATGATTCATGCACTCACACGAGGTTATTAAGACTTACCGAGACTTAATTTAGCAATTTATCACAGACTGCTTGATACTTCAGAAGTGGAATTAATGAGGCCTGTGCAGCTGCTTCCTGCAGCTTTTAAAGGCTTACCATGCGAGCATACTGGGAAATGATAACCAAAGACTCTTCACCACTCGGTGCACAGAAAATGACAGTCAAGCTGGTGACGCCAGCTGCTAATGTAATACTAGCTACAGCTCGCAGGTGTAACATCAGTGCTTGTCAAAGAACCAGCAACCTTCCAGTCGTCAGCTAATTAATATTTGATATGTTTAAATGTCTCAAATGACAACGTGGAAGGGGTCGCTCGTGGTAAGAATCATCACACGGACACGCAGCTTCCCTCAGCTGTTCATTGTCAGTTTTTCCGTCTCATCTGAAACTTTACTGTTTCTTTTTTCAACCGTTTCAGTTTCATTTACAGCGGAGTCAACTGGTGCACATAACAGAGTATTTAGATGCTGAAGACTCAGACATTTCACTCAGGATTTAGTCAACCAAGACATTGCTAAGTGATGAATGAATATTGGATTTATATTCAGCAGGTGGCCAGAAATACGACTTCAAACGAATGTTAATGTTGTTCAGTAACTGCTGGATGTGAAAATAAGCACCACGTTTTCCATATCAACATAAAAAGCTGATGATATGCCTAAAAGTGGCTACTGCAGGATTAAGGACTTAAATCTGGACAGTCTGGTATTCAGAGTGAGTGTATGCTCAGTACTTACTGCATGGAGACAGTGGAAGGCAGAGCAGAAGGCAGCTTGATTCCCCCTCCACTCTCCACCAGCTCGATGGCCTGTTTCATCTCCATTTTGTGGTAGAAGGCAATGAGCTGTGGCTCCTTGGAGCGCTCGCCTGCGATCAGGCACTTCTTCACGTACTTCTTGTTGAAGCGGTTCAGTCTGGGAGGAGGAAAACAGACACCCAGGACAAGAGACAGACATGGGAGTAAGAAGGAGACAGCAAGAGGAGTGAGGTTTAACTATTTACAGCCATAGTTAGTGCATATTCTCTCAAAATCAATGAACTGATTATCACCAGTTACCATTTCGCAGATGAATTCATGGAGAGTAAAACGACAACTTTCACAGTCACAGCTTACTCACTTCTTCATTTTGGCCTCATCTGTCATCATGTTATGATATTTTATACTATAGATATTTTACACGGTCACCCATATTGTCTGTTGACTACAAATGTTAATGTCAGATAAATCCGTACTTGTCCTTCCAGTGGTGATGTCCGTAATGTCCACAAATGTCCTCAATACCAGTCAGGAGGTGGTCGAGGAACTGTGGATGAAAAGAGACAGACATTCAGCCTTTAATAAGGAGACAATTTAAATGGGCAAATGCTGATTTATTCTATATTACAGACACTTGCTGTTTTCCTTCCTTCCTTCCAGTGTCTGTACGTACACTCGGAGGCAGAATGTGAAATGTTTTGCACTGTATGTACCTGGTAAAACTCACATTAACTCAGCTGCATCTTGTCCCTTTTGCTTCTCCACAGTTACCATTCCTCACAGCAAAAACATGCTCGCAGCTAAGACTGCCAACGTTAACAACAACAAGCAAGTGACAAGCTTTAAAATGGAAGCCATGAGAGAAAACCAGCAGCAGCAGCAGCCAGCTGATTGATTGGACAGTATTCTTTATTAACAGTGGCAGCACGCCCGCTCGGAGAAATGTACAGCTGCACATGCTGCTGAGACTGCAGCCGGCTTCAGGTCGCACTGGCGTTCAGACTAAGCCTGCGGATGACAGTCTGACAGGCATCGTTGCTATGGGAACAAGTCATTAAGCGGAGCAGCAGAATTTACTTCTGCTTTGTCAGAAGAGACTGATTTATATAAAGACCGCCAAGCACTGCGGGGGTGTAGGTGAAAAAGTCATTTTGAAAAGTGAACAGAGTGAGTGTGGTGGAGTCTTCATGTGAGACTATGAGCTCTATATTATAATACATTCTCCTCTGGTTATAAATAACCAGAATCACAATCCATACATGATTATTATTCAATATATCATCACCTCTATTGTCACTGACTGGAAGAGCTGATGATTAAAATCACTGGTACTCATCTACCCATCATCATCAGTGACATCAGTGAGGGACATGCGCAGAGCTCAAAGGACACTAAAGGACAACACCGACCACAGCGAGAGCCCGTTCACCCTGCTGCTGTCTGGCAAGCAGCACATCTGCAGCTGTACCACCAGAGTAAGCCAGCATCCTCTGTCCTCTGTCAATAAATGACAGAACTTTACCCAGGCATACATATATACACTATTTGGGTGTATATGTGTGTGTATATGTGCCTGTTCTATTAGTTAAAATTACAAGAAATCCATCCAAACATTCTGGTCACAGTGGAGCCTATCCCAGCAGCGGGGTGCAGCCGCGACAAGTCCCTAGTTTATCACCAGGCACATAGAGACAAACAACCGGTCACGCTCACACCTACGGGCAATTTAGAGTCACCAATGAACTCATTTAGTGAATGTCTTTAGACTGTGAGAGGAAGCCAGAGTACCCGAGAGAGATCCAACACACTCCACCCCCAAACAGACCCCCAAGCCAGGGACCTTGTAGCTCTGACAGTGCTAACCACTGACCACTGCACCACCGTGTCACCGTACTGTGTGCGAGTGACAAATACAGCAAGTGAAATCACTAAAAGCGTCTCAGAGGGTCTGCAGCATCTGTGTAACAGGTGGGGCGAGTACGCCACCTTCACACTTTCTAAAATAAATGATTCAATGCTGCGCTGTAGCTCGGTGTGACGGTGCCCTCAGCCAGCTTTGTTGACTCACTGTGGAGGAGAAGCCATTAGGACAACCTCCTCCTCTAGCCTCAAGCACTGGTGACTTACTGCAAAGCCCCAGAGAGGGGTGTGTGTGTGTGTGTGTGTGCGTGCACGCTTATCTGAGCTGTGTTTAAAACTTGAAACCACTCGAGGACTGTGGAACATGGTGGTCAGTCATAAATGTGTTGAGTAGAAGAAACTAAGGGTAAAAGAAGCTGTGTGTGTGTGTGTGTGTGTGTCTGTGAACTGACATTCAGTGCAGCACTCTGTGGAGCACAGTATGTGAGATGAAGTACCGCCACACGGCCAGTAGGTGGAAGCAGCGCTCAAAAATTGATAGACTAAATGGCCTCAGAGGCTTGTTACTGAAAATATGTCACATTTTACACAATTACACCTGAAAGCTGTGGAATAGCATCAGATCATCAATACCAACATTTAATTATGTGTGTAACTGCTGCGCTGTTACTCAGTCCAGCGTATGGTACATGACAGGAAGTAAGAATACGTGCTTTAGATCGACTCATAGCTCAGTAAAAGAGGGATCACTTACGTTTGTACAGAAGTCGTCATGTTACTTTAAAAGTTTTCAGACCTTTTTGATTTTATTGATCGACCGCACACCAGAAGACTCTGGGCTCATTAATATGCATGAACCATCAAGAAGTCCAAATATTCTGACCGTGAAAGCTGAAGATGGCTGAAAGGGAAAAGTCGTACCTGGGTGTGGATTTCCTCATTAATCGAGCGCTTCGCCTCCTGTTTCTTCTTCACCGCCAGCAGCTCCACCAGGGGTTTGATTGTCATGCCCTGTGAGAAAGATGAGAGGAACAAAACATGACTTACTGTAAGCACCTTCTGACCTGAGCTAAAAACAGAAAGAGAGAGTGAGAGGGGAAGTTTGTATGTGAATTTTCAAAAGTATTTAAAGCGGACATCTGTAATGTTTTACAATCTGTGCTTCAGATGAATGTGTTACACTCCCCATGCTCTGATAGAGACACAGATCACACCTGTTCTGGTTTAACTTCAAACAGAGCCGCCATGTTTGTGTTTTCATTCACTGAACTCGAGCATAAGCTCGGCAGTAACTCTGTGGCACATTCTTCTAATTGTTGCAGGTGCTGATGAACGATCACAGAAAGCCTTCACACCGCCTTGCCATTGTTGCTGTAAATCGCTGGCCTACTTGATAATATGCCACAGGTTTCATCTTTAAATGTCTTTTTTTGAGTGTCCACTCTTCCCTGGACAGACATTCTTTGCAGTAAAGCGGGTGAGAAAGGCAAAGAGAGGTTTCTTCCAGCAAGAGCAAATGAAGTTCCAGAGAAGTCCTGAACTGACATCACCGTGATTCCTCAAGAGAAATGTGTCCATAAACACAACTGAAAAGTGCCTACGTCACTGCTGAACGATTAGAATCATGTGTACACTTTGTGTTCCTGTGTGCACGGATGTGACGCATCGACGGGTTTCCAAGCACTCGAACAACTCAACTTTTTTACTTGTATTTTAAATGTGTTGCAAACCTTTACTGGACTGTTATCAACAGGATTAAGAAGACACTGTTATTACAGATTGGCTCCAGGAATGCAAAAATCAAACATCCGTCTGATGTTTGGCCACTGATGGATGATAATCTGTGTGTGTGTGTGTGTGTGTGTGTGTGCGCTTCTGCCTGTCTGCACCTAAAAGCTCAAGCGCATCATTGTGCTTCTTAAAGAGATTAAGATGGCCATCTGGTTAACTGTAATAGCCTAAAGTGGATGATGGAGGATTCCTGTTCTTTAATCGTACCTTATTTCAGGTCAAGCTCACAAAATCATTAAACAGGGATATTCAAGGACTGCATTTATTCTTTTACCCTAAACAAAGAGAAATGTTAATATTGGATGGTCATCCAGAATGTTCGAGTCCACAGAGACCTGTGATCTGTTGGATGAATGATGAATCCTCCTGTTTTTAATGACGCGTGGGCCTCATGAAGACAAAACATAAAACTAGGGTCGGATGATAAATGATCTACTCATTTCTTAATAAATAAATGGCCTTAAACTCTTAACTGGTAATTAATCAGTCAAACCATCATTTCAGAATTGAGCCAGCATAATTAGGACATATCATCCAATTAAAACACACACTCGCACAATCCCACTCTTGCTCACACAGTCACACTTTTAACTCCTCATTGCAGGTAAAAGGGAGCTTTGCCCTCTCCCTCCTGGTCTGCATCCGTCCCAGCATCAGACTACCGGAGCTAAATCCAACAGCATGAATAAAACATGTTTCTAATCTGGCCTCTGAGGAGGAGAGAACGTGTCTTTGGGTTTTATTTTAGCTGCTTCCATTCTGGGTTCAAGTCACATCCAATTTCAGTTTCACTAACGGGCTGGTTTATCTCAGCACAGCACAGGGCCGATGCAGTTCACAGTGCCCGATCCTCGTCCCTTTGTGTACTGTATTTGTATGTTATCCTGAGGAGTAGGAATATGTCTCTCCATAAACCAGATTTTGTATTCCTTCTGCACGTTTCACATCTGATGAAGAGATTGGATCACCTGCCTCTCTGCGTACTTCAAAGTTGAAACTGAAATTACATTTTCCCAAAAACCAGACAGAGCGCTGTACTTGGAAAATGGTTGAGTTTTCTCCTTCCAAAGTGTGTTTTGGAGCAAAACGAGATAAACTGGTTACCTGAACAAAGACGGTGAAGAAGATGACGGTGATGATAGCAGTAAGGAACATCTCTCTCATGGGGAAATGTTCCGCATTCAACAGGAAGCCGAGGGAGAAGGCGATGGCACCTCGCAGGCCACCGTATGCCACAATGAACTGGTCCTTGGTGGTCAGTTTGACGATACGGAACTTGTTGATCACGAAGGTCAGACCGACCACACCTGGGAAGGACAGAGTGATGAGTGTGATTCTGTGTGTCAAGCTAAGAGAGGAAATCAAAATAATAAGACTCTGTTACATGATGTTTGGGTTTTCCACACGGCTATGAACACCAGCTTACAAACACTTGATACTTGCTTAATACAGCTAGTCCATCATGGTAATGCATTACAGGCTTTAAAAATCAATGCCGGTTTTAATGGACTACCTGCAAAGTCTACTGTTTGAATTCAATATCACATTGAAATGAATGAAAACCAGCTGCTGCCTGGAAGATAAAAACAATAAACACTAAAGTATGCATTCGGAAAAACATGTCACTGAGAGTCAATGACCTAAAAGCTATAGAAACACCCTCTGTCCCGCTGAATGAGCCTTTAACTGCAGAACACGACTTCATCACAAGATCTTGCATCATGATGCACCGAGCATAATTATGGATTGAAAGAATTCACGGACAGTAAAACAAAGACTCTTTCCAACATCAATAACTCCAGATTGATCAGTCATCAGCACAAGGCCTTGTGACAGCCTAAAGTCAACATGGAAATCCTCGGGGGCGCTACCTCTCACATACTGACAGCTGTGTGCTGGAAACATGATGACAACATCTACTCCTGTCAGCGTTTCCAGTTCTCTTTTTTTCCTACAAATGTCACTTCACTTCAAAGTGTACTGTAATACATTTATCTTCATCTTTGAAAATAAATGCTGAGCAACTTAGCTTTTGCACTTTTGGAAATCTGTTCAAAATCCCTTCAGATCTGAAGTGACTGCCTGATGTCCAGCTGTAACGATAGAAGGGAACCACGAGAGATCTCCCACGAACGAGCCCCTGAACCGACAATATAACAAACCACCAGCTCATTCTCTCTTGCACTGTTGTTTCCCCCCTTTCTACAGTACTGCTATACAGCACAGCAGGGGGTTTTTTTTCTGAAGAAGAAGTGAGAAAAAATGAGCTGACCCATGACCCGTGCCACCAGACACAGCACGACGGTGACAGTGACGAAGGTCCAGTTCCAGGCGTGTTTTCCGTCCACCGTCGCTACGCCCAAAAAGATGAAGATCAGGGTCTCGCTGACGCTGCTCCACATTTTCAGGAAGTACTTGATGGTGGTGTGGGACTTGTGGGATATGTTGGCTTCCACGTATGGTCGCATCACCGCTCCACATGCTATTAACCTGCAAGGACAAGGGAAGTTGACTTATAGTAAAATGAGTGTGTGTAGTGGAAAAATATTTTCATAGATTCCATGTTACTTTTTTTATTGACCATAACAAATAACAGTTTTCTGCTTGTTACCCAGCCTGAGTTCCACACTTATTATGGAAATGCAATCCTTCACGCCTGTCGACTGACCACTTCTCTATTCCATTCTGGTGTCATGCAATGTCTCTATGTTGAAAATGTGGAGGCCAGAAAATAATACTATTCACGTCCCATAAGCTGCAGCAGCTGCTCAACATTCACCCCCCCACTCCTCCTCGACATCACTATTGGTTGTCTTTAGGGAAACGATAAAAAGGAATTTACACCAGTAAGCAGTTTCATTTCCTCTTTATAAACAGATAAGACACAAAAAAAATCCTGTTTTTGATGTGAGGTGCAAGGAGACAGCCACGGGCTTTAGGAGAGATTGTCCTTGAAGCTATGCATCCCTCGGCCCTGACTCAGAGGGGGCATGTCAGTATATCATCACCAGCTGTCTCAAACATCAATAACTCCTAGCACCTTAAACAGAAAATGGATCTGCGTACTGGAGGAGCTGGTGAGAAACGACACCGTGGAGAATGTCGAGATGCCGATAAATCCAGGCTCGGTTTAGGTGCCGTTAGATGAGTTCAATTCATTATTCCGCTGGTTACACGGAGATGTGCAGTGTGAGTTACTGTCGTAGGGGAATGACATGAGAAATGATTTTTTCCTGCAGTGGCAAGGCTGGATAAAGAACATGACATCTAACCACTGAGTGAAGAGATCATCTGTACAGTCAAAGAATCACCTCAGTAAATAGGACGCATCCTCTGGGGAACACGCATGTACACAATTTCTACTCTTACATCAGCTGTTGAGACAGCTGACAGTTGTAAAGGGTATATTTATGTTGATCTCTCTCTGAATGCAAAACTCCATCCCGTGTCACATCATGGCCGCTACATGTTTGAGCTGCTCTGTGCAGACTGATGTGGGCTGCTAGCAGCGCCTGTCAAAAATAGAACAGCCGTGTATTCCTGGCGTAGCCGAGCGGAGACACGCTACTGGGGACGCTTCTGAAATGTACTGGAGCGCTTCTGGTGTGGTTTCAGACATTGACCAGAGTGGCCACAATCAGCTCCAGTGACCTGCGGTGCACACTGAACACGGCGCAAGTTTGGCCGTAAGTCAATCTATAACCACCAACCGCAAAAACTTACGCCATGATGCCAGAGAGGTGGAACATCTCAGCTGACAGGTAGGCCATGTAGCTGTACACGAAGACGAAAAGGGGCTCGATGACACGGGTGTGCGAGGTGAAGCGTGAGGTGAAGGCTGCCAGTATCCCGTACAGGGCTCCGACTAGTACGCCACCACACGCAACCACCAGGAAGGAGATGATTCCCAGGAAGACATCCATCACGGTCACCGTGCCAACACCTGAATACTCCTCAAACAGGTGGTATAACACCTAGGAGAGGCAGAAGAGGGAGAGGAAATGAGCAAACATAAGGATGGAGGAAAAAAAATAAAAAGGATGTTTAGTGTTCAAAAGAGGAACACAGAATAAAGATGTCATGATGAAAGTTAAATATTGTGGAATGTTCACACATTGCATGAAAAGCAGGGTAAATGTCACAGTAGATAACAAACCACAACCAAAGGTCCCAAAGTACGTCACATCACGATGAAGTAAAACAGTAGTCTCTATTTTGTATTGTTAAAAGAGCAGGTTAAATATATTATAATACATAATATTTTATTTAGCCTTCTATTAACCCTTTTTGAACATCCTTTAATTGTGTAGTGTAAGGACAACTGCACATTTTTTTCTTGAGCCACATGGATAAAATGTAAGTTTTGTACCGAGCATTTGCTAAATATCTCACTCCTGCAATGCCAGACGGGCTAATCATACAGATCTGAGTGCCAAGCGGCCCTAGGCTGATGAGCTCTGCTCTGGCTCTCAGCGGAGCCTTTTATCAATGATGGCACCGTGCCGTCCAGCTTGTTTAAGTGTGCACTGAAGCCAGACTTGCAGCTGAACATATGACTCGGTCCTCGGTGCATGAACATGCAGAGTAATTGAGGAAAATGCTGTTAAAGATTTATAGAAATATTTAGCGCAGTATTCATATCAAAAACACTGGCTTCATTTGGCGCTTTGGATAGCTATGGTGCTTTAACACTAACGGTAACTTTATACTGTAGATGGTGCTGTTTGGGAACAGGCCAGCTAACAGCTGGTGTGCTGTGAGCGGAGGATTATTGTGTGGTGACAGGCTAGTCAGGGGATCACTAGCTGTGTGATGACAGCTTCGGCCTAATTAAAATATTAAAAGAACTGAATTCACATGTTTTATTCAGTTTGATACACAACTTGACGCAGTTTCCAGCTGCTTCTGAACCCCAAAGCTAAACGTCAAAGTCTTTATTTGTGCCTAAATGCTCTGTATGGAGAGACAATGTTATTGTTCCTCTGAACAGCAGCTGAACTTACGGCTGTAATGATAATACATGAGCTCCTGAGGGCTCAGCGTATCATATACCTCCAGTAGATTGGCTTCCTCCAATCTACTAGTCTATTATACCTATAGCTAACATACCTTATGAAACAAGAGATGCATTCACAGGGCAGCCGCTCTGCCCTATTTTCTGTTTTGGTCACTCACCACAGTGACAGCATCGTTGAGTAGTGATTCACCGAAAACCAGGATGTGCAGCAGCTCATTTATGTGGATCTCCTCGAACACAGCCAGCACTGCTACAGGATCCACAGCTGAGATGATGGAGCCGAACAGCAGGCAAGGTAGGAGCTCAATCTGGTGAAGGTTGGATGGATTGTTTGGCTGGATCTGACACACGGCGTACAGCAGGCCTCCGATGAAGAAGGCGTTCCACAACGTGCCCACGACAGCGAACATCAGGATGGTGCCCAGGTTCTCCATGAAGGGACGGATGGGCAGGAAGTAGCCAGCATCTAGGATGATGGGTGGCAGCAGACAGAGGAAGAACAACCTGGAGTCCAGCACGGGGGGGACGTCTTCTCCGGCTAGTTTGATGAGACCCCCAACTAACAGGCCCACCACGATCAACAGGCAGCTCTCTGGAACGATGCCTGACAGCCGAGGCACCAGGTGGAACCCTGGGTAAACGGACGGAAAAAAAAAGATAAGCTTGGCACGAAAAGGCGACAAAGAGCAAGAATGAGGGTGTGATCTATCTGGAAATTCGCTGTAGGTTTAGCTGTAACGGTATTTGTGACTCGGTCTGTGTTTGTATCTGCCTGAGTGATAAAATAAACCAGAACTGGGGTGTTGTTTAGCTCAGTTGGTAGAGCATCCGCCCCATGTACAAAGGCTCAGTTGCCGTGGCGGCTCATGGTTCTAATCGGACCTGTGGCTCTCTCCCGCATGTCATTCCCCATATTGCTGTCACTCTTCAGCTGTCACTAAATCACAAAACAAAGCTTGAAAAGGCCAAACAAAATATTTTTTTAAATAAATGAACTGGAATCGTTGCCGTTTGTTTTAAAGACACAGAGCAAAAGCAAACCCAATATGCGCTAACACAACATTACAAGAACAATCAGCTGTGACACAGCACTTCTCCGAGTACAAGCGTGACCCAGATAACAAAGTCCCACTTGTGTTTTAGGTTTTTAGCCGCCAACTTGATGGTGCAGGGCTCTCTCAGGTAAGGAAATGTCTTCTGCGCAGTTAAGGAAACGCTTTCTGATATTTGTATCAGTTGTGCAGACGTGTCAGAGCTTGCCTGTCCTCATTTGTTTATTTCAACTACTATCTGTGTGTGATGCAGACTTGTGACCTGATACTATCATACGTGTGAATGAAGTGCAATCTCTGTTCTTGATTTATAGCTTGAGGAAGAACACGAGTGCACTGTATTATTTGCTGTTACTGGTGTGACACTGCCGTGTGGCAGGCTGACACCGCGGCCTTGTGAATTCTTGAAGGAAAATGGAAATAGTATGCAAAGCGTTTATCGTACACAGATCTCACAGTCAGCCAAGGCAAATGTAAATACTATATGAATATAAAATCCAGGAAATGAGATCACAGTATAATGAGAACAATAAAGAAGTGCTGCTAGTGAAATGGAAAGAGAGAGATTTCAGCTCTCAGCTGTCTTCCTGTTCAGGTACTAATCCAGTTTCACATAATTGAAATAACCTTTTGGATTTACTTGTTGTTGTGGGTCTCATGTCATGACAGCAGCAGCGCTGCAGGGGAGTCTCCAGGGAATGCCTTTATGAGCAGTACAGCCTGACAAACGGCAAAGGCGGCTTGCCTGTGAAAAGGCCCAACGGGGACAAATACCGTCAACCTGCTGCTGCTGTGAAGCGTCACACGGATCCTGCATGTATTTCCAGCGAGGCGACAGAACAACTGCGTCCTGCGTGTACAGTCAACATAAAACGATGAAGACTTCAAAGAGCGTGACAGCGTGCGTCCCATAGTGTTCACCCTGCTATATTTACTGTACACTACAGCGGCAGAGGGATGGCGCTGTGCCAGCTGTGGATATGGTGCATTAACTTGACGACAAACAGAGAAATATGAACCACATAACGCTACATCCTTATTTTTAACTGCTTCATAGAGGTGAAAAATATGACTGATAATAGAAAACAGGAATAGATATTAACACAGTGGAAAATCACCTGGCAGCAAGGCTGATAGTAATTCTCGGACACTCGGTCACTGATGGCAGGAGCTCACATGTGAGAAATTCTACCCATTTGCCCTCCAAAGAAAAACTCAATGCCCTTGTGAATAGCACAATAAGACAGTGCTCATATAAGGTCAAAGCAGCACTTGATAAACTATCAATAAGCACCACAGCGACAAAGTTCAAGCTCTTGGGGACGAGGGTGGATGGTGCGGACCATCTGGCACAGTAACCACAGGGCGTGTTCCCTCCTGAGCAAAGAGGGGAGGGGCAGGCAGGTGAACAGCTCTGGCCTGCTCTCGTTTGCTTACATTTGCACAATGTGGAATGTGCTGCAGCTAATTAATATTCGCCCATTAGCATGGCTTGTTATGTAATGCGCAGGCCTGTAAACAAGAATTACCACTTAAAGTGAAAACACGCGAGCTGGAATTATATCGATCACTTCAGTGTCTACATCTGAGACATAGAGGGAGGAGTGTTAGTCAACTTGAGGACAACACTAACAGTGTTTAAGCACAGAGGCTCAACAAGTGCATGTCTGTGGATGACACAGCTGCATCCAGCTGGAGCTCTGGAGCTCCGAGGAAAGACAGTGAGGAAGCCTTTATCTTAAATGGTCTGAGGAGACCCGGTTTCTCCTGAGCGACACTTCCGGAGGCACAGCGCTTTTCTCTTTTCAGTGTGTTTTATTAGAAAACAGGCGGCACCGCCCACAGCTCCACAGAGGCTTCATAACCAGGTGGGTTAACAAAGATGTTCTGTTGAAAACACAGTGAAAAGAAACCTTTGTGATTCCCCCCTGAAGGTTTTAGTAGCGAGCGGGATGTAAATTCCACAGCTAGCTCTGAGATCATCCAAAGCACAGTGTCTCCTCAGAAGAAAGCATCAGACCGTTGCTCTACCTGAGGCTGTAGAAGTGAAATTAGCACCATAATTAGCTCATTAATGTTCATAACACCACCAACCCCCTATAGATACTGTTACATAATTAAGAAGCTGCAAAGTGTCTGAGACGTCAACGCGGCAGAGATCTCTGTTCAGCGTGAGGGACAAACTGGTTCCAGGCTGTTATCACTTTGCTTCGTGTGTATAAGACTGCAAAGATTCCCCTGTTAACAATCTGAATTCAGCGACACCGTGTGCATGTACATGAGGTATGCTGAATGATTTATGTATTTAGCAATATCTATAATGAAACACAAGCATGCTCGGTCTCTTGAGAGCGAGCCGTTGGCAGAGCATACAAGGTGTTACGGGGAAGAAACAAGGTCTGCAAACAAAGCACAATAACTTCTGGTGGTCAGGCCATGAGGGGACTCGTGCTCTACATTTCTAAACAAACAAACTGCATCAGGCTCCGAAACACTGAAGACAGCAACTTACAGCCAATATTATCTAAGAGCAGACAGCGTCGTGTCGACATGGAAACAGACGAGACACTGGAATGCTCGTTAAACTTCATTTGAATAAGTGACTTGGCTGGAAACACATGCTTGATCTCAGCAATGCCCCTTTAGGGAATACTCACGGTGGAGAGACTGGGTGTCATCAATTCATACACACCCAGTTTCACAAACTTCCGCTTCCGTTAGTCACTTTGCAGCTCAAGTTATGTCACCTTAGTTTGTTAGACTTGCTGGTTACATGCACAGTTTTCTAAACTACATGAAAGAACAACCCGATACCCCCTGAGGCTCAATGAAAAACAAACATGTATAACTGAAACCAAGTAAGGTTATTATTAGAAGACAAGGATTCCCATGACCTGAGTGATCCTCAGAGTAACATTAAGTGATGAACCTTAGCAAGGGGCCCACAGTTTTAACTCCCTATAAGATTATTCTTTAATAAAATGAACTGAAAAATGTGAAGTATCAATCATCTGAGCATCAATACGTCACCTAAAGCTCTGTGGGCTTTTCCTGTCAAGAGTTCAATGGCAAATTCAACATTATCACTTACCAGCTTTCCATTTCATAGCAACGCCTCATTCACAAATATTTCAAAATATAAGCTAGGCTGAATCTTAGCATGAAGTCTACATTCTTGAGTCTATATGTGGGAGAAAACATGGCATTTAGTCTTGTAAAACATTATCTTATAACCATGAGTCAACAGTTCTAAGAAATGAATTTCCATCATGTTATTCTGAATACTGCTGAGAACAGCATGACATGCCGGTGTGTGTTCGTACTGCTCAGCCCAGCAGAAGCTGTGGAATAATACATAGCAGGTCGCAGGAATGTTTTTCTTCTGTTCCCAGAGAGAGAGAAAATACCTAAAGTGCTCCGATGACCAAGCTCTGCAATGACTTTTACCTTCACACATAACCCTCACCATAAAGATGGGCAGTGTAGTCCTTGAGGAAAGGGCAAACAGCTCGTGATTGGATGGACTAAACGTATTACTGCTGGAGTCCTCGAGCAGTGTCACACTCAACAGTGACACTCTGAATGACCCATTATCATTCATGGGGACCGGCAGGGACAAGTGAAGACTGTGCATGTTGGACAGCCATGAAGCAAATGAGACAAAAAGCCATTTTAACATCAATACCGACCCTTCGAAACGTAAAAACTCTCAGCACGCCCAGGACCTTTGGACAAGAGGGTCACTGGCCGGGAAGGCCGAAACGTTCAAGCTTGGCTACGTGATGACAGCTAACACATTCTTAAAGCTGTCCTGCATGACTCCAATTATGGCCTTCGGTGCTCTTCAAGGAGATAAGATAGCGGAAAGGAGGGCAGTGAACTTCAAAGAGTAACTCGTGGCACACAAATGCAGGGCTGTCAAGACATATGTATGGAGGAGATAAGGGTTAAGTGTACTCCATATATGAGAAAAACAGTACAGTCCTTTCCTTCTGTCTGGTCTTGAACTCTAAGATCAGGCAGTCCTCCCTGACTGCCTGTCAATAGTGTCTTTGTTCCACTGCCTCCTGGGAGCTTTTCTGCAGCAAGGTTATTGAAAACTAGCGAAGGGTAACCGCTCTTTCACTTCTCTGTGTGTACCTAGTGTGAGCACGGCCTGGTACTTGCTACACATGATCATTTCATAAGTCGCGAACTGTATCCTGTTGCCAAGTGACTAATTGTGCACGGCTGGCAACCGCATCTGCTGGATGTGGGGAGCACAAAAGAAAGAAAACATTTGAACAGTGGCTTTGTTCCGCGGAGGTAATTGACTTGCTTCTTTTCCGTGAAAATAAGACGTCAAAGCAGACGGCCAGTCTAACATATTGATGTTCACCGGGAGGTCAAGAACAGTGTGTTTCAGAGTGATGCAAGCCTTCTTCCTGATCACACTGCTGCCTAAAAAGACAAGCATTTGTGAGTCATTGTTTGATTGTATGATGCAGATCATTGTGCTCCTCAAGTTGCCCGTGCCTGTCCACTGTTGGTTTAAATTACCGGTATTAATCATGGCATGCTGCTGCTGCTGGTATATTTCAATATGATCCCTGCAGCCATATTTGCGCAACAATATCACTGGCTCACACGTTAACACCGCAGCACCTCTGTGTGATCCTTACTACAATTCATCTTCCACTATAACTACTGAATGGAGTACAATTCAGGGACAGTATCAAGTGTCTGTTACAAGCAATGCTGTAGATATGATCAGTGTCTCATGATCTGAGTGTCTGATGTTTGAAATGGTAAGAAAGCAAACAAAGAGAAAGATCTGGCTCCAGAAAGAATCAAAAGGATCAACATGAATACGAACACTGTGGATACCACCAGGGGATCCACCTTTGAGGTTGTCTTGTAGCTGTCGAGATAGTGTTGTTTTATTGAGATGATAACAGTACTTTAGATAAGACGGTTATTTCTATGATAGTAAAGAGTCTGAGCCACTACCCATGAGGCCATTTCTGAAAAATCAAACAGAAAACTACGTCATTTGTAACTACTAATCACCACAAAGTCTTTAGCCTACCACAGCTAAAACGATAAGGGCCTTGCAAGCCTGTGACGCATGCACAGAATGAAGACCCATCCAACCAGTCATATTATGTATGATATTGATTATTACTTTAAAGGCTATTTACTTGAAGGGCTCAGTTATCGACTACACGGAGTAATCCTATGAAATGTGATTCAAAGACATCTACTTCTACTTCTTCTTAAGATTAGGACAGGGCATGTGAATTTCTTTTCTTTGAGAAAACCTCAGTGTGCTCAGTCGTTATGTGTGTAACAAATGAAGATAAGAGCGGCACAGCTCAGGAAACATTGACTCAAGCGTTGCCAAGGGTGTGGCCTGGAATCTATCTCGCAAACAAATAAAGACAACATTAAGGCCAATATTTCTGAAAGGGTTTGCTGAACATTTGACTTCAACACAACAAATGTAAACTTACTTAGACATTTAAGTGTGGCCAGACAACTGAGTCTTACCTTGCAAAGTGACTGTGCTGCGCTGCTTAAAATAGCGATTTCATTGAGAACATTTTTGAAATCATAGTAAACGTAGCAGGAGGTACACTTGAGGAAACTGTACCTCAGTGTGAGTCCCTCGGGTGGATTATGGGTGAACCCAGTGATGCTGATAATGTCTCCAACCTGAGTTAACATCGATTGTTTACGATAGATAAAGAAATCCTTAAAAGGAATGGGCAGGACTCTTAACGGGAACCATTTACTCTGCAAAGAAACGAGCTAAACAACTGCAGCATTCCTGAAATAGTCTGAATAAAGACATAATGCATCTTAGAAAATTATAATTACAAAAGACGGCCTAAAGATTTGTAGTCTGCACCTGAGGTTTTCAGAAAGAAACTATAGAATGGGGGAAAGAAACACCTCTTAAAAGGAAATCTGGCAGAGGGTTTCCACTGTTTCTATTATTTCAGCAATGTCACCACTGCTGAGGTTACAATTCTGGGCTGTCACGGAATATGCGCTTCACTTTACTATACAAAGGACACTTTTCAAAATCTGCTCTTATATGGCCACTCATAGTGGAAGCGGTTGGATCTGCATGCAGCCACGCCGTCTTACCAAGAATTATTAACTGAGCATAGCATATACCGTAACTGTCATGTGGTGAGTCATTACAAATACTACAAGTCTGTTAACAACAAACACGGCGGTGTTGACAACCAGTTAAATGCATCACTTGCACTGCCAAAACTCAACAACTGAAGTAACAGAGGCTGCAGCACGTTTTACAGTATAATCATGACTATACTTGTTCACTCACTGCAGCCATTGTGTCTGGCTTCCTACTCTTCATAAAGTGTTTTCATATTTTGGATTCTTTTGTGAGCAGATTATCATCAACTGACAAACAAACTAAAAATAGATATTTTATTTCACTTTGACTCTAGATCCCACTGCAGCGTGCGTGTGTGAGGGGGTTTCAAGGAGTGTCACACTGTAGTAGTACACACTCTTTGGCCATTTGTGAATTATAAATGGAAGGCTGAGGCTGACTGGACTTGTCAGACACGTTACAAGGAGCCTCTGGAAGGAGGGCAACACTGAAATCAAACGGCTTCACAGCCACTGAAGGTAATTACCAATAAGGTGTGTCCCATCACTCACTCACTCGCGTATTTCTAGTGGATATTATCAGCTCTAACCTAACTGAAAGGTCAACCTGAAAGTCAGCGCAGGGTTGATGTTTGATAAGGCTGTAAACTATTATAAGCACTTTACTACAGTGTGCTCATTATTGTGTGTAAGCGCAGGTCGAGCCTTGTTTATGAGTGTCTCTTTACATATTATGTTCACAAAATGAATGTGGGACAGTGTCATTTAGATAAAAGCTTGTTAGCAGTAACTCTTCCTGATAATAACCAGCCAGATCTTCCTGTAAAGACAGAGGGAAAGAAATCTACTCTACATTGACCATATAGCAGGCTTCCAGTGCTAATTATAGCATTTGACGTAGGCTGATTAAAAATAGTTATTTCTGCCATACAGGTCTGCACCCTAATTACAGGAGCCAAAATAGAGGATGTCTCATAAATATAAGGACTTTAACACTGTTAGGGTGTAATCTCAGGTGAAATCTTTTCCACTGGGTGTAATCAATTCAAGAAAAGTACTCATGTGAAGAATATGGATAGAAAGGCACCACGCACACAGGCAGGGCTGCTTAAGAGATAAATGGACAGAGGATGTGCTTTTAGGCTTGTAAGATATTAGGTCTATGAACATGAATCAGGCGCTGGACCAAGGCTGAGTGCTGTAGCAGCCACAATGAATTACCCATAGCCCATTCTCAGCCGTCCTGGGATAATCAGAGGCTTAAGGTCACTACTTTCTGCCGCTGCTGCCGCCGCTGTCAGCCCACACGCCGATCCTGTCTCGTTTTCTTTCCGTCTCCCTTCTGCTCCCCATGCTTTCATCATTCTTTAAACCAACTCTCTCTCTCCTTATCCTCATCTCTCATATTCACGCCATGCCCTTGAGCTGCTTCCCAACAGAGAGCCACCGGAGCCAGGTGGTCCCCTTTTTTTCTGCCTGTCCTCTCAGCAGAGACACTGGGCGTCTCGCCCAGACAGTGAGGCAGTATCCTCCCCTGGCTTTCCAGGCTGGTGCTCAGTCAGGCCCCTGATGTCACAGGCCACTGACAAGCTGCTGGCACTCGGAAAAAAGACAGCACGGGGAGACAATGCAGCGTCTCTGTAGGAGGGACAGATGATGACGGGACAGTGTATAGAAAGAGAGGAGAGGAGACGCAAGACACTCAAGTGTTTGACTCAAATTTGCCTGTTACTTTCGAGGAAACCTTTGTGACGGTGTTGCAAAGCTTTTGGCTCACAATGATGTGACAGGAGGACAGGAGGGCCCCCCCCTCCCTCCCTGTGTTTTGAAAACTTGCCATACAGTTGCTGTCCAACATCCAGACTGCTGCATCAAGCTGCTTAGTCATCACTGTAGCAAGGAGTAAGTACAGCAGACCCTCTCGACACGACGACTGACAGATCTGATGAGCAATCTGCGTGACCGGCATTATAGATTTGATGAACTGAGCTGTTCTGATCAAACCTGTAAGGTCAGCATGTCAGAGGGGGTCTTCGGCTGGCGCGCGGTCAGAGATCATCCTGTAACTTTGAAGCCATGAGGCTGATTATCATTATCAGATATGATGTTTATCTGCAAGCTTGCAGTCAGGTGGTTTATCTAAAGTATGTCTGCTTGGGCTATCTGAATCATTTGATCTCTAGACATACTGCAGTTTGCCCCAGTCTTCTTGCAAATTTGACTGGATAACCTCTTTACCTGCAGTGACTACACCTGACCTGTCCCTCCACTAGCATTTCCTGGAAAGGCTGAACCCTGAGCTACAGGAAGCAGTAACACGACATCAACGTAATACTCACCTAATTTCATTAAAGAGGCAAGCAGCACCCATAACGAGACTTCAAACGGGACCTTTATGTGGTGGTAGTCGAGGGAGAGCACGGGGAAAGCCTTTTTGACGAAGGTGAAGTTGTGCGGGTGCTGCGGGTGCTGCTGGTGGTGGCTCGTGTCCTGAGAGCAGGCGACTCCGAGGGGGCGCACGGAAACCTCCAGAAACAGCAGAACCACCAGCAGGAGAAGCCCCCGCTCCGGTAAACTCTTACCGAGCCCGGCCGGGCTGTGAAAACCTGCCCCGGAAGGCATGGTTGTTGATTAAAAAGGTTTAAAAAATAGAGGTGAAATGAGTTAAAAAGTCCAAACAAGTTCAGTGAAGTTGGATGAAACTTAACCGACTCTTCAACCGTCGAACATTCTAACTGACTCCAACGGTTACGGCCAGTTTAAACCGAACCCAGTTCGGTTAGCTAGCCCGACTTCAACGTCGCCGCTCGCAGGTGAGCCGGTCGGCGGAGGGAAAGAGTTGCTTTAAAAACAACAACAACAGGGCCACACACACAAAAAAGCACACCTATCCAATTTCGGGTTGTTTCACAACAAGTTTGTCCGTTTCTGTGTCAGCGGCTGTCAATGTCCTGGTCGGTGAAAGATGTCATCGTTGATGCTGAAGGCAAGCGAGGCACAGCGGCATCCCCTCCGCGTCTCTTCTCCCCTCCGTCTGCCCAAGAAACTCGTCCGTGAGGCGGCGGTGCTCGGATACTGACCTTGAAGAGAAGCCACACTACCGCTGCCACATTGCATCTTGCTGTGTTGCCCTATCTGTTTTAACTTTTTCTTTCCTTTTATATATATGTTACTGTCCGTGTATGCGGTATTTCCACCGAGAGGACAAGACCTTGGTCGAGGGGGCTCAGCTTCAGGGGGAGGATGAGGAAGGGAGGGGGAAGACTTGGGATGTGTGCGCCGTGCCGCGCCGCGCCGCTTCAGGCTTGTTCCGGGTAGTGGAGCCGAGTTGCGACTGCTGCTCTCTGTGTTGGTGTTTAGCTTCATACAACCTTCAAGACGCACACCCTGTCGCGGAGGTTGGTTTGGTGGATGGGAGGAGGAGTAGAGTGGAAGGGGGTGGGGGGACGGCCGACTATAGTGACACCTACAGGAATGGAGGTTAGAAACAGCATCTCCCTTTCCTGAAACACACTCTGGTCCTGGTGTGCTGCACTTTATATACACTGCTCACAAAAGGTTACAATGCACTATAACCTTTACTTTGACCTCTAAACATTTGAATGCACATGTTCAATGTTTCAGTACTTATTGCAGAAGGTAATTCACCACAATGAATCATAAACTGACTGATCCATGAGACGTTTTCTGGTTTTATTCACTTTGTATTCAAACAGTGCTCTTCGTCATGCTGTTCACGTTTTTACATCATGACGAAGAGGGAAGTTGTCACAGAGCTCAGAGTGTCATCAGCAAGTTGCAATAAGTGGACTTGTGACCAGCGTGACATGTTGTTAGCTGATTTGCCTTCATCTCAGATGATATAGTTATATGTTTTGCCGAGAGTCACCATCTTGCTCCATGATCTGAATACTTATTAAGCATGATGTGACCTAGCATTATGAGCAGTGATATCCACCATGTCTGACTGAGGAGTGGGTGTGCATACATCTGCAGAAATTGACTATCTGTAATGGGAAACTGGCTGTAAAGGATGTCGTGTTTGTCTAAGAGGTCAGAGGTTAGCTGTCAGGGTAGGGGCTCAATATATTACGCAAGGACACTTAAACAAAGCACATGCATTCTATATTGATCCAATATGCAAGCTTACATTCATAGATACTCATGCTTATCACTGTTCTGTTTACTGGTTATTGTTCCTTGTGTGTGGCTGTAGGAGTGGCATTGCAACCTACTCGCATTGCAAGTTTACAATTATGACTCAATGTACTTGTAAAATTCCAGGTGCACCTTCTAGATTTAGTAACATGTGATTTCCCTAATAACAAAAGCATTGACCTGAAGGGAGGCTGACACTACAGGCTTGTTGTTGCTAAAAAGCAGCACAAATTCGAAGCTGGTAGAGCTGATTTGCAAGAATCCAAACAACCCCCGGTTGCTCAATTTGTATCTACTGTGATGTAACATGAAGTTACAGTAATGACTGTTGAGACGTGCTTCCATCTACGTAATCTAAACTGCCGAGAGTCCCCGACAATTAGACCGATAAGACCAGAAATGAAGACAGACACTGGGTTGATTATAGTTTTGAGCTCAAATAGCTGCTTTCAGGACTTTTAAACAATAGATTGGAGCAGAGCACAGAAGACTAAAGGCATTAATTGTTCTGAGAATGTTAAACCAAAATGGATTGGATAATGTCTGGTCTGTCAGAATGATGCAAGGTGCAGCATTAATTAGGTATGGTCAACGGTGATAACAGTGTGCTGCACAACACACACACTTAAACACCATTACAGTCAGGCGGCAAAGTGTCTCCCTGTCTATATCACCATTTATGACTTTTGACTGTTTAATGTTTTACGGCCTCCTATCACAGTCTATATAGTTTCTGCCACATTCAGATACTGCAGTGTGATAAGGTCAGGTAAATAAAGCATAAAGGAAACACCTAATACCCTGCTATCTTGGGTGAATCCTCTGATAGACCAGTCCTGATTTAACTTTACATATTAACACTATAAAGTACATATACATACAGAAATACATCCATGCATCCATTTCCTGTAGCCTCTTATCCTTGTCAAACAGCCATTCACACTCACATTCTTTGGACCGTGAGAGGACCCCGAGAGAAAGGCCGCACAGAAACCCTTGAACTGCCTCGCTGTGAGGCAACAGCGCTAACTACTGTGCCATCTTTATAGAAGAAATGATCGTACTTTATTGCTATATTATAACAGGACAGGAAATTAGCAGTCAAACTGAGACTCACAAAGAGAAAGCAAAGCTCTCTCATGATTTAACACTCATAATCACATAACTGTGATTTTACGAGGTCTTTTTGGTGCTGCCTCACCACAGTTTGCACTTTATTTTGATATGATTTCTTTTCATGGAAGACTTTCTGTCACAGCCACAGTAGGAGAAGCACAGGTGTAAATAATAAAAATGAATGGTGGCCGAATTCAATTTAGCTGCTTCACCGTCTGGGTCACTGTCACACTGTCATGGCTTGCTGGCTTCCTGGTGAGCGATGGTTATTATAAACACTTTCCCAATATGAAAAGTGAAATTTTCCGCTGTGGAAATGTTGCATTTTTATCCAGCTGTGAGTACGACATGAGTACATGAGTATTCCACCACCTCAACAATTTCAAGGGCGTTTAGTATTCATGCTGACAGGCTACTTTGTTAACCAGCCTCGGTCGAAATTAAAGAGTCTTTGAACTTGTGTTCTTGTTCCTGTGTACTCATTGCAAATGGAAATTGATACACTTCAACATTTTCTGTTTAGATTAGCTCTGGTTAGCCATTTTGAGGGGAAGAGCTTGGCCTGTTAATCTGGTGGCTGTATTCATGGGAATAATTGCAACGTGCCTCAGGATTTACATGCGCTCATATCTAAACTGTATTGTGAATGGCTTCGTGTCTGCGGGATCAGCAGCAGTTTATAGTTTGAGAGCACAGCTGTCATTTATAGGGGGATGCAGTTAGTTATTCTAATGATACAACTGATATTATCGCTTTTATCTTATCGTATCATGTTATCGGGTATGTTTTGGCATGCACGTCTCTTGAGCTGGTGTTTATTACTCTTAGGATAATGCTTCAATAATGAATTAATGTCAGAAGTCTCTTCTTCTCTCTTTGATGTGGATGCAGAACAACTGCAACAGCAACAATTTCAGTCTATTTATAGAGTGAGTTACGGCTGTACTTATCACTATCACGCAGAGGCTGTGCTACAGAACATGTATACCATATCTAGCATGACATTCCACACCAATTTGTGAACTAACCTCCATACAAAGCAAGTGGCAGCCTCAGTAAAGTCTGTGCTGGAACATAAAAATGCATAACCTATACCCGCCTCCTCGGCTCTGCTGTGGTAAAGCCGTGATGCCAAGAGCTTTGCAGCACAAACTTAGATTTCTACAAGACGATTCCAAACTTCATCAAACCCTTGGAGAGAATAATAGCAGGCATGGTACTGTGGTTAGTGGATATGGGGGAAATTACTCAGGAGGACTGAGTTAAACACATGCCTCATCTATCGTTTTTATGCTAAGACTACTTATAGCAATATGTCCTTCGAGGCCACGTGAGCCAGAAGCCGTATGGGTTCACTTGCTGTAGTTTAGGCCGCTCTGTACCCTGCAGCTGGAGCCAGAAATTCAGATTTGATCAAAGATAAATTGTACTCTACTAAAATAAATCTCCAGCCTGAAGTAAAAGGAGCTGCATGCCGATAGCTTGATCCAAGATCGGGCAAAAACAATTTTATTGAACCCTAGTGACCAAGCCTGCAGTCCAAAAGCTTGTTTGCTCTTGCTTTGTGGAGGCTTTCTTTCATATTCTTGAAGCTAAAGAAAGTACAGTCTCAGTGATAGAAGTCCATTTTCTCCTCTCAACTGTGCAATTATACAATTTCAGATCATAAAACCTTACCACCTCACCCTGACCCCAACAGTTTATATGTCCACTTTGAAGTTTCTATTTTTTCTGTTTATCTGCATGGAGTTAGTCACTGCGTCTTCTCCCACAAACCACGCAATGTGGAGCAAAACAAGTCAATTATTGCCAGGCAGGGTTTGAACCTACAGGGGGGAAATAGAAAAAAAAGGCTGGCTGTAATTTTTACGACTTCCACTGGATTTAAAAACAAGGCAATTGACAAGTTTTGAGGTTTACAACTGTTTTACTTGTTTGTTTGTCCTTACATTTCTTTCATTTGGAAAAAGTGACTCCAATATTGGCACATTTGTTCAAATTCATCAGACTGAACCGAACCTTAAATCCAGCTTTACACACACATGCTGGTTACTAAATTAAATTAATAAATCATACACCAAATGCAAGCAGCTTTTTTTAGTCCCCTGCTCAGAAAATGTCAGCAGCCTTCCGCTGTCTTCCCAGCTGTACACTGTATCAGCATGGCTTTTCTTTAAAGGCTAGCCACAGGATCCAACGCAGTCATCTCCTGGATTTGTGACGAGGAGCCAGCAGGAATTTGGGATGAGACACTTAAAAACAAATGGTGACATGACGCTGCCTGGTCAGCTCTGTAAACGATGACGCGCTCTGACAGCATGTCTGTCAGCGAGGATAGGAGGCAAAATATTTTGATGGTTTTAATCGCACGCTCTCGGGAAGAGGTGGTTATTTGAGGATTTGCTGGGCAAACATTCAGCTCTGACGAGCATCTGGATGATGTCCATCTCTCTCTCTGTCTCTCTCTCTGTCTCTCTCTCTTTAGGGTCCATTGCTGCACAACTCTTCATCCCCATTTCCTCTAAGCCACTGCAAATATCACTTCTCTAAGTAATGTCAGATCACATCATGCTTAATAAGTATCCACTATCTCCTGCAGACCACTGCTGTCCTTGGGGTATCATTTCCATCATCTTAGATTAAGGCAAACGCATATTTTCATAATTATGGCCATGTGGTCATGGCACGCTGAAGGTCAGACAGTGATCCGCATAATGTCCCTGATGTAATTTGGTGGCTGCTGCGAATCGACATGACCAGTGTGACGTAAATATTTTCAGCAGCTGACAGCCCGCTGCAGCCAGTCATTGTTAAATGACCAAGAATCATCGTAATGAAGAGCATGGAGAAATGCCACATACAGCAAGACGTCTTTTTGTTGCAGAGTTGCCACTATCTCTGCGAGTGTAACAGTAAAAATGACTTGAAAATAAACGATAAAGTGATTTGACCACACCAAAGTGTATTTACTGGTCTTGGAGAGTCTCATATGTGAATAAAATTCTATAAAATCTCAGCCTGTGGCCTGGTGCCTTCAGACCTCATCATTTTTGCTGGAGGGAAGTGGCTCATTAGCTGCCTCTAGCATTACACGCCAGAATTTCTGACCAAGCTGTCAGTGACAGAGTTGCACTGTCGGTAATTTGGCACCGGGTTTTGACAAGGAAGAGGAATGTTCAACCCAAATGTGATGGGAGTACGAAGCTAAATGAGTGGAGCACTCTTTTAATCACTTTAAAATATGCGTTCTGCTGTCTTGCTCTCATTCTTCTCTTTCGTCTGTGTCCAATGTTTCATTGTGTTCTTGGCTCAGACTGCAAGACCTTCCTCAAAGATGAAGAAATGCTTTGTGAAATTGCCAGATTAGGAAAACAACTGATGAGAAACAAGGACATTTAGCTAACAAATGAGGACGTTAACGATAGCAACCAAATGAATGTGGTTGTGATATTGAGGTTTCTGGGCTTAATTCGTTATGGGTTAACACACCCACCGCCTCTCCACTGCAGCATGAGACTCATTAATTAGACAGTAAGGTTCCCTCCCTGCTCCCTTTTCCTCCGTCTTCTCTGTGTCTCTCTCACCCTGCCTCTTTTGTCTCCTACAGAGGTCTGATTCATGCCTCTCTGCTTAAATGTAGAATATATATTTCACCAGACATTTTTATAAAAACCCTGACTCGCTTAAACTGTCCTCTGGTGATGCAGCACCACCTCCCAAAGTCAGCCAGATGTCATTGCCATTGTGAGCATGTGCACATATAGATCTCCGCCTGAAGGTGGTGCCATCATTCTAGGAATACAAATGACACAGCACGCAGGTCAGACTTTGTCCAGTTACCCAACAAGAATACGTGACAGTGAGGTAGAAAAAACTGGATCATGACAAGAACTATTTAGTATATTAGAATGGAGCATCATATGGGAATGTTTCAGCAAGATCATGTTGGCAAAAAGAGTTTGAACTCACTTCTATGTCCGTAAAAAGGTCCACAGACTGTCTATGGCAAGGACAGGAGGGCAACACTTAACACTTAAACAGCCTTCACTGTTTATCAAGGTGGAATAAAATAATGATTTCAGCTCCTTGAGTGAGGACAGGCTTGAATCCCAGAGGCAAAGGTACACTTGATGATATCTGAGTTGGTGTAAATCAAATTCAGATGGGAGCCGTGTGGCCTTACCCAAAATGAAACATCACATGTTGTTTTCCTCACACACACACACACACACACACACACACACACTGTTTTAATAAAAGTCTTTGACTGCACCCAGAGCCAGACTTACGCTCTGTGCTGTCAGCTCGAGGTTTCCAAGGTGTTCTTCTCTTCTCTTCTGTTCCAGGCAGACCTTTTTGGCTCCGGGGCGAACCATAACTCTTACCTCATTACCATGAAAGGTGCGCTCGCTCAGCGATTCTGCCCAGGTCACATCTGGCACCACCCAGAATAGATGAAGAGAGGGGGAGAAGGCAGTCCACTTTGAACTTCAAAGCAGGCGGTAAAAGTTTGCTCGGAGGTATTCCACTGTATACACACACGACATTGTGTTCGGCATAGATCTGAGCACTTTAGATGTAAGGCACATGTCGCCATCTATGAATATTTTAACTGCAAAATTTAGAGCATACCAGAACGCTCGTTGCGGACACGGATTATTTTAAGCTGCAAGTTTGTTTTAAGTCACAATTTGTCAGACTGAGTTTTATACTTGACCTGTAGAGGGCCCTATCAATTCCAAAGTGATGCTTGCTTGTGAACATCTGTTAGAGTTATGACTTCATCCTCAAGGCCGAGGATGAGACAGAGACAGAAAGCCTTACCTCAGGCTGCACCAGCCAAGGCCGGTTGTGATATGAGTTATATATCAGTACCTGTACAGGCTGAAAAAGACTAAATTCAAAGAGCATCGCTTGCTCTCTTATCCAAATGCATGCACACATTATCTGCTAGCTCTCTTCATGCTTCACGTACCCACACTCCACCCACAAACACGCGACGCGGCTCACAAAGTTGTTGGTGTTTAACGCTGTTCTGACTCAACCTTTGTGAACACAAATCATCCTCTCGGCTAGGTGCAGCCAGCCAGGAGGAGATGTTCCAGCATGTACCTTGACATAGCGGCTCTGTAATTCACCACCACAGTTTTCATGTATAATTTACCACCGCAAGAAATTCCTCTTTCATGTATTATTAAACGGAATAACCCGTCATTTGGACTCAGGCACAGTTTTCACTGTGCAATTACGTCCACACAGCGCTGACTGTTTGTGAATAGTGAATCTGAATAAAGACACTAATAGGCAGATGTTAGAATGTAGGAGGTCTCAGTGCTGAAACACAATAGTGAGTGTGAGTATGCTATTAGGTTATGTCTGCATTTTTACTTTTATTACAGTATGTTACAATATAAATGAACTATGAAATGTTGTTAGGGATATTATATCATAAAAATCTGACAGTTCTGTATACATGTTTACAGTAACAACAGTGAATGGGTACAAAATGATTAGCACTGCTTTAGCTTCCACTGAGGACCCTGAGGTCTGGTAACTTCTATCACAGGCTGGTCTTGTTGGTTGTTTTTGTGAAGCAGTTTCTTAAACTTCATTAACATCATTTAGTCCCCGTTGATATAAAATGATGGGACAGCAGCAGCCCTGTGCTGAACTGGCGACTTCAGTCACCCAATGCAAGCTGGGATCGGCTCCAGCCCCCCCGCTACTCTTGATAAGGATACGACCTTACAGAAAATGGACGGATGGATGGATGGATGGAGCAGCAATAAAAGAGGCAAATAAAAGTGAGTGAGTTTAAATCTATCTAAACCTCCCAGTAAACCTGCCTGCATGCTGGAAGGTCAGCTGAGATTACAGAAAGATAACAATGATGTAAAATGCTAAAGCTGAAGTTAAGAGATTTTTTGTTGTTGTTGTAAACACACATGTCAAATGTGTTAACAGAGCAACATTAGCATTCCAGTGGAACCGCCTGCTGAATGCTAGTTCATTATTCACTCTCATTCTAGCTCTGTTTTGGTCTCCACCAACTGCTGAGGGAAATGTCCTGAGCTCTTTAGTGGCTAAATACTCCACTGTACTCACTAAGGAGTTGCTAACTTTGTCTGCCTATTGTGTGGCACTGGTCAGGTAGCGTAACAATGAGCAATGAGCTGAAAGATGCTAAAATCTTCTGTATTGCTGAGGAGAACTGCCAAGTCCTGTATTATACTGTCAACTGGATCACTGCGAGTAACAAACAGTATTTTCTATCAATGTTTATACAAAAATATTGATCAGGGCAGCTAATTACTTTTATATATTCCGAATATATATACTTACTTATATACTATTTGAAGATATTTCTTACGCTCCTATCAGAGCAGTTTCTTATACCACCAGGCATGTGGAGAAGTTATAGTTAGGTCAGGCACATGAGAATGTTAAATAGGATTGTTATGCTTTGGCTTCAGTCTGGTCCCAGTTGCATTTCATTTTTGTCCTGCCAAACATGAAATGCCCTCTGTTTGGGCAGGGAAGCTATAATTTCCATACTGATGAGAATTTTTCTTCCTGAATGTGAGTCTTTCTCATACACAAACCTGTCTTGCGCCATTGTGTCAAAATACCATACGGTTCTTTTTCTAGACTCCGTTCCTCTTAAGTAAACTGTCACTTCTGTTTCGCTAAATATGTCAACATGCTCTGTCACCCTCTTTAATCAGTCCAGCAGTTCTCACTTTTAATCACATAACCACTGCCACTGTGTCAGCTCAGGGTGACGAGTCAATTCCAGAGTTCAGTGCCACTGTGCCTCATAGTGAAACCACATGAGAGCAACACAGGGACCATTGAGTCTATAAAAGGAGCAGCCCGTTGCAGAAAGAACCACAAAACTCCGTCTTCACCCCATTTTCAGCACAGGAACGACAAAAATACAGGTCCTCATAAAATATGCAGGGCACTATTTCTGGGCTACAGCACGTTTGTACCAACGGGAGCTATGGGACCTTTTGGGGCGTCCTAAAACTGGTTTATAGACTCAACTGCTACAATGTGATGACTCGTTTTATGAGTGAGAGAAAATGTGAACCCTGCCTATGAACATACACTATATAATACATACAGAGGCAGGAAGAGCGAACGAGCACAGGACAGGACAGGACAGGAGAGGCCACATCCTTCCTGGCTTTCACTGTATCTCTGTCCGCCATACTGTACATCTGAATTATGCTTCCTGAGATGGTTGCAAGGAGGAGAGCTCTGAAAAGCTGCCTTACTAGAGCAAGGATTGTTATAAGTCAAGAAAAATATGATTTAGCTCACCTGAAACACTGATTTTTAAAAGAAACGTGACCAGGATTTTAAAAAAACAACATTTTACAGTTACAGTAAAATACCTCACCAGTGCCCTGTGGTGGACACTTTTTGTAATGGTGACCTCATGCACACCTCTTGTGGGATATGTTGGGGCAAGAAACAACTTTAACTAGGCGGCAGAGGCAGTACAGAGCCGCAGTCTTGCAAGAGGATCACAAAGCATTGTTCAAACTGTCTGACAGTGGGAGTAAAACACAAGACACGTTTATATCAATATGTGTCTACAGTAGACGGAAGAAATCTGTGAGACATGAATGGGAAAATGGGAATAAACAATGCATCAATGGTTAGACGTACTTTATTTTCCCTCACAGGATATCTAGATTCATACATTTCTTGTTGTTGAGCTCATTGTACATCAATATTGCATCTCTATCTGCAATATATGTGTATATGCATCGTCGAGGCAGAGCTGATCTGAGACGCTCCAATTCATTTTACCTAAACTCACAATAGGGAGTGTTGTGTTATGTTAGACTGTAAAAAGTATCATATTTCTCTCAGAACAGTAAAATAAAATGGTAAACTAGTACTGTCAAATTGAACTTAAGTGAAGTACTTGAGTAAATATACTTAATTACTTCATGGAGGTGTTTTATATTCAGGTCAATGTAATTTTGATGAATCTGTGTCTCGATGCACAGCTCAGGTTGTGATAACTGAAGTGCTCAGCTTGATATGTGTGTGTGTGTGTGCATTTGTTTCAGTCCATAAGGTGTGTGCTCGCTTACTTATATTTGTCATGTATGCACACGTGTGTGTGTTTGTCCATGTTCCTGTGTGTGTTCAACCCCGCGGGCCCCAAGCGGTACAGAAAATGTCAAGAGGCTGTGGAGGCAGCAGCGGGGGCGTGGGGAGCGTGACTCAGCGTGGACAGTGATGAGACAGGACAGCTTTACAGCAGCGGGGCTCGCTGCAGAATCAGACACAGGCCGGATTTGAATATTGCATTAGAGCACTCGTGCCGTTTCCTCATACCCCTGAGGCTCTGTGAAACTCCAGCCCAACCTTAAACCCTCATTCTGGGGGGGGGGGGCGCACGCAGAGCCTCAGCCTTAGCTGACCTGATAACTCCGGAGCTGGTGGAGTCGGACCAGACTTCTTTCGTCAGTGTGAGTTTTGGAGCGTGAGCAACACACGTTTGCTGACGTGTGTCTGTCTGTCTGTGCAAATGTGATGACATATTAGGTAGGTGCTACTGCGAGTAGAGGGAAACTGAGCTCCTGTTTCGTTCAGCCGGCCTAAGTGGTGGCTGACCACAGGGCTGCATTCTGGACCAAACCCAAAACCACAAAGCCCAGGGTGTGTAGAGGAAGGAGGGTGGGAGGATACAGGCGAGGGCTGGGCTGAAGTCTGCAGGGCTGCAGAGTCGGGATAAGGATCTGCATATCAAAATCAGGAAGATGTTAAGAATTCCTGAGGGGGGAAACATCAGTACATAATATTCAGAGCAAGAAACAAGTGAATGTGGAGCGAATAAAGATTCAAAGCTAGCTTATAAAAAGGGAATGTTTTGAAGGGCTACCTAATATTTCCCACAAAAGAGCAAAGGACAAGAGTTCACCATCTCTGAAAGAGTAAAGGAGAGATGCTGAAACCACATCTGGCAGCTCAGCTCAACATGATCCAACGAGACAAAAAAAAGCCACAAAACACGAGTACAAAGCCCAAACTACAGTAGATTTAACCATTAACCACAACAGGCATTGTAAAGCGCAGCGCTCACATACTGTGAAGCTTTTTAAAACAACATTGTGTTGAGTGTTCATTTGAGTCACGGCCTCTAACAATGCCCACTGGAAAGCCAGACGTGTTGGCAACCAGGGGAAACAATAGACAAACACCGCTCTGTAATCAGCCCTGCCCACCGATGGATTCCAAATGAAGATGTCATCTACTACACAAGTCTGTGAGGAAAAACAATAATGTCGACAGGAACTTGTGCAAAATCTAAAAATGTTAGGAGGCTTATGGCTTGAGATCTGCAGCTGACTCAATCTGGCCAGGAAAAGTAGATGATTAACAATTTGTTTTGAGCTCTTTTAATCCCCAGAATGTGTGAAAGCTGTTTCAGCGAGGAAACGTGCTCTAAAAAAGAGAGAAGTTAGTTGTAGTTAGGAAAAAGCCTTCGAACGAGGAAAAGATGAACATCCAGATGTGTCCAATCCAGCAGACAGCAGAAACACAGGAACCATTATTTTGCCTTGACCACATCATCTATGTCTCGTACAAGAAGATACACTCACAAGACCGGTTCTGAATGAGCCATTGTCTTGAGCCTGAGGTCCGCAGCAACAACAAGAAGAAGGGAAGACGACAGAAACAAATAACAATTGTGCTGTTTTTGGAAGAGGAGAAAAAAGTGAGCGATTGTTGAGTTTCTCCACGTCAGCGATCATAAGGAAGGGCGGGGGGGCAGAGGAACAAAGAAACATGTCACGCCGCTCGTTTTGGGTAAAACTTGAATCGCAGGCCCTAATATTGAAGCGAGCAAGGGGACTGTGTGATGTGGTAGGTGCATGTGTGTGTGTTCCCGGGAGGTTGCGGTGAGGACGTGTGCGTTAACTTCAGCTTCATGTGTCTGCACGCCTTTACGCATAAATATGATGCAAGCTACAATAAAACAAAAAAAAAACAGCAATTATGCATTTTTAATGGGTCTGTTTTCATTACGTAATAAAGACTGACAAAGACAGAAAGGTATGCATGTCTCTCATATCATGCTACTACGAAGCAAAGGCTCCACTTTGACATCACTGCATACTGTATATAGCATGCTTTTGCTTCGCTCTGGCTAAGACTGAAGCTCTCTACCCTGTTATTTATTCATAGAGACTAATTTAGGATCAAGCCCTTTGGCTAACATAGCAGAGCGTTACACATGCATGCACATTTACTAAACATGCTATGTAAAGTTCTTAAATGTTACATACGTTAGCCCCGTGGGAGAAAATCAATCTTTTTATATTAGACATGTGGCCCGGTACAAAAAGCAGGCTACAGGGTTATGTGAACTTTGCTGAGTAGAAAATCTTCAGCATGGATTCTGCTTTAGGCTCAAGCTCTGTGCACGCGCTCTGAAAATGTTAATTTTGACCTACTGTATTCAGTGATAACCAAGTCTTCCACCGAGCCTTCCGGAGTTTATTTGAGGACAGCTGCCGGGTCACTGCATCTGTAACTCTGCCTGTCTGTGTATGTAATAAGAGTCTCGGTCTCTCTCAGTCAACATCAGTTGCAACATTATTGATGAGCAACGTCTCTGTCTGAAAATAGCTACGAGTCTGTGTGGGAGCAGTTTAATCCTCCCATGTATTAACCTGAAGTGCACCAAAGTGGGCATGTCAAATGATCAGTTAAACACACCTGCTTTATGGCAAGCTCAGGTGGGAGTGATGTTATTTTGTGTTCTATTATTGGAGAAGAAGAAGACCAACAAGAGACATGTTCACACTCGTTCACACTCTTTTTTTTTTTAAGGGAGTTTTAGGCAGACTAAATGATGATGATGATGCTGGAGTGAGTGGAGCTGAGGCAGGGTGAATGAAGCCTGGTTGCACACTAACTTGTCAATCAAAGTGATCAGCGTTTTAATTATGCATATTTTAAGCCTTAATATAATTTGACCAGGTGAGTTAAATAGTAATTTACCCCGGTACAGTTGTCATGAACAGGGAAAAGACCTATAAAGACCAAAAGTGCTTTTTGTACCAGGCTGTAAACATGTTTATTTCTGCTGTGAAGTTGGACATTTTAACATGGGGGCTTATGGAGACTGACTTCATTTGTAGCCAGCCTCAAGTGGCCGTTCAAGGAACTGCAGTTTTTGGCACTTCTGTGTTTGAAAAGTGTTTCGGATGCCCGCGAGCAGTTTCAGAATCAGATAGAATATCTCCTCTCAGATCTGTTGTTGTTTGATGTCTGTGTGAGTTTTAGAGGCATCAGGATGTCTGATTAATTGCCTGAATGATCAAAGATATTTGGTCAGCTGTCCTGCAGTTTGAACAGCATGATTTGATTTCATACATGGCTGCTGCTGCTGCTGCTGCAAAGAAAACATTTCTAAACTGCACTGAGATTGTTTTAACGTTAATATTTTACATATTGTGGCTAAAAATCTAGTTTTTACCGAGTGTGTGCTCCAGTTTTAGAGACATCTCAAATCTTTAGAGGGCAGCAAACTGCAAATATGATGAGACAACCACGATTGCATCAACCTCTTTAGAAACCACGATGAGTTGAAGGCAGAAAAAGACTATGTGGCTTGAGTATCCGTGGAATCCATCTAAAACAACAGAGTACCATGTCATTTATGTTGGCCTAGTTCTCCATAAAAATGTAGAAAAATGAGAAAGCAACACAGGACTTTCTCTCTCCACATAGTCAGAAGAGTCATGCGTCATCATTCCACAGTTTACTGATGCCTGACAGTCCGACTCCCATCAGCCCACAGGAGTATGTCAGTTAGAAGCGCTTTATCGTGCAGCATTATCACTCCCATTAGCACTAACCTGCAAACACTGACTCACTTACTCAAGAACAAGGTGCGGTTACATAGCGGAGGGCGCACGCCGACTAAATCACATGCCAGCACTCTGAAAACACACACATGACATGCAGACTGATATTTACACATATGTCAAGTAAAACTCCAGGGACTGAAGGAAGAGGCGGGCCAAGATAAACACTTGCATTTCCTTTCCACTCCTCCTCTTATCTCCTCTTACTCCTCTCCGCTCTTCTCCCTCTTGTGTTTTTTTTCTCCTCACCCCATTCTCCTCCTGGATTTTTCCAACTCTTGCTGACACAGCTGCAAGTCGGGTTCCTCATCTGCATGTGTTTGTCCAAGTGATAGAAGCTGAAGAGATTCGCTGGAGAGACAAATTCCTCTCCATAGCGAGAGGCATTCAATCTGTCGTTCCCTGTCATTCAATGGAAAGTTTACATCCAAAGCAGATCATTCTCATGACGTGTGTTACCGGCATCTGTTAAGCAAATTTCCATGGGGCTTCCCAATATTGTAGAGTTCAGATAACTTTGTAGACCTTATAAATCAAGACACTGATTCCCACTGAATCATAGGTATTGTTCAGACTCAGGTTGTTGTCCTTCCGCCAGCATATCGGACCAAAAGAAAACAAACTAAAGTGAACAAGGAAGTGAAGTAATAACAGAATTGTGTTACTTTCCACATGCATGAATCACCAGACTCCCGCTAGAAATTTCTCTCTTTCACGTCTTCTCCGAATTGTGATCACTGCAGGAAGTCGTGGAGTCTACAGTAAGTGTGTTCTCATATCCATGTCATGAATTTATGGACTTTTTCAGCCTGTTTTAAAGTTCCCAGGGCGGTCAAAAACTTGAGGTAACTTTCCACTCACTGTGTCGACAAGTGGGAGGATTAAGGTGTCAAGTAGGTAAATAAAGCCTGATACCTGATAGATGTCTCGGATTCTGTGTGTGTGTGTGTGTGTGTGTGTGTGTGTTTGTGTGTGTGTGTGTGTGTGTGTGTGTGTGTGTGTGTTCTGGTTTGCGTCTCTCACTGAAACAGGGCTGCCTCTTCCTGGGAGCAATAGGACGAAACCAGAGAGGGCCTCTGTTTCCTGTTTATAGCATCTTCGCTGTTAATGCTTTGTCCCTGGAGACAACACGGAAGCCTCCAGCTGATAAAAGAAGCAGCATAAGGGTTAAGAATAACAAGAGGACGAACAGATTTGAAGTTACGATGGTGTTTTTGGCTAATCTCGTATTAGTTACGATATCCAGAACAGTTATCTTGTAGCACTATGTGTAAACATGGGGCTACTTGTCTACTAGACACTTTTACAGTCTGTCAGTGTGTGTGATTACAGCGCAACAAATCAATTAAGGATTGATGGGACGAGGTGCAGCAGAAAACTAGTGAAATATGACCGTCAAACAAAACCTGTAACTTCTTGTTCGTGAAGTATTGCAAAAAGAAATACACATTCACTTCCACAACGTGTACGATAGGGAAGGAGAGGATCCTCTGTGACCCACAGCGCAGCAAGGATCAATTAGGGCAAAGCTCCTACACGAAATGACAGAAGATACTGACCAAAACAGACACGTGACCTTTAAAAACAACCTGTGAGGTCTGAGGCAAAAGTCAGAGATGCAGGTCAAGCTCCATTTGACATTGTTTTGAGGGCATAAAGGTCTCAGGTCTCCAACCACAGTCTAACCCAACTTGTCTGGCAACCGAGAACCTCTGATGGATGTTGTATAGATGGGAGTCTGCAGAAAGGTGAAGATTTTCAGATTTATTTATTTAACACTATTCATCATATGAAATTAGATAATGTTGCAAAAGTATTTTTCATAGTGATCCAAGAATTGCAGCCGGTTAGGATTTGTCTCTTTTATTCAGACGGTCAGGTCAAAGTTTGCATTTGTACGACGAGCACTTGGAGTGGCAGAATCTGTATGTTTCGTGTTTATCCGTTACCTTTAGCTACGCATTTTGACTTCTCTGCTCGCTTACTCGCTCACACACTCTCAATCATAGCATATGGTGTTCAGATGTTACCACTGAGGCTCAAGTTACACTTCTCTCAAGATACACAAAAATGACTTGATGTACCTTTGCAGGGAATACTGGTATGGGTAGTGTATATACTGTGTATAGATATGATGTAAACACTGTTTTTTTCTCACTGAGGAAACTTCCAAATGTTTCCTCGTACTCCCCGGCAACCGGCGAAGAAGATTCCTAACCGGTATTCAACACTCTACACAATACGTTGCACAATTAAGCTGCGGATCAAGCTGAGTGTTTCTGTGGATTTACCACTGCCCTCAAGTGTGGTCAAACTTCCACTTAATGTCAACAACTCTGCTCTGGCCAATGATCCCTGTAATGGTCACATAAAGGGTGTCAGTATGTCAGACCCTGGTGTCAAAAGCAGTTGTGTCCAATTTAATGGAGGCTCCTTGATTTAATGACCATGTGACATTAGGCATGGGAGTACCCTGAGGTTATCCATAGCTGGAGCCAGACTGTGCGTCTGCCAATCTGGTCCTGTCTCACCCCTTAATGCTCACACTGTGGGTCAGTCTTCTCCATGCACCCCTCGGGGAAGCTTGGACTGGTCCACACTGCTGATTAGGGGGGTACTAAAGCTTCCTGCAAGAGCTCAAGCAGATCAAAGAGGCAAGGACGGTGGGCAACTGAATCCAAGCACCCAGGCTAATCAAAGTTAAGTTCAGGATAAGCCTCCAAGTTTTACCATGGGCCAATAGCTGTAGACAATGTGATTTTGATTAGGGCTGATGGCACTGGGAAAATGCATTCTCTTTGAAACGACACAGGGTTGAAAGCTAAGACCACCTCTGTGACTGACAGCCATGAAACATGGGAGCTCATAGGCTGCCAGCATCAAGGCGACATTTGCCAAAGAGCAGAATCAAAGATCTTCAAGCGCGGTGAGCTCTTGCAAGGTTGCACAGAGCACTGGCAAATGCCCCACTGGGACACAATATGAAAAGCTTGCGTCTCTCCGTGCCCGAAAGTTTGAGCCGAACAAGTTAACATGAAACATTTGTTTGGGTGGGGACACATCTTTCGAGCGACTGTAAATTTATTTCCCCCGGGGCCACCAACTCATTAGAGACAAACAGACATTCTCTCAGTAGAATTAACATCATAAAACGTTGTAAATTCAGATGGTGTGTTTGATAAATGGCTGTCATTTCAAATTAAGCCTTACCGAATAAAAGAGCAGGACATTAAAGAGCTTCATATCCGTGTCCTTGGCTTTGATCCATGACTTGTGGTTTCATGGTCATTTGGACACTGGTTGAGTTACAACTCACATCATGGCACAGATGCTAGTTGCTTGTTACCGTCCTCGTCAGAAAGGCAGCAAGCATTTGGCAACTGGGCGTGAAGCCTTTGGCCTGGCAACAGGCTGCTACCCTCATTAAGTGGAGCACAGTTTGGTGAACACATGGCCGATCCAAACAGTTGCAGCCCCCATTAATTAAAAACTGAAACGTGTTTAACTATACCACACGTTTCACATTATATCATAATGCTGGCTTGGTAACTTAGATATCAAAACAGAGATCTGCAGAGATCTGCTCTAAATTATCTGTTAAAGTTTAAGTCAGCTACGAGAGAGATGCACTTGCGTGAGCCTAATCAGAAGCAAACAAGAGGCTACGCCACGTCACCGCCACGTCTCGTCCCTACAAGACATGTCCACTTAGTCTTGTGTTTTGGGGACAAGATAGGTGTTAACAAGCATGAGTTCATTCACATCCGACCACCCGGCTGTTCAAAAAGCTGCTACAACAGGTAAATGTGAACTGAAGCATGTCCCCGCAAGTTTGGACCTCCACATGGTAAAAGGTCTGCGTCTCCTGTTGAGGGACAAGCACAAAGGGAGGCTGTACTTCCATCCCTGAGGGGACAATAAGGCCTGTCACAGGGCCACTTACCCTGCTCAACACCTACGCCACCGGACAGGTGATGAGACTTCTGTCTTCCTGCAGGGGATGACGATAAATCAGAGAGAGCTATCGGAGCACAGAGAGATGGACAACATCCTCTTTCAGTTGACTTCATCCGAGGGTGAATTACAACAGGAAAAGCTGCTGGAGCATGACTCTCCTCAGATGAGGCTTTGTTTAGCTTGTCCACTAACTGCGGGATTTAGGCTCAATCTGCAAACCATCTCTGCTAGGTGACCCTAATGCTTGGTGTAGCTCATTAGCCCAACATACAGGAGCCATACATCACCAGTAAACTAGAATACATGTGGAAACCATTTTGATTTCACCTGGTACCTCGGCTGTAGGGGTACAGTTGAGGCGGAAGTGGCCTGTTCAGTATGTGGAGCTCTCCATAATGATGCTAATTGGTGGTATAGATGTAGAATGGGCACAGGGTTACAGGTTTGAGCTGCTGTGTCTTGAGAGGAAGGTTGCATGTTCCACAGACTGAGGCGATTAGCCTGGATGGAGATCCACATCTGCTCCGTGCCAGCTGTTTGACATATTGTTTTGGAGTGCCTGGCAAGGCTCTCCTTCCGTGACAAAGACCTTTGAAGTCTGCCTGGCTTCCAGTTAGTGCAGACCGTCCAGATCCATCCTCCATTACAGAGTATTAGTAGTATTTGAGTGGCGGTAGTAGTAGAAGTCCACAGCTTTGCTAACACAACCCAAGTATCAAACAAGTGAAACAACACAAGACCAACAGCGAGAAGTCTGTTTCATTAAGCTCTCGCCAACGACTAAAAGTTAGTCCAAGATTTACTCTTGGCTTTCGTGTTTTGCCTCTGCTGAGCGTAATTACGTTGACCACTCGCCCGTCTCCAGTTCTGGTGCCCATTCCAGCGTTCGCTCCTCGTCTACACCCTCGGGCCTGAAAGCTTCCTCTTCCAAAACACCTGTAATTGTGTACAAACACTAACACTCCCTCGCTGCTCTGAGCTCACAGTCCAGCCAGAGTGGCTGAATAAGTGAGCTAACAAGAGCTAACAGCAGCTATAGTTTGGAGCAGTTTGCTTTACTGTCCATCAGGAAAGTCTGTAAATCACATAGCTGAGGACATTGGAGAGAAAAACAGAAAACATCTCCTCTATAAAATATGAACATTAGTTGCTGGTGTATACACTTTTTTTTTGCTGGAGAGACGGAGACCACATACACCTAGTGCGAGAACGGACAGATGAGACGCAGAGTAGGAAGGACACACGAGGCTCCACTGACCTGATTACAATTCAGTGTAGCATCAAAATGATTTGAAATCTGTTTTTTAATGACTGATAAGTTACACAATGTTGCTTTAAACTCAGCTCAGCATGACATAAGAGAAAACTATCTAAACATCCAAATAAGCATCTTCCTGATTCACATTTGATGAATTACAGAATTACGTTTTGTGTATTTATTATGTTTTATGTTCAAGTCAAAAGGCCAAATGTCCCAATAAAAGGACAATAAAGTTCAAGTTGACCGCAACTGCTGTTGCCTCAGACTTTTACAGCCACCATTCAAGCCTACATGAGGTGAGTATTTCATATACAAATGTTTGATTTTGGGCAGAGAATTAATTTTAATAAGACAACATAAAAATGTTCTTACACCAAGCATCCTCATTTTTGTCTTGTTCTACAAACAATCCTCGACTTTTACAGTGTTCAATATAACTGCAGACGGCAGAGACGCGTCAACCTTTCCAGCCATCCAGCTGACTAACACTGACCCACATACAAAAACTAATCCCCCACTTTCCAGTGTTTGTTTTCAGAGAAACGCTGAATGTGTTGGTTCGGGTTGTTTATGTGGAGACCTATTGCCTCACTGACCTCTAAGTCTGTCTGCAGCGTGCTCTTCATAATGCCAGTTCCTTCTCTGGCGAAGCCCTTCAGCGTCTGGTATTGTTTCACCACAGGAAAGATGTTCTGCCAAAGGCTATGAGTCCCCGAGCCAAGCTGTAATACCCAGAGAATGCCTCCCTATGTGCGAGATGAGCTGCTTTTCTCTGTGCTCTGTAAATATTGATCTTTAATATTAGAAAATATTACACACTGCATTCCTGCCATTCTCGGCGTACACGGTTGAATCCCATCATATTATTACTGTCTTCTCCAGCAAACAATACACAGCCGTGAGCTGTCAGCAGATGGCCCCGATCCCCAACGCAGCACTTCGCACCTTTGCTAGGATTCGGCTACAACCGGGGCATCAATCAGAGCTGCTGTCATGCTGGAGCTCAAACAAAACACTGCTTCATGTACGTCCAAACAACTGTGGAACATCTTCCTCCCCCTTTTTTCTTGTTTCTCTTTCCTCTCTTCGTCTCGGTGCAGGACTGTGAGCACTCAAACAAAACAATGTAGGGGCATGGTATCCCTCCACCAGATGTAGACTCCAAACAAAAGGCGTCGTAACTGGCCGGGTGAGGTGGTGGGGAGAGGGGTAAAGGTCAGCACAAGGGGTAAAATAAACAGAGGAGGACACACTGGTGTGAGCATGTTTAGGTCAGCCACCAGGCCTGAGAAGAGAGATGAGAAGAAGAAGAAGAAGAAGAAGAAGAAGAAGAAGAGGAGAGAAAACAATCACCGTGTGGAATCTTGAAAAGCTTCTGGATCCACGACGTGATGACATGACATCTGATCGTGATCCGCTCCTGACAACTAAAACATGATAAATGTTTTCAATGGTTATGTTTGGGAAACTCAAGGCACTTGATTAAGGCTGGAGAAAGTTTGGGAAAGATCTTGATTAAATATTTATAAAGGTCAACGCTGACTTGAAGCGTAAGACAGCACCAGCTGACTTTAATATCTAACCAAGGGGCGCCCTGTAGCTCGACTAGAAAGAGCGTGCACCCCATGTGCTTGCTGCAGCCGCCCTTTACTGCACGGCTGCACTCTCCACGTTCATACGCATCTTCAACATGCTGAACAAGCCGTAAACATCGATAATAACACATAGAGCAGATATGATGACATCCAGCAGACACGGCGCAACATTAGAATTTATTTAGAGTTATTTGGTGTTCGTTTGCCTCTCTTTTGGTCTCGAGAGAAATATTTGCCGCTCAAGCAGCTAGTTTCTAACTGTGTCTGTCTGCCATTTGGTGCTGGACATGTGGCGTCCCGTGGGTTCTCCTCTTTAGAGTTTTCTTTTCATGGTGAACCAAAACAGTAAAGTCGTGGCTCATTAAAACCAAAACAATTCGCTGAAAGATACTAAAACTGTTCACAGAGCTGTGGAGTCTGGTGATAATTCTCTTTGGTTACGTGACATTACACATTATACGCAGTCTTTTCATCCGAAGCTCATATGAAAATGTTGTTTGGTGCAATGTGTTCTAATGTCCTAAACCCGACAATGTGTGTCCGAGTCCTTGTAAGCGCAAACATCCACTTCCTCCTCCCCGTGATTTAATAAATAGGTCTTATTTCCTGAATAGAAACGAAACTGAAGTGAATCCAGGCAACAGTTAGATTAACTACAAAGGAAGAGAAAGAAGACAGAGACAGATATTAGCAGGAAGGGCCAAGCACAATATCCGGACAAGAAAAATCCGTGCTGGTGTGAGAAAAAAAGGAAAATAATCCCTCCACAACTCTCCTCCTCTCATTCACAATCAAACCCAAGCATTTTTCATTCCAAGACAAATCGGCTTTATCAAGTTTGAGCGATACCACAAGAGGTTAAGCTGCCCCAGGCTCCTCAGTGCTGAACTTAACCTACAGAAGACAAAGTGTTACTACATCAATGGGTACCTCAGACGATTACCTCTGTGCCTCCAAATAGCCACCACATGGCTCACAAGGCCGTCATCAGCCAGAGAGATGCCAGCAAATGGTCCAAGATGGGCCGGGGCAGGAAGCTGGCCACGGTATGGCTTCCTCCCTTTGAAGTGTCATTAATCCTCGAGCCTGCGTGTTTGTTTGCGTGTGCTCCTATTTTTGTGAAGACCAATTTAAGTTTTAGATTATGAGAGCGTGGACATCTTGACTGGTCACCATTTTACCCAAGGACTGGTGTCATATTCTGTTTTTCTTACAGTCAACGATGACAAGACCAAAACCAACAATGCATTAGTCCGTCTTTTAAGACTTCCTGCCTTAGATGCTCCTACTGAAGACAAATATTTATAATTGTCTCACAAATATAAAGTTCAAATGTAAAGTCAGCAAGCCTGAAAGTTTTTAGACAGTTACTAACACAGGAGTGTTAGTGAACTTGTTGGGGACTATTTTCAGCGGTGGATGAATACACATTTGGTGATCTAGGAGTATTTACAGTAGCAGGACAGTGTATTTGGCATCAACTCAAAATAAACTACAGTGCCCATGACCACGATGATGAAGAAAATGATTGTTGGGATCAACAGTGTGGCTCGGTGATGTGTTTGTTAAAAGGATACGTTATATGAGGCTCTGATGACACTGACGATACAGAACTTATTAGAAGGATCAATTCATTGTTGATTTGAGTCTTCTCATTGCATTAACATTTGTATATATAGAATATCACTGGTTTATTCTTCTAAAGGTTGGTTTACCTAAATCTATAATAAATCAATAAAATCTTTTCCCACATATCTCTGGTGGCATCTAGTCATGCAGATATGTTTCATTAAAGTGTGAGGCTGGATAATCTATAGACCTCACCTGTTGTGTGGCATGTAAGCGGACCCAACGTGAAAATACAACCGGAGACTGAGTGTAGAGTATAGCAGAGTTTTGAAAAGGTTTATTTCCCAAAGTCAGAGGGGTGAAGAGTTCAGGAAACGGTGGGCGTCAGGTGGTGAGGAGATCCAAATGGTGCAGGGCTGATTTCCAGAGACAGGAGCGATAATGAGACAGGGCTGGACGTGGCAGGGAGGGATCCTGAGGCACGGGGAGATCACGGTTAGCACAAAAAATAAATCACAAAAACCGGGGAAGATGCAAAGAGCACTAGATTTTGCTGCAGGGTTGTTACCACAAGGGAGACTGAGCAATCTGCCAGAGTAGGCTGGTTTATATATTGCATTGGTGATGAGCCGCAGGTGGTGAAGGTGATCATGCAAGAGAGAGAGAGTGAATCAGAAGCCATGCCCAGCGACGCACACACAGAGAGACCAGACAAGACAGACAGAAACACAGATGAAGGGAAAACACTGGGAACTGGGAGGCAGACAGTTTTATACTTTTATGAAGTGCGGACGAGTCAAAATGTCCTAACTTTCCAAAAACATCTCAGCCTGGAGAAAAACTCAAATTGGTCCTCAAAAAGATTGTAGAGAGCAGACATGACTGTGATCATGTACATATCTGTGACGCTTTTAGGTATAATGGAACACATCAACCCTACTTGTAATATTTCCCAGATCTTTTGCGGGTATCCAGTTTCCTCGTGTTAAATAACTTGTGTAAACAGGAGCTGCACGGAGAGGCCTTCATCCCCGTCCCTGCGGAAACTGGTTCAAAGGAGGCTTACAGCGAAATGCAGAGGTATTTGAATAAGAAGATGTTTAAAAAAAACTGGCATCAACCCTTTAAAGGGTGCCAGAGAGAGATACCTGAGGAGTTCTGTTAATAAATATGATCCTGAAATATAAACTGAAGGTTGATACACGCTGCAGAAATTGGTATCTTTATCTTTTATTTATTTTTATCATTGCTTAATAAGATTTTACAGCAGTGTTTTGCCTTATTCTGGCACCTTCCATGTCTAAAACATACTGAAGTCCAGTACATAAAGATTGTTTGAGGCACTTGGGCTGAAATGTAAAGTATAACGATAGGAAAACTAAATCTAAACTCTCTGATCTGTGTGACATTAACTTCTTAAGGTTCCCTGACCTAAAGCTTGCCTCGATGATTTCAGAAATTGGACAATGTGGCTGCTTTTCCTGTCATTATGCATCAGAATATGCTTTAAAAAGCTGATTTGTAATGGAAACAGATTGAAATGATCTAGCCGTAGGTCGCACTGGAGTTCTCTCGACAACTACCAGTCTACAGTTGAAACATGCCAGAACCCTTTAGAACCTGGATATAACCCTGTTGTCTGCCTCGTCTCCCCCTGGTACGTGATCTTTCACAGCTTTTACAGGATTATCGCCCCAAGTTAACAGGGTCTTTAAACAGCTGACTGGCACCAGGAATCATGCTAGGAATTAGCCACCTGCTACATGCTCCATTCACAAGCACACAACAACGGAGGGGGGGGGGCTCTTTGCACAGGAAGCGTCCTCCTGGGGGCAAATATGGCGTCAAACAAGGTTGAGGTCGCTCGCCACCTCGCACACAGTGCTCAGCAGGAAGCGTGGCTTCCTTGAGTCGTGGCTGCGAGGGCAGAGGTCAGGGAACGGGATCATCAGATCGTGTTACTGCACCCAGATGTGGCCGAGGACTGCCGTGGCTCCAGTCTGGAGGTGCCCCAAATGTAGCGTGACCGGCTGCTCGGTTCTGCAGAAACAGGAACTTCTATTTTGAGAAATGCCAAGAGTGTATTGATCTCTTTTTTTAAAGAACTTCTATTCTTTAAAGGCTTCTTTGCTGAGCTGCGCTTGCTGTTTTTAATATTCACATTTATGCACTCGAAACATCGGTTGAACACTTTTCCTGTGAGCTATAGAGCCGCTTCGTGGGAACAGTTTATGTTAAGTGTGAAATGTTGCTCAGGGGTGCCACAGAAGAAGAAAAGGGAAAGGATTGTGTGCGTGTGTGTGTGTGTGTGTGAGAGAGAGAGAGATGCATGCACTATATATGGATCATGTGAGCCACAGCTCTGTTTTGGAGCGTGTTTATTCTCTCAGTAAAAATATTTCCAGTGGCTCTGTGTGTGCTGTGCTTCCTCACTTGCATGTCTGCCATGTCAAGAGTGATGAGCCCGGGAATGAGAAACAGGTGTGTGTGTGTGAAATGTGCGGATCACTCCTTTATCTCTCTCTCTCGCTCTCTTCACCCCCTTCTCCCGACCTCTCTGACGTGCTGTGCTGTGTTTTATGACAAAGGGGATGAACGGAGGAGGGTGAGCAGAGAAAACACAGGAGGAGAGAGGATGAGTCCAGAGAAGGAGCAACACATAGCTGCAAAAACTGCTGTTTGGACTGCGCCTTCAGTCATGATCTGAAGTAGTAGTAGTATTAGAAGATATGAATATGTGCACAATATGTGTGGAAAATCAGAAGTTGTGCAGTTTATGCAGGAACGTGCAAATTATTCACCAGGTCGTGTGCAACAGTTCAAAAGTGCTGCTGTTATTTTAATCTCACTGCATCACATGTGACCTTAACAACATCAAAGCTGCTCAGATCATGTGTGACGCGGTAATTGTGGAGCTATTAAGGCTAAAAGTCTGCTAAGATAACGTGTGAAGTGCACTGTTAAGATCCATCAATCAACAACAGGGGGACAATAGTGATTAAAGCATCAATCAATCAATCAATCAATCAATCAAACAAACGCTGACATTAGCAGGTAGTACAACCAAATGAAAGCAAAACTACTCAGCATGTGTAGCGAATAATTCAGTTTGTAAGAGAATTAAGCATTTAAGTGAGGTAATCAAACAAGAATGAGATTATTATTAGCCAATCATTGCTTCTGGTTTATGGCCAAATAACAGCTGTAATCTGTCTGCTCCCAGTAAGTTTCCATGCTAACACGCTTACCTGAATATCCAGTGAACACAACATGGTACCTTCCAAAGAAACAGTCTCTGAAAGGTTTTATTGTTATTAATAAACTAATTTTGCATCCAGTTTGTTCCCTTAGACAATGAGTTGTAGGCTAACCCACCACTGGAGACGTCTACCTGATGAATTAAATGTATTTTCACACCCTGCAAAGTAATGAATATCTTATATATGACCTATGAAGCATTGATTGCATATTAAATAACTATTAAAACAACCATTTTGTGGGACAGTATTAGAAATATGAACTTTAATTACACATATCAACAGGCTGTTTTGAGCTTCATGACACTTGATTGCAGTGCTGTAATCATGTTTATGGCGCTATTATGATGTTATATTAGACACTGTAGTCCCCCACTCTCCTGATCCACAGCCCCGCTCCACTCAGCTCCCTGCAGGCTCCACAGGAGTCAGTTTACACAGCCCTCATACCTGCCCACCCCCACTCCCACCTCCCCCATCCCCTCTCCCTCTCTCCCTCTCTCCCTCTCCCCGCTGTAGGGAGGTCGGGACTCCCTCTTTATCGCGCTGCTGCCATGCAGCGGTCCGTCAGTGTGCCAGCAGTCCGCGCAGAGCGCAGAGCGCAGCGCCACGCTTAGCTGAAACAGACAGTCTGTCACACACACACACACACACAGAAAGAGAGAGAGAGAGGAGCTCCACACCTTTACAGGATCTGAAAAACAACAAGAGTGGATAAACTGAGCGAACAAGGTAAGCAAAGAGCTCACTGTCATTTTAAATGGCACCGTTATCAGGTCATATGTGAGTCCAAATTTGTTGTTTGTTGTTGTTGGAAGTTTTCCGGTACCGATCAGGGTGGATTCGGTTATGAGTTGATTCATCCGATGTGTGATCTCTGACTTTTCCTCAGCGCTGTTTTCAATATGTGGCATCGGTATTTTACAGCTGTACATGTGTGAAATATGGCACGGACTGATCGCGCATATGTGAGTCGTACAGCTGCTTGAATAGCCTGGCACCTAAACTGGTACTGAGATACTGAGCGTGTGTAACACTAACTGGTTATTTCACCATTTAATGGGAGTCTGCTTGGCATAAAACATGTTACATTACTGCGATCAGGTAGAAATTAAATCCTAAACTGGATAAATATCCACCCTAAGCAACAGTACACGTGTGTGCAATGTTAAAGTTTACCACAGGATTACTGCAGTTTATCTTAAGAGTCATGCCTGAGATCTTTATGGTGTGTTTATGGCTGATGCCCTACAAGGAGCATGGCTCTGATGAATGTCAGGCTTTTTTAAACAACGGAGCAGGTTTATGGATCAAACCCAAAGCTGTTATTATTTTTTGTGAGATGGGGACAAGTGCAGCAGTTCATCATGCCGCGCGTGGACTCCCTGGTTTATCTCAGCCTTGAAGTCCAGTTAGTAAAATCTACAAGGCACAAGAGAGGGTGAGATGCCTGCCTGACCACTGTGCTCTGATTAAAGCAGATGCAGTTGACCCGCGGCGCAGCAGGTTTATCCCATCTTAACTCTGCCGCTCTGCACTAAATATTTACATCTGGATGAAATCATCATGGGAACGGCTCAAATGAGGCTCTGGCTTCTAAACATCTAATCAGGGAAGAGAAGTTTTGTGATCCCTAAACTAAATTAAGCAATTTTCCTACCAATCAGTTTCATTCATGACGAATAGGTTGTCTCGTTTTATAGTCGGCCGTGCTAAAAAGTGAACATACACTTGTTATAAAAGCGTTATCTGAGAACTCACAAAGGAACAAAGGTAAGTTGGGGGGACCTGAGGGGTCATTATGCAACACGCCCACTCTAAAACTGAAAAGGCTGCAAAGGCTGTCTCCTCCGAGGAGACAATCGCGCGCCCTCGGGGTCAACCCCACCTTGACCCACCTCTGCCCCTCCCCGTTAACGCTCCACTGATATGTTTAAGGTTCATGCATCCCGAGCCGGTTTGATCAGCGTGGGGTCAAGAGCATAAACAAGTTGTGAGCCAGACTAAACAGACCACACATGCCCTCTAAACACATTCACTCCCAGATTCATAGGTGAGCATGTGTCGGTTTGGCCCGCGTGCAGCAGCAGCAGCAGCAGGAGGTTTAATTCATGCTTTTTGATGCAGATTATAAACTGGCAGTTATGAAGCTTTACTTTAACTTTCTAAAGGGAGAGGTGATCTTTCAGTTCCCTGAATGAGACACTAAAAATACAACAATCTCATTACAGTGTGTTTAGCAGCTCGCATTTCCACTTTTCGGAGCACTTTTAAGGTGTTTTGTTGAGCTAACGCGTAGATAAACTATTTTCTTTTGTGTGTAATCACCCTCAAGGCACTTGAAATGAATGCAGGTTAGACGTTTAATGGATTGTTAGGAGGTAGATTCAGGCTTCTCCCTACCTTTCCCCGATTCGGCTTTTGTTCTTCTTGAAAGTTTAAGCCCACAAATCGGAGCTGGCTTGCATCCCTGCCTGAAAGCTACAATGAGTCAACGCTCGTAAACACCTCCAGCCCAACATCAATCCTTCGAATTGCGCACGTTTAAACGCAGGATACAAACATCTCTCTCCGGCTGAATACCTACCTGCAAAATTACAGTGTGGAGGAGTCGTAAACAGTCACCCCCCCCCCCTACCTTCTTCTATCCCCCGAATCATGTGGCAGTGTGCTAATTTTCCAGCTGTAATACCGCTGCAACTGTGTTTGATGCTGATCCCAGCGGAGCAGCCGAGAATACTTCCTCCCGTCACAGAGCAGAGAGCCCAGGGCCCCGAGAGCTGAGCCGCTCGCTGCAGTCTGTGTCTGGGGTGTTGACAGGAGGCCTGACATCATTAACGTGACTAAATGAAACGTAATTTAGGTCTCTGCCTTCCCGCTTGGCTCATAGCACCAGCAGTGATCTTGATGATGATGGTGTTAGTGGTGCAACACTTCAGAAAGCCTGCAGAATCATGTTGACTTTTTGACTCTTGAGAAACTTACTCCTGAATATTCATGCACTCAAGAGTTGAATCTGGGACAAATGGTGGATCTTTACCAAGACGTTTCACCTGATGAAATGTCTTCACGGATCTACAACCATGTCTAGTTGCCCCAGATTCAACTCTTCCCAGACTTCTTATGCATTGTAGTCTTTTAGACATGGACATGGCTGCAGATCTGTGAAGACGTTCCACCGCTCATCCAAGAGGCTTTAACCAAGACCAGTTGCCCGAGACGTTTCACCTCTCACCTCTCAGTTCAGAACTGACGAATCCTCTTGGACGGGAGGTGAAACGTCTCCACGGATCTACTCCATCTGCTGTAGATTCAACCATTCTCAAAGAAGATGACCTGGATGACGGAGAACCTCCTGTTCGCCTAAACAGAAGCTCAGTACATTGACCTACGTTTGATCTAGCACAGGTCAAGCAGTTGAATATGGGGTATAATTTATGGGATTTTTCTTCTCCCTCTTTTTTTTACTTGACACTATTTTCTGAGGCCCTACGAGTGTATAATCTGATTGGTCTGAACCACACCAGTGCTGACTGCGGAGAATGAGCGGAAGCCACAGGATATTTCATGGTTTTAGTTCACAATGGGCCACTCATGTGTTTCTTATCACTTAAAGTTCAGCCGTACCACAGCAACATTTAAGGCGGCGTGGTTTTGCTTTCCTGCAGAGCGCAGGGCTTGAAAACATCACATTTTAAGAGGGATGTCAAACATTTGTTTTCTTTAATCCCCGTTTTGTTGCATGGTTGCATGTAAAGACCCCCAAGTTATGGCGGGAAGCTCGAGTTTCTAATTAGAGGGGAAAATGTACCCTGCTAATGACATCATCTTCTTCCCCCCCTGGCACTGTCTTAAAGCAGCGTGTTGTTGAACAGCAGCTGGTTTTGAGACATTTGACGCTCGCAACAGTGTGAGACTTCAAACGCTCACACACAAACCGTCTTTCGTCTTATAATTTAGCTTTACTGCTCCTCGTCGCCTCGTTTGGGCCATTGTGCTGACGGTCCCTGGGAACTTCCTCATCGACCGTTTTCAGGAAGAACTGTTTGAAAAAGAGGAAGAACTTGTCCGAAAAGTTCTTGCTTACATCCAACAACAAAACATATTGAGACAGGCACCCTATGATAAAATAATACCAGGGAAATAAACTACCATCTTTGTACCAAACTAGTACTTCGCGGGGAATCATATTCACTGAACTGATAATTCAATGAGCAAAGACACATTTTTCAAATTGGTTGAGCTCACGTATGTCGCTTTTTGGAGCGAAACCTTTTAGATTTATGATGCTGAACTCTCAAGAAATGTCTTTGAATATGTTTCAGCTGGCTAGCGCAAATCAAAATTTGCACCAAATGTTTGTCGCTAAGTTTGGAAGCGCAGCTGATTTGATCGTTACCATAATCGGTATTGCCATTCTCTGAAGGCCTGAAGTCAGATTTGGGCTCTTACATCACTTTAATCTGAACAGGCTCATAACTCAATCCATAATTTATTGTGAGCAACGAAGTCATGAAACATGATCTGACAGATCTCCATCCCCTGTGTGTGGATGACAGCTGTGAGAGCAGCCCTTCTCTCCATTGCTCTCACATCCCCGTAATTGTTCACAGTCCGACCAGGCGCTTCTGTAGCTCTGCCACATCCCATCACACTCAACCGTGCCGTGCCGCGCCCGCTCAACCATGAGGAAGATGACACAGGCCTGGACATTTCTCCCTCCCGACGCAGGAGGGGACCGTCGATGCAACTCCCACCAAACTCTTCGGGGCTCCTCCAGATGTTTTCCGATTCTGACAGGAGGGAAGGGAGGACGAACGCAGGGGTCTCTTTTCCGTGGCACTCGGGGGGGCTGTTTGCGGGGAAGCAAGTCGGTCGGTCGGTAATGAGAGAGGACAGCTGGCAGGTTCAGTGGAGGTTAACAGCTAAGCTTAGATGGCAGCAAGGAAAAACAGAAGAGCTCAGTCGAAGGGGTTCTCTGTACGACAGATATGAAGCGATTCCTTTCTTTTAATCAGACGGTTTTTGGAGAAGTTTGTTTTGAGAAGGCTGCAAAAGATTAATGTTGGATTTAAGACCCTGTAAACAACGTTTCTGAATCAGCGTTTTACTCTGAGAGATGGGATGAAGTAAAACAGCTCGCATGAATCCTTCATGTGCTCATCCAATAAACAATAACGCACAGCGTGACCCTGGTCAAACAGTGCTCAGCTGTGCAGATAGCAAATCAATGCTGCCACCTTTAAAGTGGTAGAGTACGCAGTAACGCAATGGGGGGATGGGTTTTGATGACCCGCTGTTTGGGGACACAGCACAGCTGTAGCGGCTTTAAGCCCCCCCAAACAGCCCCGTCACAAGTCCTCGCAGGTCGGTGTTAACTTTTTTACTGCACCACATCAGCGACATGTGTTTGGAATAATTCTGCAAATGTTGTGTGAATGTCCTTTTGGCAACCTGGTGCGTCTCTGTGAAAAGAAGGAGGCGTCGCACAGATGTTACTGAGCACTTGCGAGCCTCACAAACATCCTCTCAGGTGTTCGTTTCATTTATCCTCCTGGAATCAGCCCACTCCGTCTCCTCATGCGTCGCCGTAGACTGGCTTTTTCAGTCATCTCATGTGCAGGCAAACAGGTGTATGATTAAACACCACTGACCCTGTTTTTGACATTTTAGCTGCTCTTTTGCGAGGCCACCGTCCACTGAAGCGTTTTTTATCACTTTGTTGAAGCAGACATATGCCTGGCAGAGTGAAAAATGTGCCGACTTGGTGAAATAAAACATCTGGCAGCTTGCCAGGCAGTGCTGTCTTTCAGAGCATTCTCACCAGCTGAGAGCTTAATGAGGGTTCACAGTGTGGGAACAGGCCTTCATAATTTAAGACTCTGGGAGATTGAGGGATGTGCCCAGATTTCTGCATGTGCACTGTATTGTATAAACAGCCCGAGGACAGGCTTTTTTCGGGGGAGATCTGTGTTACCCTGAGCTGCAAAGTGCATTCCCAGTCCAGGGCAGTGCTGCACACACACACACACACACACGCAGTAGGTCACCGCGGTTTGTACGGCTGGTCACATAAGCCAGCCGGGCTGGCATGTGGACGGACTAGCAGCGGTGGTCATAATTTACAGAGCTCAGCCGTCTACACATGGCATACTCTCTCCTGCACACACCCTCTGCTACTCTCTGACTGTCTTCACCGATCAATTCATTCATTTTCAATTGATTTGACTGAAAAACTTCTTAATTCTTTCACTATTGTTGTCTTCCATTAAGCCAAAACAGCACTATCGGTTGATTTTGGCCTGGCGGTAACTCTTGGAACTGTAGGTCATGTAATATGTTGTGGTTTTGGTGCCGGATTTTGTCATCAGTTTCCAAAGAAACAGCTGTAAAAGGACTCTAAATATTGCTCTTTTAAATTATCGGAATATGAAACATCCCAGCTGTACCGCATAGGGCTACAATGATTAATCAGATGATTACTTTCTTTTCGTTTAATCTCTAAAATGTCCGAAACCAGAGAATAATTAGCTCAAGTTGAGGTCAAATGTCCAGCCAGCAGTAACCAACAGAGAACTGTGAACTGTTTGCCACTTAACCTTATAAAATTTCTTTAATGATTCTTATAATTTATGTTGGTTGAATAAGATCTATTTGTGGGTAGTCAGGCAGAAAAGAGTCACTAATGTGGATTTAGTATGGGCACCTGAGGGGTAGAAAACTTTTTGGGGCATATTCGATGAGTGAGCAGCTTTCTGAGCTGCCTTTAGAACCCATTATAGATCCACACGAGTGAGTCTCCAAAAGTCTAGACCTTATAAAGTCATGTTTAAGTGATAGTATGTTTAATAACTTCATCATAAAATATAATCCCATCAGAAAAATAACATACACGTAGTATCTTTCTGGATCTTCGGCTGCTTTTTTTGGGTTATCTGACTTTATATGAGGATCCAGATTTACATCATTTCCTTGTTGGTGCATGAATTCACTCATCACTAGTTCACTCATCGACAGCATGGTACCGTAGCCGGGCTTAACATTCCTGGACTGGGAGGCAGGTTCAGGTGTCTCTGTGCTACAGTGGGGATTATTAGGTTTCCTGAAACAATACGTATGAGGGACTATGAGCTTTTCTCATAATGATAGAGTCTTATTATAATCACGATCCATTTTCAAGTCAAACGACGGGCAGAGAAGTTTGAGTCCAGACTGCAAAGCTTGAGTACAGTCGAGGCTGAAAAAGTAAATAGTGACTCATAAAACTTTAGCGCAGAGCTGTTTAATTATCAACCGTACCTGCACTTTTCCCGGGTCCTTAGCTGGGAAGAAGGAACTCGGCCAGACTGTTGATAAAAGCAAGAATAAATGTGAACGCTGTTATCTCAGCAGCCGTTATCTGTGTTAGCAGTGCATGGGTGTTACAGTGCTGATAACGGCCTGGCTTACAGCATAATGTGCCGTTGGCACGTTGACTATAGCACGCGCTCAATTATTTACTGGAATCTGACGGTGATTGTTTTAATTATTACGCCAACTTAGTGGAATTTAGCCAACTAACAATTAGTTTGATTAAGATGGCGGTTTGTGATTAGGTGATGGGTTAGGACCTTTTTTTTTTTTAGTTTCAACTATAAACCATGATTATTTTAATGGTATGAAGCTGAATTTCATTGCATTTTACAAATTAGCTAAATTGAAATGAGCTAAAAAGCTAATCGGCTGATTATTTGCTAGCTGATTTACTTTTTAAATGTGTCATTTCTTTTGATTATTGATTATTTTCTTGTGAGTAGGAAGTGTTTTTTGTTTTCTCTTTTTCTTTTTAAACTAAGCCTCAGCAGCTAGGCTAAGAGTTTCATCAGCTATTAATCAGCTAATACGCTATTAGCTGATTAGCTGATTACTAACCAGCTTAGCCAACTGGCCTGTTTACTAGCTTATACAGGCTGGCAGTTGAGTGTTTTTGGTTGTTGTGAGTTGAATATGCTTGCCGTCTTTTGCAGACTTCTGTATTTTCACTCCTCACTGTGATTTACTTGCAACCCAGCACGCTCCTTCTTATCATGGGCACGTTTTATTCTCTGCGCGGGCCTGGCTCCTTTGGTTTGTGGCTCCACGGCTCAGCTGTGTCTGCGATGATTTGCTTTGAATGACAAAAGAGCTGCAGCAGTGAGTTAAGGGCCCATCTTGTCCATTTTTACGGTTTGGGAGGAGGTCTATTCCCAGGTGGCCTTCTGCTGCTCCACATGAATGTGGGGAAAGCTCCTAGGTAGCCTCTAACCGTAGATCAAGCAGCTAATGGCGCTCAAGGCCTCACAATGGTGATAGGATTTACAATTGGCTACCAGGCTTTGTCTTTGAGGGGACAGTAGCCTATGTGTCTCTTATATTTTATTGTCACCGTGTTGTTATTTGTCCCTTTCCCTCCCTGACTAATGAGGCACAGCAACCAGGTCATGATCTGCAGACCTGGAGGAGGACTATTGTTGTGGCCCATTAATAATGCAAAGAAAGGCCGGTATGTCTCTTTGTTTGGCTAATGGAAGACGACACCTCCTTTTCTTCACCCTGCCCCATAAGAGACTTCTTGAGGTCTGCGTCTGTAGCGCTGGTTAATGACCAAACTGGACAAAGTCATGAATCGTGGCTCATTAGCGGCCACGCAGACGCTTTATATTCACACTGTAGAGAATTGATGCGCACAGATGCCGCGTCACGACATAAAGGCATGTTTGAATGAGCTTTGGTTAACGTTTGAACACTCAGACATTTCAGTCCATTAGTGGTGATTGTTAGTCTGTGTCACCCCTAAGAGCAGCGCCAGGTGTTGATATAAAGAAAGTGAGACGGCAGAGAAAGAGAGGAGAGACGTTAGAGATGGCCAGTTGGTTCCCTGTCAGCAGCAGATGCCTCTCATCTGTCCTGAGATAAAGTTGGCAGGTAAGTGTGCTAAATTCATGTCTCAGGAAATTCAAAGGTGGTCCTTGTGAATTTATTAACCTCTTATCTTGTGTTTACTTCACTGAATGCATAATTCACAGTGGAACTTCCTTTAACCTTCTGATCTCAGGCCAACTGCTTTTTCTTTGGAGACGCCCAGATGAAGTTATTCTTCTGTGGGCTCTCGTGAAGCAAACAAACACTTCCTGGATTTTCTGGTGTTTAGCTTTCTTCTCGGCCGCCGCTTTCACATCATGAAAAATAAGCAGAAGTTTTTTTTTTTTTTAACTTCCAAGACGTGCATGTGACAGGACAATCAATAACAAAACTTTAACGTGACCTGCTTTGTGTCCTCGATGGGTCAAAGTAGCCTAAACAACACTGTTGATTAAAGGGAAAATCAAAGTACACGTTCCCTTCCCGTGACAGGTCTCTGTCCGAGCGTCTTCATGCAGCATGACACTAAACATCTGGTTCCTCTTTAGCTGCATGGGGGCGCCCGGTTAAGCCTCCCCTGCAGGCCGGGCCATCCGCTTCACAGAGAGGACACGGGGGAGGGAGGAAAGGAAGGGAGAGGGCAGACAGACAGACAGACGAACAGACAAACAGAGTTTTATTAAAGAACAGAGAGATGGAAGGCGTAAGAGAGAGGTCACACGCTTAACATGCTGGATACTTTTGCAATGCATGTCCCAGGACACGCTTTAGAATAAGATGTTTGACCTTTCTGCGGGTGACTATCTATCTACACAAACCATATGTTATTTAATAGAGCTGTGTAATACATATATAAGTCATAAATGAAGCAATATGCTTTGAATAAAGAGCATGTTGAATCGTTGAGCAGTGTCTGAAACCTTTCCACTTCACACAGAGATGAGGAAGTTTCTGTTTGACATTTCTGTCAAGCTCTTTTTTTTTTGTCTAGAGCCCAACCAATACTGGATTTTTGGGGTCGATGCCAATTCCAATATAAGGAAATAAAAAATCTTGATATTAATATCTTGGCCAACATTCTTTAAACAAGAGATCTAAGTCCGTAAAAAACTTTTCACATCGGACTGTCAACGATTGCATCTCTTCTGTCTGTGTGGCTTTTCAAAAGAGGTTTAAACAATTTGGCCTTCAGATGTGCTGAGATCGCACTTTGTACAAGCTCGCTTGCTGCTATCACTCAACCTAGAACTCAGTTGCATGTGTGTATGTGCTGAATTCACAGCTGCAGAGGGAAAGCAGAAGAAAACAAATGACAACACAGCGCACAGATCACGACCGAGGTGTAACTAGCTAATTTTTGACTGCTGGTTTCCACACTTTTTGGCTTGTGACCCTTTATAGTCAAGCAATGCCTCGTCCAAACCCCTTGTCACGAGTTGCTTAAGTCTCTGAACTGTGACCAGATTAACCAAAGTGAGACTTAAACTTCTCAGACTGATTCCAAAGTCCAGAAGAAGTAAAACTCAGTAGCTGTCAAGAAGTAAGCAAAGATTTCAGAAAAGTCTGTCCAATGTTCTTACTCGTATTGTTTGGGGGGGGCCAACAGTGTCGATATATGAGCTGAATCGGCACTCTGATACAGGGAGTATAAAGTAAGTAGAGCAGGAGACAGATCCAGAGAGACAGAGCGAGGGTAGATACACTGGGTGTATACAGGAAAAGAGAGTAGGGAGGGAAATAAGAGGGTAGCGAGGCCCTGTGGCATATACAGGAGATGTAGAGAGATGAAGAGTGGGAAGGAGGGCAGGAGAGTGCACGGGAATGAAAGACATAAGGTTAGGTAGCATTAAGAAGCAGAGGGTGGGGGTTACTATAGAGACGAGAAAGAAGGGAAGGGTTTAGAGGTTAATGACAACCTACAGTGAGAGACCAAGCAGGTCTTGTAACAGAAGAGAGATTCGTCCCACGAACACGTGAACCCGAGGATCACAGGAGGAGGTGAAGGGTACTAATTTGGCTCATTATGGTCAGTGGACCTAATGGTGGCTATTGTTCTCCAGCAAATCCCAGCTGAGTCACTGGTTTACTGTGCGTGTGCTTTCAAACCTTTTCATTATGCAAATGCGTTCTCCCTCTATTTTAGCATTTTCTTAATCTATGTTTGAAAGAACTCTCAGGACACTTTCATCAGTCGTTGTCTATATTTAAGACCGTTTCCCGCTGAAGCAGCGCGTCCCGAACAATGTCGGTTAGCATTGTGACTCAGATTTACTCATGTGATGTCCGAGATAGCACTTGGAGCAGGAGATAACCTCTCAAAGTGGCTGGTTTCCTTCAAGGTCGGGATGTCAGATTCAAAGGATGGAGACTAGAAGCAAGGAAATGCATAAGAAATAGGACGGATATTGCACATATTGTTGTGGATCTGGGGTCAGTTGGGATTAACGGTCTATTGAGTACAATATAATTTTGCATACTTTACCCCCACTCGCCTCATTGGAAAGCCAACATCAGGATTAATGACTTTGTTTAGTCTCCTGTGGCGATAATCCCCTTTAATGCTTCACTTGCATTACCATTTTGAGCTCAGATGGAGAACAGATTGTTCCGGAAGAAAGGTGTCTAATAAAAACCTCAGCCACACACCGTAACCCTCGTTCCCACTTCCTCCTTATTTTCTACCCATTTCTTCTTGTTTCATGCTGAGTCCAAATCCTTTCTTCCCCTTCCACACCTGTTGTGAGGCATTTTTCCCGGATCTCTGCCTAAACAATGGCTGACTTTCCCGAAGTCTGACAGGCCGACATCTGGAAAAAACAACGACCTGGCTGTTGACCCCCATCCTCTGTGAATTTATAGTGACATGCAATTAGACAGGCTGGAGCTACTCTGAGGAGTGTGGAGAAAGAATGAGGGAGAGAGTTACGTGAACGTTGTATGTCAGCTCGTAGATTAGAGAGTAATGCTAACAGTCATTTTAGGCCCAGCAGAAAAAATGGTAACCAAATAAAACAAATGCTGTTACAGGAAACTTTTTAGACTAATTTTGATAGAGATATTTCTTGAATTAAGATCTATAAACCTGTTGCTAATCTACAAAAAGGTTTGAGTTTGGTTAGTTTTTGAAGCTTTAGTGCAAAAAACTTGTTGATTTGTTGAGTCCTAATCTTATTTTCTGTCTTATTTGTAGAAATATCTGTGGAAAACTCCATAAAGATGAGAAAATAAATGTGAATATGTGACTCAGTTATTCGTTTTTTTAGTTATATGACTAGACGTGTCTGCGTCAGTGGGCTAACGTGCACACCGTCATGCTGTCTTAGGTCTGAATGTGTCTCATGACCTTTGCTGCGTGTCATTCTGTCATTTGCTATCTTACAAATGAAAAATGTTTTATAAATATACGACGGAAAACCTTGGGTTGAGTGTTCGCCTGTGCCACTATCAGTGGTGTCAAATGGTTTGTCTTGAGACACGGATCCTTTTTCCTGCAAATGGAGGTTGTTCATTGTTTTACCTCGTGTGGAGGAAAAGTTAAAATAACACTTGAGACACACGTGTGGGAACGATAAACACAACAATAACACAAGCTGCTGCTGCCTCGCACAGCACAAGGAGCGTCTATCTCTCCAGATGGACCCTCAGTACATTTCGAAGGGAGGCAAATAAAAAACAGGCTCCACCTGTGCGTCGATGTGTGTTCTTTGTCTTACCGCTTTGCACATGTGAACTCACTGCTTCTTTTTTCTGGACATGAAAAAGGTGCAGAACAAGCCCAACTGTGCTCACGGTCAGGGAAACCTCTTATTGCCTCGTGCTGACACACGCACATGCTTATAGGCTCAGCCGCTCAAAACTAGAGCAGATACACACATATACCCATTACCGCCTGCACATACACGTATACATGGACACAAACATAGACACATGATAACAGTGCTGGCATGTTTTCATACTATAAATAGCCCTCGGGTAGAGCCTATCCCATTATAGACACGTGCACCCCCCTCCCACATCCCCTTCCCAAATCCTTGTATAGCATAGCAACACTTAAAGTATATGAAACGTGCCTCTTACAGTCCCATTTTAGAGAGTTGTGACTTATGTTTGGTTTAAAGTGTCATTTAACTTTTTAGTGGCTTGTTAATTTGAAGAACAAGCTGTTTAACTGTGACTATAAAGAGTCGAGTAGTATTGGCTTAAATAAGCAGCACTTTAGGGTGTTTAAACTGCAGGGAGGTTTCAGCAGAAGGGTTTAAAACTTTAAAGCAATCAGCCGCACTTGTCTGTCAATTCTTTTCATTTTTCTGCCCGTCAATGCAGTGGCTGCGACAAACAGAGGAATTGGTGCCACGGCGAGTTTTCTGATAGCAGTGAGACGGGAAGAAGAAAAACAAGTTGAATGCGCAGCTTTAATTTCTGTGCAGAAAACGCAGACACGCCATCACGCACCTGGTCAGCAGACATTGTTGCATCCGTTCACCTTTCATACAGGATACGGCAAGTGTCTGGACGACAGGCATCTATTATTTAAAAATAGCCATAAATAACTCACAAAGGATAAAGAATAAATAACAAACACTACACATGTGTGATTGTTTATTCATATTATGTGATATCCGTGTTCACGTTTATGAACCTGCATGCTCAGTGACTGAGGACAATCACATTTTGTTGAAGTGGTTTGTCCTCCTTCCTACTGGTTCAGCAGCAGCGTGTTAGTATAGCCTCTAGTTGAACCCTTCCTGTCGGATTGGAGTGTCAGGTACTTCTCTAAAAGTAGTATGCTTATTGTATTTAAATTGTAAGGCAGACAGTGTCAGCTCTGCAGCTCTGCCTGCTCCAGACGTCTAACTCCCTCCAGTTTTAAATAAGCACGATCTGAGCCGAGCCTTATGGACCGCAGTCTTTCCTGCCATCTGGTCTGTGTTGCTTGCCCTGGAGAATAACACTTCAATCTCTTTATGTGTCTCACAGGGGTCCACGCAGGTGAGGCGAGGACAAGGACGAGATCTGCATCTGCATCTACATCTGCCCCCATCTGTCCATCAACGAACCAAGTGCCTTGGTGCCGGCCACCCTCAGGTCATCTGAACCGCGACGGGCGCCAAACAATAAAAGTCTTGACCCGGCGTCCCTCAAACAGCCTGCACAAAGCAAATATTTGAGGCCAATCATATCTGTTTTCTCCAGGCAGCCGTCACTGAAAAGATCAACAGCGAAGGGTGTTGTTGGGAGACATAAAGAGAGAGAAGAAAAAGTGGGGGAGGAAAAAGTAACCCTTTCAAAGTGCACCCTGCCTGCTATTTCTGCTGCACTGTGGGCAGGGAGCGTCTCATTTGGGAGTGCTCTTGGCTGACAAAAAAAGGACTTCCCTGTGCCCTGCCTGACTATCCAAATGCCTGTATAAATACTGGATAGAGATATCAATTTGTATGGCTTTAACATTGCCCAACAAAGACACTGTAAGCTATCTATAGACAACGTTACAACAAACTTGGACTCTGTGGTCTCCCGAATTGCTACCTATCTACTGCCCCTCAACGAAGATTCAAGAGCTGTGAGAACAGGAATGAGAGCTGGCACAGTTTTCTACACTTAGAAACTCTTACGCGCGCTCTCTAAAGGTTTGAAACGTTCACAGGGCCAACAACTGCTCTCTGGGGGACACCAGAATCTGTCAGTCATTGGAGGACTGCAGTTTTGATGTCTTTCCCAGCTCTGTGAATCAACATGAAGCCCCTAACGCCAGCTGGATCCCCGTCTCCTCTGAGGCTCCTCAATAAGGGTCCAGACTACCTGCGCAGGCAGATAGATGGTGGAGGTCATGGCCGCTCAATCAGCGCAGTGGAGAGGCTTGAGGCAGACAAAGCCAAATATGTTAAGAGCCAGCAGGTGATCAACACCAAACAGGAGCCTGTTCTGGTGCCATGTGCTACCCCACCACCACAGCCCCGGCGAGCTATTTCCATCCCCGGTAACCTCACGCCTTATCTTCCCCCACGACGTTCATCCAACACTCCTTTCTCTACACTCTCTGGCTCCTTCACCTCAAGGGACGAAAATGAAAACGATGACTCCAGGAAGGAGAACAGACGGACTTCTGTTGACGTTGAGGCTCATAACAGGAGCAATGTGAACAACGTGATGCCTCCCAACCCCAGGACGCCTGGAAATAACACCTTGGTAGCTCCACACAGTGCCCCTGTGCTCAGAAGAAGCACAGGCAAACGCATGATGAGGCCGGACTCCCTCGTCATTTACAGGCAGAAGAAAGAGTGCAAGAGCCCCACTGGTGCAGCAGTGGGAGAGAACAACAACATGGAGGTGAAGGGCTACAGTTTTGTCCGTCGCCTCTTCCAGGGCTCCATGAGGGAGAAGAGTAGCGGAGGGGATAGCAGAATACAGAAGATGGTGATCGGTGAAGAGAAAGCACCATCACGCGATGGAGACTCTCGCATGTCTTGGACCAATGATAAAGACACAACAGATGGTGGACCAGGGAGCCGGAGGTCTAGCAAAACCGACCAAGAACGCAGCCCAGGGTCTCTACCTAGCCCTGGGATTACTTCCACGCTTGAACGGACTAAGAATGGATTTACAAATGGTACCAGTGATGGAGTTATCACCAATGGCAACTCCTCAAGTAACCATGATGATGAGAATGACCCATGGAAGCGGGCGTCACCCAAACCTGCCCCCAGAAAGCGCTTTGGGGAGTTGTGGCGCTCCAAGTCAGACTTGCGCCTACGCTGCTCGGTAGCGTTATCAGAGCAGGAGCATTTCTTTGACTTCTGCGGGCTGGACATAGACATGATAGAGCGTCTTGGTCGAGAGAATTTCCTCTCTGGTGCCAGCTCCATAGACACGCTCTCATTGGCCCTGCGCAGCGTAGGTGGAGACGGTTGCGACGGCTCTGAGCCCAGTGAGTTCTCCCGGCACTCTGGAGATGGGCTGTTTCAGGAGGAGCTGTCTGAGCAGCTTCCCACCGGTGTGTCAATCATTGAGAGAAACGCTCGTGTCATCAAGTGGCTTTACGGGTGTAAGAACGCTGCTCGAGAGGGACCCAAAGAGTCTACTGTTTAATACAGGGACGAGAAGCTGTGTGCCGTGGAGTGCGGAGAGTTTGAAGGCGTCTTTTCTGCTAAATCGAGGGGATCGGTACATCTTTGCCCAGAGAGAAGGAACTAAAGAGTGAACTCACCTGGCGTAGCATTTACCTTTACGCCTTGGTGCAGAAATGTGCTGCTGAAACAGTACCAAGCATTGAATCACATGGGCTGTAATTAATTAGCAGCATTGCTGCAATGCATCAGAGAAGGAACATTAGGACTTGGTTCTATTTTTGAGCTGCAAGCAGCAACGAATTTCTAATGATGGTTTGTTTCAGCCGCAAATGTCTGCACATAGGGTTATCTTTCCATGGCACATGAATACCTTTAGTCTCTCGCTCTCCCCGACTCCAAAGAGACTGTTTCTCCAAATGAGAGGACAAAAACTGCTACTAGTTATCTCTTGTCAAATTGATATATTGTATTTATAGATCCTATGGAAGTATTGTGTGGGTATACGCAGATCTCACTGGCAAACTGAACTATTTCTCCCAGCAAAAGTGTTTTGGTATCTGTGTGTGTGTGTGTGTGTGAGTGTGTGTGGCTGAGCGGACATTGCTGTCCTCCATTTGTAGCTTCTTTTCAGTTATTGAGCAAACCTGGATTCAGAACTGAAACCAGCTCCTGTGACCCATCACGAGGCACATAAACGTGTGTTAGTCATGTCACGGTGGACACAGTTTAGTGTCCTAGACACCGACACTCTCCTTTAACGACTAAATTAAAATGGAAAACCACTAAGCTATGGGTTTTTTTTTTTTTCATAACTGGAAAACTGTTGTGTGAGTGTGAAGTGAACCATGAGTACCTCATTCGGATCTGTCCCAGTTTAGTTTGTGTGTTGCTTTTTTCTTCTTCTATTTTTTTTTTTTTTTTTACTCTTTAAACGCAGGCGTTGGAACAAACATGCGAGGCACCCCTGTGGGGTTGTTAATGCACTGAACTGGACAGAGAGAGCGAGAGAGGAAACGAAAGACAGATATAGCTTTTACTCTTTACAGAGACTCATCTCATATAATGTTAAAACACTGAGACAGATTCAAAGGAGCACCTGCGCCGTGCGTGGAAGACAAGGAGCCATGCCTGGCCAGTAATTTCCATCATTTATATCTCATTTTCCGAACCCTGAAGAGGGTCAATTCTCACGCAGCATACACTGACCGATAATCACGTGTGACACAGTTATTGATTACCACTGCTAATGCTTCGTGCGTGTTCAGCGCTGCAGAACTGATAAACAGGCCAAACAAATATCTAACACAAATCTCATTAAAACAACACATTCACCTTCAAAATAAAGGAGCTTGAGTTGTCAGACAAAATGCTGCAAACTGTTTTGGATGTCACTTTCACCATCTGGCAGTTTACAGATGTTTAACCTTCCCAGCTGGCTCGCACGGCCTGTTTTCCATCAAAATTAAGCAGGGGGAGGCTGAAGCTGCCCTCCTTCTTCTGATAACCAGAGATCCTACCTCACTTCATCCATCCTTCAGTGATTCTCACTTTATCTCCATGAAAGGTCATATCCATCGCTTGGCCTGGAGGATGCCACTGAAATATGAACTGGGGGTCTGCTGAGGTATGTAGAGGTTAGACTGAGAGGCATTCTGGACTGATTATTATTGAACCCATGATATATTTGTACACGTGATGAAGTAACACAATTACTTGCAGCTTTGATATATTTTCTCCTGTATTTATTATCAGCATGGCACACTCCTGAAACTCCTTCAACTGGACTCTGTCTGTTTTGTTTTGTTTATATCTCCCTGTTAAAATCCATTTGGTTGCATGTTTACAAAGTGGCTCCATAAAATCCAGAATCTCTTTTATTTGATATATAGGAGAGATTTTATTCCAAAGACGTTTGTGTATGATGTACACAGCAAATAAACACAAAGAAAGAAAGAAATCCTTGTGTGGAAGTCATTCATTTGTTGTCTTTGTCGTATTTTTGGGTTGTTTGTAGCACACATAGCTAGTTTTTATGCATAAATGACTTTTATAACGTTCACTATTCAGTGAAAGTCAATACATATTTAATTAATAATACACTAGTCAGTATAAATACGCATAAAAAAAAAGCTGTGACTTAGTCATCCTCTAATCTTCTTAGAAGGTAACGGTCCACTGACTCAGTGTTGTGATGCTGTCTCGTCCTTGACTCTTTGTTGCCTCCCTCCACCACATCACGTCTCATTTTTCACATTATCTCAAGTGGCTATGCGCTAATCCTTTTAGCATTCCCTGCATAGTATGCTCTTGAGTGAGCTGCAGCAGGTTGTGTTTATAGACAAGGAGGCCTCTGTGTGGCCTGATGCTATGTCTACATCCGAGACCAGACCCTCCACCCTGTCTGCAGACTCCTCCTGACACTCTTTGTCCTTTCTCTGTTTGTTTAGACCTGAGTCAGCTTTTGTTTCCACATGCACCAACTCGGAAAGGATTCAAATCTTGAGGGAAAAAGTGTCACGGTTTTCTATTTTAAGTCTCTGCAAGCTGGAGGTCAGAGCTCGAGTCTTGAAGTTCAAATATCAGTTGACACTTTTTTTTTGGAAATGCCAGTAACTTGGCGACTTTTTTTAATAAAATGTTTACATATGCAATATCCATTGTCAAAGCTCTGATGACAAAATCAATACCACTGTCATATGACCAGCCACTGTCATGAGGCAGGACTCCCCAGATGTGGGCGACCAGAGCCACCACACTTTAAGCTTCACAACAAGTGAGACATTATGTGTTAATAGGTCCTTTAGAGGTGATTTTTGTACGACTAGCTATCCAGGGTAGCTGTTTCCATGCTTTCTAGCCGAGAGTCAGAATATAAGAGCTACACCAGGTTTGTGCCTGAGCACAAAGCTGATAAATCAACTTGTTGGATCTGGTTTATTTTGTATAAAAAACTAAAGTGCACTTGTTGCCAGGAAACCGGTGGAAACTCGAGGAAATGGATGGTTCTGGCCAAGAAATGTCGCTTCATAAAACAGCTAATTGTCATTTTTACTAGAACTTCCCATGGAGTGCTGGTAGTTGGATTTAGTCGCCATCTTTCCTGTCTTCAAACTAAAACTAATTGCTGACTTACTGTGCAGACATGAACGTGGCATCAGTTCTCCTGTGTCAGAAAGAGAGGGAATAAGTTTATTTCCAACACGTCAAACTTTGTCTTTTAGATATGCAAATGAGCTTTATTTATTCCTTGCAGGGCTCGCAGATGTGAAGTACAAAATGTCTTCACATCCCAAAGAAATCACATCTGCTGTCCGACTACAAGTTGCCCCATTATTCACTATCTGTGGAGTCTTGTCTGAAGATGACTTATTCTGCTGTTCGGCTTGAAATATGTGATTTCTATTTTAATAATAATGATGAAGGACGTTCTCTTTAAGGAAGCCCGAAATGGTTTAAGGACATTTACAAATGTCTGACACATTTCCTATGTCGTTACGCAGACAATGAAGGTTGTTTCTTCGCGCATACACACACGTCCAATCTCTCTATCCTTTACCACACTTCCCTTTCCCTCGCTCTGTCTTTCCCAAAGCCGAACAAAACAATAGCCCTCCTGTGTGCCTGTGTCTATGTCAGTTACTCTGAGCGGAGGACCTGCTGTGACATCCTGTTTTGGGTTCATAGGACAAGGTTTAAACATATGGTCATGTTTTGGGTTCGGCCTTTCTTCCTTAGTCTGCCTGCAAATAAGCAGACAACAGCTGGCACAATTCAGATTATTAAAAGAATGACGGGGGTTTAAGATGGTGTCCAGCTTATTTTGCGGGGAAGTCGAGGTGGAGTACCTGTTTAAGACTTTAGTGTGCTTGCAAAAATAAATGTCTGGTAGTTTGAAAAGTGGAGGATAAACCGGCAGGGATCCATCTCTCCGGGCTTTGATGCTGCTGATGTGGTTTTTCACTCCCATTAAAAAACACCACAGGGGGCCAGAAGACCTCCTGCTTTACACTTGCCCACCAGCAAATCCTGCCCAGCAAAGTTCTGACCCAATTATGACTTGACAAACTGGTTTGGAGCACAAACTGAATAAAGCATCTCTCGAAACGTCACAAGCCAGCCGAGAAAGCCACAGATCTACCAAATCAAACAGTTCATAATTCACACAAGCAGCTTTTGGTTTACACGGTTCATTTTGTAAGAGCCTCGAAGCCCAACAGACTTTTTTCTGGGGCAACAAATAACAGTCTGGTTCCCTCTTTGCCCGGAGTTTTAATTCATTGTGGTCTCGAATGCTTCCGGCAACTGTCGCAACAAAATTTCACATCGCACAGACAAGCCGAACACGAGTTTCTTTTTGGGATACAATCCTCCACTCCAGCTGTTGACAACAACTTGGGTCGAGCATTAACATTTTATATACGAGTGGCCTCAAACGGTGATGCATTTTCAGCTGGGTTTGTTTCTCTCACTCTGCTCTGAGAAACAATAATGTGTGTCAGGGTTAGCATGGGTTGTGAAGTGTGTCAAATCTGGCCTAGTTCTTCTGCGCCAGCAGCTTCAGCAGACTGTGGATGCCTCCGCTTGAGAGAAGCTCAGTTCATGACTCAGGGACACAGAGAGAGGCTGAACACACACACACACACACACACACACAGAACTTGCACAAAGGTCTGTACGATCTGCCAGGACAGGAATAATACACGATAGCCAATTAGCAGCTGTTACCAAGGCACAGTTTCATCAGTGATGTGCTAGATATATCAAAGAGTTACAAGCATGGGGGACTTTGTAGGAGCAAGGGTGGCCTGTAACTGAAGACACTGGTGAAGAGAAGTGTCCCAGTTCCATACTTCTGTACACACTGACTAGACTTTTGCTACGAAGGATCAAAACACTGGAAACGCAGCAAAATGAAGTAGACTCAAAGATGTCAGTATGCATACTGTATACTGTTGATGGGCGCTATTGTCCCACATTGCAATCCAACACAAAAAAACCCAGAAAAGGAACATAGAAAATAAAAGAGAGTATATGGAGAGGGATGAGTTTGTTGGTGACAAAAGCTGCAACCATACATCGCCTGCCTCCAAAATCAGCCAAAATAGTTAAAAACAATCGCCAGGTTTCAACCAGTAGAGAGAGGTTGCTATGCATATTTATGGCACAATATGTGTAATTCAAATACTTATATGTGAATGTGCGTGCTCAGAGTATGAAGGCTTGAAGGAATAAAAAGACGTAGAACGTTGGCAGACCTGAGGTGGGCTGACAGACTGTTTATTTCTGCTGTGAAGTTGGACATTTTAACATGCAAGCTTATGGAGACTGACTTATTCTGTAGCCAGCCTCAAGTGGCCGTTTGAGGAACTGCAGGTTTTGGCTCTTCTCTTGTTCTTGTGTATCATGAATCAAGTATGATGTATTCAGGGAATCCTGCTAGCCATGAAGCCCCCAAAAATTGGTTGTTGCATCCAGAGGCTGATGGGACTGATGGGTTCTGAGATTGTGTGAGAAGTAACGTCTGGAGGCTTTTTTTGATTCAACACCACAAATAAATGTTGATATGAAGGTAAAGCCGTTCAAACTTGATTTTCTTTTAAATGACACCCCTCAGAAGTAGTTTGAGAGCTTGACAACCAGCTAAGGCCTTGAACCAGAACGTGACCCCACAGTTTGATTTGATACAGTCGCAGATTGACTCACAATTGAGAGACTAAAAATAAGAAAATAAAATCCTCATAACTTCTTCCAAGGAATGACTGGAATGATCCAAAACAACGGCGGTGGAATCAGTTATGTAATGTTCCAAAATCCAACAGCTGGTTTACATCTGGGAATGCAAACTACCGGAGAATCAGTCAAAAAGAAACGTCCTTGCTCATTGTCCTAACGCTACAATGAAATTTCAAAATGCTGTTTCACCATTTTAGCTACCACACCTTTGACTCTGCCAAGCTTCTCCTCCTAAATGGCTGAAACTTTAAACCAGCGTTGGCAGGAGGCGCTGGGGGATCTGTACTGGTGTACCGCCACCTCTGTAACAAGAACCATTCCTGATCTGGAGGTATCCTATAGCTACGTCGGGTCATAAATCAGAGCAGTGGCCCTTTTCATTCTCCTCTCTCATGCGTGACCTCTGCTTCCCAGGGGGTCAGAGAGTTGGGCTGAGTCTCAGGACTATGGGAAACCTGACCAGGAGCCACTGAGCCTCTTCAAATAACTATCTGACGTCAGGAGTGACTACGCAGAACAACGGTAGGACTGCCAGAGGCAATCTGGTTCAACCCCAATTGAAACTTACAGGAAGAGGAGACAAGAGTTTTATGTGTTTTCTTTTTAGTGTTCAGTCAGGTCAGTTGACCCACATTGTTGAACAAGGGCAAGGATTACTGCAGCTGGGCTGAACCGAAACTGAATATTGAACGCTCTGTTTTCACTCAGGGAGTGTTCAAGCTATTGACACTTTCCTGGTTGAGGTGTTATATCAGTTGAATAGTTTACTTTAGCCGTTGGTGCCTTGTGGAAGGGTCCACATTGGTAAGCATACTCCAATAAAGAGATAGAAGTTTACTACACAGTTTGACAGTGAAAGTTTATCCAAGGGGAAAGCTGCCAACTAACTCCTCTCTTGGGTGAATCAGCATCGGTAATATATTTCCAGTTGCTAATAGCCAAGCAATCGACTGCATCACATGTCGGCAGAAGATATTAATAATCAGCTCTTTCTGCATGCGAGATCATGAAATCACGTGATCACACGAGACTCTAGGCGCTTGTGTCCAAACCACACCAAGTAGAACCGCAGTGGTTCAGACCAATCAGTGACTATTTGCTTGAAAACAACATTGGCTTCTGCTTTTAGCGTCAGTTATAGCAGTATGTTTCTTCACTTTTCTCGAAGACGGTAGTCGGCAGAGTTTGACGATGCTCTTTAGTTTGTTGATCTGAGTGGTTGAATTTCGCCCGTGATGGACAGATGGGTCCATCCGCAACAGCTTCCAATGACGACCTCCCAGGTGGTTCATGGTGGAGTCAGGTTAACTTTTATTTTCTCACCTCCTCAGGTAGCAGCATCCCTAAACTGTTCTAAACATCATAAGTTATCATCAAATCTAGATTCTCTGAGTGTATTTCCACCCCGTGCAACTAGATTCTGGCTAATTCCCTGTGATTGTAGTGTCGTTTTCATGATCACTGATGGAGCAGAAGAAATGTAAATGGGGTTTAGTGTTGGTACAGAGCAGCTGCTAGCACGCTAACACGATTACCCAAAGACTTTTATTTATTGTGACAGGAGAGAGAGAGAGAGAGAAATTAATATTCTTTGTTGTGACAAGTCCGGTGTTTTGGATAGCTTGGATTGAGGCTGTGTGGTCGAGAGTTCAGCAGAGCTGAGCCAAATATGAGCTGCAAATAATCCTCAGTGTTTGTTTTCACCTGCTAGGACGGCAGATTAGCTGGATTTACTGCAAGAGGAAAATCCTCACCGTAAAGCATATTAAATCAAACAGCTTTTCTACACACCATATGCTCCCCACTTGCTGAACAACAATGATAAGACTTAAATAAATGAGGAAATGTCCTGTGGTGAATCATTTAGCTTTGAGTGATCAGAGAAGATTTTTACTGTTTTTTTTATTTCAACCATTCAGCTTTCCATTTTCTGCAACCGTTGTACAAAAGACTGGAGGAATAAACAAAAGCTGAAGCCTGAAGATGAGTTATTTCAGCAATGTAGCACAAATTTGTAGCATTGTGAATACCAGTGTACTCTTGTTTCCAGGCTTATCAGTAAACAATACCATGACAAATACTACGATAAAGTAACAACACAGCAACGCAACTGACGTCAGCTATGTTGTGGATTTATAACATACACGGTATAAAACATGGACATGGTGTCCGTGTTGTCACCCACAGGCTAATGTAAAAATAGGCAAAGACCACCTTGGGTGGAACTGAGGTGGGTTGAATGACGCCTGGATGCTCAAACAAGCCACCTGTCAATCAAAGTTACCATGAGGTTAATTCTGCAAAACTTTAAGCTTTAATATAATCTGAACAGGTGAGTTGTATATAAATTCACCCTCAGTACAGTCATCATGAACGTGGAAATTGGCTATAGAGACCAAAACTGTTTTTTGAACCAGGCTGTAAACGTGTTTATTTCTGCTGTGAAGTTTTTAACATGGGGACTTATGGAGACTGGCTTACTTCTGGAGCCAGCCTCAAGTGGCCGTTTGGGGAGCTGCAGCTAAACTTGCTGCTGTGCGGCTTACATGCACACCAGCAGACAACAGTACTCACAACTCTCCTGCTACTATAGTTAACACAACAACAACAACAACAACATGTCTTTACAAACTAGAAAGTAAGCTGGATGTCTGTGGGCAAGTGATTTAACATTACCTGACACACAAATTACGTCTGGAATAACAATTTAGCATTGTGTGGCTCAGTTCAAGCCACTTTTTTTCTATTTACAAAGCGGGGCTGTGCACAACCACCAGACTTTTATTTTGCAGCACCATAATTTGCTAAATTTGAAAAAATAAAATAAAATAAAATTAGAATTGCATTAGCTAGAGTCACTTTCATACATTTAAAAAGTCATCCAGACTTGCTGGAGAAGTTTGTTAGTAACAGACACTCATGAGAGCAGATGTTCCTTCAAAACAAGAAGTAAACAGGTTTATAATAAAACTCTGGAGGTAAATCAAAAATTCACAGACAGCCACATGACATGTTGGTGAACAGACCCGGCAAGCAGTGATCAAAGTCAACTTTCTTTTGGTTGCAAACCAGTATTTTAGCTGAAATACGCCAAATTTAATTGGATCTGGGGACCTTTCCAGTCATTACTGTGATTAATTGTAAGAATTTGTCTGTCTGAACATTTCGAAAATCTCGATCTTGATTCCACATCAAACAAACAAAATGTTACTTTTGTCCACTGTCATTATATATTCCGTGCAAAGAATTAATTGACTTAAATACATATGGTGCATTTAGCTGCGAACACTGTTGATGGGCAAATAACTATACTAGGACTCGAGCTTGAGAACTTGCTGTTTCAGAGCAGACAGACTATTATTACCACCCCGACATGCCATCCTGCAAGAGTCCAAAAACATGGGTGTGTGCATATTTCTCAAAAATTAGTGTTTTCTTCTCTTGTCAAAGTTGAAAAATTGTTGTAATTTCTGCACGTCTTATATCCAAATCTGTTTACAGTAATATTCTGCGGAGTGCTCTTCGCTGCGAGAGCGTTTCGGTCACCGGGTAGTGAGAAAGCAACCTAATCACATAGTCAGATCTATTCACAGTCATGTGGGAGCAAGAAAACATCAGGTCGACAGCTGGCTCTCGCTCCCTGTATCTGTATCCATGAAGACATTCATGTACACTTCTCCAGCTCTGATATCCGACTCCCACGAGGGCACGGAGTTCATAACCTAAACTATACGATACAGTCTCTTTATTGGTCACTTTATTGCACCCCTCTGGTTTTCTCTTTCACTTTCAGTTCTTGATGTTTTCACCAAACGGGGTTAAAAAAGCGTCTCCTGGGACCATGTGTTCACAATATGGGCCCCCGAGTACAACCAATGACAGGCCCTTTCCTTTTTAGATGGCAGCTTTGATGTGTTCCACAGCCAGTTAAATTTGTTTGGGAAAATGTAGGTTTAAAAAAATCGTCCACAACTTCAAATAGTCTCCCACAGCACCTCCTCCTGCTCCACCACCACCTCCTCACTCAAACCTCCAGTGACGGGATGCAGTTATCTTCAGGTCATAGAGGTTTGCAGAGAGGAAGCAGCAATGCTTAGATATAGTAGCTAACTAAAACTACAACTGCTGTAATCTTTGGGAATAGTTTTAGGACAATGCAGTGATCGAGTTACAGCAGAAATGGGTCTGCTCCTGTCAGCGGTCTGCAGGATTCAGCCAGATTTGCCACCAAATATTAAATATGATCTCTTTGCATTTAGTTCAACTTGTCCAATTACTTTAAAATTGTCCGACTATGTACAAAAAATGAATTTTAAGCTGAATTTAAGTCCTGCTTGTATTTAATGACCAATTTGATGGTGTATGAAGCTCAGAAATGAGCCGCTGATGGCAACCTTCATATCAGCTCATGCTGACTACATTATGTGGAAGCATTTTTGTAATGGGTAAATAAACACAATGTACTTTCAAAGGCGACAACAGCATCTGTGAGACATGTCCCGGAGGTGTCACAGACATATTTTACAGATGGATGTTGACTGCAGACGTTCCTGCGCGTTAAACAAACGAATTTCCTTTTGTGTTCTTTTATTTTTAGATGAAACATTTCTGCCTCAAGGTGAAAACTTTTTTTTGCAGCAGCAGCAGCAGCACATATTAAATGTTCAGCGACAGTGTAGACAGACTGAGTCCAGGCTTAGACTGTAACCTTCAGGCTGCAGAGAGAGAGAGAGAAAAGGAAGTAATGCAGCCTCAGCAGTGGCAAACACCAAAAAGAGGCAGGACGGGAGAGTAAATCACTGTCTGCTCCACGTCTCTGTCAAAGTTAAACCCTCGCTCGCGTTAGTTACTGTTATCCCGCCTGTCAAACTTTCCATTCTCGCACAGCACACACATGAAGTTTGCAGCCGTGACGGTAGCGAGTGTAGCAGTGCAAACGACATTTCGTCAGCTGTAACTAGCTAATTAATGCTAACGTGATGAGTTTAATAAGCAACAACATACTGGACAAGCAAAAAGGTTGGACATTTGACAACCTCACATGATAATGTACTTAACTATTTGGTGCTTGGCTTTGGAAGATATGCTACAGTATGTTACTACTGTAGGTTGTGAGTTAGCTGGTTGGTGTTGTTATAAAACAATGTAGTCATTGCACCTTTTGCTTTTTAAAATGTAGCATTGTCCCTGAGCTGGGGAGCTAAAAGAGCTCAAAGAGCTAAAATGCACAGGATGCATGAGATATTGATGTGCCCCTCTCAGGTATACATGCACACGGATTCGCTTGATCTCCAAATGCACGCGCACAACAAAAGCAGCATCAGCAATTAGCGGCACTTGATCCGTCCTCTCGGGGGGCCGTCAGGCTCAAGACGAGGAGCGTCTGTCTGCCGCTCTCTCCATACTCCACCATCATCAAAGCAGACCAGAGCGTTTAACCTCGCCCTCGTCTCCACCACAGTTCTGGGGTTAGCCTTTCCTAATTTAACCCCACTTTGGTTGCCAGGGCGAGGGAAGGCCCATCACCATGGCGCCACGCTGGGCAGGGCCTCCCCTGAGGATTCGGCCAATGACAACCCTCAAAAACCACAGAGGATCCCCACCTGACATATCATCCTAATTGCATCGTACAGGAGAACACCTGTATTTGGATTTATCACATTAATATTTAGTTCTTTCTGCAGGTTTTCTACAACAACGCAAATATTTCTGCACTAGAATATCCAAAAACATCGTCACCTTTTATCATTTTACACTAGCAATCACTGTATTTCTTGGAAGTAGTATGAAATCAGTGAAGACCCAAAGTGAGGGTGGCATCTTGTGTATACACATTTTTTAAAGCTGCTGAATTAATTACCTCTGAAGCTAACGATCCACAGTACTGATCGCAGCCGGCAGATAAGGGACTAAAATGATCTGTCAACAAATTACATGTGAACTAGCCGCTGACCCAGCGAAGTCTAATAGGATCTAATACAGCCTGTTTCCTCTAATTACATTCTTCAGTCCGTCAGCGTGAGCGCTCATGACTTATCGCCAAGAATTACTGTGCAGGAATGTAGCCCGGTGACGTACGTGCCGCAGAATATTTGAGTTATTCGAGATGTTAGCGTTAGCTTTTGGGATTTATTGTTGGCTACAGGAAGAAGAGCTAAGAAGTGAAAACAACCCCTGTACAGTAGAGACATTTCTGTAAGCTCCCACAGTGGCTCATTCATAGTCGTGTGAATCATAGAAATAATTGAAGAAAGCGTTTTTGCCTCAGGCTGAGTGAAACGATACACAAAGCTCTGTAACATCCTCAAACCGCGTGAGTGACGGCGACAGCTGATTCTGAATTGAATTGTCTAAAACTTGATATGCTGTTTGTGTCTGACACCCGGCTTTGGGACTGGGACATGTCCTGCAGCGGCGGAGACTCCTCAGGGGGGAGCGCGAGTGATTCAGGTGTCTAAGTGTCCAATTAGCGTGTCACTCACACCGATGTAAAAGTCCACGAAAGGAACAATTAGTCGCTCTCCTGATTTGCAGAGGAGATGAATGAAAGGATTAGGCCTGCTGCGATCCTACAAAGGTTTCTCCACCTGTGCAGACACCAGATGGGATGCTGGACAAAGAGGACAAACCTCAGATGAGTTACATGTAGATTTTCTAAAAAAAATGGGAAGTAAACACTGTTCTTCTTTTAGTATGAAGTCATATAGAAAATGCTATGAAGCAGAGAGACAGTGTGGTGACAGCTCAGTCCATAGGGACCTGGCTTAGGAGGATCCAGAGGGCAGCTGGTTCAAGTCTAGCTGGAGAGGTGTCAGCTCACCTTCTGGGCACTGCTGAGGTAGCCTTGCTTAAGGCACATCTACATGAATATATAAGCCCTGTGTGTGGTTGTGTTTCAGGCTTATAGGTGTAAAAAATGGAGTGACAACAGAATTTCCTCTTTCACTAACAGACTGGAAGTATTTGATGCTACGACAGAACAACGGTTCGTCATTTATAGACATCAAATCATCGGATCTCTCTGATCCGAATCCAAGATGCTGGCACTTTGTTTAATTGATTATGGGACGGGACTGTAAAATAAATAAATCAAAGTTATGAGTTTTAAATATCTTAGAAATATTTTCTGATTTCATTTTATTGATTCACTTATATTTTCTTTCTACATTTATTTTTTTTAATGTCTTGTCAGTGTTTTTTTTCATTTATCCACTTACCTATTTAAATTCTTCCATCTTAAAATTCCTCCCAAGAAAACACTTTTACTGTAAAATAAGTACAAACACTGAAATGTGTGTGGATGGTGTGTGTGTGTGTGTGTGTTTTGTTCCCTCCTGCTGTCAGACTCTGTTTTTGTTTTGTTGAGTTGATTTTTGTTTTTCCCCAAAAATCTTCGTGTTCAGTGACTATTTAGAAAAGAGCTCAGTCAAATAAAGAAATATTCAAGTGTAATACATTAAACATGAGATGTTCACCTGCTCTTATAATATGAGGTGATCAGAGAGCAGTTTTATTGTTTTCTTAATGACGTATTTGATTTATTTGTTGTTCGCACAAACGAGTCCTCATAAATGCCGACTCCCCACAACAGCCTTGTCCCACAATAGCTCTACCTCCTGACAGCCTCCGTCAGCTCCTTATCGAGTGACGCCGTCTACTCCGCCGCATCTCCTCACCCACCGCCTCCACAGCTAGACAGACTGTGACACCCCAGATTCCCGTGTCAGAAATAGAGATGGACAGAAGGAGGACGACTCCAAAGAGAAGCAGCATGCGAAGGAACGCAGGAATTTCTGTTGGGGGGAAAAAAAGCAAAGGAATGACCAGCCGAAGCAGAGACGGAGGGGCTTTAATGACATCCTGATGACAGGCTGGATGGGAGTATGCACGGCTCCTGCGGGAGCGGAGGAAGAGAAGGGTGTAAGACGAGCCATATGGGCTTGTATAGCTGTGAATAGATGTGTGCTCTGTTACGCTCCGACTCTGCACGGCTCCATACCTGCACTGATCATACATGATGAGAAACAGGAGCACTGAAGTCTCCCGCTGTGCATCAATGTGCAATTTCCGACTTGGCTAGTTACGTTACGGGCCACTGGTTCCTCCAGGCTCCATTTGCTGGGCATGGATGCGTGATCAGTCCTTGGTACACGAGGCCTGTTACTGAGGTGGAAAATCCCTGCAAATACAATTTTTTATATATGTCGAATTGAAGCAGACTGTAAAGGGTTCACCGTGCTTGGAATTAACTAAGACATGTTGTCACTCCACGTCTAAAGGTTAAAATGTTTAGAGCTGTTTCCAATGCCCGCTGTCATAGTCGCCTCCGGGCTGCAGCATTTGGCCTCCTTGACCTGAGGTTCTCTCATCTTGTACATGTTACAATGTAGTTGTATCAATGGGGATAAAAGCGTATTCTTTCAGACAGTGTCTCATTGAGCGCAGGGTAGTCTGACCGTCTGTCTGAAGGTAACAAAATCTGCCTACCATCACCTCTAAAGCTCACAGAATACAACGCCGGCATGATTAGATCACGTGGCGTCTTTAAAGCACCGTAATAGAAAAACTCTGTCACATGCGGCTCTGCCGTCAACTTTACTCGAAAGTGCGGATTTGTTTTTATTTGGCGCCGATGGTCCACGGAAAACCAGAGATGTGATTGTTTTAATTTGATAGTAGAAAATACGTTGATCCGAGCATAAATGCGCACTAATACTCGTGGGATGGGACGGCAGGCATTGCATTTCTGTCCATATATAAGATATCAAGCATCAAAAGTATAAATAGGCTCAGGACTTAAAGTCATCAGGGTCACAGGGGGTTGGAGCCGATCCCAGCTGGCACTGGGCGAGACGGCGTGCACCCAGGAAAAGTCCTCAGTTCATCACAGGGCTGACAACATAGAGACAATCACCAATTAAACCAGTTAACCTGCATGTCTTTGGACTGTGGGAGGAAGCCAGGCGAACCTGAAACCTTCTGCACCACCTACACATTTTATATCTCGTTTTTTAAATTCTGTACAAAAGAAGTGAAAAGAACAACCTGTGGTTTGAACGGAGGTGATGTACCAGACTCTGATGGCCGGGGGCAGCGTCTCCCTGAAGTGACTGGGCTTCTAGAAAACCTGAGAGTGAAATCGATCTCATCCCTGCAAGAAAATAAGCAGGCTGCATGTATTTCCCACACTATTCCCTTCAACACCTCCACACGCCTGATCAATCGCTGTGTAAATTGGCTTCATCATTGGAACATTTGATTCTGTGACAGGCACTTTGTCAGCGGTACAAAGGCTTTAGACTGAAAGAAAAATCACGTTCAGTTACCTCTGACTTATCACAGAGAATATTCATCCTCGAAATGACAGCATATGAAAGTGTTTGACTCAATAATCCTCAAAAACATTTCGCATGCATTTTTTAAATGCCTTCCCAGTGTCTTGCCGGAGTTGGTTGATTCTCACGGTGAGCTGTGTGTGTGTTTCTGCGTGTGTTTCTGTGTGTGTGTGTTTAGGCTTAAAGGTTGTAGCTGCAGGTCGGGCCGCAAAAGCAAAGAACAACAACCCTGAACAGCTGTAGCAACAGTAACCCGAGCCTGACAGGGACTCTGTGGAAGGCTAAGAAATCGATTAGCATTCCAGCAACCACAATGCCCAAATATACAAGCTAAAGATATCACACGCACAAGCACTTTAATTGTCTGAGCGACCACAACAACCAGCGTCCAGAACAACAGTCTGACAGCGCGGGCTTTGAAACGTGGTATGATGGATGAAGAACTGTAACCCTCTGGCATATCGCTCCCTTAAAAATAACTCTACAAACTATAATTTTGGAGTCAGAAAACATCTCAGCTGCTCAGTTATATTTTCTGTGTCATGTATGGAAATGCCAAAGCTCATGTTCTACAGGCTCAGCGGTCCTCTCGGTAGGTGGCCCTCTGTTGTGTGTGTGTGTGTGTGTGGGGATGATCAATGAATCCAACAAATACAAACACGGATCGATTAAAAAAACACACACACACACACACACGTATTGGATGAAAAGTTATTGACTTGTAGTCGTGGGTCCTCTTAAACCCTGAGCTCTTCTTAGAGAGCGCGAATAGCTGCAGAAGAATCGATCTATTTACAGCGGACGGACCTACATTTGGAGATGGGTGGGTCATATTCCAGCAGAGATGGAGATAGATGATGGGTGGCAGAGTGTGTGTGTATTTGTGTTTTCGGTGGGATGCGGTGTGGCCGGAGGGGTGGTTTAACCGGGAGATTACCCCTCTGCTGGGGTTTTTATTTTCTAAGGGGGTCCCAAATCTGTTCCTAAAGAGCCGTGAGATTACACAACTGAGATTGAGCCTGTAGATTAGAAGGATGAAAAGTCCCGTGAGAACCTCTTCAGCGTGAGGCGAGGGGCTGTTTGAATGACTCACCTATCAGAGAGGCTCTAAAGTGACATGCTGAACATGCTTGATTTAAAAAAAGACGATTTTTATTCATGTTTGTGGTGATTTGTGGTGTTTTTCTGAGATGTTATGGGAGTAAATCCAAATTATTTTCACTTTCAAAATGAGACATCCACCCTAAAACACCTCATATGTTATGTCTTATCATTTAAAGCTCCATGACTCAAGAGTAGTATCATTTTTAAAGAGTTAATCATCCTGTTTCTTACTACTTAAGTGTTCTTTTTAAATCAAACTCTCACAGGGATCCACGCATTATCACCCGAGGGTTAACAAGGCTACACGTTGCAGAGGTCACAGTAACCCGTTAGAGAGTTTGACTTCAAAAAAAATCAGGTTGCCTCCTTCTTATCTCTGCAGACTTACTGCAAACACCGCAGATTAAGTCTGCCGACTTGCTTTGGCTACGTGTTTGTTTGGGGGCTATCCTGCTTTTAGCTGATAAAACTATCAGAGTGTGGTCTGGTGCAAAGTTACAGCTAATCTCTGCCAGTCTTCTGCTTGGAAAGTGACCTCCGTGTCGTAACTGTAGTTCTGAAATGTGCAGCCAGTTAAATACGACCACATTACTTTTTCGGGCGACATTAGTCTAATTACTGTAAACAAGGAGAACCATTAGAGAAGAGATTAGCAGCCTCTGGAGATATTTCATGTTGAGTGCCCACGGGTCGAATTTCATGTTAATTCTACTAAAAATAATGCTTTACAGCACAAACGGACATTTCTTTAAAAACGTCAGTCACAGTTAATTTAATGACGTTTACTTAACGTCACGATCTCAATCTTTGAATGAAAATCAAATAAGAGATAAGAGACTATCGTGAGATTAAAGGAGCCCTGGAAGAATGCTGCTCATGTTCACTGTTCGACGCCATATTGTGTGTTTCCTTTTCTTTGTATACTTTGATTTGTTTTAGTTTTTGTGTGAACACAGAGGAGCTGAGGTCTGGTGTAAAATAATAAAGATAAGCAAAGAAAGGAGGGACAGGTACGGGTTGTGGACCACAAGAGGTGACGTGTTTTTTTAATTATAAGCATCGGTAACTATCTGGAAGATTCTCGAGGGCTCGACAGGATCAGGGCTCGATATTTCCTTTAAAAAGCGGCGATTTAAAAGTAGCAGCTCTGTGGATACCTGTAAAACTCTTCAGGTTTCCATGTGTTGTTATTCAGCAGAAAGCAGTGATACCTCGCTTGGTCCTGCTGTCATCTCAGCAGGTACACGCTCAGATGAGTTAAGGTCAGCTGACTCACTTACTGAGCCCTCGATTGTTTTGTTCGTATCTCTAAAATCATTAAGAGGACACCCTTAAACGTCAGGTCTTTCCGCCTTAAATCAGATGTCCCGGAGGGGTGAATGAAAAAGTCGTTCTCTCTGCGTGTGTTTGTGCATGCGCATGTTTTCCTCAGACTAGTTGCCACATTCTTGCCCCAAGCAGGTGTGGCAGTTGCAGGCAAGCATCTGAAGAGGCTCAGACAGTGTGTTTTTGTGTACATCTTTGCACCCGCAGGTCGGTTTTCCAGATGGGACCGCCGCTGGAGCATGTGAGTCACCGCGTCTGTTGAGACGCTCGCCACAGCCTCGTCATACCTGAGTGCTACCAGACATGTCTGTCTGGCTTTCATGTAAGAAATACGTGTGTGTGTGTGTGTGAGGTTTGAAGTTGTCAAATATCACCTTTCCTGTTTGCTTTTACAGCCCCCGTTCCAAAATTTCACCTGTAAATCTTCTTCTCCGACCAACTTCTGATCTCGGATTTTTACAGACAAAACAAGCCGGCGCTCTGAGGACGGCGAGACGACACCTCAGGGCTGAGTTTTATGCAGGTTTCTCGCTGACTGATGTTATTTCGTAAGCTTAACAACTTGGAGACCCTGAGCTGTAATCTGGAAGGCAAACCTTTCCCCAAAGCTGGCACAGTCCAGGCACTTTGGCTGCATGATTTATGTCCCGTGTTGGCCAAGAGGAGTCACAAAGGGACAGACGCTGGATATGCAACATCAACTTACAACATAATCATACGGTAGTAAGACCCAAATTCATTAAGGCTGCACTATGTGTCTAAAATGGTCCCACTGACCTCATGTGATGTTTTTTCTCCTTCTGTTTTCGGCGCACCGATCGACAGAAGAAAGTTTTGCGGGTAACCAAATTTCCCTCGGAGGATTAAGAAAGCGTCGATGTATCATAGAAATCTAATTTTAATTTTCTTGCTTGTCTAAACTTATCTTAAACTTGCCCTTAACATCCTCGCAGCATTAACCTGTTGTCGTAATTACCATTTATCATTGTCATACATCATCTAAATTACAAAGATAATCCCACCACAAGAAGACAATCACGGATATAAAGAGATTCAACGTGTTATCTTCTCCAACCATCTCCTGTCCAGATGAGCCAGCGAGGAGAAAGAAAAGCACTGTGGTCTTGCGACAATTAAAGCGTGCTCACACAACTTTGCGGGCTGCTTTTGTCTGAAGTAATGACAGTGTGCGCAACAGAGCCGAGGGCAAGGTGTGAAGCAGTTTAGTCATCGCCGTTCATCAGCAGAAAAAAGAAAGTTCTGCGCCTGGCTGATGTTTTTTTTTTTTCCGAGTAGGAGGCAGGTGGGGAAATGTTTGGGGGCCAAAAAGTGAGACAAATGGGGCGAGGTGAGGTACACACCTGTTTGAGAGGCACCACGAATGATAAAGGAGTTAGAAGCTTCGGGGGCGGTGAAAGAAAGAAAAAAGGAGCTAGTGTTGGTGGTTCACCCAAACACCCTTGAGACTGAATCCTAAAATGTCTCTCGATGTGTGTGTGTGTGTGAGACAAAATAATGTTGTTTAGTAGTGAATATAAGGAGGTTAATGTGTGTAAGTTGTTTCATAAAACTCAACACCGAGGACTCCAAAACCACATTTCCTTTCCCACGCTACATATTTGGCTTGGCGGACTTTGGCTCACGAGGTAGATAACAACCAAGCAGAGCTCACACTGATCAGGCAGAGTAAGTGAAAACACCTGTGCGGGTGCACTGAAGTCATTTAGGCCTTTTTAGTCAATTAAGCATCCCGACAATAACCATAAAATCTCCAGCAGCAAGCTATTTCATTCATTGATTATCTTTGTGATCGGGCTGCAGCGGCACGCCGCTCTGTAACTGCTGCACCAACGGACAATTTCATATTTGCAAAGGATCAAATGAGCGTAGTGTGAAATGAAACGTGTTGCTCATAGCGACGAGAGGTTCCCATCCAGTTCTGTGGAGCATTTCAGCGTATTTAAAAGGGACTCACACCGAGCATTGTAGCGAACTCCTGAAACATCGCTGGATTTAAGAATATAATCAGCAGAATGAGCGTTATGCTCGCTGGTAGCCTTGAGCTGCTAGCCTTAACAAGAGATAAGGAGCGGGCCACGTGTTGTGTGGTAAGCTCACTTCTTTGTAACGCCACACTTTCATTTCATTTTCAAACTTCTAGTCTCCAACCAGGGGAGTAAACATGGAGAATGCAGACGGAGTGGCTGTGCTGGGGCACATGGGCTGCTGTGGGTAGAGAGAACAGGCCGTCCAGAGCGCCGCGTGGACAAGAAAAGGAAGATTAACATGATTGATATCTCAGTTATGAATGGGGAAATTCTTTTTTCCACGCAAGCTTTACATATACAGACCCAAAACATGCAAAGGTGGAGAGATGGGCAGCTTAAGGCTTTGGTACCTCGCTACCAAGGGGACCGCTTTTACTTTTGGCCCCTCTCCAGCTACCAGTCCACACCCTGTATTGTTGTCCGTGCTGGATTTGAGCTGGCCACGCAAGCCAAGCCTCTACAGACCGAGCTACTGCCGCCCTGACAATCGGTCCTTGTTTCTCATTCAGATTGTCGCCTGTGATATGTCTGCGTTCAAAGAGCTCAATGTTCACACGTGCAGTTCATCCCAGACCTGTAAACACGTGGTTGGTTCACACTCTCGTGAACCTGACTTCCAGCACCAGGAAGCCGTTTCCTGCTCCACACCGTACACTACCTGCTCAGCACGAGCAGCAGACAGACAAAGTGGCAAAAAGAGGATATCAGGAGTATAAATGCAAACACCAGTCTCAGATCAACGGTAGTTTAACAGTTTATTGAAAACAGAGGTGAAATGCCGGTAGGAGATCCAGTCGAGAGGGAATCCAGGGCTGTTGCTGCATTGCTGCAAGGTCCAGAACAGAAAGAAAGACAAGACGGAGGTGAGCGCGGCAGGTGGAAGCCGGGCGGACATCCGAGAACGCAGGGAGAGAAGTGAAGTGTACGTTACCGTGATGGTTATTGAGCGACTTGGCAGCGTCTGGGAGGTAGAGCCGGTCTTTTGTGCTGCAGAGGTTGATAAGACGATGAGGAACAGGTGGTGAGGTGATCAGGCAGGCGAGAGGGAAACCAGAGAGCACGCCCAGCAACACACACACAGAAAACAGACTCATCACAACATATAGAGACCAAAAAACAGACAATCTATGATTATGTTGCTTTGTCTGTTGTGTGTGTGTAAAGAAGCAACATACGTCTGGTTTGTTTACAGTTCATTCCCCATTATTGCCCCCAAGTGGCTAATAAATCTATTAGGCTAATGCTGCTTTAATGTTTTCCTCTCCGAAAAGTCGGGAACAAAACTTAAGATCTGCTTAAAGCTACAATTAATGACTTTACCAAAGCTCATTATTTCAGAGTCCCACTTTAAGTGCGACTCAAGCCATCACAAACTTCTCACCCTCAGCTAGTTCTGCCTCTGTTTCTTTCCCCTGCACAAACTGCCAAACATCAGCCACTCAGTTTCTGGTGTTTTCATGCTCTGCAAACCCAATTTCGACTGAGCTGTTGCTCGCTCGGCGTCGTAAAACTGCAGCATGGACCTCAGCAAAGCACACAAGCATCAAATAGTCATCAGCTTTCACTCAAACAAGCCACATGCTCCCGTGACCTTTCAAGAAATCAGCTTTAGTGGAATAAATTTAACTCCCCAGCTTATTTTTATGAGCCCCGACACAGAAACTGGGTGAGTTACATAAATGTGTCCAAAAATATGAACGTCTTGTTGACATCTTTCTTGCTTACGAGCAGAAGAAAGATCTGTTCTGATTCAAAGTGAGACTGACAACTGTAGAAGTCTGGATAAAACTACTGAGACTCGCTGACTTTCACAGGACTCACGATGACAGCCTGCAAGTCTGACTGACACTGGAAACACACGGAAATAACGAAGCCTGGTCAGCTAAAAAAAGCATGAACTCCAGCTTCGGGGGCACTCGCTCACGTAATCATCACCTTTTATTCGGGAGTATTGTCAAATTCAAATGGAAATGTCAACAATGGCTCTGAAACCGAAAAGGAAACGGTATTGTATATGAGGAAACATGGCACAGTACGAGAGGAAATGGGTGTCGATCAAAAAACAAGAAATAAAAAGGGGAGAAGGAAAAGAGAGATGAGAGCACATAAGACCAGACTTTTCTATAATACATGATGTTTAGTGTGTATGTGGCAGAGAGAGGGTCAGTATAACAACACAGAAGAAGAGAGGCGACAAACGTCTTACGGTTAGAAGGTGAAGGGAGCCCCCTGCTGGTCAGAAGAAGCACAGACTGAATACAGGTCAGAATCAGAAGTAGGTTTTCACATATAAGGCGACTGTCTCGTGTTTTGGTGCATAAAAATATAAGGAAGATAAAAAATCAAGTCAGCTGCACAGTTTTGTACAAAGTATTCACCGGGTGGTGTGCAAAAGGTCACAGGATGAGATATTTTAAGATGCAGTGCAGAAAGATGTTAAATAAAAGGCTGTTTGAAGGTGAGAAAATATTACACTTCACAAAAAAAGTTAACTCTAAGTCCAGCCCAGACGAAAGATGAAAAGCAAAGAGAAGGGGCCCACCACACCTATAGTCTGCAGAGGATTCAGGTGCACATTTTCAGAGCCGGAAGAAAACTGCAAATAAGAAAGTGTCAGTGTGGAGTAACGTATGTGTGAGATGTTATTTGGAAAACGTAATAATGACACTCTCTGGATGACGCTGTTTACTGTTACGTTACGCTTTGTGATTCACAGTAACCGTCAGACTATTTTTAGCACTGAAATGTCCACACATTAGCAGCCATGACGGATCTTTTCCTTGAAACACACTCATTAAGTGAACTCGGTTTGTGCTACGCCCTGATGTTTGAGTGTCCAACCCGTCTGCTTCCTGTGCTGGAGGAGCCCGAGTGATTCATCACAACGACTGTCTGCACCTGAGAGGCACAAAAGAAGCAGCCTCAACATCTTTGTAGTGTCGCTCGGGTTTACATGTCACAACACTCACACAGACTTTTGTTCATCCACATATTCCCTTCACCACATCCCTGATACACCTGCGTTGATTAGATAAACTCATTTTTTGTGTGTTGACTCCACCCTTGTTTAAACAGGAAAAGCAGTCTCTCACACCTCTGTCAATATGTTGTGTCAATATTTTTTTTCCTTTTGGGGAAGTGAACTTTATTCAAAGATGGCATGTCTGACAACTGAACCGTGCCTTTTCCTTGGATGCTGTGCTTTCAGAGGACTCTGCACCCTGACACAAGCACAGTTCAACTCAGCCCTTGTGGCAAGACGTCTCATTCTTTGGCAGGTGGAGATCCATCATGAAGTCTGATGTGGTGCGGCAGTCTTTTATTTCTTATGTGGAGCTGTCCTTGCTGTGTCTGAAGTTACTTTGCGTGCTTGTTTAAGTTTTCTTGATAATTTGGGGTCATTATTATTCATACATGAGGCGAACGCTGTACCAGATGAGCTACCAACGGTACCCCTGTGCAGAAGATACTGAACCCCAAATTGCTCCCTCGAAGCAGACCTCGCCTTGTGAACGTGTGTGAAAGGTTAGCTCCTAAATGTGATGAGCAGTTGGCACCTTGCATGGCAGCTAATGCCATCAGTGTATGAATGTGTGTGAATAGGTGAGATATGTGATGTAAAAGCGCTTGTCCGGGACGACTTGTCCAGGATGCACCACGCCTCTTCCCCCCCGCGACCCTGAAGAGGATAAGCAGTTATAGAAAATGGATGGACGGACATTCATGCTCTGTCAGAACTTTAAGTGCAGCAGTCTTTATTATATCATACCAGAAAAACAAAAGAACAGAATGAAACATTCAACAAAATCAAAACCAAAAATCGGAGAGATAAAATAATATTTCTCGTTTCTTTCATGTCACAAAATTAGGAATGTTTAAAAACTCACACTTTGCACGTTGTCAGTCTCCGTCACAATCAATAGATTCAAGTCAGTTAAGTCGTCATGTCAGTGCACTTGACATTATCTCACCACACACACACACACACATTCATATTTTACATATTTCATGTAGCAGTGCAGCACAGTTCCCCCTCCCTGATGTCTGAGGAGAGAAAAGAAGGTTTCTGAATGCTTACATTAGTCACGTCACACGGCCAAATCTCCAAACTTAAACCCCCTGCCGTCCGAACGGGTTGAGTGACATAATCCTCAACTAATCCAGCTATCACTGCCTTCAATCTCTTAATCCAGTTTTTTCTAAACTACAGATTAGATCAAGTTTGCTGACAGGTGTGAAGGCCTCGTTCATGGTGGTTTAAAAAAGCGCTTTGGGAAAGACGATATCATCATACAACCTGTAGCCTTTATAACATTCACACTGGATAAATCAGTTGTATTTACCTCTAACGTACTGATCACTGTTGCATCTCAAGCTGGTAAAGAGACTATCAGGCAGATATGTATCGTAAAGCCACATAATCTCCAGGGAACAATAAAGAATTTCTTGTAATATGGGCGATTTTAGAAGTCCCTTTGTGAAGTAAATGTCAACGTTTGGTCCAGGACCCAACATTGTTTGTGTCCTGAGAATATTTAGGCCCTAAAATAGAATCGTGGGAATGTTAATGTTCGTTGTTTTGTGGTTTATGTTCATGGGAAACGACGTGTGAGTTCAATAGTTCAGATGATAATGTGATAAAAAGGGACTTCTACAATAGCTGTATAGTTTAGTTACAGGACATCCTGTGTAAAATACCTCCTCCACACTCCTACATGTAACCCCTTCATCGTATAGTTTATAGGTTCCTTCATCATGAACAGCTAGTTGGTCTTGGTCTTCAGCTCTGCCAGCTTGCTGGTGACAAAGTTCCACTTGTCCTGGTTCCCTCCTCCCAGCGAGACGTATTTGGAGAAGGTGTTGTTGCTCCGTCCTCCTCCTCCTCCACCTCCATCACTCTGACCTCCATCGGTGACCTCCCCGTCCTGGGTCACCTCCCCTCCTGCCTCTGTCACCCCCTCCCCTTCCTGCCCGGCTGCTGCCGCCTGGTTTGCCGCGGCAGCAGCGGCTGCAGCTTCCGCCTGCTTCTTGGCAGCAAAGTTGGTTGCGAAGGTATCCCAGAATCCCGAGCGCTTGGGGGGTCGAGGAGGAGGCTCCTGTGGCTTTACTGCAAGCGGGCTGAGAATTGAGAGAAAGTGGTCGGGTTCATTTTTAGGAATCAGTCAGATACAAGTCGGTGCTGTGGTTTGGAAGTCAACATTTCTACATGCAGGGTCACTACTTTCTTAGATTTCTGTACGGATTATCAAGCAAGATGTAATTAGAAGTCAGATTTTGGGCTAGCTGCTTGCCCTTGTTTCTAGTCTTTATGCTAAGCTAAGCTAACTGGCTGCTAGTTTCAGACGGAGAATCAACCTCATCTAGCTGATGGCAGAAAAGGAGGTAAACAGCAGTATTTGTGCTTCCTTTGAAGAGCTGTATAATTAAAACTCCAACTGTGATCTCAGAATTTCATAGAATTGATGATCTGAATATAAATCACACATAGAAACTATGAAAAAAATACCCAACAGGTCCATGAACCAGCCTTATTTTGCAGACACAAACCCCACAGATGGTAAAAGAATCCAACCAGAGAAAGGTTTCCACTCACTGGTCGGCGACTGGCGGACTTTCAGTCTCCTCTAGAAGCTGGTGTTCGTCGTCTTTGTTGAAGAGAGGACGATAGCCTGTTCCAGCTTTTAGCCCCGGCCCCCTGCATCTGGACACACACACACACGGGGTCAAAGGTCAAACAAGGTACACATTTAGGTGGTTTCAGTTGAACAATGGTCCACTCATGACTGAAGCACTGAAGTTGTGGGGAACATTTAAGACTCATATTTGTCTTCTCGGGTTTGAATACTGGAATATAAAATGTCCATAATATTAAGGAAGAGCTGTCGAATGTTCACATACTTTCCTGGCCAACTGGGATACAGCGGTTGGTCCCGAATCCTCCTGCACTGGACTCATCATATCATTGTCCACCTCGGTGACCTGCAAAGACAACGAAAAATACATGTTACACCCGAACCTGTCCACACAGCAATACCCTAAAATTCTTTACAACATGCGCTCTAATCATTCATACAGATGCACGGGACAGGTCGCCATCTAGTGCATATTGTGGATACTACAACTTGCAGAAAACCCATGACAGCATACATGAAGAAATGTGCATAAAGTAGATACACTTTGGAAAAACTATTACTTATCTTTTCAGATTGTTTTTTATACTTTGTTTTGGTTGAAGCTATGAATTGAGAAGTGTGTCCACATCAGTGTGTGATAGGTTCATAGTAAAATACTTTAGTTGTCTCCTATTTCAAGTACGTGTGGAGCAAGGTCGACTTAAATAGCATCGATGACAACTCTGCACATCCATGTAAATGGAAACTGTCTCTCTAACACACACGGTATACCCTGTCGTCCTTCTAGTGCCCTGGCACTGCGCAAGACCACAGTTTGGTCTGAGCACACCCCGAGGCCATGACTATCTGTCCCGTCCCCCATGTCAGTCAGTCGGTGGAATGCCAACTAATCCGTTTGTTCAGCTCCCGTGCAGGATCGAATTTCTCGGCCTTCTAGAGATCTGGGTCAGCACAACACTGTGTCTGTTTCGTTGGTACCGAACCCTGGATGGGGTACAGGTGTCACATACTAAATTACAAGTAAAAGCGTTCAAAACTTCTGCAAAGCGAAATTACTGATGCAACAAGGTGTAAGCAACATTTTACTGTTGCAGCTGGTGGAGCTACCTGTAATGAATTTGGGCTGCAGGATAAATCTCAAGGGTTGTGAGATGATGAATGGTGCAGCAAAGATGGAAAAAAAATGTTCTGTTGTCCAAGTTTGTATTGATTTGTTGGATGTTTCTATATATTTTTCTCTTTTTAGGTGAAATGTTGGATTCTTTTTCCTCAGTGGGCCTTGAAATGTTATTCAAATGAAACCATCTGGGAAGGTCACAAGGTGAAATGTCTGCAAAGGGTCACCAAAAAGTTTGGCATCCTCATTTCCAGCCTATTTCCCTCTGAAATGTAGTGGAACGAATGCCTTGCGACGGTATCTTCATGTACAAGCTGCTTTATTGATGCTGACACTAGAGACAGAAGAGTTCACTTCATGCTAACATAAAGTTAATAATTCAGTTGACTAAAAACGACCTAAAACACACAAGAGGAAGTATTTTTATGGCCTCACTTCTGTCTTAAAGTTCCACTTTCCACTGAAAACAAAACAGCTTACCAAGCTCATCTGACCCTGTGATGAATAAAAAATGATCAGGTGACTTTCTGACTTCAATACCAACAACCACGTCGACTTTCTGACACTTTGATATTTACACACGAATCAACAAGTGGAACAAGGATGGAGAAATTCTGTACCTCTTCAGCTATGTCCTCCTCATACTCAGGATTGAGGGTCTTCAGCACTTTGTTCGTGTATACCTTCCACATCGGATTCATACTTGCAAAAATAGGTACTCAACACTGCAGGGCAAGACCTTTGAAGACCTCTTTATGCCACCCTCCGCCAAGTCTCCTCTTCGTCTCAGTTGGACCAACTTTGACCTCTTTCCATGCATAAAGTTCTCAGAAGCTCAGTAGCGCTGGGAACCCGTTCAGCACCGAGGCCTGCACTGTTTCATAGTGTTTCTCCTGGTCAGATTGACGTCTGTCCTGTCAAACCAGCGCGGTTGACAGCTGCTTTCGTCCCCACAGTGTGTCTGAACAGGTAAAAGCTAGGAAGCTGTGCTGTTCGTGCATGCGCCTACGCAGGTGTACATACACAGACACACACACAGATACACACACACACACACACTACACTGAGCGTCACGGTTCAGAATCCCTGCCTTGGTTACCTGGAAACAGGTGTAGATTTCCTCATGCATATTTCAGAGGGTCTCTGTCCCAGAGCCAGAGGTCCATTGTCAGCCAGTGTTGGTAGACTGCTCCTGTAAACCTGATGCACACGAACAGTATTGGCATGTTTATGTTCAGATGGATTTATTGGACGATTTCTACGCTACGACCATTGAAAAAGTTCATGTTTTCTCATAAGTGAAGATATAATCCTTTCAATGGTGCTTCTTCCATCACGGTTGGGTCTGAACTCTTCTTTAGTCGACAGAAAATTAAAAAGCAGGAAGCCCTTTTTTGGAAACACACATTAATTACTTGTAATCTGATCTGCAATTCCTATTAATTAACTTCACATTCATGCGTGCAGTTTATTTATACCGTCTCATAAAACAACCCACTTATCTTCCACTGTTACCTGTCCACTTCCTCGCGAGTTGTCCCCTCCGTTTTCATTGGCTGATCCTGCATATCAGTCAAACACCAATCAGATTCAGGTACACCGCAAGTTTTTGTGTGTGTGTGTGTGTGTGTGTGTGTGTGTGTGTGTGTGTGTGTGTTTTTTTTTTCACACAGGTCGCTTGGCAACCTGAGAGGGAAGGCGAGTGTCGTGTAGATAAAGAGAGATGTATAAAGCTTTGATGACTGATTGGGTTTCACTGGCCATCCGCAACAATACAGCCGGCTGCAGAGATACACATTGTTATTCTCTCAGCACGCATGATAATATCTGAGAAAGACTAAATTTAGTGTTTTCTTGACATGCCTCAAATGCAGCACTAATTACAGCCTTGCAAACACTCTCTAGTGGCTGTAACAACAGAAATACAGCACATGCTATACATTTATGTAAAGCTATCCAATGTTTCCTTGATGATAATCTTGATTATACAGCAGAGAAACCTGATCTAACTTGTCCTATAGCTCCCCTGTTGCTGGTTTTGATTACCATACACACTTGAACAGTAATGAAACTGTAATGTCGGACAGATCCATAAGATCAACATGAATTATGCATGCACTTCTATGGAGCGCACGTCCATGCACACAGACTGATGGATGTTGGTTATTTGAAGAGCAGCCAGTTTGGTTGTGGCCGGAGCAGCTCGTGTTTCAGACTGGAAAAGGACACACCCAAGTATTTAACGCACCACACCAGAGGCAGGCATGATTGTTATGGAGGCAGCGGGACTTCTTTCATGATGACCCGAGGTTTATTGTAAAAACAAAAAGGATTGCATAACTGTCAAATAACAGGGAGGTAAACATGCACAAATGTGAAGTTTTGGACTCAAAAAGATCTGGAAATAATTCACAAAGTTCACAAATTCGATTAGATTCAATCAATCTATTGCACAGAGTTTAGCATCGAGCTACGAGTGCAAAAAGCCGGAGGCGTGATATGAATATGACACACTGACAGTCTCACTAACTCTGCATTTAAAGCGTGTTGAGGCATTTGCATACTATGATCTCATCTCTCACTAGAGGTCACAGTCTAGCCTGAAGTCAGATTTCCTTCCTTTCTAAAGCGCGGACAATATTAGTGATTAAAAACTGCTGCAAAATCCCCCCAAACAATATTATTTGGGCACTCTTAATGATGCATTCACATGCATAGATCAAGCTAATGTTACTAACTTTAATTCATCTAATTGTGTGTTGTTTTTCCTATATATTTTAAGTGAAGTAACTGGGCTTGGCTGTAGATCCATGAAGACGTTTCACCTCTCATCCAAGAGGCTTCTTCAGCCTCCAGTCTGAAGAACATCTTGTGCCCTTCATCATCAGAAGTTTTCGACATACTCAGCATGTGAGGTGAAAGTTTAGATGTTGCTGAAAGCCCCATAAAAAACAAGTTAGTGGACCTTGTGATAAGATTTTTTTTTATAGTCAAACTGCTGCTTTCACGTTAAAGAATGAATCCTGCAGAAGATGCACACAATATGAAAATATTTAAAAATCTATCTATATCCATAAAACCTCTCTTGTGATAACACACAGTCTAACCTTGAGGCTGCCGCCACCACTTTGTTTATATTATACAGTGTGTGCTCATGTGGAAGTAACAGAGACGACAGCATGCTGCTTTGTGTCCTCACTAATGCTTAAATAAAGACCTCCATTTATGCACCCACTTCTCTAGATCCACTTTCACTGGTATTTGCTTATTAATTACTGACTGGATGGCCTCCAGGTAAAGAGCTTAAGGGAATCATCACATCCTTTATATATTGTTACAGGTGGACGGAGCATTAGATCACCACAAGGTGGCTCAAGAGTCCTACAATCTGCTCACCCTGACTTAAAGTACTTGTGATTAGTGATTACAGAATTAAAAATCAATGAACACACAATGGGCAGGAGAGACATTGTAGCAAACAAATCTCCTGTAAAGGACATTTAAAAGAAGAAGAAGAAGAGCGTCAGTTTGATGGCAGTTTGAAACTTTTATATGTAGTCAAGTAATCTGAATTTGTTTGATCTGATTACATTTATTGACAAAACTAATTATCCTTTTTATTGTACAATATTCTGCTGGGGAGTCAACTTTTTTTCCCAGGTATCCAGGAGTCACTGTCTGGATTCTTGCAGTCCAAAGGTCTCTGTGAATGTGGGTCAGTACAGTGCAATTTGTCTCACAGTAGTCTATCTTATCTATACATGTGTATGAACGATCCTCGAGTGCTTGTATATTTACCTTTGTGCTGCCAGGACTTGGGGAACAGAGATTGTACACATTAAGGCAGCCTCACATGGATTTGACTGCATGCTTTCTTTGGATGACTTTTGAAGACACCTGAAGACAAGAAAAAGAAATCCAGGGTAGATCTCATGACAACCAAGAAGGACGTCTTCTTTGGTGCTTATTTACGTGGAGCTGAAGAAATGCTTCTCTCCTTTCCACCATTATTATGAACAAATACAGTCCATGCTTATGTCTCATATGCATCACATACATCCTTTTTTTTTGTTGTATCATCACCCATTTTATACCACTAGGGGGGGGCAGTGAAACATCCCCTTGCTCCAGTGTTGTGCCTGAGAGATATGGAACAGAATGTACAGAACACGGTGTACAAATACATTACTCCATCGTGTTTATCACATACATGACCTCGTGCCACATTGCCAACGTGCAGACCTGCTCGAGATGAGAGATCAGCAACTGCTCATTTGTGGGACACCTATATAAAATCATTTAAATGTAAAATCACACACGCTTTTGAGCAGATTCTGTTGTTTTTTGGGGTTTTTTTGCATTTTAAGATCACACCCAACAGAAATAATGAAGAATCTGGTCTAGAGGGAGCTGATCCCTGACAAGAAGGGCGAAGCGCTTCAGCCTCTTTTATGCGAGCTTGACCACCCACCAACAAAGCAGGGAAAGCTCTGTGGGCAGCTGTGAATGGAGGAGCGAGGATGGTAGTCTTTCCTGACCTCTCGCACGTCAGCCACTAAATCTAGACCAGCAGCAACAAATACAACCAGAGGAGTATCATTAGACAAACCCTGACATTATCACTTGAGTGGTAAACAGACAAAAGGTATCATTCATTGAACTGAGCTTTGTACTGGTGCCCATCAACAGGCTGATGTCAGCAGAAATTAATAATGTTTGGGCCATTGACAGCCTAGAGGGTTAATCTACATGAAATGTTTTACCGTTTTTACCTTTTGTAAGTGGTTTTAGATCCGTGTAAGATAGTGTAAAAATCTTGTAGGAAGTAGTAGTAAAGGTATGTAAGAGTGTGTAAGATTTATGTGGATCTATTTACAGAATATGACAGAAGCAAGGTCAACAATACAAGATACAGCAGCCAGCTAATATGTCTTTCTAGTCCAACAGAAAGAAACCCAGCCAGAGGTTTTTTCCTTTCTTTTCTCTTCTTAATGTCCTCCGTCAACACCATCTTTTGTCTTTTCACCTCTGTCATTGTGTCCATAGAGGCTGCTGAATCTGGTTCGGCTCTGGCATGGCATTCCTCATCAGCGTTCACCAGTGAAAACCTCCTCTTCTTCCTGGTGGTGGTCCAAAACGCCTGTGGTGCGAACACTAACACTCCCCCCGGTGCTCTGAGCTCACAGTCTGGGCAACCCGGCTTACAAACTGAGCTAACATCAGCTAACAGCGGCTACAGTTTACTGTCCATCCATAAACAGAAACTACTTGTACTTACAACCAATTCTCCATAAAATATGATTCAGTTTCACCATCAGTGAAGTAGTAGGTGATGTGTTAGTACCGTACATCTCTCTACTTGTGATGATACCCAGTATGTATCAGTGTAGTTGGTCAAGGTAAAGTAATTAAAGCTGTTGTTTTAGCTAATTATTTATATGAATGTATTAACGTCGGTGAATCTGTGTGACATGTATGTGCACTACAGGAAGTCTGTGCAGGCGAACCGGGCCATCTTCTCCGTAACACGTAGCAACACTCATTGCTAATTTGGAGTCGAGGATCTTTGCAGCGATTCACATCTGTGCTCGTCCTTCTTCTCAGCTCCCCATCTACTGTATCTTGTCACCCCCCTTTCACCTACTTATGTCCACAGGGGGTCCACATAACTCAAAACCATGTTGTCTAACCTACCGCGGTGACTTGGACTGGACACTGAATTTCCATCGGTGTGTGTGTGTGTGTGTGTGTCTGGACTTTATAAAGCTGATGCATGTATAAACCATCTCTGGACAGAATGTTTCCACCAAAAATAGACCCGAATGTAAAGACAAGAGCCATGGGAAGACGAAAACAGGCGGGCGTCCAAACATGCCGTACGAGTGAAGCCCGTTGAACTTCACTGTATTTACTCAGCCATGTGTAGTCTCAGAAAAAGTGACTCAGCCTTTCAGGTTAAATCTGATGTCCGCTTGGTGATGCACTGAAGTTTTATTTGGCGCATGTTCAGTTTGTCCTTTGGTTTATATAATGCGGTAGATTAAATAAATACTTTGACGCATGCAACACACATACTTGTTGTTTTTTAGGCCTGACTGCTGGCTGTAGATTAGCCTTATTCTGTCCAAAGGTAACTTGGCATCTGGTCAAAGCATACACCCTGTAAAGAAAACTTTAGACGTCCTATAGGTGGATTGATAGGTAGTCTGAACCCTGGCAAGGATTTTGTCACCATGGGACAGAGCCAGACTAACTAAACTTATCTGATGCCAGCTGTAGCCTCATATATAACAAATAGCAGCATGTTTTTTCTTCTCTTATGTCATATTAATCACATTTTGATCAGACTTGTTTTCTTTCCCCAGGTTAGAAACCACTATTGTACCCTTAATCCAACATTTATTTGATCCAGGCGATGGTCATGTTGAGGCAGGGCAGAAATATTTGTACTCTGTGGGATAATAATTAGGATTGTTTGCTGAAATGATGCCTTAAAATGAGTTGCGTGAAAGTTGTGTAGTTTGTTTATGCAAATGAAGCCGAGGCCTAAATGTAAATGTCAAATGTCACATGGTTTTAAGTCCCATTCAAAATCTGGAGTCACATTTATTTCACCACAAACAAACATAAATATGTGTGTGAACGACCTTATCCGACTGATACGCCTCTATTAGTGTGTATGTGTCATCAGTCGTTCGCATATTTAAAACCAATCTGTTAGGTAACGAAATGCCTAGCGCGCTGCATAAACATCTCTCCCTTGCACACATCTATCTCTGTTTTACGAGGCTCTGCAGAGTTTTGGCACCGGCCCTTTCATGACGTGCCAACTGTTGTGTAATGTACTGGTAGGCTTCCCTTAACACCTACAAAGCTTTATTACTCAATCATTTCAGTGAGAGCTGCATAATAAGAGAATAGCTTCATTTATAATTACTGCATGATTTATTTTAGCACATGACGATCCAGAACACACGCTGACAAACCAAGCTGCCGTTTCATCAATTGTTACGTGAACTCATTGCTCCAGTTACTGTGAAGCAGATCGACGCAGCTCACCCACCAGCATCACTCAAGTCTTTGTTATGAGCCGCAGGTCTACAGAGCTCTTCATGTCCTGACCTCTGAGTTGTCTTTGGACACACACACACACACACACATGCACACACAAACAAAACTTCTCTTTGCACACGCAGGTCATCCTTCCAAAAACAGACCAGGACCAGAGCTTGATCTCTCAGGAAATAGCGAAGAATTCCAGTAGCCGCCCGGAGATCTAAAACAGATGGTCGAATCACCTTTTTACCAGCAGAGAAAGTAGAAATTTCTCCAACCAGCTCAAGCAAACCTATAGATTACATGGCTGAACACTCAAATGTATCATTCTTGTCCTTCATGCGAGTGTTGACAGTAGGACAAGAAGTACATTAGCATCGCGATAAACTTATGAAGAAAAGCTTAGTCAAGCCAAAAAATCAAGAAAAAAACAAACACAAGAACCACCTGAGAATGTGTTAGTGACGGCCTCGAGCACGTCAGGTGAACCTATAGTTGAGTTCACGGTGGTTCAAATGTATACAGACCTGCTGTTGCATGAAGTCTTGAACTCACTGACATGACATACAGTAAGAAAGATGATACGGGTCGACACTGTTACCGTAAGCAAACGACCTGTGGGGGGTCTCAGCTCAAAGACTTTGCGTTCATTTGCACAGTCATGCCACATAGACTGAATATTAAATGTAGAGCATGTCAGTGTGGGCCAGTAGTGGCTTCTGCTAGCATAGACCCATAGTCTCATAATATGAAATCTCTGTTATGACTTGTAAAATACTCTCTTGCTTTCTAAGATTACTGATGTAGCTCTCTCAGAGAGCAGTACGGTGTTGGCGTCTACATGCTAGGATAGTATTCTGGGTGGGAACATGCAACATGACACAGGTCGGTTATTTTGGTGTAGAGAATCAGGGCTCACACAAGTTTACAGGTAAGCAGAGATCCTCGTGAAAGCTTCTCGTAAAAGAACACTAGAGAAAAGTGTTTTTGTGCTCATGTGTGGTTACGTGTGCACTAGTTTCCCACAAGGAGCTCTTTTTAAAAGGAGGTGGCCCTTTCAAAATCCCAACCCTCGTCTTTAAACTATATGCAGTTGTGTGCTCGTGTGTACATTTTTTTTTTCCAGGATAGCCTGTTCAAACCGGCTGGGAAAGCGGTTACAACCAGGTTTTTTTCTGCTCCGCTGGAGGCAGTTCCCCAACAGCAGGCCTGCAGTTTGACTCAACAGGAATTTAAAGCTCACAACCAAGAAGAAAACACACACTCACACACACACACGCACATGAAAAACTATGATTATGTGCAGATGTAATGGACTCAGGCAGACGAATGTAAACACATACATGGCTTCATATACACAGATTGCAAAAGAGTGCACAGGATACACACAGTTCCAAAATAACAAGGCGGGTTTTGGTTTTCATCACAATGCCGCTGATCTGCTGCCTCAGAGAACATAAAGAATAATTATCTTACTGTATAAACAACACAGACACTGTGACTCTCTCACAGTTGACGAAAGCCCCGGAGTATGGTACCAGTAAGAAAACCACACTGAGCATGCTCAGTAACAACACAAAACAAAGGTGAAGCATGTCAGAACTAACTGTCATGTATGTTAATACATACATGTGCATCCTCTGTGTCGTATGTGCGTCTGTACTCGCGTGCACGAGCATGTGTGTCATTTGCGAGGTCGCGCTAGGCGCAGATGACAAAGCCGTGAATCATGTTATGCAACAGAACCAAATGACCGCTGCAATGTCCAATCACAACCTCCCTTCCTGCTTCACAGCATCAACTGTTGCTGCCCCAATGGAGCGCTTGCGACTGCTGCTTCCCATCCTCACCAATCCCTCGAGCTTTGACCCTAATACATCAATTTAGGGACGGCTCTTCTTGACCAACCAGGAGGCGCTTTGGTCTATAAATTTTGGGGGTGCTGAGAGTGGTGGATGCTGTAGCAAATTAGCAGAATCCATACAAAGCACCATGTGCCTCAGCAGTGCTGGTCTCTCAGATATCCATCCACACCTGTCTTCGGATGTTCCCTCCAAATTTAACTGGCACTGACCTGATTTGTGTCAGTGAAGAAGAGGAGTGGCCGGTGCCAAGGGAAGATTAGATGGAAGGGATTCGGGGGGGGGGGTGAGAGGATTAGATAGTAATTGTTCAACATTCAACTCTGCGTTCTCCTTATAGCGGTCTTGGGTGTCGAGCTTTGGAACAGCTTCTGGTGTGAGTGCAACTTTATCAGGTGCTGGATGAGTTACAGATACAGCCGTGACAGAAAAGGAAATGGGCTGAAGGGTGTGGAGTGGTAAACAGAGCAGTGGGTGTTTCATTTGGACACACTAAACATGCACAGCGGCAAACAAGACATGTGTTTAATGTCAGCCAAGTTTCAACTTGATTTTGAATTTGCTACGTACACTAAACACACACTCTAGCATGCAAGACAACGTGCTGACACAGGGAGAACATACATTAGTAGCAGTGTCAGTGTATCCGATGCAGGGCCTGAATCTTTGTTTACTATGCATCAGCAGTTAGAAGCCCTGCAATGTATGACTCAGGGAAATCAGTGAAAATCTAGGGAGGGAGTCTGGAGCACCAAAAGGAGGTAATCAGACATTTTCATCTCTAATTGTTTGTTTGTCTGGGAGGTGAACTCCGGGAAAAACTACTCACCCAGTTTTTGGGAAGCTTGGTGGAAGGGTGTAGCATGTGCTGAGAGAGAGCCCATTAAATGTTGGATTAGATGGGAAAGACGGGACAGATACCGCGACTGTGCCAAAAACTGCAGATTATTATATCATAGAAGGCTGGGACGACCCTTAGCGAAGGGTCTATGCTCTCTGAGTGCCGAGTGTACCCTTCTAGTCTGTACATGTTATGTTGCTGGTTCAAATTCCTCAACCTAGTGGGAAAAATCTTGGCAGAAACTGAAAACTGGTAAGTTACACCTTCTCCACCTTGACACTGAGCAAGATAATAATAATCCCATAGGGTGACTGCATAGCTACTAGTAGCTGTGCCTGAACAACAAATGTTTGCATGGATTACAGCTTGTGATGTGTGGATACACATTATACATAACCAGGTACTTACTCACACTGTTAAATGTCAGTGACTGGGAGGACAAGTTGACAGAAGCCCCTAAATGTCTTAGCGTATCTCAGATAGAGCTATTCCCAGAAGAAGAGTTTGACTGAAGGCACAGGTTTGTCTTTTTGTTATTTTTCATCTCATGAAGCTCATTTTGAGGACAAACAGTCCACCTGTGTAAGTGAGTGCGAGTGTCTCATGTCACGACTTAAGTAAGATCCTATTTACTGCTGCAAAGTAGGCCACACGGCCTCAAAGCACACCTTCTGAGTGATGTATGTTCAGGCCTGACAATGACATGTTGCTGGGAAATGTGATCCATTCCTATGAGGGCACTCCTTTCCACAGAATGACAGCATCAGATATCTTCTAGCTAATTTGGATCTGTGGAGAAAGAGAGGAAAAGAGGCAGTGAATCTCTAAAAACATATGTCAAAACTGCTCACATGTAACCAGTTTGTCCAGGAGACCATTTCAAAACCTTCTTAAAATTCTCTCATGACAGAAATAACTCTCAGAGGGCAACAATGACAAGAATATGTAGAGTTAAAAACCGATAAACTAATTATATAAATCCCAAACCAGTATCCCCAGCAGTCCTGGCTCGCACCACTGTTGGTATTCTTACCAGCATTCCACACCAAAATAGACCGGAAATCAGCAGCTCACTGTCCCCTGCTCCTCTCGTACAGAGGCTCAGCAAAAAAAATGCGCCCAACAAAACCATGCAGGGTGTTGAAACAACATTCCCCGGCTGTGGAATTTGATTAGTAAGAAGAATGATCTCAACTTCAACTGAGAGATTTCAAAAGGGAAAAACTTCTGACTACTACCTTGTTAGAGGTAGCTATTTAACTCCAGACAACTGAGGTTGCCTCATTTGATTGATGTGAATTCTTCAAATAAGCTGAATTACAATGGAAACCTCTGAAACTGTCACCCAAAACAAGTCGGTGCTCTTATTATGACCGACAGGATTAAAAACAGAAAGAGACTTTTGGATAAACAATCTTAATATTTATTATATAAAATTATTTTTTAGTTTTGACGTAACCATTTTCGATTTGTGTCATTGGACCCAAAATGCAGAGACTGAAGTGAGTACAGATTTAAGGATTTTATTAGGAGACTTAACACAAAGCAGGTGGTGGTTGAGGTTGAGGGCTGGCTGGCTGTTGCAGGTAGATCAGAGGATTCAGCTGGAGAACTGCACACGGAAAAACTCGAAAACATGTGAGAGAAACGCCACAGCACAATACCAACCGCTAAGTGTAAGAGGATATTCTGACGCAGGAGAGGCGTCTTTACCATTTTATAGAGTGATTGCTGGACGAGACACAGATGCGCCTTGTTCACTGAGTCCTACACAGCCAGCCACACCCTCTGCCAAACACACTGCCAGCGAGAGAAACAAAAAACACAAAACCAAACAGCAAATCAAGCAAAATCATGACAGTCACAGGCTGCATCCTGTTTTTGATGCATTCCTAGGAATTCTGAAGGCTGGACGACATCCAGAAGTCTAATCTCAACATCTACCCTAAAATCAAATCTGGTGGAGATATATAAAGATTCTTGCATCATATTTTTTCATGACTCTGTCTTTGCGTGACAGTGCCAAAATAGTTGCGGGTTACCAGCTCGCTGCTTCCTCCTCCGGTGAGCTACATTTTACTTATGCAACAAGTTCTGCAAATGATTCCCTCCACGTGTTTCCTCGTGACATGGGCAGAGATGAACGGTAGTTTTAGGCCGTATGCCAGAGCAGTGATGGTTGTAAGACTGAAAGAAACACTCTGCTCAATGAAGGGTTAAACAACTTACAGCCGCGCTAACAGCTCTGCTTTGAGCTACATGCTCATATCAGCATGTCAACCACTGACAATGTGAAGAATGGACGGCATATGCGTGTAAGTTTTGAAGCTCAAAATCTGTCGCTCTGGCTGCTGCCATCCTGCCTCTTCCACCTCCATATAATGCCGCTTGCCCCCAGAATACACATGAAATAGTTGACATTACATTGTTCTCATCCTTAAATAGTCAATAAATAATTAATAATCTACCCGAGAGAGAAGCAGATCGACCTGATCTATATCGCAACACGCTTCCCTTGTTCGGTTTGCTCTGAATGGGTGACATCGTTTAGTCATGAGGCAAAATGATCACAGCCCACGCTGGGAAAAACCTTTGAGCCCATAAACAGAGAAACAAACAGTCCAGAGATAAGCTGCTTTTCAGTAAATCCTAATGAAACGGGAGTCACAGGGAGATAGGAAAAAATCTGAGTGAGATTAGGAGACAGAACATGGCGTCCTACATCACTGACCTGGCAGGTTAAAGTGCTGAGATATCCAGGTTGCTGTAGCGAACCCATAAACTGCAACTTTACAATTGACAAGGTTGATGTATGTTGCACGTTATATGACAGGTCTCCTATAGCCCATAAAAGTGATTCAAAGGCAAGATAACTTCATATATAAACGTTCTTATTAGACAAGCTTTTTATACATAAAAATCTGTTTTTAAAAGATTGACTGAGGCAGCACATAAAAGCGGATGTTGCTGATTGTGCTGCAGGGCGGGGGTGTCTGGGATCTGAGAGACATTGTGTTCTCTGCAGTCTGCACACTGGACGCCCGTCACAACAGTGGCTCCCCAGGCAGAGGCCACCCCAGAGTGAACCTCCATCCAGCGCATGCTCCAGCCGGGCACGCGCACCCTGCTGTCTCCTCGGCTCTGACTCTGACTCGGGGATGCTGGGATGTGACCTGATGTGGTCCGCGCACATAAACAAGCACCGCGATCTGCCCGTGCTTGTGCATTACGTGCTGTTTAATACCTTTCTGAGGATGTCCAAGCACAACAGCACACATTCTTTCATGTTCATTAACTGCAAGTTGATGTCTTTGCACCGGCTCTAACCGACATGATACAGGGTTGTGTTAAGCTGTCAGTATGCTTCATCTGAGGTGCTTGTCGGATGGTTGAACAGCTTTGGAAACCTTCTCTGCCCGCACCTTTTAGAGTTGGAAGGATGTGTCTATTTTTGAAACTGACAGTGCTACATTGACAGTTAAAGAACTGTGTGTAGGTAAGAAAGGAGCCACACACTGAACTTTCTCTCTCGAGGTCTCTCTACATTCACTTTTCACGTGGACAACTGAGCGCAGCACAATGAATGTCCTCCAGGACAATAAATGAAAAAGTGCACAGATTAGCTGCTCGGTTCTCAAAATTGGTGCAGTTAGCGAAATTAGCTCCCTCGCTAACAATAACGCCAAAGTTGTGGTTGAAACTAAAGGTCAATCAGAAAGCATTAGCACACAATGGCGCTGCTGTTTTGCTTCTCTAATGCGCTTGTGTGCTGTCAGACAGATGCAGTCTAACTTGTCCTTTTGTGGTTCAAGAAACAGCCCGAGGCAGCTGAACATACAGGTGTAGGTGACTTCAAGGCAACAGGTCACACACACACACACACACAAATACACAGAGCAAATGTTATGTCTTAAAGTCTTTATTGAACATAAAACAGCAACAAAATATAAAATATGTCCACAAGTGTGAGGGACTGCCTTTCGAGGCTGGAAAGGGGAACACACCGTAATCGACAGAAAATAAAGCCATAAAGTCATAATCAGTCTGTGGAAAGTGCTAATATGCTTCGTTTTCGGTCTTCATTATAATACATATTTAACACACTATGATACATACAGGAGCTACAAACTCTCCTACCGCCATACAGATTTATCATGCACACACAAGCTGAGCATTTCTTAGAACTGCTCTTCTGGGAGATTATGAAAATTAAAGGTGTCAGTCATCTGAGAATGAGTTTCACAGTCCTGTTTGTACCTCTTGTTCACACCTGCAGCTCCAAATTCCAACAATTCCTCAACAATCCTTTTTTTTTTTAAACCAAAAGCTTCCTGAAGGCCTCCACAAACATCTAGAAAGTCACTTTTAAGGCCACTTCTCTCAGTCTCTAATCATGTGCACCCTTGTGAGAGTCAGTTTGAGGTTAAAACAAAGTGAAATAAAGAGAATAGAGCCCCCATTCTCATCCCAAATAATGACCCTCCTAACCCACATTCCCCACCAATGAACTTATCCCCATCCTTTTGTCCCTGGGGCTCAGAAACAGGCCGATTTTGGTGACGCGTCACCGCTTAGCCAATGGGTGCCCTTCGTTAAGGGTTATGCACGTCCAGCATCACTGAGACGGCACAGTGAGATTTTTGCCCAGTGATGTGCGAGGAAGGGGGAAGGGCGGGCGATGGGGAGGGGCTTGCGGCGTGGGCAGAGGGGCACGTGGCGCCCAACGAGGTCTCGGCCTGTCACGGCGCATCACATCAGGCAGTGAACAGGCATGCGCACTTTCTAAACTCCACGCCCTGCGAGACAGAGGAAGGGAGGACGTGCAGAAAAACAGTCAGCAAATCCGCCTCAAACCTGTCCGTGCGGCAGGGGAGGATGAAACATCAGGAAATGTCAAGTTCTCTCATGGTTACCCAATGTTTGTGAGGAAATATAAATATATAAAACTCGAAGAACGTTCCATGAATAAAGAAAATGGCTGCCACGAAACGGTCAAGACAGACCTCACCAGAACTACATAGTGGTTCTTAAATTTGCCATCCGGAAACAACACGTTAAGGCACAATCAAAAGCTAGCCAACCGAAATGATCCCCAATCGCTTCAAACGTTTGCTTGATTTTAGAACTCCGTCTCATTACTTGCTTTATGTGGAGCATTTGTCATCCATTGCCTCTTTGAACACACCTTCCATTTTAGGTTTTCCCCTCAAAGAGCAGTCTGTAATCCGAGCCCCAGGCGAAGACAACATGCTTACACAAAATATTCAAAAAGGTCTACCGAGGACTAGCTCTCGCATCTGCTGCCATCAGGCAAGACATTTTGTTAAAATGCCTTTATTGCATGGACTTACAGTAGATCTGGGCTCGCGTGTGCCCAGAAAAACAATGCAACCTCATTTAAAGACAGACATTACGTGTGCATGAGCCCGACCACTTCCTGTCGTGTGGCAGATGACACCACAGATTCTCTGATGCAGGAAATACTCTGCAACTTCCAGTGCCAACACAGGAACTGTTCAAACTCAAACTCAGATTGTTCTAATCATAAAAGAGCTTGATTAAAAATGTTGCAAGCCAACGCCGTACTGCTCAACATGAACTGTACATGTCATTCAAAATGTTCACAGCTTTATTAAATCATTACAAAAAAACAAAACAAATACATTCATTCATCAATAAAAAGAGACAGACTCAATGAATTCGGCTTTGATTAAAAGTCTGCACACCCATGCAATGTTCAGTAGAGTTAAAGGTTTGCATTATGTAGTAGATATTGCAGGAAGGGCTCCTAAGCAGGGTGCTCATTAATGGTAGTCACACATCTTATTAACTAGGACTTCTTGTTAAAAACAGTGAAATAAACAGAAGAAAATAAAAAAAAAGAAAAAGGTTATGAGTAGTCTGAAGTCCCTTTGCAGACCCATTTTAAAAACATTTCTGTACTTTTGTGCAAAGAGACTGAATCTAACACCTGACAGAAACATTTCACAAGTATACATCTGTTCACAGCGTTTTGCAAGGTTCTCTTGTGAAGGAAAAAAAAAAACAAAAATACAGAAAGTCTAAAAAGGGTGGAGCTAACATTTTATCCCCTTTAACCACTGTTCTGGGCCTGCCATCACTTCATTACAAGGCACATCTCAATTGCAGTCAGCCCTTCCCTTTAAAAGGCATTACCGTTCATACTATTTAACCCTATTTGGACAAGCTTTGACCACTGGCAAAATTCACAGTTACGTAAGAGTTCCTCGTAGCTCAGAACAGTATTGACAGCATCTTGCAAGCATGTGCCTTTGTATTGACTAATGAGCAGGCCCAGTTAACCAGTCGGCTGGTATTTTAAAGCTGCCCACCCAAACCAGTCTTATCCACGACCCAGAGTGAGCCGTCCCCAGAAACCCCTCGAGGTCCCGACAACATAATGTAGAGAAAACACTTAACAGCAGCCCTGAAACCTCTGCGCGTGGAGAAGAGAGGGATCCCAGAAATTCAGAGTGCGACTATGATTGTGAGGTGAGAAAAGTGCAGTCCTGTAAGACACCATCGTGTCCTTGCTTCAGCCTCCACCTCCTTCACTTCTCATTGGCTCGTCCATTAGCTCCACAGATCGGAGCGGTCAAGTCTCTTCAAGGCGCCGGCCGGGCCTGGACCTTCTCAGTCATCTGTTTGGCACTGTAGTAGGACAAACTCAGGCCCATGATGGCCAGCATCATGGCTATCTGGTTGACGGCACGGTCTTGTGGCTGCGTCTGTACCTCCCCGGCAACTTGCCTCTGCAGGGACAAAAAACAAATGACAGGATAAGGTCAGAGGTCAGCTGCCAGGAGACAATGAGCCATTCAGAACATGTTTGTTGTCAACGAAAGCCTGATTGACCAATCCTGAAAAAGCAAACATTCACCAAATAGTTTGCCCTAAGAGGCTTCTTCCTTAAAACCTGTAACATCTGCAGGTCCCGGCCCTCTGCCGTGTGACCAAACCTTCGCCAAGACGAGTTATTAAATATTCAGGAGGGGGAGAGACTTAAGAAAAGGGGAACACAATGTTCTGTCCACAGAGTATAAGGGTGCAACAAGAAACAAGCAGCTTGTATTGTATAGAATGACCACCTGCTGTATGTGGTTTCCAAATGTAGAAGTCCTCCGTGCTTGCTATAATCAATGCCTGTCTAGTGCAGTGAGACAAGAATGTCAAACGCAGGACATTTGAGACAGCTGCTCACGCTCCAAAATACACCCGAGCCCTTTAAAGAAACTGTACATAGGACGTGAATTCAGTGGATGCTGGTAGAAAGAGCTCAACTTAAATGTGCACACTTTTGCAACACTACAAACATTTGTCTCCTTTTAATGGCATACAAAAATCATAAGTTGAAATCCGTTCAAAACAAAAAGAGCGATCTCGTCTTCGTGTTTCAATGCACTGAAAAATAATCCCCGGTAGGAGAATCCCCGCGCCAACGAATCGGCATTATCAAGGAAAAATGTACTGCGTGTCAGATCTTATGTAACAGCCACAGTCACTTTTCTCCGGTCTGTTGAGCTTTAGTCTCAGCGAAACGCCGTGAGGGGACGGCCTTTGTTTCCAACTTAGTGTAAATATGCGAACAAAGATTTTACACAATAGTCGAGACATATGGAGGGTCACTACCGATCAGTGGATTACGATGACGAGGAGGAACAAAAGAAACGGAGAGGAAATGATATCACGATGATTAGTGTCACCCCTAATTATACTGCCACTGAAAGCGGATTGTGGGTCACAGACCAGCTCTGGGCGCCCCCTGTCCGAAACAGTGGTTCAGATTAATGAGCGAAAATTAAGACGACGAGACAGACGAGCAAAGTTTGCAAAGAGTGAAATTAATTTCCAACGGCGGTGAAGCGGCTAAAACATACCTGGAGGAGGCGAAAGTATCCAGGTGTCAGCCTGCCCAGTCTGATGATCATGGCTGTTGGTGGTGTGGTGTGAGGTGGACTGAAATGGAGGGAAGAGCTGGGTGGCTCTCAAGACCTGCAGGGAAAAAAAAAAAAGAGAAAAAAAAATTTGACTTGATAACGCCGCAGCAGACAGAAAAACATTTACCAACATAGGAATAAAGCTGGAAAATTAAAAATATCTACCGGATACGACTGGGAGTTGTCGCTAAAACATGAAAAATGTCAAAGTAAATCTAGTAACTTTTCAAGAAGCAACATACAAACCACTGTCAAGCTTTCACTTTTTTTGAAAAAGTATTGCTGCCCAAATGAGGAAGAGAACAATACAGCTGGCTTGCAAATCAACCAAAGCCATTTGATCAATGCATGAGGAAGGAACATCTCTCGCCTGCGGCCATGGCACGAAACTTCTGTGTGCAGAACTAATATGAACCCCATGCAGAGAAAACCCAGCATATGAAAGGCTCCAACAAAAACTCGCATCTGGATTTATTTTAGGTCCCATCTACAGGGCACCGTTTCTACTCTCATGCCCCCAAAAACCTCTTCGGTTATTATTTTTTTGTGCCAATCATTTGAACCCAAGCAACAGAGCATCTATTCATGCTGCGCCATAGACTGACGCAGCAGAGAAAAGAACAATTTCATTCATTCACACATGGACATTCCCACATGTAACTGAAGAAGAATGCAGTGTTTCATGTAATTGTTGACTGAGAACACCAATAAAATAAAAAGCACATGGAGTGTTTGGCTTCGGAACAAAAAGTACCCAACAGAGAGAAGATGATGGACATTTGGTGCAAGGATGGGAAAAAAGGTCATCAACACACAAAGACCAGAAGTAGAAGAGGATGTGCATTACAGGACACAAGCCTCCCTCTTCATAAAGAAGAAGAGCCGGGGAAAGTGTCTTGCAAGCTGGGTTTGAAAACCATTTGTGATCAAGGCTCCAGGGAAGGGGAGGGAGCAGGTAAAACCATATGTGAAGCATTAAAGTGCCAACCTGGTCGGAGTTACACCCCTTTACGAAAAAACCGAAACGTAATCCTCGCTTTTAAAAGTTGCTCCACGTGTCAGAAGTCATGAAAACAATTAGTTTTTGCTTCCTCACCTTCTAGAGGCCGCCTGAGGACACACACACAAAAATAAAAAAGTGCCCAAAACTGATCAGCGATCTGCTTCCACGCCACGCTGAAAATCCTGACACGTGCCAAACAGAGTGATGAAGTTGAACTACTGAGAGAGCTTCTACGCTGTGCTCCGCCTTTTTATACTGCTCCGCTCTCACCCAACCAGATCTGCGGGATCGCATAAAAAACACACACCCACTCTCACAACACACAACACGCCGCTGTCGAGATGAATTACTCACACTGGGTCGGATTCCCCTCAAACACACCCCTTTCTTTCCCCCCATCCAAAACAAGAAGTGTCAGATATGATTTGCTCATTTAGTCAACTCAAGGTAATAAAACAAAGCTAAACAATAGAGCGAGACAGCGCGCTCTTAAAGCCACATGCGTGATTAAGTGTAGGGTTACATAACCGGCCTGATGTGTCCTTTCATCTCAAACTGCTGCAGGAATTAAATGACCTCAGGACTGTTCAACAAGAACTCCAAATTAGAAACATGAGACAACAAGCTCCCCTTTAGTAAAAGTTTATTTTAGTTGAGTTTTAATTGCTCCATTGGCTGTCTGTGATAATCGGTTTCCATCTTCACTGAACAAAGGGTTGCGTTTACTCACCATGGATCTTTGAATGACTAACAAACCAATGTTCACATCCTGCACTTTGAGTTTTTGGAGTTGAAATCCACTGGGGGTGAAGTAATTTTGGAGTTCTTTGTTCGAGTACTAAGATGTTATCGGGACATTTGGGCTTCTTCCAATGAAGAGCCTGGTACACAAGCAGATTTAAGTCGAATTTTGAACAAATGGCACAAGAATTTGGATCAAACTCAAAATTTTGGCTCTAAAATTAGTGTCAAGAAGTTATTAAGGCTACTACAGGAACCAAATAAGACATTGGAGGCTTTTACAGCACTATGATTAAGAGATTCAGTTAAGGTTCGGTACATGACTCAGGGAAAGTCTACAGGAGTGGAGACAATCTGACAAAAGTAGCTTCTTTATTTATTTACTTAATCTGCACTTCTGTGTTTGTAGAGGCACATTAGGAAGAAACCTGAGCCTCTCTTAAAACCTTTTCCCAGTGATCAATTAGCAGTCTAATGGTAGATTTCCCAACAGGTTAGATACCTGCAATGTACAACCCTGCCAGACTGTTAGAACCTGTGATGTGGGTTCAATGCAAGACGAGGAATGCCGTTCCCCGTCATGTTTTTGCAAGTCGCACGCAGCTTGTAGATTACATTTCTGAATCTGGAAGTTTATTTATTACTACTTCAAGATGTAAATGCTTCCATAAAACTGCTCAGTCACTATTTACACTAGTGCATTCATCTTCAGTACAGAGCAGGGAATCTGACATTAATTTTTATGAAAATATTGGGAACCTTTATCGTAATTTTGTTCAGTATAAAGCAAGGACGGACTCTGAGTCTGTAGGGTTAAATATTCTGCATGTTTCCACTCCTCTCAAATGTTTGTAGCCGATGACACAAAAGGTGATCTTAGTGAGTATAGGGGACGAGACTGACGCGTCACTCGTCTGAAGGCAGAAAATCCTTACCCACAGCTGATAGGGGAGCTGAGTCAGTGTTTAGGAGTGGTTCACTACATGCTTCGGCAGGAGTCCAGGTGAATCACCTGCTAACTATTCAGGTGTGTCAAAGGCCTGATCTGAAAGCAAGAGGGCGTTTCCACATTTCTGCATCACCTGTGAGCACAAAACATCAGCTTCATGCAGCCTCGGTAAGTAACTGTGTGCTTAAACATCGACATCCTCCTCATCTCAAATGAAAAAAGCTTCTTAAATCGTCTCTATCTGATTTGTTGTAATGGCAGAAAAATGCACTGCCGTGATAACAAAGAAGGTCTGGCTTGATTTAGTTTCCCTCATCTCTCCCTCTGAGATTGTTTAAAAAAGAAAACCCTGAAGGATGTCAGTCAGCATTAAAGTGCTCCAGGCTCCCTAAACATTTACTGGGTACATTGTGTACTTTACTCCAACCAGCCAATGAAATATCATCGCACGCCTTTCCTCCTCTTGAGCCCGCCTACTCCTGTCACTTTTTACTCCCCTCTGCAGCCCATCTGCCTACAGCAGGGGATCTCCTGCGAGCGAGCGAGCGAGCGAGCGCGCACAAAAGCCGTGTGAAACGCCAAGGCATCAATGGCTCCAGCAGAGCGGTCGACAAAGGCAATAGCAGCTCAGGATTAGACCATCAAACTGTTTGTCTAGTTGTGTAATCGTAACCCGTCCACTGTCTGGATATCCTCCACACTCATGACGATGGCATGTACGCGACTGTTGTCATGGTTTCTGTGTCTCCGGGGAGGTTTTGCTGTGCTACGTGCTCAAGTTTTTACAATGCCCTGCTCTAACTGTTAACCGATTGTTTTTTCAAATGAGTGTTCTTCAAAACTAATAATCATTTCTATCAATCGATCACTCTATAAAATTAAAAGCCTGTCACCACACCAAACATGTGTCATCTTTGGGATGTTCCTGCTTAAAAGAAACCAGAATATTTTAAATCAATCATCAAAATAGTTGTCAACTCATTTCCTTTTTACTGACTCATCATTAAAGCTCTAAAAAGATGTTTCTACTGTGGGGCAAGAGCAAACTTTGAGTTAGAACCTCAGCGTGCAACAAGCAGACAGGTACAAAATGTACAATGAGAGGAGGTCAACAGGTTCACGCAAAAAAAAATTTTCCCATTAGTAGCCGATGTAGACAAGGTGTACGTGACGATGAAACACAAGACATGACCTCCATTTTGGGCCCCCAGCTGTGAAGATGCCAACATGGCTGACCAAATTTGGGAGATAACAGTTCACATAATGAAGCTTTGTCAGTGAAAGGAGCCAAATTAGCATCGACTTAATCCATTTGACCACCTACTGTTAAAAGGACACCCAACTAAGCTGATGCATGGCTGCGAATCTAATCAAGGAGGGGAAAGTGACCCAAAAGTCCAGACTCCAATCCAACCTGATGACCAAATAATACAAGCAAAAGAAGCAGGATGGTAAACACTGAGTTTGTGTCATTTGTCAGAAATCTTCACACATACATGATTAAAAATCTAAATTTAATCTACATTCAGTTTTAGCTTGTCTCCCTGAGGTTCAAACTTGATGCACTTCCAAGAAAGCCCATTAAGAAATGGTAGAGGGGGGCAGTCTGTGCCAAGGAACAAAATGTACAGATGACATGCGCACGGGGTCTCCATGTGGAAAAAGTATGATTGACTCAAAGCAGACAAAGCATTTTAAGATGAATCCAGGCTTCATATTTGCAGGATTATAAGATGCAAAAAAACACAAGTTTTTCTCCTTTTTTAAAGAAGAGATGCACGCCATCACACAAATCTTCACTAAAAGATGAAATTATTAAAATTACACAACAAAAAATGTCCCAGTTTTGTACCTGATGAACAGCCACCCTGCCAGTACACACTTTGAATCTGTGGGGACAACTTGTTCCAGAAAGCTAAGTGCAATGCTTATTTTAACTTGGTCCCAGTCATCTGTACAATGTGCTAAATGAACTCATCATATAGTGTTTAATTGTGAAAATGACAGCTAGTCTGCATATTGTAGCTAAAGCCCAAAAGCCTTCCTGATGAACTCAAACAATTTGTCATGTTTTAAAAAATAAAAACCATCCAACAAAACCCAGCAACCACCATCACACCCTGCATTTGCGAGCACGTGGACAAAATCAAGTTTTAATTTCAAAATAAAACATGCCACGTAAACTTAAACCACACACACACAAACACACACACAAATGCACAGCAGACAATATGACGCTTTTTCTGTAAAACCTGGCGAAGTGTTGCAGAAGCAGCTGCAAACGTTTGTTTCTTATGATCTCATTTGTTTCAATAGTTTCCGTAAAAAAGTACCAAAGTGCTTACCTGCAGCTGCTCTGTGGTTTTTTTTGAGGGGGGGTTGGTCAACCGGCGTCTCGATGGTTAGTAGGCTGTGTTTACCATGAGTCTTTATAGGAAGCCGGGAGGTGTTCTATATGTGCAGGGGGTGGGGCACTCTGAGCCCTGCAACACACACAAAGCATGCCGTTGTGCATGTGAAACGCATGGACCCCTACAACCTGGGAGGAATGAGCTCGTCCACTCACATGTGCTGTGTGTGCTGCTGGAACATTTTGTCTTCCTCATCTGTGGCTTTTTTTTTTTTTTAATGTTGTGAATTTCTAACTATTGGTAGACTGACCGCAAATGTTAGTGCAGGCCTGCATCGTGGGAATATAACGTGAATTTTAAAAGGCCTAATTTTTTTTTTTTGGAATAAAATCTAATTATTGGCGTTTGGCGTCGCTTGGAGACTCGTTGCATCATGCACACTTCATTGTTGACCTTTAAAGTCAAACATTTCAAATTGGCCTGAGCACCTGAATGGTTTAAAAAAAATCGTCTTAATACTGAATTAAATTTTAAAAATCGAAGATTTCTACTTGAAAATCCTCTAAGATGGAGAGTTTACAAGCTACCCCCTTATGAACGTCCCTTGTAATCACGTGACGTAACACAAGAGAGATGCATTAAAAATATGTGCACCATCTCAACACAGAGTACCCATGATGCATGTTGTTTGGAGCAGAAATCTTTGAATTATAAAGTCTTTTTAAAAAGAAAATAAATAAATAAATAATATCAAAATAATTTAAATGAATTCATTTGAGACCTTTTCATGGACCGCCGGGGCAGAACGCGCAGACCCAAGTTGGTCCCCGGACCTCTGTTTGAGAATCATTGGTCTCAAGAGACAGAAACAGACTGTGGGAGGTCTCTCTGAGGGGCTCTTCAGGTTGGTTTGCGGTGCGATCCCCGCCCCTTGTCCTCCTGCCCACGTGTCGGAGTGGAAACGACACTGAACCCCAAACTGCTTCAGCACCTTGCATGGTGGCTCCCTGCCGTCGGTGTGAATAAAACACTTTGGATGAAAGCCTAAAGTTACAGCACTAAACACCCAAACCTCACATCTGGGTGTCACATTCTCGCACTTTTGAAAGGATGTTCCATATTGTAAGTCGGCTCGTGCTTGTTTAGTGTTGAAATAAAAGGTTTTCTTGGAACTACAGATGAGAAACCAGCAGAGCAGACAGAATATCTGAACCAGACAGGACACGTATGGAAATGTAAATAAACAAGCTGACATTGGTGCACATTCTGGGGGGTGAAGGTGATACTAGGAGGACTTCTCGTCCACACTGAGCATAAGTGGAAAGCTCCAGAATAAGTACTGAGTGCACCTTATGATGAGATTATTTTTGCTTTGGACCCTCACATATGAACCGACCTGCTGTGTTTTGATGCAGCCCTCAACCTGCCTCTGTCACCCCTGACATACTCCTGCTTGCGCTGCCTCCCCCTCGAGCTTTGCTGCATGTAGAGTGACATGGTAGTTTACTGATTTAAAGTATGTGCTCACTCTGTGGGACGCTTAGGAATGCATATGAACCCACTGACCCCAACCAGCGAAGAGGCTGCTCCTGCAGTCACCTTGACTGATGACTTGTCCGTGGCATTTACCTGTTTTCTGCTTCTCAAGTTAGCGTTGTCTCCTGAGCCACAGCCGTCCCTTTGAGTTTGAGTCCTGTTCAAACAATGGGGACTTTTCTTCCACGCTAGTTCATAAATTGAGATTAAAATTCTGCATCCGCACTTCCATGACAACTGTAGAAACTCCATCTGATGAGGAAGATCTTTTGAATTGATCGAAAGCTCCAGTAGAGCTTTGTGTAGTGGACTTCGTGGTGAGGTTGTTGAGATGTTAGTGTTGAAACATTATATCATGAAACCAAAGAGAACAGAGAAAAATAAAATATTTTGATGTGTGCTTACAATCTTTATTCACAACTTTATGAAACCAAGGTACAACAGGCAACAAAAGAAGATCAGATCAGTATATCAAATTATATAACAGATAATCAGATTATAATCAGATAATTTTGACCTTTTTGGCTGGTTGCAGCTTCAGATAAGAATTATAAGTGCTGGACTTGTAGCAGCCAATACCCATTATGTATTACTTAAATAAATAAAATGGAGCTACATTTGATCCATATTTTGAACATTATTGAATCTTGGTGCAGTTCTATAAAAGAAAATGTTAAATATATGTATCAAAATGTGCATGCTCAGTAATTTGAACACACTGGAGTCTGTGTGAAGGTTTCAAAACAAAGCATGTCATATTTGACCTACATCTTTGACATGATGTCACGTTAAACAGCAACAGACGCCTGCTGGAGACAAGCTTTCTGCAGTGATGTGACACTGCCATCTACTGGCACTGCTCAGCAAAGACACCAAGGGGCTTCAATCAGAATCAGAAACAGATTTATTTGCAGGATTTCACATACAAAGAGTTGCTGCTGGTGTTTCATACTTAACAAACATTAAAAGTGGATATAAATATAGGCACAATATGTTTTTTAAAATGAGAAGAGTTGCATAGTTTTGTGCAACATAATCACCATGTGCAAAAGTTCACAGTATGCAGATTATTTGAATGGGCCGGATATTTTTAGAGCGCTGTAAGCCGCAAGATAGTTCTTTATTGATCCCCAGATGAGACACAAGACAGCAACACAAGGACAGAAATAAGTAGAGCTAAACAGATACATTTAAACAAAATAATAATTACAAGTGTCTAAGATTAAACTCGAAACTAGTGTTGTATTTGATCGAATAGTGCAATACTATCTGCAGCGCGGTGCAGAGTGGCAGCAAAGTGTAGCACATGAACATGAAGGAATATGACACCATCAGCTACAAGTGTACGCCAGAATATTATGTGATCATGTAATTATAGTAGTAGCACATAATGAAATAAAATGCACTCATATAAGTTTATCCAAATCAATATTATATGATGTAGTAGAAGTAAGTATGGGATATAAAGTGTAATATAAGATGGTATGTAGTGATATAGGAGAACATATTGTGCACACATGGAGGGGAACAGTAGTGTGTCTCATGTCCACAACACTCTGAGGGAATTATATATGTATCATATATATGTATATGTGTGTGAATTGGTTTAACTCCAGGGCTGATTACTATTTAGATATTTACATGTGCAACCTTTGGAAACATTGTACTTCAGCGATAGAGTACAAATCAAAAAGATAAGTGAATAAAACCTGATCTATTTAAGTACAAAAACATGAACTTCATCAGACCATTGGTAAATCCAAGTTAAGACAATCAACTGTTTGCTGTCATGGAAGTTTTGCCACTTCAGTTTTATTGAAGCAATGTTTTAAACGCAGGGACTTTTTTACTTTAACCCGCTTGAGGGGTTTATAGAATTCCCAATCACGTTTCAAGTCAGCCAGTCTCCAAAGTCAAATCCAATTATAGACGATAACGATGTCAAAACATATTAACTTATCCGCAGGTTGAAAACAAAAGCTGAGCCTGGAGCGACCAGCCTCAGCTGTGATAAGCTGGCTCTTAAAATGGATGTTGTCCTACCAAGATGGAGGAGCCTGCAGTTGGTTTTGGGGGTGGCAGTTGTTCATTAAGCTCACTGGAGCACAACATGAAGAGATGTCTAAAATGACCACTGTGCGTGTCTGTACAGGCTACTCCCTTTTTCCTCTCTCCCTCTCTCTTCGGTGAGGTTTTCATGTCACAAAGTGCCAATAAAAAAGACATTTTGAAAGTTTTTATTCAAGGACATTTAGATCAACCATTGAAGTCAGAAAAGCTTCCTTTTCCTCAGAAACATAACTTAACATAACTTTTCATTAGATGACCGGGTTCACATCATACATGTTTTTGGGATGTATCAAACTTTTGACCTAAGTATTTTTTTTTGTGGCATTTTCTAGAACATACAGTGTTTCAAAACATTTGGTAAGCATTTTTTTTCATTAGTTTAATATTAAAATATAGGGAGATAAAAGACAAAATTTCTAGCCTCCCTCAGATTTTAATATGCTTTAGCTGCCTTATAATCTTTAAAATTAGATTCAAAATCCAACTTGTTGGAAAATATCTATTACTCAGCAGTTAAAAAAAAAAAAGCAAAACAATTAGACCAACTAAAAATGCCACGTCTACAAGATATGGACGGTAATCATTTTTAAATGGATATGTAGGTGACAACAAAGTTTTGTTACATCAAGTGCAAGCCCAAAACAAACCTATAAATGACATTTGTAATATAAAACTTGGTAAAAAATACTTATTTAAAACTGTACAATCACCAAGTACACAGAGTGAGCACATCAACCGTTATTCATTTGGCTTCAGTAGCTTCGGCCTTTGGCTCCTGGGGACAGAAAAATCAGAAAAGCAACACGTTATATGCACCGCTTGTTTTGGCAGGAAGACAGTACATTCCCTTCTACAGCGGTCATCATCACGCTGATTTCATCCATTATATCTTATTTGGTATGTTTGAGGGTGCCTGCAAGTTTCATCAAGTCAGACATAGACACCCTTTCAAATATCATTAAAACAACTTACCAACTTCGTTATAAGTCACAAAAAATATGGAACATTGAGCTGTCATATGATTGGCACTGCTGAATGTTAAATTAACATAACAAAAGGATTTAAAATCACGTTTCATGGGAAGCTCACAGCTGTGTTTTGGAGTCTATAAACGCCCAATTACTTCCTTCATGACATGAGTATCTTATCATATTCATAACAATGTGTTGGCATCAATTCTTTATTAGTGAAACACAAATTTACATGCAAAAACAAGAAAAGGTCATTTTGTGTGGAAGTGTTTTCAAAGAAACCAACCTCAGCCTTGGGGTTCCCATTTTCAGCTGCTTTGGCCTTCTTTGCTTTGGGTGCCCTCTGCAAATGACACAACACTTGATTACAAACAAGTTTGAGCTCTTTGAGCCAGCATACAATTATCACATGCTTCAGAACCATGAGCAACATCAAGTGTACCAAAACATCTCAATCGTTTCTCAAAAAGGACTTTTCCCCTTTCGCCCTGGAGCTAGGGCAAACTTAATTTCCCTCCAGGGAACTGACAGCCATGAATCAGTTTCACATGTGACATGCAGCATACAGAGAAGTTCTGTTTAGATCAGCCTGCTGTGTGATCAGTTTCATACTTTTGGAGCAGGCTTTTTCTTCTCCACCGCCGCAGGTTTCTTCTCAGGTTGCTGCAAAACAAGAAAGATATTTTAAATGGCATGCTAACGGTACATTACAGAGCAGAAAGCATGGGGCTAAGGTTTGTGAGCATCTTTCAAAATAACTTCTGTTTTCTATTGTAATTATTACAAAACATAAAAAGAAATACATGATAATACATGATAAAAATGCAGCATGCATGTGCAAGGCAAATTTCAAGGTTAAAGTTGATCCTTAGAGGAAGATGTTGTTGTTAGTAAACGCCTTGATTAGAAAGAGGAACCAGAATAAATCACAGAGCAAAGTAGCACACCTTTATAACAGACTGATTAATCATGTTTCTAAGAAGCTTACTTGTGCCAGGCGCTTGGAACACCTTCGTTCCTGTTGAGAGACGAGGAGAAAATTATTGACGTTTAATGAGTTGACTGATTTATATACAGAACCATGACCGCAAGTATGATATTCACAAAGTGGACAGACAGCTTGTCCTGTAAAAACTACTTTAAAAAAAGAAAAAAACTAAAATATAAAGTTCAATTAAGCAAAAAAAAATAAATAAAATATCTATATCTATATATACACACTCTCTGAGACTGCAGGTTTGCAATAACAGAACACAAATATACAATATTAATAATAATATAATAAAGGTTATTTTTACGTACCACAGGCTCAGTGGCTTTCTGAAAGACAAAAAAAAGACAAACATGACATTACATTTTGAATGCTAGTATCATACATGACAACACACAACAAGTTAAACAATATGATAATCAGACAATAATAGTGCAGCATTAAAGCTTGTGCAGACCGGCAGAAAAAATGACCACAACACCTAAAGCCTGACTGAGAAATGGATTGTTGTTGTTTATTTTGACGTCTTCCCGCCCATATTTGAATTCAAATTTGGGCTGTCCTGTCACCATGGCAGCGCCTTGGCGCCCTGACAGCTTCCTTTGTTTTGTATCACAGCGCGCCGACAGACTCTGCTGTTGGGAAACTGATAAGATTACTAGTTTACTAATCTGCAGCTAAAGCCATATTATAATGCAGCCCGACGAAGGGCTGCAGAGATTGCAAACAAATTATGGTTACATTTTAAACGTTTTTTTTTTTTTTTAAATAACAACGGTTATTTATTTTTATTACGTTTTTTATTCCAACTGTCGAAGTTTTTTTAAAAATATATAACAACCACACGATGCTACAGGATGTTTAACATGCAACATTAATGATTTAAATAAAACAACACATTACATCATGTGACACATTGCTGCATTTGTTGGTTTGCTGATAACGTCAGGTCCTTACAGTGATATCAGTGCTTAGTTATTTAAAAGGCCATAGTTGATCAAATTCACAACAGGGTGGCGGATTTTTAAGCATGTTTTCAATCTACATGCATGACCAAGCCTGACTTTTCTTATTCAAAACAGACCACGAAAAAAAAAAAAAACCTCCCCTCCCCCCCAAACTCCTTCCTCAAAATGTGCAGGTTGTTCTTCAACTTATTTCCATTACTAACATAACCGCTCACACTTAATGTAAATTTAAATGTCGAGTCGTGCGTTTACGTCGCCGCTTAAAGTTGCACATTTAAAAAGCGGTGTTGTCGAAAGTTTTTTTGCCGCGTTAAAAACCTGTCAAGATTTCACTCCCCCTCCCTCTTCAGCCCGACTGTCAAAGAGGGAAAAGACCAAACGGGGCCAGACATTTTGCACGGGCGCAATGTCAACGGCTGCACTGGTAGTAGTCGAGAGCTTTGGCGCAGGGACGTTAAAATATTATTACGTACACTACCACAAGTCGTGCTTAAAGTTGCATTAGGAGACACTTAAGTCTCTGGCCTGGGTACAAACTTTTATTTTCGACGACGGGAGGGGGGAAAAGATGCACTAATAGATTTCTCCCGTCGGACCGCCATAGCTGTAAACGTTTGTCAGGGATGATGACGTTCTTCTGATGCAGAAATATCATACGCAGCCTCGACGTTAACCTCCAAGCTAAAAAAAACACAAAAAAACCCCACGAAGCTAACGCAACCAGTTGGAAAAAAATAAAATAAAATAAATCTTACCTTCGATTTAACCATGTTGCCGAGAGGAAATTAACAGACAGCTCACAAAAACAGGCTTTTTTTCCGGAGGGATAGCAACCGACCAGTTGCTGAGTAAAATGGCGAATGTATAATGCAAACGAATGTTTTTGTAGTTTATACACTGAAATATAAGAACGAAACCGGTTTGAACCAGTTTTGTATTTCGACGCCTGTCATTGGATACCCGCGCGTCACGTGACTCCGGGTACCACCCATTTGTTAAAGAGGCAGGAAGACGCTAGGGAGCAATACCGAGCAGTGCCACAGGGGGAGCGCTGCACCGAAGATTTCTACTTTAATTAAGATTTGCATCGACAAAACGGAGGCTAGAGCGCGTTTTTCATAGCAGCCATTTTGCCATGAAGTAGTAGGGTAAACACAGGTGATAGTAATTAAAGTTCTGTACCATTATGTATACGTTATACATATACTATACATCATATCATATGTTGTATACACATATTTATACATGTGTGCATACTATATATTGCAGTTATGTGTGTATGCACACCTTGCACAGCCTAAATATATGACACATTTCTATGTATATCTCTATAGATATATTATTATTGTTGTTGTTATTATTATATACTGTATTATAATTATTATTGCTATTAACTGCTATTAACAATTACACTACCATCCTAATGTACTATTACCATCATCTTGCCACTGCACCTTATCTGTTATTTTATCATCTGGCATTGTCTTGAAATAAGCAAGACTGTCCTTGAAAAAGACGTTATCTGCTTGGCAGTTTATGTTCCTCCAAAACCTGTATATCATTCAGCATTAATGGTGCCTTTTGAACTGTGTGCTGACAAATTTTGACATGTCAGACTACTGGATAGTTTTCACCTTTAGTCCACCTTAATGAGCTCTGGCTCTCAGAAGGTGGTGGCATATCTGGGTCTGGTTTATATACGGTTTCCTCTTTGTGGTTGAGTTTCAACTTGCATATGTGGATGCAGTGATGAACTATGTTCACAGTATTCACAGAATACAGAAGTATTCCTCAGCGCATGCAGTGATGTCCATGACAGAACCATGGCTGCTATTGATACAGTGCTGTCTGAGGGCCCAAAGATCAAGGCCATCAAATATTGGTTTTGGGCCTTGTCCCATGTGTACAGCAATTTCTTCTGATTCTCTGAATCTCTCACACAGTGCCAACCCCCTCCTCACGCTTACGGTACAATTACCAAAGACTTTTACTGCCCAATCATGCCACTAACCTGTTGCCAGTTAACCGTATTAATTGTGAGACCCGTTTTCTTTTTAGCATTTCACAACTTTTCTAGTCTTTTTGTTGCCACTTCCCAACTCCTTTCAAACGTGTTCCTGTCATCAAATCAAAAATGGCCATGTAACTTTCCAAAAACAATTTAAAAAAAATTGAAGTTTTTAACGTTCAATAAATTGTCATTGTGCTCTTTTTAATTCATTAAGAGGTTTACATGTTTTGCACCACATTTTGTTTCTACTTATAGATATAGGGTATCTTTCCCTGAAGATCCCCTATATCTTACAGAAGTACTACTTTCCTTCCACCCAAGTTAAGACATTAGATAACAGCATATTAAAAGCCAGATGAAGTCAAGAACTGGTGCAACTGATTGCAAACAGCCATAACATGGACACGTGGTGCGCAAGTTCAAAAGGATTGACTCACACAGGATTTAATCATGTCTGACATACAGTAATTACTTTATTCTGTTAAAGAAAGCTGGTCAAAATCTAGTTATGTCATTAACATCACACTCAACAAACAACACTTTCTTTAAGACTCAACAGAACTGCAAAACTGGACTGATTTATATTAACCTGGATGACTGCTTCAAGAACATTTCCAACACACAGCATCCCTGGCTGTCACTTAAAACCCGATCTTCCAATGGCATGCATTTGACAGATAATTTTCACAACCATTTAACTATATCTTGACCAGACATTTCCATGTATTAATCTACAATCATAAATATCAATTATTCTACAGCCCCATAGGGGTAAAATATCCCTCTCATTCTGTACAAATCAGCAACCCAATGAATCCGTTCACTCTTCCCTGTTCCACAGAAGCCCTTTTGGGAAGAGCACAGGAGAGGTTTCATCCCCACTTCAACATGAGGTTTGCTCTACTGAGCCGTTTTTTTTAGGCCAAGACAGCTTTGCTACATAAGTCATTAAAATAAGAGTCTCTCTTTTGCTTCAGTGCTTCGAGGAAGTCCTGAATTCGTTCTTCCCGGCAGGTGGTGTAGTGCTGCAGTGCCTCTTGTCTTCTCTGGGCGTCGGCGGGCTTTCCGTTCCCATGATGCTGCAGGTGCTCTGCCACACAGGCACGATCCGCCTCGAGCTGCAGTAAGGCCTGATGCTCTCGATGGAGGTCTCTTTCTTTCTAAAATAGAACACGCATTAAAAATCCAATTAGGAACAGATTTAATCCCTATGTGTGCTCATTTGTTTTGGGGACAACAATGTTCCTGTTTTACCTAGTAATACTGATCGATGATATTTACTGCTCACTGTCTTGTCTTTGAAATGTTGATTAATGTTTGAGGCATACACTGTGATATCAAAAATATCCCACATATTGTTCAATAATGTTTACTACTATAGCTGTGACCAGCTATTCTTTATTTATCTTAACAGATGAATATGGAACACTGGACACTTCTTGCCATCAGTGGTCACCGCTTTGGCTACGCAGTGGGAGGAGATGGACCCGCATTGTGAAACTGGCGGCTGGGGAAGCTGCTGGTGCTGACGTGGTTGCGGTGAATACGGCGATACACAAATTTGTAAATTGTACATCTATTTTTCATATTTCGGCAGTCACGTGTTGGACAATGCAAAACTTTTAAATGCGGCAGAAAGAACAGGAAGCTCGCGTCATGCACAGATCCTCACCTATGCTGACTTAAAAGACACCTATCAGCTTTATAACACTCAAAACTGACAGAAGTGGAGTTAAATCCAAACCTCTGGCAGGATCAGAAAAAAACCCAAACATTATAACCATCCCAAAAATGTCCTACAAGTCTCGATATAAGCCTTACCTGAATGGATTTGTAATTTAATTGATATTGGAGAACGGCTTCACACAGGTTCCAGAATGAGTACTCTGGCCACAGAACTGACTGAAACACTAGACAGGAGTGGGAAGTCTGCAGGATGGAAGATAAAAGAAAATCAATATACGTCTCAGAGGAGAAGCTGCAAAGTGTTTTACAATATGATCAAGTCATTTGCCTGTTTGCTTAATGCTGTCTATCATAGATCACACCCCTAATATGGTGGATACTGCTTACAGTCGTTACAAGCCTAAAGAAATGATGTGGTTTATAGTCGATTCGTCCTATGATCGAAACACGTGTAGTTGATATTAAAGAGAAGTACCACTGTAATAGGATAACTGTTATGACTAAAGTTCTTTAAGACACTTGGCTTTACTTTTATAGACAACTCTTTCTACATTAAAGGCAATGACATACAGAATGTGACTCTCAAATGCTGAACATCACCACAAAGTCTTACTGGAAAACAGAAAGCAGACTTGTATCATGTCTGCTGCTTTGCCGTAAAAGCTACATCTGATATTTTTGTCATCAAAGACAAATGTGGGCTAATGTCTACTTAAACTAAAAGCCTGGTTTAACCTGAAATACAAGTCCAACTTCCAGCCTAACTGAGAATGATCACTTAACATGCAAATTCATATCGCTGATCTTACTTTAGTTTTGATGTTTAAGTGGAATCTCTGAGATTATTATATCAGAGATTACTTAAGCGATAAGATTTAGCTTCAGTTGTTCTCATTTATGCATGCAGACATTCTCGTCCTCACCTGCCAGAGAAGAAAGTCGCTAAGGCGCACCTCTCCGGAGGTGCGAATGAGCAGGTCAGGATTGGGAGAATTATTGCTGTACAAACACTCACTTAGCAACGCCTCTGAAACATCACTGAGCATGACAAAACAAAACAAATCACAGCTTGGTTTGGGGTTATGTTTTCATACTTTATGTTGCATAATGGATGCTGGCAGGATATCAACAAAATCAGCTCAGTAATATCTTTACTCTGGTTTACCTTGCTTTGATAAGGCCTTTCTCAACTCCCCAAGCCATTTCTCTGACCGCATTGGTGATTTCGTATCTTGACGTATAGGCAAAACACACATTGAGGAAACATCTGCAAAACAAACATTTGTATACCTGTGGTTATTTACAATGCATAATATACATATCTGGTATATTGCTAAAGTTACTAATGATGGGGGCCACAGAATAAAACACATACTTATTGTGGGACTTGGTTGTGATCACAGCTTTGGCAATAAGTTCCTGGAGATCAAGTGGCAGCATATTCAAATCTCCCAACACCCGGATACACACACCGTGCTTCTCCAGATTCTCTCTAAAGTAGGGGGGAGACAAAAGGGTGTATGCAATCAAGAAAGGCATGAAGACAAACAGGAAGAACAAGAATTATTATTTTAGAAGGCTGCTGAAACATGTCCATCTACATTTTCCTACCAAGAGCTACACTGAGGCGCCTGCACTGAAGAATTTTCTACACACTAGCAGGCTCCCTGAAGCAGTCTGCAATCCAAGGTCCTGTGTTAAAGTGGTTTGTCAGGTGTTGGTGTTCAACATGATAGCCCTAGCCTCATTTTCTACAGAGTTGTTGCCATAGGGAAAAAAGGATTTTCGGTAAATGAAGAACAGAAATAAGGTGTGGTGAACAAGTTAGCTGTCATTCAAGCAAATGTGCTCCATTGCTAAAAGAAAGCATTTAGAAAAGTCTGGTAATTCAAGACCAAATTTGCCCAACAGCCAATATCCAGTAGCCTGTAACATCCACTGTGGCAGTGGCTGATTGGTTTAAATAAATAAAGCTTTAAATTGAGTGTTTTGTTTCTATATTTGTTACAGTATAATTAGAGGCAGCTTCTACAGTTATAAGATACCCTGGCATGGAAAAAGTCAGTCTCAGCCAAATAGCATTGGAAATAATTGATATTGTGCACTCCACTTTCAGCCTTTCTTCCTCTTATCCATTCTGGCATTAGTCCACACTATATCTTACTCAATGGTCACAGTGGTAGAGGTTTTTGTGTGAAATGTCAACGTTGTATCCAGTTGTAGCAAAGAAATCTAATATTTCTTCACTGTGGGAACTATGGTCATCGACGAGCATTTAACACATCATGAAAAAACTATTGTTAGAGCTGGAAAATAACGATCACCTGAAGCCCAGTTCATTTTTGCAAATCCTGAAAAGGAAACATGCAAGTTTCAGTCTTGTAAAGAAACCTGACAGTACACAGCAGCTGCTCAAGCGCTGCATTTGGTTCCTCTCGGCTTTACTTTAAGGAAGCTGTGAATCATGGGGTGTATAAAATGTGACCTGTGCCACCAGCGACAGCACGGTGAAAAGCTATTTTAAATCTTCAGGATTCTTAACTTGAAACTCACCGTTCATCCAACAGCTTCAAAAACTTCTGCTTGGCAAGCTCCATCAGCCCGTCCACCTCGTCTTTAGTGCGCTTGAAGTTCTCAATGCTGAAGGCGTACACTGTGACCTCTTGGATGTTTAGGTGCTTACACCAACGTAGTGTCTGGTGTGGAAGGAAAAGAGATACACGTACATGAGCCACCCATGTCATGCCCAACTTCAATGTTTGAGAAGACAAGGTATAATCCCAACACAACCTCACCTCTGCCAGCTTGTTGAAGCCCTGCATGTGCCCTTCCTGGCGCTCCATGTGTTTCTTACGTGCAAAGCGACGGTTACCATCCATGATGAAGGCCACATGTTTGGGCATGGGTCCAGCCTGGGAGACACAATTGCAGATAGGGAGCCAGGACATTAAGTTTCAAAAACAAACAATCTTGGTCTCATTATTTCGTATAAATTTCATCTAGAATAATGCTATGTAACACCAATGTAAACAAATATAATTGACCATTTCTGTAAAATGTGGGGCCTTTATTTTCAGAATAAGGCAGAGATGGAATATCATATTCATTACTATGTTATCATGCACATATAATCACCTTAAAATAAAAATCTTTTTGTTTCTGTTACTTTTCATGTCTACAGGGGGAGCGGGGTCCACTTTCATGAAGGCCGCAATGTTGAAACACTGTGTTTCTACAGTAGCCCAGAACAGACAAAATAAATACCGACTTAAAACAGGATCCTTAAAGTGTTGTTTCTGCTTTACATTGGGAAGGTGAGGGTGATGTGTGGAGATTGCAATGCAGCGATTAGTCCACTAGACTCACCAACTAAAGTCTACACCTGGACCTTTAATCACTGCACCGAACAGCAGTGCAACTTAAGACACAATTTGTACAGTGAATTATAGAATATTCCGTCGTGTCACTGGTCAAAGGAGTCTTTGAGCATGTGGAAAAGTGATGCTCAGCTTCTGTGAGTCAAGTGTAATGGTAATGAATGAGACAAAGAGGCTTTTTATGAATGCACAGACTCAGGCTTACCTTCAGGATATTGGCTGAAATCTTTTCAAGCAGGTTTAATTCATCTTCTTTTATCCACGACATGTTTCTTTTACTTCAATCGATCTGAAAAAATAAAAAATAAAGCAATTAAATGACAGTCAACGTATAACCGACCCTACATTAGACAGAAAAATGCCCCGAATTGCTGTTTATACGACAAGAAATAGACGTCAACGTCTTTTTAACGTCTCATTTTAAAAATGCCGTGCGGCAAGTGATTTAACCGTTAACGTCAACCGTCAGCCTGGCTCACGAGACATGCAGTGAAGTCAGCAGCTATGAGGCTATAAAAAGCACAAACCCGGTCACACGTCGTCCAGAAAACAGCCACTCTTCCCGGAAACTACTCGGCTCATTCAAACGTTTTAACCACTCGCTGTTTCACTCGATAAATTCCTGCTGTTTTATATCACAGAGCGCTTCCAACTCACAGCTTTTACGATGACGATCGCTTCCGCGTTGGAGTAAAGTGACGTGACCGCGCGGTGACGACTTCCTGTCAGACGTCGGTTAGATCTTTAAAGTGTGCGGATGGACCGCGGGCGCGCGCGGATGGATTTAAGAGTCAGTTATTTGACCAAAAGTGACACTGCTGTCCTAAATAAAGGTCACTGGCAGCAAAGATGTGTTCTTATCAGTATTCTCAATATCTTCTGAAGTTAAACGTATAAATACCACAAAGTATTTAAAATCTTACAAAGTAAAAGCACAAAGTATTATTAAAAACCGGTCCTGTGTCAGAATCAGAGTCGCTTTATTGGCCAGGTGTGTGTACACACACGAGGAATTTGGTTCAGGCATTTAAAAGACAAGGGACATGACAGTATAGGCGCAAAAACATAAACATAAATACATGAAACATGTAACATAAACATAGACAAAAAATAACTATACATATTTAAACAGTATATTATACCTACTTTTTAAACTCTATGATGCTTTGATATCATAATGATTAAATGGGTTCATGGATAACTATAATATATAATGTGCAGATGAATTTAACTTGAAATGAATTTGACTTGATTTTGATTTTGAATGAATTTGATTTCATCATTGTATTATGACCAAACAATTAAGTGATTAATAATCATAATTGAATAATCAATCATTGGAAAATAATCAGCTAATGAATCGCTAATGAAATCTGAATACAACATAACCATAAGCTGTAACAATCCAATATGTTTCTAAACTCAGCTCTGAAATGACGTTTCATTCTGTTTCTTTTTTCTTTTCTTTCTTTAAAAAAAAAAACAAATAATAGAGCAAAGGTGAACCATGTGTGAAGTAATTCAAATAAATTCAAATAAAACAACTTTTTGATGTATTCATTCTATTTCACATTATTTATTCTAATTACGCTGGAGACAGTTCACAGTTATCAGGATTTGTTTTTAAGGTCTATTAGTTTGTTGTGATTATTAAGTCCTTGGGGAAGAATAATCATGTCAATCATGGGTCTCATTAGCATAACAACAAAAAGAGAGCTTGCGTTTTGGGGTAATGTGACCTAATGGGAGCAGATGGAGAAGAGGAAGGGACAGAGTATAGACGTTGGCTGTAATGGAGTGAAGAGTCTGTTGGATAAATGTGAAGAAAAACAGATTACCAGCTATGGGTGACAAGGACTGATGAGAACGCCCTCATCAACAATCTCAGCTGAACGAGGAAAAAAATGATTTAAGAACAATAAAACAATGACACACTTTAGTTAAGCAAACCTAAGGACATAGGTAGAACAATAATTAGATGTGCCATATATAATAATAAATACATTATGCCTCAATTTAAACTTAGAATAAACTTGCAATAAGCTCTGGAAAAGCTAAATCAAACTTAGCATATATAACTGTATGAAGAAGTGAACCTCTGCTAAACATGTAAACAAAAACTATATAAAAATAGAAAGCGATGTATGGTGTATATTTTGTTGTTCATATTATTATTTGTTTCATATTTCTTTGTCGAATTGGGTCATAACAGTGAGCATGTCCTGACCACATTTGCAAATCTGCAGTGCAGTTCCGCACTCGGCCGCTAGGGTGTGACAGCAAGTTCATCAACAGTTCTTTTGCACTTTTTTAATGGCAGCGAAGAAGTTTGAGATTTTTGGGGGGTGAGGGGCTGGCCTTTTTTTGTTCCGCTGGAGAATCCTGCTTAAACGGTGAGCAGGAGCACAACAGACCGACCAGAAACCACAGAGTCGCGGACCATCGGCGAAATCACAGCGCCGGGACGCACCACACTGCCCCGCGGAGGAAGGGGCGGTTTGAAATCAGACGGTTTCCACCTCCAGCTCTGCCGTTACTGGCTCCAGGGTCAGCGGGCAAGACAGGCAACTGGCAGCTATCGCCGTTAGCCTCAGCTCCTCTGCGGGTCTTGGGGGGTTCTGGAAGGGGCAAGGGGGCGGGGGTACACCGAGAAAGGAGAAGTCTGCACGCCGAGAGGAGGGGGCTGGAAGTCTGAGACGCTTCCAGCCTGAAGGGGCCGGCGGTTTGGCCACAGCACCCCCCGGACTAGCTAGCTTGTACCCGCGCGGCTAAGTGAATGGGATGGAGCCGGGACCGTCTGGCGCTGGTAGGTTTATTTTTAACTACTTTGGTGATGAGTCCGGATACCAGACTTATTTCTGCGGATATAAACTAAAAACTGTAGCCTGGCCTTAGCGTGAAGCGGGCGGGGGGGTGTACAAGGAGGCTTGGTGACAACCACGTCTGTTGCATCGCAACGTTTACAGAAGAGGGAGTGGGAGATGGAGGGGGCTCTCTGTCTTTGCAGGCTGCATGCACAAAACGTTATTATTTGTCAAGATTTATAAGTATAGGCAAGCCCGTTTGCAGCGCTGACAATATCCCGAGCCATGCGCGGGGGCAGGGAGGTCGTGGGAATCTCGGTGAGGAGGGACGAGGTGAAGCCCGCCTTCAAGCAGCAGCAGCAGCAGCAGCAGCAGCAGCAGCAGCCTCTCAACAGCAGCTGGCTGCACCCCACACAGCACACCAGCAGCCTCCCTTTTCACTGACAGGTTATGGTTGCCCACAGTGTTCAGGTTGTGTTTAACACTCATGCATTTACATGCACAGCCCCCCCCCCCAAAAAAATAGTCCCCAGTTGTGATATCTGCTGTTAGATAGGTGAAGCACACGTGCGGCGCATTGCATTTATATGTGAGGTTTCACTCTTCACGCTCAGATTTACAGCTAGCGCTCATCAGTGCGGGTGATGATCTTTATTTGGCACTTTCCTTTGCTCACGTTGGAGGTGTGTAGGCAGCCAATTAGAGCACAAACAAGGTAATGTTTGACTTAATGCTCAGGTCTGAAGTCCACCTATTGTGGAAAATCTTGAACCCTGGCATTTATAATACACCCTTGAATCTGTCAGGGTTCGCACATCAATTGATTATTGCCTTTTATTTGCACAAGTGAGGAGGCTTGACACTGATTGTCAGTCTAGATACGGAATCATCAGTTCAGTTGAATAAGCTTGTTTTTATTTTTTTTTAGGACTGGGTGAAGGACCCGGCCCCCCCCTCCTTTATCTCAAAGTCTGCTTTTGTGCGTGAAGTGTGATTATTCAATGTGCTATTTTGCAAGGTTGAGCTGACGGCCATGTTTAGCTCATGGTCAACAGCCAACTAGTTTGGCCAAAACAATTGATGCATAATTTGCTGTTCCTTCTCATTCATGTACTTGGCCTGCGATCTCCTGATGGAGGGAAGGGGGGGGGGGGGGGTCTTATTTAGGATTTTCAAGGCTTGCAATAAGTCACAGGTCATTAATTAACCAAAAGTGCTTAAAAAAAGGTGCATGTCCCCCCTTAGATATTACTTTAAAGCAGTCGTCCCCGTGTGACCTGAGCTTATTGCTTGTTACATCACTGTGAAGACGGTAAGCGCCGAGTGTCTTCGTGTTATGATGCAGCACCGAAAAGCTCTGCTTTAAGTCTTACCGCCCAGGAAAGACTGCTATTGTCTTGGGATATGTGAGAGCGCTGGCTCCGCTTCTCACCATCTGCCTTCACTGGCACGAGGGCGAAGTGTGTGTGTGTGTGTGTGTGTGTGTGTGTGTGTGTGTGTGTGTCATTGTGCGAGCGCGTAATGATCACAACGCATATTCACACACATACATGCTTTCTTGCAACATAGACTATGTGTGGTCAACACATGCCTGGTGTCTGTGTTTGTGCTGTTTGTCAGATGTGTTGTAGCGAAGTGTGATTCTAACATAGACACACACACACACACACACTAAGGAGAGCATCTTTTCTGCGTGTTTTATGGCTAATTTTACTCTTCCGTCAGCCTGGCATCTTCATCAGCTTAGTGAACATATGATTGAGTGGTATGTTTGACCCGAGGATTTCCATAGCAGCTATTTAAAGCCGGGCTTTTCCAGTTTGGGAGACACACATGCGCTTTGGCCCAGTGTTGAAACACGCTCAGCCCCTGGACCAAAAAGGCCAAGGTGTCTTCACCACGACCACAGCGGCACCCTGCCTCCTCCCCATCTCCTCCAACAGCCGTACACACACACACACACACACACACACTAGTCCCCTGATATCCATGACAATGCTGTGTTGCCGTGGTGTCTCCATGGTGAGGCTGGGAATGTAGAGGGGGCCCCCTGTGTTTGTGTGTGTGTTCGCAGTAGCAAGGGCGCTCCCTCTGTCACACACACCCCTGTATTTGTGTGTGCGAGTGTGAGACGGAGGAGCGGGGCAGCTGGGGTCTTTGTTGTGGTGGAGGAGGGCTGGTCTCTGGGGACCAAGAGGTTAAGGCACTGGGCCCCTCTCAGGCAGGAGTCACAGCTAGCCTTACATCTAGCACCCAGTCTAGGACCCCCCCTCTCTGTATTAGACCTCCTGACTGGCTCAGACTTGTTTTTAAGACATGATACTAGTGTGGACACGGAGTTTTAAGTCTGTGGGCTACTAATGTAATGTAATAACTGACATTTGAAGTGTGTGTTGAGATTTCAAGACTTCTACTGAGAGTGCAAAATACGTTTAGAGCTGCAACAAATCCTGTTTGATTTTCTCAAGTAATTGATAGAGCAGTCGGTGTATAAAATGTCAGATATTAGTGGAAAAGCAATCATATGCCGCTATAACTCTTTGTAACAGTTTAAAAACGGCTGCTTCGTCATATCAGCAGTCCGTAACCTCGACGTGCAACAGAGAGAAGCTTAAAAATCTTTAATTCCCGAAGCTCGAACAAACGGCTGTTTGCTCTTCTTTTGCTCGCTAAATTACTCCAATCAATCGATTATCATAACTGCTGGAGGGATGTGATCAGAAGCACGAAAACATTGAAATCCGTGTGATTAAAAGAACAACGATCTTCAAAAATCAAAAACTTGCCGCGTGAAGAAGCATTGTTTTTCTAACGTGTCCCTTTTCTCCTCCCTCCATGATTTCTCTTTCTACCTCCCGCCTCCCCCCTTCTCTCCCCCTCTCCCCTCCCTCGTTTGACCTAATCTGGTTGTTCCTTCTGCTCTTCTTCATTCCTTGTCAATATCCACCTCCATTATCCCGCATCTCACCACTTATATAACATACTTCTCTTTCCCTGTCAGCTGGCCCCAAATGCACATTTTGTTGCTTGACTGTTCCATTCTCATTGTTTCTTTTCCTATCTTCCCTCTTCCTGTCTTTCTGGTCTTAACCCCTCACTCTGGTTTCCACCTATCTGCCTACGCTTCCTTCCCGGCTCATGCCACATTTCTTCTTGCCCCCTTTGCCTTGTCCTTTACTGCCCACAACCACTTCCTTTGCCACATCCTCGCTTGACTGTTCTTTATCTCTTCAACGCCTGCTTTGCCCGTGCCCTTCCCTCTGCACTGACTTCTTCTTTTCTCTTTTTAATGTTCACACACCCGCTTTCCTCATCCCTACCCTCTTCACTTTAAACCTCCGTCTCCCCTGTCATCCGTCCCCGTCGATGGCTCCCTTTCCACTGTCTGTCCAGTGCCCATGGGGGTCTTCCCCCCACCCCTGCAGCAGGTGTTCCATGCCCCTCGCCGGCCAGGCATGGGCACCGTGGGCAAGCCCATCAAGCTGCTGGCGAACTACTTTGAGGTGGAGATCCCAAAGATGGACGTCTATCACTATGAGGTGGACATTAAGCCCGACAAGTGCCCACGAAGAGTCAACAGGTAATAAGACCCGTCAAGACACCTTCATCTTGATTGTTTTTGCTCTTTTGTTGTCCCCGCTGTGTCACATTAACCTGAAAGATCAGTGTTCATGTGTCATAAATGGTTATTAACTGGCGGCAGCGAGGCATGCAGTTGTAAGAAGTCAACAAGAAGCTGAAATGTCTGCAGTGTGGAACAGTTTGAAATTGGATAATGAAAGCCCAGCAGTCACTCATAATCACTGTGTTGTCAGTCTGTCAGGAGGCAGCAGCGAGGGCTACTTTCAACATCACCACTGCAACTGAGATTTAAATGTAATGCTGTGTGACCGTTATTTATGTTAACAGGCTGATTACCAGTGTTTTAGTGCAGGGAGAACACAGCTGAAGCTTTAACTAGATCAGTCTTCATGTTTGTACCATGCAGCTCTGTCATATAGAACAAACGTTTGATGCAGTAAAAGTGGATATTTAGTAATATACTGCTCAAATTTAGGGCTGTCTATCTATCTGAGCTGATAAAGATTAAGTCTGACTCCTCGTCAGGCCTCGAAGAAGACGTCCTTGCATCTGTGCAGAATCGGGCGAAAGCTAAAGACAAAGTGTGTGCCGGGCGTTCGGATCACATGAAGCAGTAGGAGGCCTTCTCTCCCTGCAGTAGCTGTGGCAGAGTGACCGGGCTGGACAGATGGCCGAGTCAAAAGCGAATCTAACTTAACTGACCCTTTCGACCTTGGCTTGCGTTGATGCATGCTTCAAGAAGACGTTTTATTGGATAGCTGAACTTGTTTGCTGTCTGATGCAGAATCTAGATGGAGTCACTAATAAGAGGGAGTATCTTGCATAGAATAAATACCAATCAACCATAAATATGTGCCCATTGTCTGTATTTAGAGGTAATTGATCAGTATTCATAGAGGAGAGCCCTTTTTTTGGTTCACTCAATAAATCTGAGGCTAACATTGCTTGCTGTGCTAATTTTTATGTGCTGCATTCAATATTAACTTTTCTTTTAATGGCGCTGTTATTCCCTAGACTCCTCAAGTCCTTTTTAAGTGGCCCGGTCCAAATATTCTCCTCAGCTGTAACAAATTAGAAACGAAAAAAAAAAAAGAGCTGCCATTATTGTTATTTGTCACGTTTATTGCTTTAATCCAAGCACATACATGAACATAAATTACAAAAGTCAGGGTGAAATGTGATGTCTGTCTGCCCTGCGGACTTTTGTCATGGCTCCCTAGAGAGACAATCTCTTAAAAAAAAAAAAAAAAGACACTGCTTTTGTACATTAAAGCAAAACAAGCCACACAGTTCATATGTTTCATCATGTTCAATCCAGGAGAGTTTCTATGAAGGCATGAAAGTCATTTTCCGGTTTACTCAGCTTTCTCTGCTTTCAATCCCCGACTGAAACTTGTGGTGTCATCGTGTTCCACTGTTGTGAGTCGGACTCATGTGTCAGATATCAGGGGCTCCAAGCTGGAATATAATATATAGACTACCCTTTGGTTTTTTTTTTCAGTTTCTTGGCCCAAACTGTGTCACTGTCCCAGTGTGGCTTACTAATAGACTTTTGGAAAATTGTTGAGAGTCTTTTAATCTATAAAATCTTGATATATATTCAGTCGTTGGCTTTCTGAAGCCAGATACTGTAAACAATCACTGGAGCCTTTACTATTGACGACTCTATTTCCACTTGTGCATCTTTAATGAATTCACTTTTTCCCAACGTTTCCTCAAGACAGTGAATCGCTTTCCTTCCTAAACCTGAAGGGAACGACTCGACGTGATTTATTCCTGTCCATTAAAACGGCTCTGACCCAGTACTAGTGTCCTCAAATAGCATTCTGTTTCTGATTAAACAAACAATCTTTTGTTCAAATCCTTGAATATCTCCGCAGAAGGACAAGGTTGTTCAGAGAACACTGTAGGTGGAGTACTCGAGGACGCGGATAGAAACCAGCGAACGAATCTGTAATCTGTGTGCTATTAAAACGCGGTCGTTTAGCTCAGAAAAATATGAAGTTCTAAAGAGGAATCCTTGAAAACTGCGTGTGCTAGCACCGCCCTCTCTAACATTCAGAGAAGGCTCGCTGAGCATCACTCTCTTTGGCTTTTTGGGTTTGAGACAAAGGCTCCAAGAAGGCATGCAAAGGTCAAGCCCTTTGACCTTTTCTTTTCAGCACAGACCCTCACCCCCCCACACACTTATATGAAGGCCAAGGCACCGTGCATTGAAAGGTGGCCCCTCCCCACCCACACCCTCACTCTTTTTGTCCTTGCCTCTTCCCCTGTGACCATGAAATATCGCACCCACCAGCTGCATCCTGCTTGATCAATATTCTCTCATCTTCGTTCGACCCCCCCCTCGCCAACTGATCACAATAGACCATCCTGATCAGGAGATGGCTTTAATTGGCAGAGCGGGGTCTTCTTTTTGTTTTTTTTTTCTGGTGCCTGTTTGATCTCATATTGTGTTTGTTTGGGTGTGTGTGACTTCCTACAGGGAGGTGGTGGAATACATGGTGCAACACTTCAAGCCCCAGCTCTTTGGCGACAGGAAGCCGGTGTACGACGGCAAGAAGAATATCTACACGGTGCTAGCACTTCCTATTGGGAGTGAGAAGGTAGATGTTTGCAATGATGTTACACCATGCCACGATCGGTCATTTCTCCTCAGGGATCAAGAAAGTCGATCTTAAACTCTGAATGGGAATTACACTGTTTCTCCCGGAGACAAAGCGTTATCTGGAAAACCCTGAATACAAAGCACCATTTTGTCATTTTCATTTACATTTATTTGCTTTAGAGTTAGATAAGACGCCGTTTAATGCCGCTCTTATATCTGTCCGGTAAATATAAGGCCGGCGCGAGTTTGCTTAGCTTTGCATAAATGCTGGAAATGAGTAAATAGCTAGCCTGGATATGTCCAAAAGAGTCGCTGATGGCAAGACTGTGGGGAGTCACGGCTCCTGGTGGAGAAACAATCCAGCATATAACACGCCATCTCTAAAACAGCCACGTGTCAATTTTACGTGTTTGTTCTTGTGCGGGTTAAACAAGCTCTGGTTAGGTTAGTTTGTGAGATTTAGAGGTAGATTTAGTGACTTCCAGACGGAGCCAGGCTTGTGGTTTCCCTTAGCTTCCAGTCTTAAAGTCATATTCACCATACACACTTGGTCGTATCATCTATCTGAGACACACAGATATAGATCCCTGGCCTGGAAACGAGCACACTATAGCAGGTGTTTTGCCCCCCCCACACACACACCCCTCGGCTCAGCATCACTCAACAAACTAACTAAATCTATCTATATTTAGGATCCCATACAGCAATGGGAGCAAAAGACATCAAAACTCAAGCTCGGGGGTTGTAATGCTAGCTACAGGTATCCAGGCTGGATGCTGGCACCCTCGTCACTGATGTGCGATAGGCACCATCTGTAATGTGAAATACCTTCTTGAATAATGAATCCAGTGTGAAATAGGGTTTCCAGTGTAGAGCGCAGCATGATGATTCGCTTTTCTTGCCAATAGTCCCATCATCATTTAACTTGTGGTTATCGTGCACCTTCTGCTGAGGCGTTGGCTCTTTACCTCTCCCTCTCCTTTTTCCGTCCTTTCTCTCCTCTATTTCTCCAGGTGGATTTTGAGGTTACCATCCCAGGTGAGGGCAAGGACCGAATCTTCAAGGTGTCCATCCGTTGGCTGGCCAAAGTGTCATGGCGCCTGCTGCAGGAGACTCTGGTCAGCGGCCGGCTGCAGGTCCCCCTCGACTCGGTTCAAGCCCTGGACGTGGCCATGCGCCACCTGGCCTCTATGAGGTACAGGGAAACACAAACACGCACACTTCAGTGTCCCTACAAGATGTCTGCTTAGTTTGACATTCAGAGTTACAACGCGAAAGCAGATTGGAAAGTCGCATTGTTTGCCAAATGACATTATAAACGCACAGCCTAGCAAGGTTAAAAGGTTTGTTCCATTCACCTGCATTAGAGCATCCGTAGCTCCAGGGGTCAGAGTCACGAAACAAAAGACGTTTGTTAGCTGAGACCTGTGTGAAAGTGTCCACTGAACAATGCTGAGCAGGGGGAATAATGATAACTGGCAGGAGATGTTGAAAAATGTCTGTTCAGTGATAATATTTCCCCATTTATTTATTTTTTTGTCTGTTTCGTGAAAAGGCTGTTCTAAAAATACAGCACTGCACCTTACGACTCACATTTGACGTTATTCCTGTGCAGGTTTTCTTGTTTTTGGTCGTAAAGGTTTATTCTGAACCCTCCAACGTGAGACGACAACTTTGCAGGACGTGAAGTCACGCTGAGGTCATGCTTTCGCTTCAGCCAAGTCATTTTCACCTCCTCACGTCTCTTTCGATTAGGTACACCCCAGTGGGCCGTTCGTTTTTCTCCCCACCTGAAGGATACTACCACCCGCTGGGTGGGGGGAGGGAAGTCTGGTTTGGTTTCCACCAGTCTGTGCGTCCCGCCATGTGGAAGATGATGCTTAACATCGATGGTGAGTCACTGAAGGACCACTTGAGTGCGTCTAGTCAGTGAGTGATCTCATTGCTTTGCACTGACAATGCATGACTAGGCAGAAACAGCGGGACAGAAATGGTGATAAGAAATGTACTTTGGGTCCAAACTAAATTTGAGCTAATTACTGTGTGATTTCCAAGTGTAGTATCATGAAAACATGCTGCTGCGCTCCTTTCTGTTCAGTGCTTTAATCAGACCTCTTCTAACATCAATTCTGACTTAAATTGTGACAAAAGTTCCTGAAAAGTTGTGAACATCCATGTACATTTTTTTTGAAGTTACTCTCCTGTGGCTTGTATGGACTCATCGCTGCTCTCTGTCTCCCTCTAGTGTCCGCCACCGCCTTCTACAAAGCCCAGCCTGTAATTGAGTTCATGTGTGAGGTTTTGGATATTCGCAATATCGACGAGCAGCCCAAGACTCTCACTGACTCGCAAAGGGTCCGCTTCACCAAGGAGATTAAAGGTGGGCTCTCTGGTCAGCGAATTCTTTTCAAAACTCTTCCTGTTGTTTGTCATCAAGGCCATTTTAACTTTGTGATTTATCATTGAAATATTGACTTATTTTAATGTCATCACCAGGCCTGAAGGTGGAGGTGACCCACTGTGGCCAAATGAAGAGGAAGTATCGCGTATGCAATGTCACCCGACGACCTGCCAGCCACCAGACGTAAGTATGCAGACGAGATTAAATGCTTTTGTAAGTGATTAACAAAAAGCAGTCAGACACATTGACTGCTCAGGTTTTATCTTTATTTATATGTCTACATTAAATTGGCCATATAGAACTGAATTAGCTGCGTTTGTCTTGAAGCTTGTTTCAAACAAATATTGTCAGGAACAAAAACTTTTAGGAAGTAAACCACTAACTAGAAAATCCTTTGTGCACATTCCTGTTTGCATCATATCTGACATATTGATGTATTTAAAGACTATGGCAGCACTTGAAATGCATTCATACATCACACACAAGCACAGCCTCACCTTGACTGTAGCTCTCTGCAGATATTTGAATGAAAAAGAGAGAGGTAGAGCAGGGTGCTAAAGACTCCAGATCGCCCGCCTCCACAGCTGACGCTCTGCTGAGTGTTTCATGTTTGTTTATTTCTGCTGATACTTTGTCTCCCCTCTTCATTCTTTTGCTTTCTCCACGGTCACTCCCTCTCTCCCGTTCGCTCACTGGACCTTTTCACCGCCTCTCCCTCTGTCCCGCTTTATCTGACTGTTTTTTGGCACCCAGAGGAACTTTATTAATCCCTAGTTCCTGCGGTTGAAACGAATTCTAGAGTTCCCGAGTTCCTTTTTAAAAGATTGTGGGTCCCCTGGGAAAGTTTCTGCAATGGAAAGGCAAAACTCATCAGTATTTTATGAAAAGTAATTTAGTGAGTTGTTTGGTTAAAAACTAAATCTTCTGTTGAACTGTTTTAACACACTACTCTGGAGTCTCATTAGTTGTCATGACTTTTAACATTTTGACTTCACTCTGGATGAATCAGCACATCAGGAGCTGGCCAGTGATTCACTGGCATGCCGATGTTATTTGTCACTGATGTGGCCAAGCAGGGGTGCACCTACTCAAACTCTCTTGTAAGCCACAACCACAAAGCTCTTCTTTTTACCAGATCATACAGGTTCATGTTTATTGTCTTTTTTTTTTAAACCAGGTTTCCCCTCCAGCTCGAAAGTGGGCAGACAGTAGAATGTACAGTGGCCCAGTACTTCAAGCAGAAGTACAACCTGCAGCTAAAATACCCCCACCTGCCCTGTCTACAGGTGGGGCAAGAGCAGAAGCACACCTACCTGCCCCTGGAGGTGAGGAACGGTTCAAGGAGGAGGTTGAAATCAATAAAGTGCGCACACTGACTACTTTGCGATGCATGTTTACACCCCAGTGACTCGGCATTTACTCGTTCCAGGTGTGTAACATTGTAGCAGGTCAACGATGCATCAAGAAGCTGACTGATAATCAGACCTCCACTATGATCAAAGCCACAGCTCGCTCCGCACCCGACAGACAGGAGGAGATCAGCAGGCTGGTGAGTTGGAGAGACGACTGGTTGGGTGGAGGCCACACAGCAGCGGATACTCTGTATACTTTTGAGTTCTGTGAGATACGATGGGTGTCCTTCACTCTCCGCAGATGAAGAACGCTAACTTCAACCTGGACCCGTACATCCAGGAGTTTGGGATCAAGGTGAAAGATGACATGGCTGAGGTGACGGGCAGGGTGCTTCCAGCCCCCATCCTGCAGTATGGAGGACGGGTAACACATGCCTCATATATCATTTTTAAAAGTCTGGACCATCCAAATAAAAAGCCTTTGTTTGCTTTTTTCCCACTTTTTTCCGGAACTTTTTTGTAGATCTGACCTGATTTGGTTTCATCTCTCCCACAGAACCGTGCCATAGCTACCCCCAACCAGGGAGTGTGGGACATGAGGGGGAAGCAGTTTTATAATGGCATTGAGATCAAAGTGTGGGCGATCGCCTGCTTTGCCCCCCAGAAACAGTGCAGAGAAGAGGTGCTCAAGTAAGTACTAATGAGCATTAACAGTGGGAATTAATTTTTTAGGGGGATTAAGTAATTTCCCCCATAACATTCTTTTCCTGCTGTGCGTTCGAGAGCGGTAAGTCATTAAATTCACTTTTAATTTGGCTGCCAGCAAGAGGAAAAAGTGCATATACAACACAATATTTGGGCTACATGTTATCTTAAAACCAGGGAATGTTTCCTAATGACATAGTGAGGACAGAGAGCTCTGATGATAAAGTATGGAAAACTTACGCTGAACTCTACTCGCTCCTCTCAGGAACTTCACGGACCAGCTGCGTAAAATCTCAAAGGATGCTGGGATGCCCATCCAGGGCCAGCCATGTTTCTGTAAATACGCCCAGGGAGCCGACAGCGTGGAGCCCATGTTCAGACACCTGAAGAACACCTACTCTGGACTGCAGCTCATCATCGTCATCCTGCCCGGAAAGACTCCTGTCTATGGTAGGCTACAGTTATTCCTGTCCTTAGATATACTCTGAGTCTCCTCAGTTCTTTGGCCTCATGGGTATTCTTCATGTCCTGTGCCCCTTTAGCGGAGGTAAAGCGCGTGGGAGACACCCTCTTGGGCATGGCCACACAGTGCGTCCAGGTGAAGAACGTGGTGAAGACGTCACCTCAGACACTCTCCAACCTCTGCCTCAAGATCAATGTGAAGCTGGGAGGCATCAATAACATCCTGGTTCCTCACCAACGGTAAGCTTTTGTTTGGGCTACTTTGGAATTAATTGTCCCATTCCCATTTTCCATCGATATCACTGTTAAGCGATAGATTTCTAAGACACTCCATATTGTAAAAAAGTAGATGGTCCTCAAAAGAGACCCCGGCCCGGCTCTACGAGCAAGTGTAAACTGCATCTCTTCCTCCGTTGGCTCTCTCTCAGGTCAGCAGTGTTTCAGCAGCCGGTTATCTTCCTGGGAGCAGATGTCACGCACCCTCCTGCTGGAGATGGCAAGAAGCCCTCCATTACTGCTGTAAGTCTCCGAAATAACGCCTTCATTAAACAACGCGAGGTGACCTTGAACACAATCCCAGGAAGGGGAAGGAAATGTGCAACTACTGCGAGTCACACCAAGTCAGGGTGTGCAGGTTAAGCCCATGTGTGGGTGACACTCATGCTGTGCTTTTAGTGCTGACAACTTGTGAAAGGCATTTCTCATTATTACCTTTTTAGAGAGTTTAGAGGTGAACATATTTGTCATTACCCACGTTTCTGGGTCTGGGTTGCTGTTTATTGCTATTTTTGGCACTGGAGGTGCCAGAACTCCAGCTCAGGAACAGGTTCAGAAACACTTTTGTACACTTTTATTATGTTTTAGTGTAACTCTAAAACTGAAGAAGAGAGACCTTTTTTTAGTGGGGAGAAATATGGATTTTTCTAGATGAATCACCGGCTAAGAACAATGGATAGTTGTCGGCAGGCATTTCAACTTTAGGATCTTGTTTTCATAAACTTTTGTCCTCTATTTATAAGTATGGACTGCAGTGTGAAAAATTACACACTAATTGCCGCAGCGTAGTCTCTCTGATGGCAGTCCAGATGCGAGGTTGGCAGGAGCGCGCCTTTTTATTTTAGGCAAAAAAAAAAAAAGAAAAAGAAGAAGAAACTAAACGCACATGGTCGCGGTTGCTTGGTGACAGTGACACTGGGTCATGGCGCACAGCAATGCTGCTAAAAGAAGAATCCCACGGGTATGAAGTATGTCTGAGGCAGAGGCACCTTTTTAAAAAATCTTTAACACGGATGAAACGTTAATTAAACATTCAGCTCATACCTGAGTATTAGTTTTCACTTTGACTGTTTATAGTAACACGAAGGCACAATAGAAATGGGGCAATACTGTTCTGTTCTGTGGATACAGGAAATGACTTCATCACACCGGGCACTCATAACTGTCATTTAGGCTTTTTTCATTAAAATCGTAGTAAGTAACTGCAGCTCCTGTTTACAGCTTTATTAAGTGTTGTGTACTCTGAGGTCACTCATACTCAGTAGGTGTATTTGGGCCGATCAGAACCTCTTTCTGTTCTGATGTGCTGTTATGTGTGATTAATCCTCAGACGCACCCTCCTCCTAAAGTTCATTTCACGAGGAAACGCCTGCAGTTTTCGGGCACACAATAAACGAAAAAAAAAAAAGTAGTAAGAAAGGAGTTGGTGAGGGATGAAGGGAAACAAATGGCTCATCACTGACTCACGTACAAAAAGGAAATGACGTCAACCCCTCGTCCGCCCTTGACCTCAGCTCGGCTGTGGTTGGCTGCGTTGTTGCCTAGCGATTATGACAAACGCTTGAGTCACGCGCGGAGAGGACGGGAGAGGAGAGCGGATCTGTTTGATCCGCCTGACTGAGGAGAAAACTGGTGAAAACGATGGTTGTAGTGCAGTGTAAGGATTTGAGGAGAGGAGGAAAAAATAAAACCTGGTTTGAGTGGATGTTGAGCCACCCACACTTCCCAGTAGCAGCCTCTAGGGGATGCTGATGTACAATTATACACCTTAGGACAAACAACAAAAAAGACTATTGCACTATGAGTACTGTGATTGCAAAACTGTTTATTTTAAGCAAGTCTCATTTTTGTACTTTTTCTCAGGAATATTTTTTGGTTTTTAAAGGTACTTTTTGTGTGTTTTTGTCTGTAAATGTATTATTTAAATGCAGTAACCGATGAATCGTACATAACATGAATATAGGTTGATTTGTACAGATAATAATACAGAGAATATTAATGAAATGCTACTAAAAACCACTGTGGCACGGCAGTTTGAAATGTAGCCCACTGTCACGTTTTTCTTTGTTTCTCCGTCACATTTGTTGCCTTTATGCAAAGCAACGTATTATTTTTGTTTTGCATATTTGTTGCCAGTGGCAATCGGACCACGGTCCCTGACAGTGCTCCATTCAGCTGTGACACGCCTTTTCTCTCCCCTCTCTCTCTCTCTCTTTCTCTCTCTCTCTTCCAGGTGGTAGGCAGTATGGATGCTCATCCCAGCAGATACTGTGCCACAGTGCGAGTCCAGAGACCCAGGCAGGAAATCATTGAGGATTTGTCTTACATGGTTCGCGAACTGCTAATTCAGTTCTACAAGTCGACCCGGTTCAAGCCCACCAGGATCATTTTCTACAGAGATGGGGTTCCCGAGGGACAGTTGCCGCAGGTAACACGGCATGATTGTAGTTGAGTTTCTACGCGGTTGACTTGACTTCACTGCAATATATGTAAAGATCTCTAAAACTTGAGTGCTAATAAACAATTCGCGTGTGTAGATTCTCCACTACGAGCTCCTGGCCATCAGAGATGCGTGCATCAAGTTGGAGAAGGACTATCAGCCGGGAATCACCTACATCGTGGTGCAGAAACGCCACCACACGCGCCTCTTCTGTGCTGACAAGTCTGAAAGGGTGAGCTTTCTATTTTCTAACGCATTATAAAATTGACAAAATCATGCTCACATACTTGTTTAACAGTGATTGTCTTTTAATAGATCGGGAAGAGTGGGAATATTCCTGCAGGGACTACAGTGGACACCAGCATCACTCATCCCTTTGAGTTTGACTTCTACCTGTGCAGCCATGCAGGCATACAGGTAATAATAAGAGAAACTTTGTGTTGTGTAATTGAGTAGAAGAATATAAAAAATAAAACTATTTTTGCGTATCTAATTTTCATTGCCTCCTCTCCGTCTCCAGGGTACCAGCCGGCCGTCTCATTATTACGTCTTGTGGGACGACAATCGCTTCACGGCTGATGAGTTGCAGATTCTAACTTACCAGTTGTGCCACACTTACGTGCGTTGTACCCGCTCAGTGTCCATCCCTGCGCCAGCCTACTATGCTCGTCTTGTGGCCTTCCGTGCCCGCTACCATCTGGTGGACAAAGAACATGACAGGTGAGTGCGGTTATGAAAGATAACACAGCACTATCGGCATTTGAGGTGACTCCACGTCGGGTTTGGACCCCTGAGCCTGAGAGACGGCACTATAACAAACATATGATAACTGATGTTTCCTTCTGCAACTTTCTCTGTCGTCCCTGCAGTGGAGAGGGCAGCCACGTGTCTGGTCAGAGTAACGGTCGGGACCCCCAGGCGCTGGCCAAAGCTGTTCAGATTCATCACGACACCCTGAGGACCATGTACTTCGCTTGAGCTACGTCAACCATCACCACCATCGATCCCTCCCACCTCATTTCTACCTGAGTGGGCACACGGCCCACCACCACCACCACCTCATCCCCATCCCTTTTTCCCTAAATGACTGCCCGCCACACACACACTCCACAGACCTGCCAGTCATTCACCCAAATCCAAGAAACATAAGGCCCTTCACCTTTAAAACACAGGCAGACTCTACAGCCTCATGCACTCAAAAGGTTATGAATATTATTTTTATTATTATTATTATTGTCATATTATTGTTTTTACTTTACCAGGACTATTGCTCTTTATGTTGAATTTTTAAAACTTGGGTATTATTATGTAATTGTATTGTACGCTACCTTCACACTCCTGTGTATGTAAGTATGCAATACGGATGGGAGGAAAACTAGGCGATAAAACGAGAAGAAGAAGAAAAAAAAATCACAAAAAACTTTTTTAACTGCCGCCACGATGCTGCCTCTTTACCCATCCGAATGCCAGTGTTTCCAAGCCCCCTTTTAGTACGGGGATCCTCCAGAGGGGTGGTACTGGGCATGCACACTTACATGTTTATCATTTTAACATTTGTCATGAACTACATTCATGTTTTTAATGTTTTTTGAATAATGTTATTTTTTTAAAAACAGCCTTGACGAGTCCGAGGTATGGTACATTAGCACTTAGAGTTAGCATGTAGGTGCCACCAGTCCTGCACATAAGAGTTTGTTAGTACACGCGAGGGCGAGCCCTCTGGTCTTTATAGCAGACAGACAGAGCAGGTGTAGCATATCGTAGATACAGGAGTTGGCCAGTCCCTTAGAGATTTTAGCCCTATAGAGGCGAGCTTAGCATAACGATAGAGGGACCATTTGCATAGAGTGTATCAAATATACTTGCACCCCATGCACCTAAACCAGCATTATTAACCAGCCAAAAGTGATGCCAACCAATGGAAAAAGGGGCACTTAAACAGGAAGATAATCTTTTATTTCTGTATTGCTCTTTTAGGATATATGAGGCACTTTTTTGTTCTTTTTTTTTTTATTTACTTAATGATTTATTTCACTTCAAAATGGTGTGACTCGTCTGTCCTGAGGCTTGACACGGACTACTTTTTTGAAGTTTTCACATCCGCACTCCAAGCACATAGCTTTCAGAACAAAGAGGTAACTAAGGCAATAGGCAAGGTCAACACTTCTCTGTAGATTTGAATGCAGGCAAATATACAAAGTCTGTGATCACTTAAGTGCTGCAAAGCTGAACTCTCGTTCAGCGATTGACCTTGCTCCGACCGCCCTGCACATTCCAGCAGGTATCAGTGGCGGATGGCAGATGACGCCACGCAGTGCACTCCAGAACCGTTCCACCGACGCACTTCTTTGCATACCTATACATTTATACATTTTTACATTTTTACACGAAGCTCTTTCCTCTGCAGGCATTTACAACTCATGAGCCTGGAACAACAGAAGCACACATGCATCTCCGCCCTCTCTCTCTCTCTCTCTCCGTCTCTTTCTTAGCATGTTGAGACCGACCTCTTCAAAATGCACTTGTCCCCTTATTTCCCTCCAAGCCAAACTGTCACTCATCACCCTCTTTCCATCCTCGCCGTCTATTCTGACTTTATAACATGACAAACTTGGAGCATCCCCTGCCCCAGTCCCCTACCTTGTGTTAGCCAATCCCCATTGGTGCTCTGTGTGCATGGGCGGCACAGATAGGGGATTGCTACATTGGACAGGGTGGGCCACTATTACTAATACTACTACTTAATATGCCCTGCCTTTACATCTAGTCACTTTCTGGATTTATGGATTAAAAAAAATGCATGTAATTATTTTTATGACTGGATATTCTGAGCCACCTTATTTTGGTTTCCTTAGCGGTAGGAGCCTCGTGCTCACCACTGCCTGTCAGTCGTTTTGCCTCGATTGTGTAATGGTTATAAAGACTGCTTTTTTCCTTTTGTCATTATAATGATTATGAATATTGTGACTAGTGTCAGAGTGTATCCTTGAGAGGGCACTGTGGAGACTGTCTCAAAATTCCACCTCAGTTGCCCTTTAAGCGCCTCAAATCTTGTCTGATGGTCGGAGCCCCTTTGAGACGAAAGGGATCAAAAGATAAGAGATCAGATGAGTTTGATTTTTAAATCATGTTTATTAACTTGCATAATCAATATGCCTTTGTACACCGTTTTACTGATCCTTCATTGTGTCCAAGGTGATTTGTACATATAAATATATAATATTAACCTGTTATGTATTTTGGCTCACCAGTTGCCGGGCCTTTCACAGTTGGGGTCAGTGTTCAATCCCTCATTCTGTGCTCAAAATAAAAATAAAATAAAAATTACAAAAAAAAAAAAGAAAAATCAGTCTAGGGGCATTTCCCAGCACCACTGAAACCAGATGCAGTCCTTCACTCACTGAAGCCACAAAGCACCTTTTTTGCAAAGGGGGGAGACAAAATGGCAAGTCACCCTGGAAATGCATCATGTGGACACTGGAGAGATTCACTCCTCTCCACACAGCCTCACTGTCTGACTAAGCAATATTGAAGCCACTGATCAAGAACAGTCCTTGTCATAGCACTTCCCAATAGATTTGAATGAAAGGACATGGAAGCATATTATTTTGGCTCTGTATGTGATAGTATGGGAACTCTGTTGGGGAGGGTTATTTTTTAAAGAAAATAAAATTGTTTTTTATTATGCCTGTTGTCTTTTTTCCCCACTTTATGATTTTCTTTTTCATTTTTTTTTTGCATATATAAGAAAAACAAATAATATAACTTACAACTGCATCAAGGTGATTACAGCTTACATCCAGTGGTACATTTTACAGTTGATTTAACACATCGGTTTACAGTATCAATAAAACTGTATTTTTTTTCTTCTTGCTTAGCACTTAATTATATATTATTTGCTTCTAAATCTACATTCAAAAAATAATGATCAAGTCAGAAGAAACTAAAAGGGGATTTACACCTAAACTTTAAGTTATAGACAGATAGATAGATAGATAGATAGATAGATAGATAGATAGATACTTTATTGATCTTGAACATACATTGAACATACATTAGAATTAACCTATAACACAGTATCCATATGTTAAAATGAACCTGAGATAGATTTAAATTTAAATATGTACAGAGATATTAAACATTTGCAGCGAAATTGAACATTTGCATGTGATTTAAATATGCACAGAGGAATTCAAAATGTGCAGGGGAATTAAACATTTGCATAGAAAATAATGTATAATTGTGTTAAGAACATCTATATAAAAACTATATTGTGACCGTAGAAATGACATTTTTTATATAAAAAAAACAAACTCAAATATTGTCCATCATTTACATATTTTATGCTTGAAATAAAAAAGACATTTTAATGCTGTAATTTATTACAAACGTAGAGGATTGCCTCTGGTTGAAGGCGGGGTTGGTCGCTCTGACGTCTGGCGGGCAGAGTCCACCTCTTCCTGTCGGTGTCAGAAAGGCAACTTCACCATATTTAGCTGGCTCGCCGAAGCCTCGGCAGAGTTGATCTGTCAAACCAGGCTGAAAATCTTGACACTTAATCGGCGGACGCTACCCGGCGTTGACAGCTGTGTTTCAGCACCGGGCCACAAGCTACAGAGGACGACGTCTTTTCTGGGGGGGATACGGTGCTCAACGGCTGTTGGTCAACGGCTGTTTTTTTTTTTCTTTTTCTCCTAACGCGATAGAAAAGTAGCCGTCGTCTGTCAGAATTCCAACTATCCAACAGCCGAGCTAGCTCATCTAGCTAATTATTGTAGCTGCCCCTCCGACGCTCGCCGTGCACTAGATACGAATTTATGTCGTCTCTTTTAATGCTCGGCCATCGGTAGGGTTTTATTTGGACTCCGTGACCCCGCTGTGATGATATCCTGACAGCACCTCTCATCCGTTCCAGCCACTTTCCCCCTTAAAAGCCTGGCTAGCGGAGCTAACTTGGCTAACTAGCAACTGCCACAGGGGTTTGCTCTGAGCAACCGGTAGCAAACCGATTGGTGACCGTGTGTGGACGGCGTTGTGCAGGGAGAGGAGGAGGAGGAGGGGGGTGGGGGGGAACCGCCGGAGACCTCCGGCCGGCCGGCGAAGCTACTCCTACAGAAGAGGGGCCCCCCTTTTTTTATTTTTTTTGACAGTCCGCAGGGAGAGGAGCTAGCTGACACCACCACCACCACCAGGGTACTTGGCCACTCAGCGCTGCAGCAGAGGCGGCGCACAGCCGAAGGAGACACCGGATTGAACGGAGGAAGAGTCCCCAACGTTTGACAACTGTGATCCGGGGAGTGAACCGGGCAGGGACCTCATGAATGGAAATCGGAACTACAGGTACAATATTCTGCGATGTAAAGTTGTTGGCTGTAAGTTATCCACGCTGGCTTGTGAGATGAAACCCGGGCATGATGTGTTAGCCCCGAGTGAAGCTTGGAGGTGCTGTTATTTTGCCTTTTTTAAAAAGAGCCACAGTTGAACTGGTTTCACCTAAAGCTCAATCTCTGAAATCAGAAGTGAAGTACTAAGGAGGTTACTCATCACCCAGGGGTGTGGGCTTCACTGAAGGTGCTGATGTTGAGCCTGGTATTCCCCTGCATCTTCAGGAAGACCCCTAAAACGTTAAGTTTATTCCTAGTTTTAGTGGCCGGGGTGCAGAAATGAGCTCAGACCTCGCACTGGTTAGTCACTTGAGAACTTGCAGGTTCGCTGACCCCAGACTGACCTCAACACATTAAGCAGTAACTCTCTCACACAGCCTCTACAGTCAAAGATTTAACCCAATTTGCCATGCCCGGTTTGTGAATGTTACATTTAGCCCGTGCTTTAGCGGTGTAGCAGTGTTTTCTTTCTCCACTTACAGCATCATTTATTGTTTTTTTTAGCTGCTAATTTAACTTGCACATCTGTTTTTCTGCACACCAGCACAGGTTCAATGCAAACTCTCGTCCCTGACCGTGTTTATCTTACAGCAGTCACCTCATGTAACCTTGTAAATCGCAGTCTAGACCCGGCGATACAAATTGTCAACCAAGGCCACGACCAAGTAAACTGCTTCTTTCTTGGTCACAGTGGCAGTTAAACAGTCCGGACCGCCTGGCTTTGTCTCAGCTGTAACGGAAGCTTTCCACTTATGTGACCATAAACTGAACGCCAGGTACTCTTGATCAGCCAGTGACACACGATACAGCAGTTGGTTCTTAAGCCACCCTCCTCCTCCTCCTCCTCTCTCTGCCGCCTTCTGTTTCAATAGCCTCTTTGCCTCTCTCAGTTGGGACGCTTCCCAACGTCGGTAGCATAAGGGAACATAAGGTATTTTCCCAGTAACCAAGCACCTACAGTAATGTCAAACAGACTGAAACAGTTATGTCGGGGCAGGTGTGTGAGTTAAGCTCACGGTATCCTCTGAAGTACATTAAATTCTGCGTGTTCTCTCAGGCCAAGTGACAAGTTTTTGACTTGGCTGACCCTCCAACACACTGTCTGCAACTATTCAACAAGAATATGCAGCTGGGTTCGACCTAATGTTTTCATTTTTACTCCCATAGTTACAGTCTTGTAATTTTCAGATTATTCCGTGTTTACTGGAGAGTTGTATCTGCTTCCACCGGCGCCCTTAAGCTCTTCAATCAAGCAGTGATCATAAAAAAACCTGCCTTGGGACTCGCCATGATTGTATTGGTGTTTGCTTGTTGTATTCCACACCAGTCTGAGAGTCTGTAAAATGCAGTTTCATGCAGAATATACTTCCAGCCAACCTTACATCGAGCGCGTTGAGGAGTGTGGTTGATGCTTTCACTTTGGAAGACACTAATGCATTATTATACTCAGACAACGGGAGGTTTTACTGTGTAATTCTGCGGTATGTTCGTGTAGATCGCTGCAGGGTCTCGATATTGTGCGCTCACAATCACACATCACTAACTACCACAGGCCAACAAGCGAGTCTCATGCCTGGGTGAATGATTAAAAGGGTGCCCTCCATCAGTCAGTCAGTAGCTTGCAGAGAGAGCACGCTCAGAAAGTGACTCACTCTTGTCTGGTAGTAGTCAGAGGAGCAGCATGTGGCATGGAAACCATGGCTCTGGAGAGCTTAGCACCAAGGATATAATGAGTGCAAGGCTTTCGAGCCCTAAGCAAATCAAATCCATTTTGATGTGTTAACCCTGAGGTATGCTCACAAGCAGCCTGTCACTTGATATTGATGTGATGTTAAGTTGCAAAGCCAGAAATAGTCAAGAATACTTCAGAATACGCTCTCATAGTTTAACACAACCTTAAATGGATGGATGTATTTTCTTACATATCATTATGTAAGAAGCCTTTAAAGGAATTATTCACATTTTGTGAAGGATGTTTATTTTTCTATTTTTAGCCAGTTAGCTTAGCATAAAGACAGGATGCATGGTGTTAACAGGCAGCCCGTCTGTCTACAGGTATCCCAATATGGCTACCAGAACCTCTGTTCACCTTAGCTATAATTGGAACAAACACTCTGTAAAAACACCGGGTTGGTGTTGGTTTTACGGAGCGTTACGTGGTCGACTAAATTTCTCGGCTTGGCGCAGTAACTTCCTGGAGCCTGTGCCGGTTTTCTGGCAACCATGCGCTGATGACAAATAAGATATCGTGTTAATTAGCGAGCTTTGCAGGGCCCGGCAGGCGATTTTGTTACCTCTGGAGAGGGCCAGGCTAAGGGTTTCCCCCCGTTTCCAGTCTTTATGCTAAGCTAAGCTAACCATCTGCTCGCTGTATCTGTTTTACAGACACGAGAGCGGTGTTGCTCTTCTCATATAACTCTTGGCAAGAAAGTGTAATAGCCAAAATGTTGAACTATTTTATCAAGATGTCCCTCCCCCAGTACAGTACCCGCACACTGTGGACTGTAGGAGGAGTCCAGGTGTTGTTTGTTGCCATAGAAACCTATTCAGGTGGTTGCTACACCTGTACACATAACCACACTTTGCATATTGAGAGAGGCAGCTTACTGGAAGACAATGAGATGGAAGATAGAGTACAGCAGGGGGTCCTCGCCTACCCTCCACCTGTCACCGTACACATAGTAACCAGGTGGGATTTGCTTGGTATGAAAGGTAACCCACTAAGACAACACTTTAGTGCTCGGTTTACTGAGGTACCCTCAGGGTATTTTCTGAGAACATCCGAAATGAGCTCATCTTTTATGACTTGTCCCTTTTTTGATATCTCACTCATGCACTTCACCCAGCCTCCCTCCCCACGTCTTACCCCCCTCTCCTTTCTCACACCACCTGAACTTCCCGCTCTTTTTTTTTTTGATTCACAGATAGTCACCGCCCCCCCCTTCCCTTCCCTTGGTTACTGCTTCTATTTCCCTCTCTGTGCCTCAGTGGGAAACTCTGCCTTCCCTGTCATTCTCCTTGTAGGTCGTTCCTCTGTGGATTTTGTACAGACAGTGGGATCGGCTTTGAGGGAGGGCTTTAGTACTTGATTTGCAGTCTCTCCCCATAATACTCAGTTCATTCAAGTAGCCCGTTGACAATAGACAACCCCCATCCGCAACCCCAGCCACCCATAAGGCGAACCATTGACATATTGTTGTAGGTTTCTATGGAGAATGCAGTTTGCCGTTGCTCTTTAGGTTCATTGTATTTGAGAGATTTACCCGTCACCGTCTTGTTTACTAAAAGAAATGACTAAACATTGCTTAGTAATCCCTTTTAGAATTGGGTGAAACTTTTTGCCCCATCAGATCTTTAATCCTAATTAAAATCTGGAAGATGTTGTCAGGCTGTTGCAATAATGAAATACAGAGCTATTGACAGGCCAACCGCAGGGGACGATAAGCAACCGCCACATCCACGCAACACATCACAACATGTTCAGTCTTTATTTTATTTTTTAAGATGAAGCATCTCAGAGGAGCAAGGCTGAAAAGACACTCTTTATCTTTGTGCTACTGAACATCGCTCAATTCAAAGAATCACAACAGTCGGGTCGAAGGTTTTCGACCAATCGGAGGCTATATTTCTAACTTGTTAACCAGTCGTAGACAGGGTACGGCAGAGCTTCATGGAAAGACTAGAGAGGTTTGTGAGCTGGATCTCAAACGTATGGTTACTATTATGGCCATAAGACCCTAAATGACATTGTTAGAAGGCTATTGTGGATTTGGGTTTCCAGTGGCTTCAACAAATAACGATATATTTTGAACAATTCTGGTTAATTTTTGTACATATTTCTGAATAATTAGCATATCCTTGTCTCCAGACCTCTTAGGCAGGTAAAATAACAAGTTTTTGTTTTGGCATCAAATTTATTAGCAAACCAAACAACCAATAAATAAATTAGGGACGGCTGTGATGACTGAGAGTGGGTTGTCCGAAACATCCGAAATGAGCTTGAGGGTTTTCCACTAATCACGTGAAAGGTGGTTTGATCTCTGGCTAGTCAAGTCTGAACCTTCGAATTGTCCTCGGGCAAGATGGTGAACCCCAGAGTGCTTGTCAAGGCTCCATGTGTGAATGTATATGAATACTCAGCTCCTGAAAACAATGAATGTGTGTGTGTGTGTGTGTGTGTGTGTGTGTGAGAATTGGTGAATGAGATATGCAGTGCCTTGAGGTGCTATAGAAGTGAGTGCAGCAGTCTGTCAGCCACTTTTGCTCGGTGCCTGGTGATAATTTCATGCCCTGGCCAGATGTGCTTGCTAGTTGTGTGACCACAAAATGTGACTTTACTATGACTTTACAAGCAGATTAGATAACTTTAACCTGGGCAGGTGCTGCTTGACATCATCATCACTCTTCTTGTTTCCTCTGCTCTCTGACCTACATGTCCACGTTCCTTAAATAGGAAGAAGCATTGTCTCAGCTCAACACTTTCAGTGTAGCTTCACCCAGTTGAACAAGGACATGCTTTTAAATCTGCTGTCCAAAAACATCACGTCTAACGTGAATCCTGCGGCCTTGTGCGGATTATCGCGTCTTCCTCATGTTTGCTGCAGAGTCTTAATCGTGTGACGGTGGTAGACTGAGTGAGAGGCAACTCCGGCTGACACATGCTGTTGTCAGAGCGTGGGGCCGACAGCAAAACCCCAACAAGTGGTGGCCTAGACAGAGGGGGAAAGTTAAGGGATGGTGAGTGTTTATGAGGAGGAGGAGCGGGAGGAGGAGGAGGAGGAAGGCTGGAGGTTGTGATGTGTCACAGAGATTAGAAGCCAGAGCAGCCAGACCACACTCCTTTTCCACCTCCTCCTCCCCCTCCTCCTCCTCCTCATCCGCCTGCTGCTTTTCCCCTTCCTGAGATCTGGTTTTGGGGGAACTGTGAGGGGCTCATTTTAGGGGGAGGTTATGGACAGGAAGAAGGGGAATTGGAAGGGGAAGTCTGTGTGTTTCGTCGGGGGGCTTGCTCGCAGACAGACAAAAGTCTGTCTGTTTATCGGTGGCAGAGAAAGATCGCAAACGTCTCTTTATTATTCCATCCAGTCTTGAAATCAGGATCATTGAAAGAGGGCTAAATCCCAACTGCATGTTCTCACTGTTTAAAGGGACAATTAGCAATTTCCTCCTACCTAATCTGTATATTTGTATATAGTTTGACTCAACTTGATTTTTATCAATAACACCAAAGTTTGAAGTTTTTCCATTGTTTTCTGATTTGGCCGAACAAATACAAGTAAGATATTCTCGAGACGTTGAATGACAGTTGCAATCTTATAAATATAATAATATATAATAGAGTATTACCTTGTTTTGCTTCAAATTAATTTATTAGAGCGTGTGTAGACTCTCGGAGTGACAGAGCAGTCATCCTGCCCAAGTCAACAGAAAAAGTCAACAACCCCTGGCACACGTCCACTGTTCCACTCAGGCCGGACTAGCAAGACCGCGAGGACAGAAGGCTCCATTTAACCTGCTCGAGTTGAATCTCCTGGTCAGTTTAACAGAGCGAGTACTTTGTTTGTGTATGTGTATGTATGTGTGTGTGTGTGTGTGTGTGTGTGTGTGTGTGTGTGTGTGTGTGTCCCTCACCTACCTGTGTCAGTAAGTCTGTTAGGACCTCCAAACCCCCCGCCTCTGCTTTCTGAGAATATTTCTCTGTCATGTATTCTTCATTCTGACACATGCACTCTATCACTCAGCCTCAGGTTCGTCCTGAGGGAGATTTCAACATTTTTGCATGTTGTTGTGACTGACCAGGCCCGAGTCAGCCTGTCAGTGTGTGGCTGCCTGCTGGTGTTTAACTGTGGCAGAGAGTGGCATCGACTCCCGTGGGTGTCAGATGCGAGGCTCTTGAGGCTGGTGAGGTAAAACGGGGGAGGGAGGAGTCTGACCGAGTTTGACGTGCATCAATCCTGCCAGCTATCACTATCTGTGTGTGTGCGTCTGTGTATGTGTGTCTAGGTTCTGCCTGCTGTGACTGACGCCATTGTGCCTCGCCGCTGAGCGCTCGCCCTGTTCCCACAGCTCAGGCCCTCTCTGGATTAGAAACACAACAGCTGTATTGTGTGTGTGTGTGTGTGTGTGTGTGTGTGTATGTGTATGTGTGAGTCGGTGTGCAGGCCTGAATATGTGTGGACATGTGCACTCGTTAGCAACGTGTAGGTTTGTATACTGAGGGAGGGGGGGGAGGATGTGGCTCAGGGGGTTCGCAGGGACTGTATGTCAGCCTAGCTTCTCACTATCCAGTTATTCTGGCTCGCAGCCCACTGTGTACAGTGTGACTGTGTTGCGCTGGAAAGCGGCAGAGTGGAACGAGTTCACATTTGCTGGGATGTTTCTGCAAAATATTCATATGCTAAAAACGGCCTCACCGTTATTGGTGTTATATAGCATTTATTCGTTCCAGGTGCGCCGCTGCCTCACGCGCTGAATCGCTCAGCTTTGTTTACAGCTAATAGAGTAGATTCAACCCTGTGCTCGTCACACATTTCATTTCAGTGCAACTGAATATAATATATAACGTTACTGGTTGCTCATACCGTAGATTTGCATACATTTAAATCTATTTGGTCCTGATATGACAGATGGAAGATGGATCAAGAAGGAGAATTCTGTTGAAAGCATGATAGCGCCAAAGCTGCACATGGACACAAATTGAACAAATTCAGAAAAATGCTGATAATAAACATTAATAAGCTGCCAGAGGGGGTTTTCAATGGGCACTAAATAAGCTTTTTAAACCTCGATTAGCATGTATGTGTGTATGTTTGAGCTTTGCTTAAGCTGTAAACGTCCCCTGCGACTCTCCATCGAGCCAGCTGATTCGTGTAAAACTTATCTGTCAACAAAAACTGGCAGATTATGCCCAAAAGGCAGGGTTGCCAGCTGAATGCGCAAGTGACACACAAAATCGGCTCAGTGTACAGCAAACTGGAGCTGTGTGTTCAAGCTAAAAAACTGGCAAAAATATGAGCGTTTGGAGCATATTGGGCATGCTGTTGGACAGCAGTAAAATGGATTATGTTGCAGGACTCGTAGGAGTAGTTTGAGAAGTTTCAGTCGATGTTCTGATACTGTACGTCTGCCATAAATCTGTGTTACTATTGGAGTTCATTGTATGTGAGATATATTCAAGCTGACCTTAGCACAGCGGCTCTTACAGGCCACGTTTCAAGCACGCGAGGTTGGTTTTAGTCTGCAACATTAAAATATTTTATTTTAATGCAGTATGTTAGTTTATCAGACAAAAGAAGCGTTATTAAGCACCCAGCCAAATTTGAATGATAAGTTTATGAAATTAGGTGTCAAAATTGGGTAAAAATGAGCTGTGTTCTCATCTCTATCTCTCTGCTAGAGGTGCAGAGGTATGCTAAGGGTGGCATCAGCCTTTAGGACCGCCCACAAAATCCTGGACTGAAAACTGGTGAAAAACTGGTGTTTACAGCAACTATTATCCAACATATGTAATGTATTTTTAAAGAACAATTTACATGGATTACTTCACCTACCACCGTACATCCTTCATATTAAGTAATAATCTCTGCAGAATGCAAAACCCGCGCTGCTTTTAGGAAAAGCTTTATTTTTAGTTTATCTTTCAGCCGCAGTACATGAAAAGAAATATATAATTTAAATTTGAAGAAAGAGCCTCAGATGGTAGCCTGTTGCTAACAGAATCTTAAAGTCCTGTTGCATAGCTTCATTAAACAGCTTATATAATGACAAGCCAGCAGCAGACCAGTGAATGACCTGCTGCAACAATATAATGTAACAAGGACCTTTAAGCTACCCTTTCAGCGCAATGCAATAGGCCCAAAGCTTGAGTGGCAATTTCCATCCAAACCGATGTCACACAATCGTTGCAACTTCCATTAATGAAGCTGAATGAATGTTTATTCATGGTCGAGAAGAGGTTGTCCTCCTTTGTCATTTCTCTCTGTCTGAATGTACAGGCTCAGGAAATGAGAATCAGTTCATAGACAGGGGGAGGATTAAATACCCTCTTCTGTTTGTTAAAGCATGTCCTTCCTGTAATTATATGAAAGCGTACAAACACACACACTCAGTACGTTGAGGGGGAGGTTTCCTTGAACCCTTACACTCGCTGTACAAAGATCCAATACGCCTTTGATGCGTCTGTGCAGGTTTGTGGTTGAGCTTTCACTATTTGTCATACCCAAATATAGCACACCCCTACCAACAACATAAGGCTGTCATAGACTTCTTTTGAGACCACGTGATTAAAATGATACAATACTATCAGACAATGGTATCAGACTACAAAGAGAATTTTAAGCCAAGTTTAAAATTCTGGTATCGTGACTATCTTTCAGCCAACAGCAGACGTTATTGTATCCCTCACATTCAATTTTTCATTCTGTATTTAATCTTGCAGAACTCATGCAAAACGCCTTTGTGTGTCAGGCTTGTACAGCTCCCGACACACCTACCAACCCCAGCGAATGTCCATTTTAACAGTGAATGTCTCAGTCAGAGTTAAAAAAAAATAACTTGCTGAACATTCAGTTTTATTATACAAGTTGTCTTTGTTCCATTTTTATCTGCTGGTGGCAGTGGGCAGCTACTTAAATCTGGTAAATCTGGAGACCGAAGTGCTCTGCCCTCCCTTTGATGGTTAAACGTCCCTCGCCTCCTGCCTGCGGACAGGCACGTTTGTTATGTCTGTATGTGGAGGGAACGGAGACGCACGGATTCCAAGAAGAGAGGAGATCGGAGAGGAGGGGAGGCATCTGCATGTGTCGCTGAATGATCGGGAAAAATCGGATTGGTTGTTCAGAATATCATTATTATTATTATTATTATCACAATATCATTTTTTTTTTTTTCCAACATCAGCATGTTGCCTGCCATGTGCGTGATGTTGTAAGGTCCCCATCTGTGTTCACAGCCAGCTGTAATCACCGTAGATGAATGCTCTGTCAAAGTGAATTTTTCTTAAGCCGCAGGTGGCTTCAATAAAGAAATTCAAACTGTACTACATGAAAATAGAAATCCTCCGACTTCTTGGGGGTTTCTCACAGGAGGTTTTGGGTCTTGTCTGTTCTCGCAAGTAAAGAAAGTACAACTCATGTTTTACTCGGTTTCAATCTATTAAATTTCTGGAACGTTTCAGCAGACGGAGAGACGTTTTCCCTTGAAATATGAAGAGCTTCTTTGCTCGCAGAGCGAACCTAAACGTCTTGAAGCAATTTTTTTTTTTTTTTTAACATCCGACAGAATCACCCAGAGGTCTGTCATAATCGCAGGAAGCCAAAGAATGCAGAGGGAGGCTAGCCAAATATCGTCGCGATGGGGCCAGCGTGTTTTGAGTAGACCCTCATGACTTTGTTTGTTTTGATGCATCTTGTCAGATCATGGTTATCACCAAGTCATGGGCGTGGGTCGTGGGTTACTCTTTGCAATCAGGTCCCTTTTTTGTTGCTGTTGATTTTGGCTTTGGAATAATTTGTCTGAGAGAATTTCTAGAACTTTGTGGATGTGTACGCATCTGTTTTTGAAAAGGTTCAGGGCGAGTGTGACCTTGTGTTTGTGCAAAATGCCAGAAGTGACTCTGTGTAATATGGGAAACATAAACCCATTTCATCAGTGCGTCTGTACGAAGCCACAGCTACAACTCTACATCTGTGTGTTTCATACTGAAACTAAACCAGTCGCCTGTGGGTGTGTGTGTGGTGTGTGTGTGTGTGCGAGTGGGTGGAATACCAAAACTTAAGCTTGTGTGGTGTTTGTTTGTTTTCTTCTGAGTTTTTCTTTTTTCTTTCTCGTCACTGCTACTGTAGTTCATCCACTGCTGCTAAATCCAGAAGCATGAAGTCAAGGATGCTCCACTGTGTGTGTGTGTGTGTGTGTTTCTCTGCCAGTGGTCGGCTCCGTGACTCATGCCCAAATTGAAGCCAGCTCCTAGAGACAGATGAAAGTCGGAAAACGCCAAAACCGAGCCCACTCTCTAATCCTGCCACTCCCTGCTATCCTCCTCCGATCTGCGAACTTTCGCCAGGGCCATGACAGGACAGAAAAAAAGTCCTCGTATCAAGGACTACCCGAGCGAGATCTGTCCTGAAAATGACTGAATTAGGACAGAGCTCAGTCTGTGACAGACAGCTTATTTCTGTAGCCCAAATGAAGATTTACCAGAATATCTCTCTTTCCTCTTTTTGTCAACGCCTGCGTGTGAAATTGGGCTAACCTCACAAGTTTCACCACGGGCCCCAAGGGAATTACCATAACAAAAGTTTGTCTGCACAGAGTTTTGTGCGAGAGGGACAGCCATGGCAGGAATTCCAGACTTTCCTCTCTCTTTTTTCTTTCTTTTTTTTTTTTTGTGTGTAATCATTTTATCCCAGCAGGCTATTTCAAACACGAGGCCTTCACCCTCCATCAACCCCGTTAGCCTCCACTCCACAGCCCACCAGAGGAGAAAACAGAGAAAGAGAGAGCAGGGCAGAAGGCACATACTTCCAAAGCTTGACTGTAAACAAACAGGGTTGCTCATGTTGTCTGCTGTTACCTCACACAAGGTTTCTGTTCTGGTGTGTGTGTGTGTGTGGGGGGGGATTATTATGAACTTCCCCTCAGCGGGGCCCTCAACCCCAACCCCAACATCACCCACACATGTGAGCCTATGAGTCAAAATCGCTGATGAATCACACTCGGTTATGACTCTCATTTATCAATGACACATTTGAGACAGTTTTTTTTTTTTTTTTTTTTTTTTTTTGGGGGGGTTAGAAACTGTAGAGTGGTGGGGAGACACAATGAGACAGTTGAATAAAACTGAGCAGGAACGGGGAGTGCCAGGCAAACGAATGAGTGTCATCTTAAAAAAACGGTCTCTTACATAACAATAACAAAACCTACAATGGCGTCACGAGTGAAATCCAAACATCGGATTGGCACGTCAGCAAAGTCCATTCTGTCTTGTCAAGTGTGTTGTGGAGGGCAAGCCTCAGCAGACCCAAAAATAGCAGCGACATGAGTGTAGTGGCACAGAACACAACTCGCTGTCTCTGGATCAAAGTGACTCACGTCTGAGACATCTCATGGTCTTTGAGCGTGTATGTGTGTGAGTACGCACAGTGGTGTAACCATGTAACCAAGTAAGTGGAGTGTCAAGCACATGTTGTGCTGTGAGTAGCATGACACACTAAGCAGTCACTTATGTTGCCTTGTATTGGTCTATTTTAGAAGAACTCCCAAGAGCCAAGGGTCAGTGTTTCATTGTGATTTTCGCCTGCTCGTCCTGAAGTTAGAACATTTCCGACGACGTAACTTCTAATAATGTAATCCTTTGAGTCATTTTCACATCTGCCATCTTTTTTTACTTCCACCACCGTGAAATGAAACAGTTTTAGTGGGATTCTCTTCTGGCAAAGTCTCATCATTCAACTCCTGTGACTCAGGTTTATGGTATAATTTGAAAGTTATTTAAAATTGTGCGTCAACGTGAATCGTTCGCCACTTCCTGATTCAGATGCTGCAATATAGGGTCAATATATCTGAGTCGCGCATGGTGTGTGTGTGTTTCATTACATGTGTTGGTCCACGTCCGTGTTCCGTTTGTTTGCTTTAGAGTTGGTGCCCCGTGAAACATTTGTGCACCGATGAGCGTTAGTTTGTTTCCCCCTCCATGGGTGTGTGTACTTCATATTGAAAGTGGTGTTATTCCCCTGATACATGTGTATCATCTCTGTACCTTTTCTCAGCAGACCAGAGCAGTGTGACAGTGTGGTTTCATTGAGACTTTAGTGTGAACGTTTTAAAAAATGTTGAAGTACGACGTGTTAATGTTTGGTGTTTCCCCGTAAACAGCACCTCAGTTTTCTTTGGAATTTCTTTCTTGTTCTGTTTGTTTTTTACTCAGCAGCGCTGTAAAAATACTCACAGGGTATTTGACAAACAGGGAAACTTTTCTGTAACATGTGGCAAGATATGTAATGTAAAATTCAACCAAGAATTCAATTATAAATGCTAAACTTGAGTTTATAAAGTAGAGTAAATATACAGTCTAAAAAAAGAACATTACAATATCTGTAATAAGCCAGTATCTGATGGATCAGCCGAGCTTTACATATTTACTTTAATTATAAAATGACTTGAATCAGGCGTTAAAAGTTCTCTTTAACATTTATCCTCCCACTCCTTTTCCTCCTCTCAGGAGCCGTTGGGGCCCAGTCCCTGTTCTCCATGCCTCGGCGGCCTGGCTATGGCACGATGGGGAAGCCCATCAAGCTGCTGGCCAACTGCTTCCAGGTGGAGATCCCCAAGATGGATGTCTACCTCTACGAGGTGGACATCAAGCCTGACAAGTGCCCACGGCGAGTCAACAGGTAGGCCGGACCTTCTGAGTAATGTCTTTTTAAAACCTCTCCTACACAGATAGATACAGGAGTCGTGATGGGTTGGATCTAATGATGATAACTGTTGATTTGACAGTGTAAACACTAGTTGTGAAGTCTTAACATGTTATTTTACAACCTACAGTGCAACTTAAACTGTGTTTGTTTGTGTGTTGTGCAGGGAGGTGGTTGACTCTATGGTGCAGCACTTTAAGGTGACAATCTTTGGGGATCGCAGGCCAGTCTACGATGGGAAGAAGAGCCTGTACACAGCCAACCCACTGCCTGTGGCACCCACAGGGGTGAGCTGGAAAACATCACAGACACATCACATGAAAACACATAAACATTTCTCCTCCACACACAGATCTCCCCCGACTAAACACAGTCTGCTGTGGGCTGACCTTCTTTGTCCTGTCTTGTCCTTCCTTTCCGCCCCTCCTCAGGTGGACCTGGATGTCACGCTGCCAGGCGAGGGAGGGAAAGATCGCCCGTTTAAAGTTTCCATCAAGTTTGTGTCTCTGGTCAGCTGGCACATGCTCCACGAGGTGCTGACCGGCCGCAGCATGCCTGAGCCCCTGGAGCTGGACAAACCCATCAGCACCAACCCCTGTGCACGCGGTGGACGTGGTGCTGCGACACCTGCCCTCCATGAAGTGAGCTGGTGATGGGTTTTATTAGGCTTATCAGCCTCAGAAAGGTTGAGACTTCTGTGTTGACTCTTTTAATGACAGCTGGAGGCCTAAGTAGGTCATTTATTGTTATTATTAGACAATTAGGAGATAATGTTGAAGAATGATACAGCAGAGCCAGTCATAAGGAAACAGTCCATTTATTCTTACCTAATCATCCCCACCGCAGTCATCTTTAGTCAACAAACATACAGCCAAAAGACAGAGAGCACATGATCCCCCTGATCCTCATAGTAAATACTATATATTATTTGTTTTGTCATCGTGGCACCAATATCAGCACTCTGATCCCAACGGAAATCAAACATAGCTTATACCATTGACCTCATACCGTCTTCCACTCCATATCACTTTCCTAAGCCCCGGGAGAGCACAGTCCAACACAATATCACCGCACGCTTTAATGAAAATCTCTTTCAGAGCATTATTAAAAAGCCCTTTTATCAACACCTTTCATTTAGCTTTGTTCGCAATCACTGCGGAGGACGCGCATTGCAGCGTCATCGTCTCACATCGTCAGTCCAGGATTCACCAAGAAAAATGTATCCCAGCACGTAATTATTAATGTGTCTCCCGGGCGGGGTAATAAGAGGTCGATGGGTCCAGTCAGTGTCACCACCCTCTCATTTCACTGATGTGGTTTGAGGTCATATCGGAGCGCAGCTGAATGTGACACCGTATAAACACATATTGACCTACATTCTCAATTCAGGATGTGTCAACTAATCTTACATTTCCTGTCAACTCGGGGCGCCATTTCCTATTTGCCCCGCGTTCTCCTCCGTTTATCCTGTCCCTCTTTGACAGTTTTTACCTCCTCATTTTCTTTCATTCCTCAATCTTTAAACTCTTTCCTCATGATTTCTGCTTTTCTCCGTCTAGGTACACTCCGGTGGGGCGTTCCTTCTTCTCCGCTCCGGAGGGCTATGACCATCCCCTCGGGGGTGGGAGGGAGGTTTGGTTCGGTTTCCATCAGTCCGTGCGGCCTGCCATGTGGAAGATGATGCTTAACATTGATGGTGAGAACCAGAGAAACACAACAAGAGCTCTGTTTGCTGACATGGCTGTCCATATTTCAAGATCTTCAAATATGCGCATGAGTCACAGTGTTTTCACACATAAATTGTTCTTCTGTTCCTCTTTCCCCAGCTGGGGAAATGAGATTTTAATAATTAAACAGTTAGATTAGAATGACATGGAGGCTTCTTGAGGCAGGCTATTTTTAGATATTTGTCCACGATCAATTTACATTCAGTGATGTTATGTTTGAGAAAATTTAATGCTGTAGCTGTATTTAACATAAATCCAACCTGACAGTGTGTAAATGGAGCTGAATGAGGTTTCAGGGCTTTTTCATCATTGTGGATTCTTTTTTTTTTATAAACCTTCCAAGGACTTGAGATAGATAGACGATGGATTTGCTATTTTTCCATCAAATCAAACCTAGTTGCATTGTGCCTGAAGGCTGTTCAGGGAGTTAAGCTTTACACGTTGAACCACGGCTCCTACTGTGACATCTCATTTGGCTGAAGTACTGCCCTCTTGTCAGTAAAAAAAACTAAACAAAACAGTTTGATAACCTGTAATAACAAGCTAGAATGTGAGGCTATTATTTGTGGAAAAATAAGTGGCAGAAAGGGTGGTGGAGAATGTGTTTTGCCATATGCACGCTGCAGGAGGTTGTTGGAGACTGGAGGGACTTGGAGGAAGGTGGGTTCTTGGCTGGATGGGAACTGACGGTTGCTGTGGAGACAGAGAGCAGCTAGAGTGTTTGTGTGTGTGTGTGTGTGCCTGCGTGAGTGAGACTGGTGGGTGTTGCTGGGGTCAGGAGGGTAGCTGTGTGGAGCATTTCCTTGAGACAGCTTTTGTTTTTCCGCACAGTGCTTGAAGCCTCTGTCTGCATTCAAACCTTTCCCTCTCCACTCTGTGATTCTCTCTTTGTCTCATTTTCCCGCCCTCTCATCCTTGGAAATCAATTGGCCTGCTCGAGTCTCTCGTCTGCTCTCCGACAACAAACTAGAACTCAAGTGTTTGCAAAGCATTTGTTTTCTAAGTCTCCTGTGCGTTGTCGTACACTGGCAAACATTTAAGTCGAATACTTGCGCGTTAAGGCAGCCAAAAAAAAAAAAACGCTTCCCACGCTCGCTCGGTATCATGGGTGATTAAAAAAGGTACACACCAAATAATTGTAATTACAGAGAAACCAGACATTCAATTTTATATTTGCATGAATGACTCATCAACACAGAAATGAAATCGCAATGCGTGCGGAGGGAGGAGGGCAGTTAGAAATTATGTCACTTCCGGCTGCTGGTGAAAGGCTCTCATGTCTCACAAGGTAAACCAGATGTGTGTGTACAGTGCTGTCGTCTTGTTGGATGACGTGCGCTTGTTCAGAGAGCGCTTTTGTACATCACGACAGCTGAGTCACATTCAACTTCGTCGACCTCAACATCAAACTTTTTCTATCTCGTTATGTTTTTTTTTTGTTTTTTGTTTTTTTTTGGTCATACAAGTCTCCCCCCCGCTCTCCCTATCATATTTCACAATTTTCAGTGCCCCAGTCCTTCAGTTTATTGAGAGAACGCATCATTTTAGAACAAAGAGACCTTTGTGCTGCATGGATTGCACTGCCAGCGTGCAAAGAGTGTTCCTACGACATTTATTTAGCATGGTGGGCTGACTACACAAACATTATGTGATGAGCGTCTTCTCTTCAACGACTATATTGCACATTGAAAAACACATTCTATCCCCGTGTCACAAATGATCTGCAATTCATACTTGAAACCGTCACTTTGTTTTGTGAGTCAATATTCTATAAACTGGTCATTTTCCCCTCATATCCTGAGTCTTGCCAAACAAAGCCTGACCGTCTCCTTTAATCCACAATGTCAGACAGAATTTCTTTATTGCATAAAAATATACCGTTTCTGCTCACTTTTTCTCTCCAGGCAGACACTCGACATGTATACCATCCAGTTTTAGCTTTAATGTCATTGCAGCCAGTCGTAGAACATTGCTGTGTTGCGTCAAATCAAGCTGTTGCTATTTATGTTGTTATTTATTTATTTATTGTCTTGAATAACTCTTGTCCTTACTTTATCTTGCAGTCTCTGCCACCGCCTTCTACAAGGCCCAGCCAGTCATTCAGTTCATGTGTGAAGTGTTGGACATCCACAACATTGACGAGCAGCCTCGCCCTCTCACGGACTCGCACCGGGTCAAATTCACCAAAGAAATCAAAGGTGAAGATAGGAATTGCCTGCATGTGTGAGAGAGAGAGAGTTACAGAGGAATAAAAAGTGCATTACGTGCGTGGGTGTGAGAGAGAGAGAGGGTGATTTTAAGCAGGAACAGAGAGAGCACATGTCACAGCCATTCAAGCGCAGACACATTCTCAATGCCACTCCAACACTTTATATTATTCACCAGGTTTGAAGGTGGAGGTGACGCACTGTGGAACCATGCGGAGGAAGTACCGCGTCTGCAACGTGACCCGTCGGCCTGCCAGCCATCAAACGTGAGTCAGCCTCCGGGGCGGGCGGGCGGGCAAGGGAACAGGAGACTTTGGGCGGAGTGTGTGTGTGTGTGGATGGGATGGGGGCGGAGGGAACTGCGAACTGCGGAGGATGCGTTCACCAATTCACCACCAAACAAACCAGATAACAGCTGACTCATCTGACAAGCATGTGGTCAATATTAGTCATCTGTTAGTGAGGTAGCTGTTGCGTGCGCAGCTGATCTTCATTGTCCGTCCGGAGTTTAAAAAAAACTATACTGTGTGTTTTAAAAGGTGTTTACATCACCATATGGCCTTCAAAAAGATTGATCTGTATCTATGGTAATATGCCGGTTACCAGTACACTGTAGAATACCAAGAGTAAAGATGTTCAATGATGTTTGAATGGTAATTGCGAGGTTTGACTGTAAATGTTACAACACTTTTAAGGTATTGCAACGGTACTTACATTGAGTTAAATCAAACTCTTTGTCTGCAGGTTCCCTCTACAGTTGGAAAATGGTCAGACTGTAGAGCGTACTGTAGCCCACTACTTCAGGGAGAAGTACAACCTGCAGCTTAAGTACCCACATTTGCCCTGTCTACAGGTGGGCCAGGAGCAAAAGCACACCTACCTGCCCCTGGAGGTGAGGAACCATGTTACAATTCCGCTTTTTAAAATTCTTTTTCAATTCAAGTGTGATCAAATCTGCAGTACACAATCTACTTCGCAGCTTCCAGATGTGCCTGAGCATCAACTGTATAAATAAGTAACAGTGGATAACTTAATAACTAAGATTAAGCTTTGTTCAAAACTTTTCCTTTGCCAGGTGTGTAACATTGTAGCTGGTCAACGGTGCATCAAGAAGCTGACGGATAATCAGACCTCCACTATGATCAAAGCCACAGCTCGCTCTGCACCCGACAGGCAGGAGGAGATCAGCAGGCTGGTGAGTTGGAGGTGTGGGGTGGGGGGTGGGGGGTGGGGGCACCTGACACCAGCGTACGCCATCATTCAAGTGGTTAGGTTTAGGGTGTACTGCGCAGGGTTTAAGGTTAGAGTCCAACTTTAGAGGAGATGGGTGTGGACACGGCAAATTCAAGGAATGAGACCTCCGGAGAGTTCATATGCTGAAATCATAAAATGATTACATAGAAAAATTTAGCCTTTAGCAGTTTATGTTGATTTCAGCATGTTACTTTCAGATTGATGAAACGCCCACGTTGCTATGCTGATCAGCACCTGGTTGCCATGCTCCTCATCTTGATATCAAATTGCTTATTTTGTAATCTCTCCCAGATTCTCATTTTATGTTGTTAACTGAGGCATGTCTGCATGCTTGTCCATCGCATTTGGCAATTACAAGGCAGGCCCACCTAGGGTCAACAAAATGCCAGAGTCGTAATGGCTTTAGTGTGTGTGTGTGTGTGTTTGTGTGTGTGTGTGAGGGTGCACGTGTGTGAGGCCGCCGCACATTGTTTATGGAAAGATTGACAGACTGTACGCTGCCTCTGGCCACCATCAGATTAGCAATGTAACATTTAGTACCTGTTGTTGCCTTATTAAACTGCGTCTCCCTATCTCTTCACTCGGGAGCAAGACAAGTGGACTTGCTTACAGGAAATCACTGTAAACATCTCCGTGGTGGCGTTTTTTTTTTTCATTTAGATGCACATTTGCTTGAAACTGACAGGACGGCGTGGGTGGAATTGCAGAGGTTGAGAGGCAGAAGCGGGCAAAACAAGCACATAAGCAGCGTCTGTCAGAACTACATAATGAATTCTGTAATAGATTTGGATATTGCGCCTGATGGGCTGATCATTTACCCCATGCTTGCAGTCATTTTAGATTAGGGTTCCTGGCACCTGACATTTCTGGGCACGTGACATTTTTTTCCTGTCCACCAACATCGTGTAAAATAATGAAAACAATAAAAATGCTAACTGCAAAAGAGAAAACACTTGTACACACGCCAGTCAGTGCAGATGCCTCATTAGCGTAACAAGCCTAGGCATAAGGTCTATCTAAAACAATGATGGCACAAACACTTGGCACAGAGGCTATTGTTGCACTTTGGTTTCATTCTCTAGAGGAAACAGAGCAGCGTCCTAATGCACTAATGTTGTCCTACTGTACACTATTGCAGAAATAATTGTCTCTAATTCAACTGCTAAAGGTCCAGTGTGTAAGATTTAAGAGGATCTATTTAGAGAATGGCAGAAATGTAATAAAATAAGCATAACTAGGTTTTCATTGCCACACTTCCACACAGTCCGCTACATTGTTTATTTCTACAGTGACTGACTGACTGACTGTAGATTGTGTGTTTTTATTTTTGTGCATTTTGTGCAAAGTTTCTGCTAGACGTTAGGAAGGAGAGGGTGAGGTGTTTGTGAATCAGCAACATCACCACTAGATGACACTAAATCCTAAACAATCCTCCCTTTAATAGACGTTTTGGGAATGAAGAAGAATGTGCTTGAAGAATTCAGAAGAGAAGAACAATGCCAGTATCTGTGCATTAGCCAGCAGCTGCTTAGCTTAGCTTAGCATACAGATTGTAAACAGGGAGAAACAGCTAGTCTAGCTCTACCCAAAGAGATAAAACACTCAGCACTTCCAAAGCTCACTAATAAACACATTAGAGCTGACCTACTCCTTTAACCAAACTGAGCCACAGTGAATGAGCATGTAAAGGAAATCTTTCAGTAGTGCAATGGTCTTGCTGTCATTTACTACCGTGGCCTGACTCTGTGTCCAATTTTCCCCGCAGGTGCGCAGTGCCAACTACGAGGCAGACCCGTTTGTGCAGGAATTCCAGTTCAAAGTGCGCGACGAGATGGCCCACGTGACGGGGCGAGTGCTACCCGCCCCCATGCTGCAGTACGGCGGCAGGGTGAGCACAGAGCACTTTATGGTACCCTTCCTTTAAATCACGCCCATTCTCTCTGTTTGTCTGACACGCTGTCCCCTTCCTCAGCCTTTTATTGCACTGTCTCTAAGGGGAACTAACTCACTGGCTTCTGTTTGTACTTCATGGTGTCGATCTTTATGGCTTATTTTCTTGTGGTTGAGTCTCATTAGTGCAAATTTTGCATTTGTGTTTGTCACAAACGAGACAGGAGACGTTCTTGTCATCTTGCCACGAGGGTTATTTTGAACAAAGAATTACACAAATCATGATTTCCACGTCTCAAACAACTGAAAAAGAAGCAACTTATTGAGACTGAACCACAGTGCCGATTAACATCTGTTTATCTTCTGTGAGGAGAAACACCATTACGGTTATACATTTTTTGTGTATTACTGAGATCTGTGACACCTTTACACACACACCAAATGGCATCTAACACACCATAGATACATCCAAAGCACTTGATGATATTTGTCATTTGATTTGAAGGTTAAATGCTTCACTGGTGCAAATGCTTGTTTTCTTTGACTGACATTTATTTTTCTGTGAATTTCTGTACAAAAATGAGTTAATACATTTTGGTATGGATGAAGAGTGTTTGTGGGTTCTGTGGGTTGTTCAGAAAGTACGTATGTATGTGTGTGTGTGTGTGTGTGTGTGTGTGTGTGTGTGTGTGTGCGAGCGCGCACGTATGTAAGAGTGTGTGCACACTTGTGTTTCTGCCTGTTCTAGCGTGAGCCTGTATGAACGGTATGAATGTGAGCGTTTGCCCACATAATCATGAGTACATGGTGGTGAGACTGCGATGTTGTTTCAGAATCGGACTGTGGCCACGCCCAGCCACGGAGTGTGGGACATGAGGGGGAAACAGTTCCACACCGGGGTGGAGATCAAGATGTGGGCCATCGCTTGCTTCGCCACACAGAGGCAGTGTCGAGAAGAAATCCTAAAGTATGATCATAAATGTGATGATTCTCACTAAAAAGACTTCTAAGACAGCTATTTAAATCAATTATGTATTTTGGCTTTCCCTTTAATCTATAAAGATGTTAGAGAGGCTCTTATTCGACTTTTTCTGTCTCCTATAAATAGTAATCTGATATAAATTAATAATTTCTGTTTCAGATGATTCCTAAAAGAAGAGTAGCATCTTTTTATCTCAGCAGTTTTCAGATGGCCATTTTTACAGCGAGCCTGAATATTTCAGTTTATTTTATTTTATCTTTCTTTATCTTTTTTGAGCTAACACCAGAGGGACAGTGCACATTCAGAATAAAAACATGGTTGAACATGAAGCACAAACAACATTTTTGCAGATGTCCATGCTCATCTTTTTACAAAGCAAATAAGACACAAGCTCGCAGTTTTCATTAGACGTCACCGTTCTAATGACTCTCCTTCCTTCCCTCTTGTAGGGGTTTCACAGACCAGCTACGTAAGATCTCAAAGGATGCTGGGATGCCCATCCAGGGCCAGCCATGTTTCTGTAAATACGCCCAGGGAGCCGACAGCGTGGAGCCCATGTTCAGACACCTGAAGAACACTTACGCCGGACTTCAGCTCATCATCGTCATCCTGCCAGGAAAGACTCCTGTCTATGGTTAGGAAACTGCTTAAAAAATAAATATATTGGAGTCCAGAGTTATGCTTGTGGTTAAGACTGTGTGGAAACTCTAATACTATTCTGGGACTGAGTGCTGATGCAATATTATGCCCTCATAAGCTGGTGGTTCTTATTTATTGACACAACTTTGTGAAATTTCTGTCAATAAATAAGAACCATATTGAGGAGAGCTCTACTACAAATTCTTATTTCCATCGTGTACAAGAGCAGCATTTCATGGGAATTTTTTTCTGCAATAATATTTTGGTAACTATGGACAGTTATTTGTTATGATTAAAATAGCAAGTTGACAACTTCTCTAACGGTCAAAATCAACAACACAAGACATAGCTGGACGGCTAATATTACTTACAGGAAGGCCAGCTCGGCGTCTGTCCTTCAGCCTTTAATTTCATGGAACTCTCGCCAAAGGCTAAAAGTCAGTCCCAGATTCACTCATGTCTGGCAGCCTCTGGCCAGATCACTTTACTTTTCTCTACTTAACTTCCTCCATCAATATCCTCTTCAATTTCTTCACCTCTGCCATTTTGTCCATAGAGGCTGGTTACATTGCCTGAACACCAACTTCACTCCCTGTTTACGTTTCCCATTGAAAACTTCCTTATACTGTGGTACAAACACTAACATTTCCCCAGTGCTCTGAGCTCCGTGCATCCCTGCTAACAAACTGAGCTAACATTAGCTAACAGCAGCTATACTGGCAGGCTTGTACTACTTTTACAAGGATGTCGTATTTTAGAATTTGAAAAGAAAATGATGAAACGGCTCACTTTATTTAATTGCTCGCTTTTTGTGACCACTCGTAGCGGAGGTAAAGCGTGTGGGAGACACCCTCTTGGGCATGGCCACACAGTGCGTCCAGGTGAAGAACGTGGTGAAGACGTCACCTCAGACGCTCTCCAACCTCTGCCTCAAGATCAATGTGAAGCTGGGAGGCATCAATAACATCCTGGTCCTCACCAGCGGTCAGTCATGCTCTCCTTCACATGTATAGTGACACTCGCTCTACTGTAGTGATGCTGGTTTTAAATGGTTTCTTGGAACGTGGACTGCTCAACTAATGTTTTAAAATGTAAAATTTGTCACATGAACATGAGTTTGATATAAATAAATGACACACAGTAACAAACGTGGAAATGCTGTCTATATATTGTCATATAACTCTGCTATGTCTCTGAATGAATAGACCATCAGTGTTTCAGCAGCCAGTTATCTTCTTGGGAGCAGACGTTACACATCCACCTGCTGGAGATGGGAAGAAGCCTTCAATTGCAGCAGTGAGTTTCACCCTAACCTGTTAATTAACTTATGATCTGTGTGTCTGACATTCATTGTTTATTGACATCCTGCGCTCCCCCTCACTCACGCTCCTTCTGCTCCTACCGTCTCTCTCCCAGGTGGTTGGCAGTATGGACGCCCACCCCAGCAGGTACTGTGCCACTGTGCGGGTTCAGAGACCCAGGCAGGAGGTCATCCAGGACTTGGCCTCCATGGTGCGTGAATTGCTTATCCAGTTCTACAAGTCGACCCGCTACAAGCCCACCAGGATCATTTTCTACAGGGATGGAGTTTCAGAAGGCCAGTTCAGACAGGTCAGCTCCCACTTCCTTTCACAAAACGACGGCAGGGCGTGAACTGAAAATCTTCTTTACTTTGGTTTATAGCTTTAACGTACGCTTGAGATGTGTAGCTGATACTGGTGAGGTTGTTCAGATCAGAGTGTATGAGCATATTACAAAATATTCTTTAATCACAGACGATTTATTGAGGAACATTAACACAGTGGAGGGCAATATTCCCAAGTTTTGTTGCATTATCTTTAAATATTATAATTGGTTGCACAGTAGGCCTGTAGAGAGTAATCATTCATATGATAGACCACCATGAAACAAAAATGAGACTCTTAAATAAGAACTAAAGAATGTTATGTCTCACCATGTACAGAGTAAATCGTAGACGGGGTTTTCTTTGAGGATAATTTACAGCAAACGTGTTTCTTCTTCTTCCTCAGGTGCTGTATTATGAGCTGCTGGCCATTCGTGAGGCCTGTATAAGCCTGGAGAAGGAGTACCAGCCAGGCATCACCTACATTGTTGTGCAAAAACGCCACCATACACGCCTCTTCTGTGCCGACCGCAACGAGAGAGTGAGTCCCCCACCCCGCTGCTAAAAGCGCACAAACACACATACACACACCCTCTTCGAGCACCACAATGACGACGGTACCCATTAAAGTCAGTACAGTGTGTTATGTTCTAGTCCATATTCTTTTTTTATGCTTTGTGTCAGCACGTTAAGTACTCGAAATGGCTCTCCTTAATTACCTTTTGTTGTCAATTGGGCTGCTCACCCTCCTAACCCCTGTAATTACCTTCGATTAAAGCATTAGGACCCAATGCAAACCGAGAGCTCTGGAGTGGCACTCAAGGCCCGGAGAGAAAGACTCAGCTAGTAACAACCTTATTTTCAGTGCAGTCACTCCCGTACGCAGCATTAGGCTCTCTAGAGCATTAGGCTTTTAATTGGTTGATTTGGAAGCACTTGGTAAACCTTTGCTTGGGTCAGTCCATCAACTAGTTCTTTTTTTTCATATAGTGCTTTTTAAAAGCTTTGTGTTCGCTGCTGTTTTTCTGCATCTTCAGTTTTCTGGTCCAGTGTTTACATGGAGGAGGAAAAAAAAAAACACTCAAAGGGCATTAGAAGGGACGAACTGACCTTCACTTTGCTTTTGTCAGGTTGGACGTAGTGGAAACATTCCTGCTGGTACGACCGTGGATACGGACATCACGCATCCCTACGAGTTTGACTTTTACCTCTGCAGTCATGCTGGAATACAGGTCAGGCCAAACTCTTGTTTTTGTTCTGTGTTTTTTTTTTCCTCTGCACAGCACTATTTCATCACACTGTCCTGCACTGAAATCTTAACATCTTGAAGACTGTGTGCTCTTGCAGAGCTGTACATTGTTGCAAATAGATAGTGAAGAAGATTTTCGAAATAACATGGCCACAGGAGAAAAGGAGGAATACTAATATTATCTGAAGTGAGATCCCCAGTAACTGGAGACTCGGTGAACAAAATCTGGCCATTCCTCATTTTGGACACAGTAATTATCTGGTGTCTTTTAAAGTTTTAAGTGCTAAAAGCTAAAAGAAAAGTTTTGGGAAGGTGTGATGCAAGTTTATGAATCTGGTATCGAGCCAGTAACTGTAGCATGGCGACACTGTAGTACGATGCAGTAGATTGTGTGACAAAGTGGTGCAAACTGCGTCAAAAATCAGCATCCCCAACTGAAATAAACAGAATTAGGCTACAGAAAAAGGGACATACGATTCTGCAGGACTCGCGTGTTCCAGCTAACTGTCTTTTTTAACTTCCTTCCTTCTTTTAAAAGACTGAAAAGTATCCGAAGTAGGACAGTGAAGTTCTGTAACAGCACTGACCCAGAGGCTCTTTAACTTCTAAATCACTCTTGTGTTGTTATTCTTATCCATAAGACACTCATAGTGTGTACACAGAGATATCCATCACAGTTGTGGTGCTGATAGCTTCCCTGTGGCGACGCTTGTTGCACTTATTTATTCTCTTATTTTGCATGCAAAGGGTTCAGTGTTCGACGTGGTGATTTTATGTCTTTACTACTTGCTTTATGTCTCTGTAGTTATGCGACGTCCTGAGGTTATTTAACTGCATCTTAAATCTGAAACAAATAATTTAAGTGTCATTTGATGCTCTTCTCCCAGGGCACCAGTCGGCCCTCCCACTACCACGTACTGTGGGACGACAATTGTTTTACCGCTGACGAGTTCCAGCTGCTCACCTACCAGTTGTGCCACACCTACGTGCGCTGTACCCGCTCAGTCTCCATCCCTGCGCCAGCCTACTACGCCCACCTGGTGGCCTTCCGCGCCCGCTACCATCTGGTGGACAAAGAACATGACAGGTAAGGAAGGAAAAGGTTCTTCTTCCTCGACTGTGGATGTAAAGCTCATGAGCTCCGTCGTCTTGTTATTGCGCGCACGCCAATATTGTTCGTCGCCCGTCATAACCGGTCCTCTCCTCTCCACCCTGCAGCGCTGAGGGCAGCCATGTTTCTGGTCAGAGTAACGGTCGGGACCCCCAGGCGCTGGCCAAAGCTGTTCAGATTCACCACGACACCCTGAGGACCATGTACTTCGCCTGAGCTACACCAACCCTCCCCAACCATCGTCACCCTTAACACACACACACACACAAACCACACACAGACACAACCATGCACACCTGGCTTGCCGGTCAAGGAGTCCTCATATGTGCAAGTCCCGCCCCCCCACACGCCTAGTCAATCCGGACCTGACACTGTGCAGAGGAAAGCAGGGAGGAGGGAGGGGAGGAGGCACCCCCACACTGGACTGAGGATGCAAACGCTGCTTTAAAAACAAACAAGAGAGAAACTCAGCACTATTATGCAATATTAAACCAGCCAACTAGTTTATTTTCACCCTTATCAGGCCCCCTGTTCATCGCCCCTCCTATCTGTCCTTCCCCTGTTTGTCTCTTTTTACTTGTGGCCTAGTGGGTGTTTATCTTGTTTGTTTTTCCCCTTCCTTTGGCACAGTCATTCTTTATGGTCTACTAATCTGCTCCTTTGCCATCTACAGTACCTCAAGTCAATTTGAGCAGCAGCACTTTTACATTCTGTCAGTTTTACTGTAGTTTGTCGTCGATTCTCCCAAAATGGGGGAGCAGAGAGGGGTCAGACTCTGGAGTTGTTTTTGATTTATTTTTTTTTATTTTGGAACATTTCATTGGACCAGAGGTCCGCCCAGTTGCCACTTTTTAATTTTCCCCCTCTCGTTTCTTCTGGTCTGTCACTTTTCACTAGTGTGAGAAATCACAAAGTTACATGTTCTTTTTTGAGCACACTGCCACCTGTTGGCGACGAGGTATAAATGCCCCTTTAGAGTCAAAACAAAGAGTTGTTGTCTCCGGTTTCAGATCAGTTTTTTTTTTATTTATCTTTCGCAGTCAGCTGTCACAATTTAAACAGGGGCAGTTTATATTGGCTGATATATCAATTTGCGCAACTGCAGCCGTCTATGGATTTCATTTAAAGTATAACACTGTTATTTAATTCTGGTTGTTTTTTTTTCCTTCTACATTATGTGAACCATTTTATGATTCTGACTTTTTAATCATTTAGAAATCATTTAAGCTTGTGTTTTTAATCTTTAGAAGTCATTGTGCGTTCATTTCCCCTCAGTGCTTTATCACGTTTCCCTCTCTTGAGTTCGAGATGGTGGGTAAAAAGAGGTCATGTCGATGGTTTCCTCTAGTGCAATAATCAGTTGAAACGAAGGGAAATGGATCTTGGGGAGGGGGGGGTCTCACAAAAGAACAGTCATGCGTTTCGTTTGAGAGCGAGTGTCCTCGGAAAGAGAGAAAAGTTTGCCACTTGCTCGGCACTTTCATGTGTTGCTCCTCTGTGAGCCGGTTGATCCGCGTGTGTTATGAGTTTGCCCTTGACGTTGGGCAACAACAAAAAAAATGGTGCAACTGCAGTTTTGGTGATTTTCATGTACTTTACTTGAATCGAAGGATGTTTTGCGCCTCTGTGGTTTGAGAATACTTTCCTGATTATCAGTTTGCTAATGAGGCTGATTTTCTTAATTCCTAAGAATAGCAAAGCTTTTTCACCGATCGCAGCAAAGTGGAGTATAAAGGCCATAAAGAGGTAGTATTCAAGTGCCTGGTGGAAGTGTTTAAATGGTCAAGAGCTGCATAGCCTATCATAGGGATCCTGTTTCATGAAATAATCAAAGAGCATATTCCAACAAACGGACAGCATAAGATGGTTCAAAGCGAGAAAGTTTCACCCAATGCCTCTTATTCTCACCAACCGTCTACTGACTTTTTTATACATCTCATTCAAATCATCATAAGATCCGTATATTTATTGTGTTTGCCGATACAGCAGCGTCTGCTTCGGAGCAGCGTTCAAGCAAAGCAAAGGCAGGAGTTGTCTTTTTGCTTAATCCTTCGCCCGACATGGATCCAGCTGCTACAGTGTGTTTGTACCTAGAAGGCCGGGTTCATGGACACGGAGCCAAACTCATTCTAAACTAAATCTTTCAATAAACTATTTCTTTCAGTAGAAAACCGAAATCATTTATTTTTTATTTTTTAAATTCCTGTCCATGTAACCGGCCCAAAGTGTTGACCGGCTTCAGAACAGGACCGAGGAGTTAAGTTTGTGACCAATAGAAGTAGAGCTGACTGTCGATGCGAAACGTGCGTCTGGATCATAGTCACCACTTAGCTCCTCTGTGCTGCTGATGGCCTGAAGCTCGTCCGGGGGGTGTTTTTTTTTTTTTTTTAAAGTTATCTGCACTAAAAGAAGCTGTGTTTGGGGACTGAACACAGGCGTGGTGCTACTCTGTCTGAATTAGAATCTGAAGCCGAACCTCTGTATGTAAGACTGTAGATGAACGGGTGGGAAAGGTAGAAGAAGAAAAAAAACAGCAAACCTCACTCACTTAAGGACAGGAGAAAGAAAGTCCCACTGCTGTGGTTGATGCGGGGAGCTCTAGATTTCAGATTTAACTCAGTAGTCAAAGGAGAAAACAAAAAACGGTACAATGGCGGACGTTCCCTCTGACAGTGACGGATGACGTAGGGTCCTGCATCCGCTGTTGCGTTTGACTGCCTTTTCGGTAGGCTAGCTTTCCAGCGTGGAAGCCAGCGGGTTTGAGCCTTCATGATTTCACTCGTGTCTGAAAGCCTTTTTAAAAGCCAGATTGAAAGTATATTTGTACATTTTAAATTATGTAATGCACACCACTTATTTTTGCTAACAGAAAAAAAATGTAGTCTAATTATTAATCTTAGTAATAAATGTATCATGATAAGTAAGTTTTATTGCAATAGACTGTTGACTTGTTCCTGTGTCACTATAACGTATAGTGTATGTGTGAACAGTGGTGGGGTTGTTGAAACTCGTGACGTGTGTTTGGACTGTCATACTGTTATTGGTAGGGATGTGGACTTAAACCGCCTCTCGCATTGATGTTTGGAAAAAAGCTGCAAGGTGTTGAATGCTTCTTTCTCTCCTTTTTTTTCCTTTTTTTTTGTTGTAGATGTTCGTGCAGTCGTAAAGTCGGAGGTTTGTCGCAGAGGAGAGATATTATATCACATACTCTCCCCTGAGGCTTTGTATTAAGACGTTACATCGCTGTCGTGATGACAGACAGAATAGAAGAAGTCGTACTGAGCGGAGATCCTGCTCGCGAATGTTCTCGGGTTTTCTTCAAGTGGTGCTGACGCCTGCTCCTTATCAAGAGGGAGAGTGAAAAATGACGGGCAAGCGGTTTCTGAAAGCGTTTGTTGATCCATTTCAAAGACACATGCGATAAAACAATATTGTATCAACGGGCAGTAGTTAAAGCCTCGGAGGATTTTCTTGGGATTGCAACCTCGGGTCGCTTTCCTCAGACTCCTCTCCTTTCTCGAGCCACTTCACGCGCTCCCAAACACAAAGAGAGTTAGCCTCCCGGTAAATCTGCGGCGTGACAAAGCCTGTAATCTTATTGTTGCTCTCTTTCCCCTTTGCTCCCAAAACATTTACTCCCCTGTGCCAGAGGACTACATTCCACGGCCCGTCGTACAATCCCATCCGATCCCCCCCTGGGAGGCATGAGAAAGATTAGAGTTGAAGGACAATAGTGGGATCTGGCCAGTAAGATAAAGTGGGTTGTGTTACTCAGTCAAGTATGTGTGATTTGAAAGGAATCAAAGCTGATCAGCGATGACTTAACTCGGCAGGTGATGTTGGAAGTTTGAAGTCGTGGAGGTTGATGGCGAGAATCCATTTCTAACTCCGTCTCTGCGGTCCGAAATGGATGTTCAGTTTGTGTATAAACTACACTCTGAGGGCAGTTGAACACATGTTTACATAGCAGATGTGTTTGCCTCGCTTACAACTGAAATGTCATCGGCTCTGCTTCGCAAATATTAGCTAGTAGAGAAGTGACCCTAACATGAGCAAGACCATTTTTGGGGCCTGTGGAAGTGAACGCTTGAAGGGATGCGAAGATGTTGTTTGTTTGGTAGATCTTTCCTCAGCAGATGTGTGCTGGTGGGCGGGCGGGTGGGGATAGACTCGTTTGTCCTTCCAGTTCTTTTTAAAATGACTTGACTGAAATAAAAAGGGCACATCCAGCTCACAGCTTGCAGCTAGTTGTAGCCTTTTGCTCCTAGTTAGGATTGCTAACGGTGCCGACAAATCTTTTTTTTTTTTTTTGGAAGCTGGAGAACAAACATGTTGCCCCCACAAAGTGACAACTGTCTGGTGAAGAAAAATCGCCAAATGAACCTAAAAAGGTCAGTGTCTCCCTTTTTCCGTAAATGGCAGTAAAGGTGTATTCCATTTCGAGTAATCGATCAATATCCCCTGATTTTTGCAGTGGAAGGTAGCAACGGAGTGAGAGAGAAAAAAAAGTCCACAGAAAGTGCCTTTCCTCTTGATGGTGCTGTCAATTGAAAGATTTAAAAAAAATATATGAAATCAAAAACAACTAGAATCTCCTTTTCAAGAACACACTGCAGTGCAGGAATGGCTGCACTTACACACTTACTCACTACACGTTTGTTTTTTAGAGACGGCAATGCAAACTCGTGTTTCATGTATTTAGATATTAAGCCTACATAGAAATAGAATGTATGCCAAGTATATGGTTGTGGTTGAGCTTTCGCTTCCTAGTGCATTTAGTGTCTCGGACCAATGGTGTTGTTGGTACAGTGGAATGTGCATTCGGGTGGGTGGCGGGGTGGTCGGGGTTGTCGGGGCAGGGCGGGGTCGTAGCTGACACTAGCGTGTGGTGTGAGCCCACCACAGCCCACAGATGACAAACATAGCACAGCACTTTAGAGACTGCCACTCTCACTCAGACACATAGCCAAGAGGTTTCGATCTCTGTCCCTCCAGTCCCCCTCCGCCTCCCGAAACGGGAGGAGGAGGAGAGGATCCAAACCTCGGCGTAAACGAGGAGTCGAAGGGATGTGTGTGTGTGCGTGTGTGTGTGTGTGTTACCAAACAAAGCAGCCGGTCATTCGGGGGGGGAAAAAAAAAGAAAGAAAGTGTGCCTCATGCTCTCGTGACTTTGTTGGTGGCTCGGTCGAGTCAGCGCGCTCTCGCCACTCGACACTTTGTTACAGCTAGGGCTGGGTGTCAAACCCAGATGTTGGCATCAGAGTTTTGAAGCATCCTCTCACCCCTGCACACACACACACACACACACCCAGAAAAAAAGTTTTACAATAGATTCTTGCACTGAGGAGTCAAGGTTTTTCTTCTTGAAGGGCATTTTTACTAAAAGAAATCAACACAAGTAGGATCTAAAACTTGTTGAAAGGGCAGGAAAAAAAGCATGAATGACATAGTGTCGTTTTACAGCAGGTATAGAGAGGAAATCAGCAGAACCAGTGTCAGTATTGAAGCTTTTTCTCACGATGCCCAGCCCTAGTAGCAGCAGCCCATGGCATTCTTTCATCTTAGTGCAATGCCCTGCCATGTGTCTCGTCCCTGATGGAGGGAATGCGTGCCCAGCAGTATCCCTGTGTTGAGCCGGTATAGGACGTCGACTGAAAACCAAGGGTGGTTTGTAGTTCTGTGGGTACCTTTTCAGTCCAGGGGGGGTGAAATCTTTCTATTTACAAGAGATCTCTAAAAACACTGCACCTCACTTACCTTGGTATGCTGCATATGTTATACTACATGAAAGAAAACTGCAAATTGCTTTTATTATGACATATAATGCTTGAGTAATGCCTGATTGCGATATTCTTATACGGTAACTATTTTAGAGTCAAAATAAGTATAACTGTAAAAAAAATATTCTCTGTTTTGTCTTAACACTTATCCAATTTTGAGAAATTGTTCTTGAGCCGACGTTTATTTTGTTGTCCTATTTAAATGTGTCGTTCTTTAAATTTATATATGAAATATATATATGCGGAATATTTTATGGTGTATTTATTGAGAGTGCGTTCAGGCGGCTGGAGTCTCCGCATCACTTTTGCAGCATGGTGGGGGCGGAGCCAGGAGGATGAGGCCTTTAGCCCCTCCCCCTCCATGTTGACGCCTTATTCTCCTTAGACACGCAAGCACAACAATATGGAGGGGGGTGCGAGGTGGGGGAAAGGGGAGGAGGCGGATTTGACGTGGCGATGCGGGGCCGCGTGCCCGGCTCTGGTCGTTCAGGTCAACTCGGCTCTCGCCCTCTGCTCCTTTTCTTGAATATTCTTTCCCCTCCACTCTTTGACCACCTGAGAAGGCCAAACGCCAACCCCCACATGGTGCAGCTCATCTCTGACGAAGGGAACCATTTCTGAACCACACTGACTTGAGTGTCGAAATAGCTGACTCCTTTTCATCCCAAGCTGCTAATTGGTACGTTAGCCATGTAAATTCCCCCGAGCCAGTTAAAAAAAAAAGGGGGGGGGGGGGGGTCAGGTGGGAGAGAGCGTAAAAATGGAAGAAAAAAAAGCGGCGGGGGAAGGGAAGTTGTTGGAAAGGCAGGAATCTTTGGATCACGGCGAAAACTTTAGCTTCGGTGTTGCTTCTTTCCTCTTAAAATGTCTCCTGTCAAGGTTTTTTTTTTTTTTTTTTTCTTGTGCCAGAACATTTTACAGCAGGAACAGGTCTCATTCCACGACAAAAGACATGCCTCAGCCTTAAGTGCGTTCTTACATGATTCAGATTCCTATGTGACTTTGCAATGCCTGTTGTCGGGTCGCCTACCAAGAGAGAAAAAACAAAACTAGCCTACGTACTTGATCTGCCCTGATTTCCCCAACAGGCATCCTCATCTCTTCTCACGTAAACCACTAACATTGCTACAGAACTTGGTGAACTCTGTTGTACGAACAAGTGTAAGCTTTTAAAAAAAATATATAAAAATTGCTCTGTCCCATTTGATGTCTGAACAGAAACCAGGTCTGGGTCAAACAGTGTTTGGAAACAGTTCTCGGCATTTGTTTTAACCCTGGACTAGCAGTGTTTACTGCCGCAGATAATTCAGAAAAGCATTCTCGAAATTCTGAACTACATGAAAAACATATGCTAACTTGACTTTTATACACCCGTCTTTGTCAGTACTGGTTATTATTGTATTGTCGTTGATGGCAAATCCAAAGAACAGTATTTTCAGATACAGTTTGACCCGGGTCTGACAGGAAGCAGGACGTTCCACAGAGTGCTGGATTACAGAGACCTGTGCCTGTATAATGAACCAAGGATGAGTTGTGATGTGATTGAATTGCTGTTCTTTTCTCTCTTTTACCGTGTTTTTTTTTTTTTGTTGTTGTTGTTGGTTGTCCCTCACCCCATTGGAGGATCAGAGACATGGAGCTTTTGGGTGTTGTCAGTCCTGTTCCAAAGTAAATAGGCCCTCTGTCCATTAAATCAAATCAGTTTGGTTTAATAAATGTTTACTGTAATGTTTACTCCCATGGCGATCAGATGTATAACCTGTTTCCATCCCATTAGCATTCCAATAATGACTTTGAACCAAATATTGCACAAGAGATTAGGCTCCCGATGCCGGTTTTCCCTTGTTATACACATAATGGTTTTGAAGACAGATATTTGACAGTGGCCAAGGATTTCAAACGTGTTCTGTGTATGCTGCTTGTTTAGATTGTGATCATTTATTTTTATTATTTTATTATTTTTTTTCAATGTAGCATCTCTTTTCTTTTTTTTTATTTCGAACTAAAGATCTTGGGCTCTGATACCTCTGAGGGAGGCACCAGCAAAACGGATGTACACGTTGAACAGTGAACCTTCACCACCAGATGATCCATGTCTCAGTCTCTCTGTATGTTGCAAAGGCTCTGTTGTACCAACAGCTCTATTCCTTTCAGTTTTAAATGTCTCTTTCTTTTGTAACTCTCTCTTCTAGGTTGTTGGCCTTTTAGTGTCGCTTTGCTTCAGTTTGAAGTGTATCTTTGACTAATACTTGCAATAAAATGCTTTGCTTTACCTTTTATTGTCTTGGCGAGTGTTAGAAGCATAAATAAACGTTTTGTACGCGTAAAATGGGAAATGTTTCAGGTAATTATGACAAATAAGACATTTAGGAATACACTTGGTAGCGAGAAACATCTCTTGCGATGAGAAAATGTTCGTTTACTGACTTAAATCTCAAACTTTGAACACACACTACAGCTGCTCTGTGAGGCTCAGCGGCGCTTTGAACTAAATGCTACTGTGCTGTGCTAACAAGCTCACAATGTTTAGCAGGTATACGCTTTTTTTTTTTTTCCAGCTGCGAGCAGCTCCTCCATTCTCTGTGCACTGCTCAGCACACTCAAAAAGATCGACCATGTTTAACATGCATGCTGTCTGCTTCGAATGTACTTCAGTCACATTTCTACTGTGAATACACCATGTAATAAAAACCTTTTTTTACAACCAGGATTTGGAATAGAACAATTATGTTTACCGTGTTCAGATTGACCTCATGGTGGCACCACAAGAAAAGCCGGTAGTTTACCAAAGTCATCAGGGTTCATCATCTGCTGACCATGAATGAATGCCATTAAATATTTTTTTAGATATTTAAGTTTTTATGTGAGAGCAGCTCTGCCTGAGATGTTTGTCTTACATGAAGAATACGATGAAAACATGAAACCCGAACGTGTCCATCAAACCTGAAATAGCTTAAATGGGAAACTTCAAGATTTATTGTGGCTCCACTACCTGAGCGAACCGCCCAGGAGATTAAAACACAAAATCAAGCTCTGTAAAATGAATCACTGCATGTGGAACCACAAAGAGTGTGGACCAGGTAACCGCTGGCTGGCTGCCAATGAACCAATATCCGATACACCTGTGAGTTTCATGTCAAAATGGCCGCTGTGCAACCAGTCCAAGGGAAAAACACACATCGAAGAGGTCCTTATTTCAGGAGAGAGTAGTCAGCAACTACTCATGAACACCTACCAACAACCAAACCGGCGCGCTCTTCTCGTCGAGCTGCTGCCACTAACAAGCTGAAGTGTTTACAGGTGCCACGCGAGCGGTGGAAAGGCGCGAGGTCTACCTGAGGGACTTCTGTCAGCTCGATCACACTCGAAGCCTCTCTACACAGCCATGCCAACAAGTGTTCTCTCTTACTCTGCCTGATTAGACCTCTGTGACTGTGCAGGCCATGTCCTTCCCTTCGCTTAACACACACACACACACAAAAAAGATTTTTTAAAAAATTGGATTTCACTTCATTCCCGACAAAGCTCCACACAACGTCAGCGTGAGCCGAAGTTTAATCAGCCACAGCGCGTGAAACCATCTGTTCGGGCGCGTGTGTGGGTTTTCAAATTTGCAAGATTACCTTGAAAATAATGGCGACGTTTAAATAACGGAAAGCCTTTGATATGTGAACGGGTTTTATCCGGGAGAAAATGTTAATGACTGTTATAGGCTTAAGAAATCACTGTCCTGCAGTAGTAACGTGAAGGCCACATAAAATAGCTCCTTTCCTCATTTCACAGTAGGTTTCCCATCAAGATGGAAGAATAGACCTTACACCATTCTGACAGGTCTCTAACGTTCATTAATTTTTTATAAACCCTTTATGCACATGCTCTTATTTATATATTTTCACACATGCCGAGTACAGCCTCAGACCTCAGACACTGGACTCATGAAACTTGACTGAAGTGGCATTAAACGTGTCTTTTGTTTGCATTAAAAAAATGTTTGTTTCTTCAATTTAGTAACATTTGCGAGAAACCAGGGACCCATTAAGGAACAGCACAGCGTAATGAGAGAATCACAAGCAACAGCAAACCATCATCGCGGAGCAGCGACGCTTCCCGTCATTAAAAGCGCAGAGAGATGGATGCTCTGTGAGAAAGCAGATGCTCAGAAAGGGTGGGACTCAGCACTCATTATGTTCACTTCCTAACTGGCAAAATATGATGGTGCTAATTTGTGTTTATCATTTGAATACGAGGGAGCCGCTGTTTTGTCAGACAGACGTCCCTCCGTGGGCCTAAACGCAGCTGCCGCTGTTTTCCTCGCCCGTGATGGTAGAGCTGTGCTGTGACCAAAATCACTGCTTAATCAATATGGAATCGCAGGAAACAGAAAAACGCTCTGCTCGCTCAGATTTTTGCTCAATAAATAGTAAATGCACACACATCAACCAAAGCCAGGCGTGCAGACACTTTCATACCATCACCTGAAAAAGATGACACAGCGAACGTGATGGCAAACCTTTGCCTCTTACACCCAGCGAGCAACACTTAGGTTCATTTGGTGTCATGTTTCTGGCTACCTGGTCAATATTGAACACTTAGTTAACTCCATTAAGGTGAGCTGTATCTTTAAAAAGGTATTATTACTATTATAGTGTAGACTAGAAGTTAGGCTGCGGGTTGTCAAACCAAAACAACGAGCTGAAAGGTGCTAAAATGGTTCTCACAGTCAGGTGTTCATTCTGTGTGGATTCAACACTAAACACTACGCACACTAGTTTCACCTCTATGAGAATATTGATCCGTGCGACTTTAACACTGTTAGAAGTTATTAATTTCACATATCAAGTGTAATTCCAGTTGATATCTAGCTCTCTACGGCACATTTGGCTGCTCTTACAACCCGCTTTGGCAGACTTTGACATCTGTCAGACGTGCTTATGCAATGATTTCTGAGCTCTGAGGTTTTTTTTGGGGGGGGTTTTAATTGTTTGGCAGATCCCTTTAAAAGTCTTCCAGCCGGTGTAAGGAGATCTGTCATGTTTGTGGGAGAATTTCTCCCTTGCCACGTTACATAATTTCTCTAAATCAACTATCGATGCACCAGTAATTCAGGCAGCCAACACTTAATCACAATTACCAAAGCAGCTACATAAATGGTTCTAATTAAAATAAATACCAACTGAAAGTATGTGTCAGCTTTAATACAGCTCTGAATTACCATTTTTATAAATGAGTTTAAAAGGCTGAATGTGCAAACAGGTCTGAGCCTCTCTCACACAGCGGATCTATCCGGATCTTTCCGTCCATTGTCTTATCTTTCTCCTGATTCAAAACTTTCCATTTCCACAGTTAATACAAACACTGTCTGCTCTATTTTTCTGTTTTCCCTCCTTTGCTCCGTGCTGTCATCTCTGCGTGTTTCTCTGATTAGCTGATGATGATTAGCTGTGTCTGTAACGCCTGGTAGACCTGGTAGCTATAAAAGGAAGAAAGAGCGGAGCCGTCTGCCCAAGACTGTGTCTCTCTCAGCTGCTGCATGTTTTTTTAATTTAAGCTGTTTTGAACGTTTTCCGAGTTGTCTCAAAAAAGACATAAAAGATAATGCTGTGCCTTCAGGGAGGCAAAACAACAACAACAACATTATATACATAGAGCATCTTTTGGCAGAAAAAAAAACCGAAGCGTCGGACAAAATGCTGAGCTGTATCTGGAACAGCTCCAGCCAAATCAGAGAGCAGTTTGTTAAACTGGGCCTGGTTCCTCTGTCGAAATGAGCCAAGGTTGAGCTGAACTGCAGCTAAACTGTTGATCCGCTCATTGCAGGTGTTTCAGAGGAATATAGTGTCATAACAGGCACTCACTAATCGTGAAAATTGCCTTTTTCTTTTACATTTAGCTGCTGTAGTAGGCTGATTTATGACTCTTGGGAGACAGTCTAAGAAAGGAGATCTAATTAAACTCAAGAGTTATGAGAAAGATCTGAGAACAATTTACATATGCTGCACCGTACCACCAGTGGTGGGATGCAGTTATACATTTCAAGTGCTAAGTGCAATTTTGAAGTGCTTGAATATTTACATTTTATGCCACTTTACACCTCTCCTCCTCTACATTATACATACAGTACAATTAACCTCACTTTCACCAGCTGAAACATTAAAGTCAGAGACACAGTAATGCTCCAATTTGAAAAATATATTCCTGAAATACTCAGAGTTTGATGCTAATACTTATTGTACTGTAAGGTTTCAGTGGCCCGTATTAACACATCTGCTGCAGTCTCACTCTTCACCAGGAGGAGGAGCAGTTCACCAGCAGAAGTCTGCTGGTCTGAGAGGAAAGGGACGAGCTGCAGCGTCAGGCCTCATGCATAGTGTGTACGATAGGATGTGAAGGGTGTGTCTGTGTTTGGGGAGGTGAAGCCAGAGGTCAGGTACCAGATGGAGGTTGAGTTGGAGACAAAGGGGGACCAGAAGAACAGAGGGATGTTTGGGCATGTTAGATGGACACCTATGGAAAATATTAGGCTTGATGGCCCAATTCCTATATATATGCAGACGTCAACTTCCCTAAGCTGATGTGTATATTTCAGTACCGCATCTTTGAGTGTGACGTTTTTATTTTACCCTTAACCTCCTCCACTGCTCCTGTCAGGAGGGGGGATGATGATATAGAAGGGGAAAACAACTTACCCCACAGGCTGCACGGCGCTATCTCCTCTGTCCCATAGATGAGAAATGACTTGGTAGCACAGGGAATTATCACAGATGTCAACCTGCAGAAGAGGATCCACCAGCTCCAGAAGGCGGCGCAGAAGTTGGCGTCTGCTCAGCAAAGTCAGCAACAAATATTGAATTACTAATATCGCAATCTTTGTGTATGTAAGCATAGTTTGTGATTGACTGTCTGCTGAGTGAATATTTGGCTCTTTTAAAGGTTTCTGGAAAAATGATGAAGTAACCCAAATCTTTTGATTAAAACTTCACGAACATCTTTTTTAAAAAGTCTGGCCTAGAATGACGATCCCTTATAGAATAGTTTGACATTTCAGGAAATGTGCTTCCTTGCTTTCTTGCTGAGCGTTAGACGAGATGATCTATACGTTTTGGTGTCTGTCCAGTAAATTCATGGCTACAGACAGACAGTTCTGCCAGATTGGGTGGTTTTCCTGTAACTTTTTATTAATGGGGTGGATAAAAATTGCTGTTTTGTTCTGCTAGTTTGGCTGGTATCTGGGTCTGTTGCCTCACAGCAAGAAAGTTCCTGCTTTGAACCTTGGCTGGGGCCTTTCTGTGAACGTTCTCTCCGTGTCTGCATGCACCAATAGGTTAATCGGTGACTGTAAATTGACCGTAGGTGTGAAAGTGAGCACGAATAGTTGTCTGTCTTTGTCAGCCCTGTGATGAACTGGCAACTTGTCCAGGGTGTACCACGCCTCTCGCCTAATGCCAACTGGGATAGGCTCCAGCCCCGTGCAGACCAGCCAAGGATGAGCAGTTATGCAAAATGGATGGATGATATACTCCATGAAAGTGTATAAAAGTTCATATAAGTGAGGACTTTAATGGTTAAAATTATTGGTTAATTATCTAAAAGTCTGTAGAAAAAGAAAAAGACTAGCCTGGTTCTATCCAAAGCTAACAAAATATAACAGCACCTACAGCTAAAGCTCTGTAACACAATATATCTTGTGTATTTAATTCGTACAAAACCATAAAAATAATGTCAAGCTGTGTACAGAACCGGCAGTTTTCAGCGGTTATGCCAAGCTAAACTCATCAGTTCATATATCAGAGGTTTTATTGAACTTCTCTAACTGTGGTCACAGAAACAAATAAGCAAATGTCAAACTATTGCTTAAAGAACTACTGTAAGAAACTCATGCTCAGATTATGAAACTACCAGCTCCGAGCCGCCGACTATAAATAGCTAGTCACACTTTCCTCTAATCACACTAGACCACCCATTCTCCTTTTGTTAGCCCTTCGCTGGACCCCCCCATCTCCATAAACATGAATACGTATAGTTCTGGAAAGGAAATCCAGTGTGATAAGAGTAACATGGCTGGAATGCACAGAGAGAGAGAGAGAGAGAGAGACGCTGAATAATTGAGGGTCAGCAGAGGGAAGACTGGTCGCTGATGTTTCTCATGGATGTCTCACGGATCAGTGCACGGCTCTTTATAGCTCCAGAGTACAATGCGCACCGCAAACAAGAATATGAATGACTCAGCTATTGTGCATGAGTGTGTCTGTGTGTGCGTGTGCAACTGAAAGCAGACACGATGATAAGATAATACTGAGCTGTCAGGGATCAGCAGACAATATTTTTGTATTTTATGGACACCAGGAATTATGACAGACCAATCTAATAGTTAGCAGCCATTCTTCAGTTATTGTATGCGTGTCAATCCTCAGTCTGCCTTTGTGTCTGTAATTAATCTGATTATTTACACATAATTTAGATTTTTGAATCAATAAGAGTCAGGTTACTCTTTTAGTTTGTTTGATTTTTCACCAGCAGCAGCTGTACTTTGCGTTTGCATGTTAGCAGCGCTCTAACCATAGACAGTATAAAACATGGAGGACTTATCTGTGATGTCAAGCTGTGGTGGCTCTGGACGCCGACATCCAGCCTTCACCGCCTCCAGGCTTATCTAAAAATGGACAAATTAGGCAGGTTAAATGATGCCTGGGTGCTCAAACAAGTGGCACCTACCTGTCATTCAATGTGGCCACACTGTAAATTAAGCATAACTTTAAGCCTTCATATAATTTGAAGGAGAAAAATTCAGACTCAGCACAGTTGTCAGGAACGGGGAAATTAGCTATAGAGACCAAAACTGTTTTTTTGTACCAGACTGTAAACATGTTTATTTCTGCTGTGAAGTTGGACACTTTAACATGGGGACTTACGGACTCTTTTTGTAACCAGCCTCAAGTGGCCGTCCGAGGAGCTGCACTTTTTGGCACTCCTCTATCGGCTAAACAGTACTTGCTAAAATCAACACGTCATTGTCAACATGTTAGCGTGCAGCGGTTAGCACTAAGCTCAAAGTACCACTGTGTCCAAGTGCAGCCTCACAGCTAACGCGGCTGTAGACAATTCTTCTTTTTACAGCAGCACATTTGCGGAGTCATTTCTGGGTCACAGAGTTTCAGTCATGTTTGACATTTTTGACCTTTTCACTGCAGACAGCTGGTCAAGGCTGCTATTCTCCAGTCAACTGGGGAATACATTTTGTTTTGCCAGGTTTCCATTAAAGCGCTGAAATATTCTCTTCTCTTGTTTTTGGCCAACAAATCCTATGAAAAAACAGACTGAGTCGGTCTGGATACTTTATGACGTCCCTGAGCCTCAGGCCCATTAGTTCTTACTGAAAACAAAAAATAAGTCACAAATATTTGCTTTTGTTTTTACAAGATGGGTTAAGTGATTTTTTCTGAAAGAGGTGGTTGCGGCGTTTTTAACAAGCATCACTCAAACAGCAGTTTCGCTGCATTTTCTGCCTCGGATTTGGTGCTCCGTTTTACTACAGCGGTTGCTAATGAAGGATCATGTCACTTGGTGCAAGAGTGGCAGACTGATGTGTGTTCACTAGTTTCTGAACAACAATGCAGCACTGAAGAATCAGCTATATCACGCTACACAAACAGTACTTGTTAGTCGGAGTTCATTGTCGGATTTGCTCTTTTCAATCATAAAAACGTGGGATCTCCCTCTGATAGATCCATGGCCTTTACGGCACACATTTACCTTTTGTACACTCAGCTTTGGCCAGCGTCAGAGGAGGCTCACCTCCACATGATGGATGTGGCTCTCCTGCACCTCCATCTCCTCTGAGATAAATGCAGGGAGCACGGTGTAGACAACAATACAGTGGGAGCTGTGCTACTGGGCTTGTGGCAGGGGGGGACTTAAGTACAAATCTGGGTGAAGGAGCCGTTTGAGAAATGTTCTGCCCTCCTTTTACGCTTGTGTTCTCAAAAGTGCTCTTGAGAGGGATCATATGCACGCAGTAATGTATTTTTAAATATATTTCTGACATTTTGCAGCTTTACAGACTCGCGCGAAGCTGAGATAGCTTCAGAAGGTGAAACTTTGTAGCAGTCTGACTTTAGTAGTGAGTGATCTGTATTCAACGCCTATCACTCTAAACTTCTCATCCCATTTTCATAATATTTCATCATTGTCTTTTCCACCTCAGGATACAGCCTCGGGGAGCTATGAGCTGTATCTACTATTCTTGTATCAGTTATAAGGTCTGGTAATAGCGAGGACTTTTGTAGCTGCAAATGGAGCGTCTTTTCTTTGATACATTTTAAATCACAGGCATAGAAAGCAGAAACGATCTTTGGCTAAACCTCCCAGAGGCACACCTAAACTTTCATGGCAGATGCTCAATTGCTTTTTCCTCCTACACTCGATTTGACTTGTCTTGCATTTGGCCTCTGGACCCGTTTTCCTCCATGTGGTCCCACGTAGTTCCACAGAGCACAGCCATAACCCTGCAGGGGGTTAGAGGGTTCATTTCGTGATGGGTGTGCTGTAAAAGTTAACCTTAGCCCGTGTAGATGATAGTCTATCCAGACTTTAATCTTTCACACACAATTTGCAGTTTCTGAATAAAGTATTTTAACTAGGGAACGAAACAAAGCTGAAATGACTCCCAGAAGATGGCTTAAATGTGCTGCTGAAATCACAGAAAATGAATCCACTGGGTTGGGACCATATTGAACTAAAACTAGAAGATATCAGGCCTAATTTAAAGACCCTGCACTAATGAGGCAACAACTGATCAATGTAAAGGATTTGAGTTTGTCTGTTACATACAGATTCTGCAGGAATTCACATGAAGTATTAGTGCTGGAAATAAAATGACCAAATATCAAGAAATGTTTTTCAATAAACAAATTTCAGTTTCATTTCTTTCATACGTTTTGTATGCGTTCATGTACCAGGTGCATGTTTTGATCTTGACAAAAACAAACTCTCTCTTTGGGGAAATGAGAAGTTCAGCAACTTTGATCACTTGTCAAGTGAATAAATATCTTGTATACTGACCTTTTCTACGCACCCTTCATAACACAACACCCCCTCTAAATCAAACTCTATAACAGAAAATTACTTGTAATGTCAAAGATCTGCTACTGTTCATGCAGCAGCTACTAGTGGAAAATGTTTTTGTCAAGAGGTGGACCCAGTGTGTCAGTGTTTGCAAGAAAACTGGAATATTTCTATTCACCCACTGAGGTAAACTATCATGATAAAGCAAGCAAACAAAAAAAAAACTCAGCACATCTGAAAATAGGGAAGTTAAATGTTGGCAGGTGTTAGGAAACAGTGGTCTTTTTAGTCGTAGCTGGGAAAGCTAGCTCTCTTTTTTACTGCTAACGAAATAGCATTAGCATCTGAACCGTACCACGAGGATGAGTTTGTGCAGATGTGCCCCAAAAAGCGAAGGTGGAAAGGTTTTTCCCAACATCTCAGCTGGAGCTTTTGGAGCCAAATTAAGCACAGAGTTAAGTAATTTGCTGCATTTGAAACTGATGAAAGCACAGACATTACAGATGTTGCTCAAGTGGCCCTGCACAATGATGAAATTTTGACTGTGACCGAGGAGTTCCTCTGTGACAGCCAACGAGGTCGGAGCAAGCTTCACGGGCTCTTCCATCCAGACCAGAATGAAGTCCTTTGAAAAACATTGGCGTTAACAGCCATATTCAAAGATGTTGAACGTGGATGGTTCATTAATTGGGAATGTTTTCATGCAGTTTTCATAATTTATATTGACTTATGCAATGTTTTACTTATCCGGATCACTTGAGATCAATTTGGGTTGCATGTGGCTCTTGAACTAAAATGTGTTTGACAGCCCTGCTGCATGTTTTCTTGTTAAGCTACTGTTGGGCTAACTGTCTGAATTTCATCTTTACTCTTGTGGTCTGGCGCTCAGTAGATTAATTACAGCGTACAGCGTACAGAGTACTTGCCGTGTTGTAGGACTGTATCCCCATCCCTGACACTGAGAGTTTCACGGACCTCTGCATAACTGTTGCAGGGCATCCGACTAATCCGACATCTAACAGTAGATGAGGAAAAGATATTGGATTACAACTTTTTCTTTAAGATGTATTAAAATAAGTGCTGAATCAGCGAGTTTTATCACATTCTGTGAGGGGATTTTATTATGAAGGCAATACAGTAGATTTCAATACGATGTGCGGTTGATACAAAATGATTACTTTTATTAAATACACAGTATCAGGTGCGGTCCAGCAGGAGGCACTGTAAAGACATTGCAGGCTCTTCGGGCTAAATATCAATTTTGAGATATTTTCTTATTTGCCAGAAAGCAGTTCACTCTTCACATTGTTCCAACGCAGTGTAAGGTCATACTGCTCACAGGACAGGAAATTCCAGTTCATTTCCTGTTCGGGGACATTCTGAGTATCAGAAGTGTATCTTAGACGCCCCTTTCAGATGGTGTCATCCAAATGTTCGTGCAGCCTCACTCCTCTGTTCGCATGCCTGTGTCTCCTGGAAAAAAAAAAAAAAAAGGAAGAAGAAAGAAACCAAATGTCCAATTTAGATCGAACAAACCGTGACAAGCCGCACAATGGTTCGAGAAAACATGACAATTGTTTTGTCAGCAGGCACACCCTGGCCTGTCATGCCTCGTGTGTCACTCCTCATGTGGGAGGACAGCTATGTTACAGTTTGCTGTTTTCACTTTGTACCTCTTTGTTTTGGTTTTTTTTGTCCTTTTAAAGGCAGCAGCTACCAGCGTTATTCCTCAGCGTTTGGCTTCATCATCAGAGCAGAGCCTGAAATGAGATTTGTGTCTGTGCCTGCCAGCGTGTATGTATGCATTACTATACCTCCACAGTATGAATGCCAGCGCTCCTCCAAACAGCAGCAGCAGGAGGACGAGACACACTACAGCGGCTGTTGTCCCTCTGCCCTCTGTCCTGCAAGGCGCTGTCAAGCAGGAAAAAGACATCCAATGAGGAGAAGAGAAAAAAAAACACAAGTCATCTGACATGGCTGCCCTAGAAGGTCAAAAAGGTCCCCTGCAATACGTCTGTACAGTCACTAAACTGACTGGAACAGCAAGAGCTTACCGGAGGAATCCTAAAATACCCTGACTGTCTTTGGCAGATATGAGGAATTGCATTTTTCTCGCCTGTTTAGCAGCAGTGGTAGCTGCAATAGGAGAGTGGGAGCTGTAGTGATTTATTGATCGCACTGTCGAAAATCCTTTATCACTGAAACACAACCAGCGATACAATGCACCAAACAAAGTGCAATCAGGACACGGCTCAAGATCGACACGAGGCACGATATAGAGGCATCTGACTCTGTGAATATCCGCGACGCACAACACAGTGAGCTGACTTTAAATAAGATGTTAATAGGCAGAGGCACGGTTTAATCCATGGACAAATAGGGATTAAACATCAAGATGATCTCATAATCTCTCAGTGGTAAGTATTCAGGTAGTCAGGTCCTTGTTATATGTAAATAGAGGCAGCAATACAGCCGTGTTAAGGACTTTACAAGTCAAGGTGACAAGTACAAGTGTTGCATTCAAAGATTTTGCTTAAGTAAAAAGCCTATCAGTCACCCCTCAGTCTACTCTATCTATCATCTCATTAGGCAAGACTGCAGAAAATCCATCCATAATCATCCATAACCGCTTATCCTTATCAGGGTTGTAGGGGGCTGGAGCCAATCCCAGCTTGAGAGGTGCGCTACACTCTGAGCAAGTTGGCATATAGAGACAATTCACGCTCTCATTCACACCAACGGGCAATTTAGAGTCATCAGTTAACTTATTATTAACCTGAATGTCTTTGGACTGTGGCAGGAAGCCAGAGTACCCGGAGAGTACCCAAGCAGACACGGGGAGAACATGCAAATGCCAAAGTTGAGAAGGTTTATACTGTCCTTGTATTAATGGTGGTGAGCATTTAAGTTGATATTGCAAACTGCTCCTGTCCATATCTCCAGCAGGCATGGAGCAACATTTGTTTTCATTTGGAGCCGACAGGGATCGTAAATCCAACATTCGCTCCTTTGTAGCTCTGTTTTGGTCCCCACCAACCATCAACCACCTTTTAAAATATCTGACTCATTATCTGCTAAATGCGCCGCGATGCTCGACACTTAGCTGTCAACATGTTGGGTCTGTTGTTTGGGGTTGGGAAGGAAGTGTACAGTGTTGCTGTCTATTTTTATTTTTAGCTTTTGTGACAAACAACCGCCTGCTGCCAGGAAACACTAATATGAAGCTGAAGAGTAAAGTTAAAGACTTAAGACCAAACAATGAGCTGAAAATAAATCTACTTTATAAATGTAAACTGTACTCTAGCTATACATTTCTAAGAACATTTCATATAGAAGACCAGGCAGCTGGTACCTGCAGTGTAGATGGCAGAACTATAGCCCAGTTTGTTGCTGACCATACACGTGAAGTGGCCACAGAATGGATTCATGGTAACACTCAATGTTGTTCCATCTTCGGAGACTCTTCCCACACTCTTGGTGATGGGGACTCTTTCATGGAGCCAGCTGAAGTGAGGGTCCGTCCCCCAGGCTTCGCCACAAACCAGCAAGGAGTGGGACGTGTTGATGCTGACTGAAACGTGGTGCACCGCCTCTATAAAGACGGACAAAAGAAAGAAAGGAATAAAAAAATAAGCGGTGATAAGGATGGAGGTAAAAACTCAGAGCCGGGGTAGAAACAAGAGGAGATGGGAAACGCTCAGCCGCGGGCATCCATCTGTTATACAATAAGAATAATGACACATGGCTGTCCAAGAGGGTCTAACACAAAGAAGCATGAGATTCATTTAATGCTGTCAGGAGAGAATCTGGCTCAGTTTCAGACACAATAGACCAGAGAGTGAGGCATAATGTCGGAGAATGGGATGATGGAAAACCCTGGAAGCTGAGAGAGCAGATGTAGAGAAGAGTGGAGCTGATGAATTGATACTGTTAGAGCAGAAGGATGAGTGAAAAAAGCAAAGAAGCTTTGACACAAAACCAGAAAGCTACGACGAGACTCGAAGCACAGAAACAAAAGGAAGATGGGATAGCGAAAAGCACATTTTTAATTTATAGTGCTTTTGTTATTAAATGAGACATCCACCATGAGGATGAAACAAAGCACGCTGGTGTGAAATTAAAAGCACATTCATTACACTGTTAATTGTTGGGACTTAACACTAGAAAGGCCAGGACAGACTCAGACATATTTCTGCTTACTCTGAGACTTCTATAAGACCAAATTCCTGCATAAACTGCCTCTGGTTTCAAAATGATAAAGGATGACAGTATTTATGTTCATCTCCACACTTCAGCTGTTCGCTTGTTGGCAGGCTCTAACAGCCTCCAAGAACATCCACTCATCTCTCTAACAGTTTTGAACTTTTTCTTGTCCAGATTGGGGCTGCAACTAATCATTTTCATTTCCCAGCTTATTTTGTTGTTGCTGCAATTAATCAATTTATATAAGACAAATGCAAAAGAAAAAAAAAAGCCAAATGGATTCAGTGAGGATTGTTGTTTCCAGTATTTTAAAAAAAAAAAGAATGTTAACCATGAGGTGGAGCCTTCACATTTTGGTGGTTTTCATTTGAACTTAAAGAGCAGCATGTTCATTTTAACTTGAACACACCCCCTTCACAAATGCGATGCATTCAAGGAGACATTGCCTCTTACTTCAGGGATTTAGTATTGCATTAGTGAAAATCTTATAATTTTATTTATTATGTTTTTTCAGGGTCTAGAGGACAGAATTACAGTTTTAAAAAGGGTCTCCTGTTGTAGCAATCACTGCAGAATGGGACCAGGATCAATTAACAGTGTAATACACTTTCCGTCATCTATCATGTGAATTCAAGACTACCCTATAAATTCCTTCACTTGCAGCGTATCTTACCATACATCCTGACGATGCAGTGTGCAATGGTCTTCGCCCCTGTCTGATCAGTCACAGTCACAGCGTAAATGCCGCTGTCCGAGTTGCTGTATCCAACAATCTCAAGTGTCGTCTCCTGCTGCTCCACTTTCACGTGGGCATTTGGCCTCTTACAGGAACACTGAACAGTGCTGCTGGGACACTTGGCAAGGGTCACTTTCTCTGGAGCAAGTCCGGTTTCGGGTTCCCGTTCCCAAGTTATCAAGGCGATCTGCTCCTGGGATCTCGGCTCAATCCGAGCTTTCAGAACCAGATTGGAACCGGGGATAACATGCACAGGCTGCTCATTGATGATGTGAACTGACATACACTGGAACCCACATGGCACTGTGGACAGAGATCGAAGCAGTTGTTATTGGATGTTCTTGGCACTTTAACTTTCCTCACACAGTTTGTTTTTCTCTTTAGATGACCAGTATGACTAACAGTATTTCATATTCATCACTGTTGACCCTTTGGCTTTTGCAGGGTTTGCATTGTTTGTGCAGAACGGGAAGCTTGTGAAACAAACAATGGCATAATACTTCATCTCTGTCCTCGGCATGTACTTTATGAATATGTATGGCTGCTTCCTGTCAAACAATGTCAAGCTATGATTTATAACGCATGACAGCCATGCCTAATGTGATATCCATCAAACCACATCAGTATCCTAAAATCTGTGTCAAAACTGCAGCGGACCTGTTAAGGCTTTGTGCATTTACCATGAGGAGTATTAATCACGCGTCTAAACCTGATAGGCAAAGGATGGAGATGTAAATAACGCAAGTGTGGGCATTAATGGGAAAGTCAGTTTACAAGAGTTGTTTCGCATTTGTGTGAGGGTGAACTGCTGCTGTGATCTTTCTTCGTGCTCCAGGAAAACATTACAAAAATAAGGGGTGAATATTCGAAAATATAGTGTTTTCTTCCTGCAGGGTTTTAAAAGAGAAACCATTAGGATGGTGGATAAAACAAAAAGCCTTACTCAAAAGAAGCAGCAGGGCAACTCTCCAGCACAGGAAACACTGTAGATCCATAACACCTGCTGATGTAGATAGAGAACAGAGAGGGGCATTTGTCCATGACCTCAACAACGGCAAACCATTTCCTCTGTAGTTATGCAGCAGGGGTGCCACTACGGCAAGAACAACAACACCACCTCCAGAGAAAATGTGAAATTAAAAAGAGAGCAAAAGACAATTAAGAAAGCATGTCCTTCTATTAAAAATGTAATACAAATGTTTAGGGCATTCTTTTTTCCTCTTCTTCTTAATTTGTTTGTGAAGTAAGAACAGCAGCACTGGCACCGCAGACTGCACTAGAATCAGCACTTGGAACAAAATAGGGTCGGGTCTACTGCCAAAATTAAAATGAACCCCCTCAAGCACAGCTGCTACAACAAAAACACAGAGAGGAAACACTGATAGCGGTGCAAGAACAGTGGCCCAACCTGCATGCATTAAATATAACCTGGAATTCCCATTACTGTTTACCTTGAAGTTATCCACATCAAAACCCCCTAGAGTGGGATTCACCTACCTCTCCAGAGTCGAGACAAACAATAGAGTCGAGAGCCTCTTCCACACTTGTGTTCACTTTCTCAGAGGTTAAGGTGCAAGCAATTCACACATAGATTTATGGCCCGTAATGAAACCGTATCTTCAAAGCAGTTGGCATTACATTGTGAGAAATAAGCTACTTAAAAGTGACAGTTCCTAGATCTACAGCTGTTACTGCCAGCGTCAACATCAGATGGAAGTAGGGCTAAATGTTCCGGGACTTCCCTTTCTCTGCTTGTCAAGTGTAGTCAGTGAGTCACGTACTGTAGGCGTCACCTTGTTCTCAGGCAGTTTCCTCCCCTCTGGCTCCCCCTTCTTTCCTGTCCACTAAAGACTTCTTTCTGCTTTGTGCTTTTAATAAGTGAACTTTCTATTGTAAAGCCTGTGTCTTATTCCCACCCCCCTTCCCCACCTCTGGCCTATGTCCAGAGACATGCAAGCACAACAATATAACATGTTCGATTTGGATTTTCACGCCGCTGTCGGTAAACACTGATAAAAATGCAATGGTATTCTTTTGAAGGGAAACCAGTGACAATGTTGGAACTCAGTCTTAGGAAACAGGCTTTGTACTGCAGGCTTCTTATCCAGCACGAACACTATTGGCCCTGCAGACACAAACCATTGTCTTGGTTTATGGATTGTAAAGAGGAGGTAATACATGAATTGCTTCCATTCTTATATTTTTTTTCAATAATTGTCTCTCACATGCAACTGAGAAACACCTTCAAGCACGTAAAGGAGAATGCATATTCTCTTTCCCTTGGGAAAGTTCAGCAATCTCTGTGAAATTGGAAGAAAGAAAAAAAAACGTTTAATTCAAAGTTCAGACAATAAATAAGCAGCAGATTTAGCTGAGTCACATTCATATTAAGTAAATATTCCGGCCTTCTCACATACACACATAAATCAGAATTTAAACCTCAGCTGGCTGCGAGAAGTCTCAGAAAAAACCACTTATAATGAGTAATATGATGAAAAGCTCCAGAAGAACTACTAAATAGACATTAAGATGAGATTGTTTTGTCAGCTACTTTGTCTTTTACACTGCCACAGCAGTGAGACATAATGACATCACTTACTGAGGGGTTAGCTCTGCAGTTTCTCACTTTATGAAAATGCATCCTGGGGCACAGATGTAACGAGTGATTTTAAACTGATTATAAATCCATTTATATTTGCAGAGGGTTTGTGAATAATCACAGGAATGACAGATGTGGCTCCCACTGAGTTCTTTGTCTACAGAGCGGTGTTGTTAGCTGGAATTAACCAGTGGGTGGCACTGATACATCAGCTGAAAAATATCAACAATTTAGCCTCGTTTTCTTCAACAGACATCATCATATTCTCCTTTGTTCCATGTGCAAAGTCATTTATGTCTGGTCTTGCTTCTCATTAATCCATATCATTATATAAGTGAGCAAATTAAGCAAAGAATTGAATGTATGAATATATTACAGTACCTCATGATTACATCGCCCTCTTATCAGATCATAACTGCCAGGCAATACTTTAACCAGGACAAATAAAAATGACCTTCAGTCATGAATGTTAAAAGGAAAACAATCACCATGTAGAGAAAATGAAATAATTATGTTTTTGTCAAATGAGATATGGTCTCTGCATTTGGATCCACCTTTGAACTGAAGCAGTGCCGAGCTGTAATTATGCAGACAGGACACACGGGAAGGTTGAAAGAACAAAAGGTAACTTTAATAACTTACTAGAGGTGGTAACAGAAGCAGGGAGGTCAACACAAAAATAATTAACAATTAATGGCTGAAGAGTCCAACAAAGAATAATCCAGAAGGCAATCAAGGTTGACTGGGAGCAAAGCAAGAACATGGAGAGCAACACAAACGTGGGGGGAAAAACAAGACTTGCAAAAGAGCCAAATGTTGATCGGACAGACCAGTAACAAGGCAGATGTGTGGGTCCATTCCGAGGGCAGGTCAGAAGGGTGGAGCACGTCTGCGGGGCAATCAAGAAGCAAGACAGAACTGTGGAGCAGCACAGAACCAAGCCCTGGATGCTGGTGATGTGGAGGGAGGAGCTCTCATGGACAGGCGATAGAGCAACCAAGCCAGCGGAGCAGCTACGGAAGCCAACCGGGAGCAGGTGTCATCCGGACTGCTCATGGGCAACCAAAGGAAGAGGTTGGGCTGCTGGGCAGTCTAGACTTTGTGGCACTTTGAGTCAAGCTGAGGCAACCAATGGTATTGACCACGCCTTGTTCTGTGATCTCTGTCGGGCCCTGTGGGTCCCACAGAATGGTCAGACGATTTTCCTAGAAATCAGTCTACAGGATGTCAAGGTCGTTAAATTAATGAAGACTGAGGACTGGCAGGATGTTGAGTGACTGGCTCAAGACAGGAAGGCTGCAGGTTCATGAACCCAAGCCTAATCAACTGGACTGCAGGCATGTTGTGGGCAGACTGAAAGGCCTGCTAGGGGTTAGCAGACAGGGATGCAGGCTGATGGCTAGCATGCTGGAGGCAAGCAAACTGCAGGCTAGCTAATTGGATACCAGCAGGTTAAAAAAATAGGCTGGCGGCTATCTGACTCGATGCTGACTGGGAAGGTAGCTGGAGGCTAGCTGACTGATAGCTCAGGCTTGAGTGATAGCTAGACAGCGGTTGGGACAAAGAGCTGGGCATCTGGGAGGCACAATGTTGAGAGCCATCCTTCCATTCTGGAGGGCTTCCCAGAAGGTCGCTCCAGGGTAGGATCAAGCAGGGAGCTGGCTGGTTCTGTGAAAGCTGACTGGCCAACTGGCTCTAGGCTAGCAGTTTTGTGCTGTTTGACTCTGCAGCAAGGTCCAGCAGAAAAGAGACCATGGATGGGCATTCTGCTTTCTTGTGGGAGGCTGTCTTGAGGGCTAGCCTGTTCCCTCCAGAAAGGAGACTCCTGGGAATCGTTGGAGATGGAATCAGACAGGAAGCTAGCCAACTCAGGAACTGGCTTACGGCTGGCTGTGGCTCCATGTTAAACTCAAAAAAGAGTTCCTGGGTGAGTCCAGGCAGGGATGCAATCTTTTCCTGAGGTTAGCAATTACTGCCAAGTTCTCGGGCATGAATGGAACATCCAAAATCCTTGGCCTTGGCAAAATTGTTCTCCCCATTAATGTAGAATGTCCATGGAGCCTTGGATAAACCCAATCACTTATTAGTGGTGGTCTATATTGTGGCCAGGTCATACTGTTAAGTTTCAGCTCAAAGGTGCACCCAAATTTGGACGGCTCAAATGGGAAGGTTGAATAAACCAAAGGTAACTTTAGTTATTTTGCATTGCCCTGCCTGCTTTTGTTACACCTCCCGTAAGTTATTCAAGGTGGCCGAGGAGTCCAACAAAGAAAAATACCAGCAAGAGTAATCCACAAAAACACGACAGAGAAAAATCTCAAGGGTAACCAGGATTCACCATGAGTAAAGCAGGAAGACGAAAACACAGGAAAAACCACAAGGAAATCGTAAGCCACGGAAACAGAGAAAGGTGACCTGACCTGAGGAGGAACCCACAGCCTAATGTTGGGTTACATTGTAATCAGGAAATAAAAATGACGAGCTGGAATTCTAAGTTAGAAAGTCGGAACAAGATCTGCTCTGCATGGGTTCACCAGCTTAAACATACCTGATGTCACACCAATATGGTGGCACACACAATGCACAGTTTTTACTCAGTGTGTGTTTACTATATGATCACTCCATGTAGTGTTGTGAATCATCTTGTAACAACTCTGTAGTTGCCATTTCCATTGTCATTCAGTTGATTTGTGCTTGACAGAGAGTATTTATGAGCCTGCAGCACGAGCCTACTCATCTCCTCTCTTTGAAAGTGTACTAAGTAGATGCTTTTGCATTTCAGAGACTTGCCATCCAAACATTAGTTTGCTGCAGGTGTCCATGTTTGCGTGAGCAGATGCTTTGGGACTGATCTAATGGACGCGCCTACGGAACTATCAACTACTGCAAAATTAGCCAAACAACTAAATAATTAAAGGAACACAGACACAAAAAAATGGGCAGCAAAAGGACAAAGAGTCAACAAAGACGCATTGGGAAACACATGGGAAAACAGGAACCACCCACACTAAAACCCAAAACAATAACCGGTACTGTATCTCAAACAATAATCTTGAAATATCTCAAGATTCCTATTTTCAGTATCTGGTATTTAACATTATCTTTAAATGTGGTAGTGGAAGAAATAAGGCATAATTAGTATTTACCTTTGCTATTGTACACTTAATACATAAAATATACATGTATTCCAAATGTGAATTGTATATGATATGAAATAATTATTTAGATAATGAAATATTTAATTTTTAGACTGATGCATTAATGCTGGTCAGGGTGAAGCTCATTTTAAGTAGTTTACACAGAGTTAAGGCAATCATCAATGCATTGTATTTCACAAAGGTCATGTTTTTTTATTATGAATATGAATAGGTCTATGTTTAAAATGTTGTTTGAGCCTGCTCGGTACCATTCCACCCACTGCTTAGTTATTATTAAATCACCTCTGGCTCTTTAAGAGAACAGGTGCGTCCTTGACAGGTAAAAGTGGAGAAACAGGAAGTAGACTCATTAGTTAGCAAACAAACCGATACGGTGACTTATTCCAGCTCCAAAATGAACACGGAGGCACGGGGGAAACACTTTGGTAAGTTTAATACAGCTAACTTCTCTTATCGCTGCGCAGGAGACAATGTTTATGTTTGTTTTATTTGCCAGGTATAATCTGAATTAAATCTCGTAGCTGAGTAATAATAGCTAGAGAAGCTACAGAGCATTTCTCTACAACCTGTATTGTAGAAAGCCTTTAAAAAACCTGCTAAAAATTGATCAAATGTATCATATGAAAGTAATTTTGAATACTAAAGAGTTTAATCTCTCCGCAGACCGGCCTGACTGACGACATGAGACAACCTTTGCTTCTTATCAGTCTGTCACTGGCAGGTAAAACAATTTCCACTGACAGTTTCCTCTCCTCCTGTTTTCAACAGTGCTGTTCAAACGCCTCGCAAAAGTCTCTAAAGGAGAGGAGTGCTAGAGACTGTACTGTGAGGGAGGAAAAAACAGGTCAGGGATGAGAAGCTGCGGTATTCCGAGCACGTTTATAAAACAATTGCATTTCAAGTAGAAAGCTCGTCTTAACCGCTCTCAAACCTGCGGGACTGCATTCCCGTCTGTGCACTGACTACTGAGTGACATGCTGCCTTCACGGCCTCCTCATAGGCTCATAAATCTGAGCACTTCTGATTCAGAATGACTTGGAGCTTATTGTTAGATGGCTTTTGGTATTTTGTTGACAAGAAATGGGCGGTACGTTTTATTTTGATCACTGCTTACATGGTTGTTGAACTCGCAAGACCAAACAGGCCTCCCACCAATACCGATACTTGACTATTGTTAATGGAAATATGACTATAAAAGTGTTATTATTATTATTATTCTGTGCTCCAGGTCAGCATGACAGAAATCACAGGCCTATTCATGCCTTACAAAACTACTTAATTACATAATTTACAAAATGGCCAAAAGAAACAGGATAACACAAGGTTTTATATTTTAAACAGATTTCTTAACCAGTCCACAAGCATGAACAAGGATGTGGTTATGCACTATATAAAGAATATCGCTGATTATATTTTTCTTATTGTCAACATAAAGACCAAATATATGAATGAATATAGACATTCATTGTTGTCCAATCTGTTGGAAGTGATAAATAATGTGTTTGCAGGGTAGAGAAGTCAAAAAGTATTGAGTCAGTCTACATTTACATTTACTTTTAGTCATTTAGCAGACGCTTTTATCCAAAGCGACTCACAGAACAGGGAACAATCAAAGGTATAGAGCGTCAGTGCAGCGATAAGTGGCAATTCTTAAGTAGATTTGTCAAGGATATTTTTAAAGTGGTAGCGAGGTAACGCGTGCCTGTATAAGGGGGTTCAAGTAGGTAGGTGCAGTACCTGAGACAACTTTATAGGCGAGTATTAGCTATTTGAATTGAATGCAGGCTGCAACAAGTGGAGCTCGATGAGCAGCGGGGTGATGTGTGACCTTTTTGGGTTGGTTGTAGACCAGGTGCACTGCTGCATTCTGGATCATCTGAAGGGGTTTCGCTGTGCAGGCCCGTCAGGAGGGCATTACAGTAATCTAGACTAATACTTTGCTGGTTTTTGGTCTCTTAAAGAAATTCTAGAATAATGTCAGCCTCACCATTTTATGTTTGTGAAGATCTCGCATAATGTGTACCAGCTGAGGAGTGTATCTATTACTGTGGTATCAACATCCCCATCCAAAATTACCCTGGTGTAATAAAATGTGGATGCACACAAATGGAAAAAGATCAGGCAGAAGAGCTCTGCCTTAGGTGTATGCGCTGCAGCAGCTACGTTAAAATGATATTTTAATTTGTTCATTAACTAAGGGTTGTTGTTCATGCATGAAAGATGATTAAAGTAATAATCGGCAACATTGTCATAATTAAATGTTCATTTTGTTGCAAAATAATGATTCAGTTTACAGTTTGTAAAAGCTTTTTTTTTTTTGGTGTTGATGTGTCTCTGACAGGTGCAGGTTTATTCCTTTATTCCCAAAAAACAATGGTTAGTTTAGAATAAATTGTTGGAAGGAAAAGGTATTCCCATTCGAGCCACCTATAGAAAACTGAAGTTCACCAACAGACAGCAGAAACTTCTTCAGTTTATCTCTGTGGTTTACAATGTTATCATCGGTTCAACGTTACTAAAGCTGTTAGCGTGACGCCTTTTTTAAGATCACGGAAAGACGTAAATACATAATACATGGTAATATTATCATTATTACTATTATTACATTATATACGACTCTTCATAAACAATCATTTACATTTTATTTGAATTGCTGTTGTTCTGGTCTTGTAAAAACAACCCACCGTTGATACTGTGCTGCATCACTCATGGGTTTTTCTCACTTCTGACTCATGACTTTTTATCTTTCTGTCGCTACTGAAAACACAACAAAGCCACTGATATCTTTAATCAGACTCTGAAACACTTTTGTTGCCCTTAATAATTCAGTGCAGGAGCCTGGAATCCATCTCACTGTTGGCTCCTGTCATTTTATACTCTGCTCTCCGGCGGAAAATTGTGTAAAGGCAGTCCAGCGAGACTGATCAGGACCATATTGATTTGATCCATTATAATACACTGGCCAGAGCGTTCTTGCGTGGTAGCTTTATATGCCAGTAAAAGGGCATTGAACATTCAGCCTGGGTTTCCCTGCCTGAATCTGTAATATGAACACAAACAAGAGGGAGGACTGGCAGCCAGATACAAAAAACGAGATTTTTTTCCCCCCCTCTTCACTCTCATGCAGACTACAAATGGACAAGCGGCGTACAGCAGTTAAATGCCTGAATGTGTAAAATCAATGGTTCTTTACAACATTGTTTTTGAAAAATTGCCTATGCGCCGCTGATTCTTGAGAAGACAGACAGCAAATATGATTTCGACACGGCTTACGTTAAGTCAGGCTAACAAAAACACAAAATAGATGTTTAGCTTGGGATCACTTACAATCCAAAAAACATGGTGTGAAATCTACGAGGGAGGAAGGAGTGTGTACCTTACTAATGGGTTTTTACCCCCAGAGCCAAGTCTGTGTATCTATAGATTTTGTTCACTGCAGTGGTGAAATAAGTATTCAGATCATTTTCTTCTTTTTTAAGTGAAAGTACATATATATTCATCCAAAATAATATTCTATTACGCGTAGTCTAGTGACTGTTACCGTAGTCTGTTAGAGTGATTCCTAACCAAAGGGTCACAAGTAAAATTCGAAGGGTGATGAATGAACGGATTAATTTGATTATTTGCTACACAATTTTGTTTTCCTTTTCTATCTTTTCTCTAACTTTTACTTTTTTGGTCTGGTCTTATCTTTAATGACACATTGCAGATTAACATCTTGTATTAAAGCACAAGTTTCCAAATATAAAGTATTTAAAGTTGTTACCATAGTTGTCAAAGAATAGTTATTCCAGCGGCCTGAGTAGAAGTGTAAAGTAACATAAAATGGAAGTACAGTACTTGAATGAATGTATGGAGTTACTACAATCACTGTTTCTCTCTTTGATTCTCTGTTTAGTCCTCCTCTCTGCCAGGGTGCTGGCTCAAAACCAGGTACAGATCCAATTCCAGACAGACCCGCTGCTGGTTCAAACCGGTACTGAGGTTGTATTCACGGTGCTGACAGTGTCCCAGGTCCTGTCCATGACATGGCAGTACAAAGGAGTCACTCTGGGTTTGTATGCGGGTGGAGCCCCAGTAGTTAACCCAGTGGCCCAGTTCGAGGGCAGAATCACCATCTCCGCCACCCAACTCCGAATCGGAGGCGCCCAGCTCCGAGATGCCGGGAACTACACGGTGGAGGTGACCCCGACTGCCACAACAGGCCTGGCTGCTAACTCCAGATCGATACAGCTGAGGGTGTTTGGTAAGAGATAAAGAAGGGCGTCTGCGGCTTCACTTAAGAGAGGAAGAGAGGAGGATGAGGGAAGGGAAGGTGGGAGGGGGGTCATGGAGTGTGCAGGACAGGGAGGTTTTGAGGGGTGTGATAATGTTAAGGAGGAACAGGAGGGAGTAAAGAGAGAAGAGGGAGGATTTGGGAAGTAAGAGAATTAGTCTGGGAGGTATAATGAAATTAGTGACCCATAGTAGGCGAGGTAAAATTAATGAAAAAAGAGGAGGGGATGAAGCTAGTCGCTCATGGCTTTATGCAAATTAAAACTCATTTGATATGCAGCGCTCGCGCTCTTAGATGTTTGATATTGTAGCTTTCTGAAATGGAGCGTCACATTTACATACAGTACATACAGTATTTGCACTCATTTATATTCAGTACTGTAATGGAGCCCGAACAGCTGAGTGTCTCTCTTTATTTTCAGTCACCAGCCCACGCTGCAGGCATGACGTACAGTCTTCCTCATCCCGCTCTCCGCAGCATTAATGGGGTGGTAGGCTGACTTGAATTGTTAGAAGTGCTAGTCTGTTATTGCTGAAAGGTCACATCCTCCAAACTCAAAACAGCAAGTTCATGCCATAGAACATCCGCGTCCTTGAGCGTGACTCTCAACCTCCTACTTACTCGCTAATAACTGACTCTGAAAATGAGAGGCAGCTGAAATCCGAAAAGGAAAAAAAAATCTAAATCAGAAATGCTTCTGCTGACTCACAGGCAAGCAGAAAATGTACAAAAATGCAAGTGATTAGAGCTATTTAGTAGTCGCTATGAGTGGTTTTGTTTGTTTGCTGCTGCTTCCGTGGCTCTCTCTTAGTCACAGCCTCCTACGTCCACACGCCTCCTCTTCTCCCTCTCCAATTATTTAACTTAGGCTGCCCGCCAAGAGGCATCTAGGCTACCACTCATACCGTCTGCCCCCTTATTCACCATCTGTGCCTCTATCTGAGTCCTGTCCCTTCTCAGCTCTCACTTGCTTTGATTACAGCAAATTATCCTCAACAGAAATATAAAACTGCCCTCTATTGTTCCATCACTCCAACTTTTGAAGTGATCTCTTTCATACTCTTATGTCCTGTACCTATAGTAATACTTTTCTGGGTAATTCTGGGCATCTCTTTGATAAAATATTTTTTACTCTCCTTGTAGATGCGGTTGCCGGGGTGAGTCTGTTTGTTCCCTCAATAGCCGTGGAGGGTAGAAATGTATCTCTGCAGTGTACGTGGACTGCCGGTACAGAGATTACGGTCCAGTGGGGCAAAGGAGGCACAGCGATCACAGCCGACTCCAGGATCACCATCTCTGACGGCTCTCTGGTCATCAACCCAGCCAGACGGGGCGATGCCGGGGAGTACTCATGTACCGTCAGCAACCCTGTCAGCGCCCAAACTGCCACACAGAGCCTCACTATCTACTGTGAGTTTACACTGATCGAGACAAGCGGCAGCTAATCTGCTGTAGCCACTGCAAATATCTTATCTGGTATCCACATTGCACTGCATACGGCGTGCTGAATTGCACTTCGATTGCGCAGGGCATTCATCTGTAATCTTATTGTACTGCTTCTAGCTTCGTCTTGATCGCATCCTTATTTCTGGAATGGCAGTCTCACAGTAATAATGCAACACCACCCCAACGGCATATTAAAATGACTCCACATCGTTGTCCTCTAAGATCAAACAGAGGCTTCTTTTACCCAGATGGAAAAAAACATCAGATTAGGAGTGTTGTTAAAATCTGTTGAGGCTTTGCATACCAAAAGTCTATGCACTTGAAAGTCATGTAAATTTCCACTCACTACTTCTCATGGCCACAGAAGTGTTCATCCCAGACAGCAGACTTTAATTTGTTCAGATAGAGCGAATCTGTGATATCACAATCACAGTCACAGTTGCAGTCCTGCTTTCTGATTGAAGCTCATAAAACCAGACATGCAACTAATGATTACTTTCATTATTGATTCATTTCTTAGATATTTTTTCAATTACTTTCTCAGTCTCTGAATTGAAAAAATACCCCACCACACTTTCCCAGAAACCACGGTGACTTTTTGAAATGGGAGGCATCATCCGACCAAACAGTCACACAGCCAGTGACCTTTATTGGATGATTTATAATAATATCACCCAGAGAAAAGCAGCACATTCTCACATTTGAGAAGCGAGAATCGGTAAATATTTTTGCCTTTTTGCAAAATAAATTACCGTCATGATTAATTGAGCAGCAGAATTGCAGTTACTTTTACCTTTTTGTAGAAATAAATTTTTAAAAATAAAAAACAGTTTTACAGGATGTTGTGTACTGGACTGTTTCTGGCTGTAGTTGCCAGGCAACCAGTGAATACTCCAGGAAGCCAGTGAGCATAATTTATAAAATATTATAATTCCCAAAATGTTGACCTATTCTCTTTTAATAAAACAATTTCAGTATTTTTTGCGTTTAAAGCTCCATGAGGTGATTAAACACACTCACAGTTTGGTTCTGTGTGTAAATTCAGGTCTCGCTAACCCTCAAACTGTGTGCTGAGCAGCAGGCTCAACTTGTCTGGGAATTGTCTTCTCATTATGCAATACTTGTTTCAGCCTCTGTGCAGGATTTTAAACGCAGTGTCCCTCGCCTGCCAAGGTTCTCATGTAAATGGGACTTGTTGAGAAACACGTTGATTCAACAGGCAGCAGTCTTTTTGATTTTAGGTTTAACATCCAACCTGAACGTGCACAGCTCCTTCATTAGCTGAGTAATAATGCCGGCAGGGCCAGAGAGCGCTCGTGAAAACGTTTTAGCCAGAGGAGGTGACTTAACCCCCGCATTGACATGATGATGTAGAATATATGATCTGTGCATTTGAGGAAGCTTCTTCAGAATACAGATTTTCCCTCTTCTGATTGTGAACGAAATGTTTTTGATACTTATATCGATTGTCCTTCGATCATGACCAAACCAGATGGCCCTGACACGCCTGTGCTGACCAAGGAGGCCCCGAAAGAATGTGTCGGTGGAGGAGATGTGTTGGTGGGACAGACGGTGCGTCTCACCTGCATGTCTGACTCACTGCCCCCTGCCCTCTTCTCATGGCAACGTGATGGACAGTCAGTCGCATCCGGCCAGCCAGACAGTGGGGTGCTGAGCCTCCAGACTTTCTCAACCAATGAGAGCGGCCGGTACGTCTGCACGGCCAGAAACAGCATTACTGGAGGCACGTCGGAGCAGGGCACAGACTTGGCCGTCGTAGGTGAGTTATGGTGGACGCTGACCTCTCTGTGACTGATAATGATGACGGTTGGTTTTGGACTCTGTCCCTGTATCCGTCTTCTCGACAGGAGAGGGACAGAAAGTATCCTGGGAGATTGATCTGGTGAGAATGTGTTCAAAGTCATTCAGTGACTTTCACACATACTTTTCTCGTCCCTTTATTTTCATTTCTTTTTCTCCCTGTCTCTCTCTCTGCTATTACTTTATCATCCTTTTTTAGAATCTTCCCCTCCTCTCCTCTGTCTTTCTCTTTCTTTCCCGCCTCTTGTCTGTCGGAGCTCCAGACTCATTATCTTTATTAATTCTTCCCCTTTGACACCATTCGTTCTGTTTCAGCCACGTGTCTAAATGGAGGGGAAGTGGCAGGGATTGTGATTGGCTGTGTGCTGCTGATCATAATCATCATTCTCCTCATCCTGCTCATCATTTGTCTCGTTCGAAGGAGGAGGGGTAAGTCTGTGTGTGTGTGTGTGGTCATGGACATTTTGTTTGTCAACTTTCAATTCGGAAAGTCTGTTAAAGGCATTTTGATGCTCTCTGTGTCAGAGTATACTTTATGCAATAACTCCAAAAGTGATTTTTATTATTTATTTTATTACAGTAGAAGAGAGGCAACAGGATGCTGCTGTGTTTGTGCAGAAGACCAACCCAAATCCCGGGCCTCCAGTAAGCCACAATAAAGTTTACATATGATTCACTATTGATTTTCTGTTTATCTAGCCTATGCCATGGTGCTCAAAGGCTTTTCTCAAATTAACCCCCTCATTTCATCTTTCTTCTGCTGTCTCTTCTCGCCCTCCGCTCATTTTTCATCTGCTCCCATTAAGCCTGCAGATCCACAACCTAATGGTGCAAGAGATTTGGGCCAAGGTCCCCATCCCCCCGTCGATCACTTGTACACACGCCACCCTGACCGCTTATACACAACCGCGCGCGAAAACCGTGGCAACACACGGCCAGAGCCGCCGCTGTACAACCCGCATAACTCCGGCACACAGCAGCACAATGGTCGTATCCACGCAGATAGACTCCCACACAGCTCTGTTCATAATTCCAATTCATTCCCACACAATGGCATTGACAATCCAGCTTTCACACACAGCGACGTTCAGAATGCAAACACGCTCCCAAACATGCAGCAGCAAAATCCGAACATTATCATACAGACCGGGGCTCCCCAGGGCGGCGCACAGCCGCCGGCGGTCCATGTCAGCCTTAACACGCTGCCACGAACGGCTGAACAAAACAGCAATGCACAAATGCCCACAATTCATCTCAATCTTAACTCCTTCTCAACCAATGGCCAGCAGACTCAGCAAGACAACTCGTTACCTTTTACAGCCAATGACGTGTCACAAAACCAGCAAAACTTGATACGTACTGAGCAATCAAGTCCCAGAGTGCCAAGTGGGCAGTCCTATCGTAGTGACCCCCGGATGCACAGTCACATAGATGCAGGTCTTATCCCAAATGGATACACGCAAAGTAATAACACTTCTCAGCGAAATGCCAACACACAGACATACCAGCGGGAGCTAGAGTCTCATGGCAGGTCTGATAGAAACTCAGGTAGACATGATACCGCTGCCAGCTCCTCCCTTCAACAGATGCCATGGGATCACCTCCGAGGCACACCAGCATATCCCGCTGGCACGCTTCAAAGAAGACAAACATCATCTCAGTACACGTCTGACACTACAGACTACACTACCCATCCTCCCATACGCGAGGAAAGAATGCCAAGCAGATCTCAGTCTCGTCCTCCGAGCCAAACCACTTTGCGTGGCAGAGCTCCACTCAGACAAGATGTCCCATCAGTGGTCAGACAGATACGTAGCCGTTCACTCGATCTTCTAGACCCAAACACTGGCAGGATAACACAGCTTGAGGCTGCACACCACACACCGAGAAGCCCCCGCACACATAGAGAGAGCGCTCAGCGAGACATCAGAGGTTCGCCTAGTAGCCAGACCGCCCTCAGGCAGAAAGCCACACACAGCAGTAACCCCCAGGCAAAGCCTCTCATGAGCCAGCAGGCCTCTGTAGGCCGCTCAGCTGTGTCACAAAGACTCATGACACAACAGGGACTGACTGCACCGCAGGGTGCAGATACAAGAGCTTTGGCTGATCCTAATCACCTTCCACAGGCACACATGGCTCAGCAACATAGAGCAGCACCGAACCAAAAGTCACCACGAGGCCTGGGCACACAGACGCAGCCTGTCATACATGATGCCAATCAGCCTCGCCAAGGAGGCGCTGCTCCAGTCCCATTCTCTTCTGCCCAGCATAATCCCAGTCACCTCACCCAGGCTGCACTTACAGCCCACGCGGAGAGGGCTAAAACATTTGAGAATCGGAGAGAGCAGACCCAGGCTGCCCTGTTTCACCATGGACCACAGGCACGAGCTCCTGCTGCTGGGGCTCACCACCCACCGACTCCTCCTCCTGTCATCCCCATCACGCAGTTCCAGACCCTCCCCAAGAAGCGCGTCGAGCACAAATCCCCAGCCAGAGGTCCTCAGCCCCCCAAACCTCCTGTTAACATGCCGGTGGCTCAGCGACCCACGCAAGTAAAACATCATCACGGTGTGCAGCACCATGCTGCCACGATGCCCGCCCACCATCATCACCATCCTGGAAATGGCCACATGCATGTCAGTCCACACAGGCACGCCCATACCCATGGCCATGGTAACAGGCACCCTGCCCACTTCACCCACCCACAGCAGGTAAGTGAGAAACAACATGATAGTTTAAAACGGCAGCCAAAAGATGCCATATGTTTAGTGATATTGCAGATTACCAGCACATGGCTCTCCCTCGGAGGAGCACTTACGGCTGTCATCTCGTGTCATACTTCCTGTGTACTTGCATGTGTTCAGTGCTATAGGCCTGTTCCTACCTGTGTCTTGAGCAGTTTGTGTTTTTGTCTGTATTGTGCATCTCTTGAAGGATGCTTGACAGCACTTGTATTTTTATTTATTTTTTACGATTGACAGTCTTTCTCAGTGCCATGAAAATGTATTTAGTCTTGAGTGTTTGTGACACTGGCAGTTTTTTTTAAAAGTAGCATTGTATGTCAGAGGTTCTGCCTCTTCTTCTGCATGACATGTTGGAAATGAAAGGCTTGTTGTGTCTTTGCAGCAACAGGCACACAGAGGGAGACCAAGATGATGACACATGTCAGCAGACTACACTCCGCAATGTCCCGTATCCACTGACACAAACAAACAGCTGACAGACGTGATCCAATATACCACCAAGCAAGACTGACTACACAAGGTTCTGCACTTAGAGGAAAGCTGTCATATCCTGGTTTCTCAGTCGTAAAGTCTGTTTTTTGTTTTTTTTCTAATAGAATAAATGAACATTTCTCCCACGGTGGCGCCTAAAATGCAGCTTTTTGGAATGCAGTCCTGCTTTCCTAAAAGGAAAATTATGTTACAGAAGGATGAAGAAAATAAGCTAAATATTACTGAAAACACACACTGTCACCTACACCCACATGGATTGTACTATTTTGACTTTTGAAGCACCGGTCATGCATCAAACTTTGCCAAGAGCCTGCTCAGAGTAGACAGGTTCAGTGATCCATAGCTCTTGACCAAGCTCACATCCCCTGATCCATTCATCATCCAAACTAAACAACACTACCCGCACAAAATGCATCCAAGGTGCTCGCACGACTCGCTGTGTGTATCCGCCACTTAAGAAGATGTAATAAATGAGATGGGACTGTGCGCGAGACGGACTCGTCCTCTGGGAACGGTGACAATTATGAAAGAAGAAATTACCCATAGGGGTGGTCTTAATATACGTGGAAGTATTTATTTTGTGCCTTCTGTTTACAGATGCCTCTCATGACACTTCTCAATTAAGGAGATTCGCCTCAGTGGCGTTCAGACGCAATGCTCATCTAACTATGAAGGGGATCCCACGAATGGATGGGCGCTTATTAATTAAATGCCTTTATGTGACTTAAATGACTTGGAAAATAATCACACCCGTGCATGAATGAGGTCAGCACAAAGACCTGAGCTGCCATATTTTCTGCTGAAAAAGCACAGTGAAACAATTTACTGTCTGCGCTGGGTCATGGAGAGCGCGTTAAAAACAATGGGATGTCCTTACTTTTAAGTATTGTTATGGGGTTTTTTTTAACTCGGGGAATATGTGCACAAATGATTGTTTAGGTTGTACTGATATGAATGCTGAATGAATATGAAGTGTGACAAGTTCATATGAAGTTTCAAAGATAAGGCTGATGATATTCTATATTTCTCTTACTGGCGAGACTAAAACCAACAACTCTAACAGGTCGTATCTGTGTAGGCAAAATTCAATATATCTCATTCCTCCCTCTCCTCCATTGTTACTAATAAATACACATTAATGAGGCGAACAGGTGCATGTAGGCCATCATTATCATAAACTTTGTATTTTATTGGAGTCGACTGCACATTTATCCTACTGCTGTAAATTCTCACCAGAGCGCCTTATGTGTATTCATCCCCAGGTGAAAATAGTCCCCAACAAACGCACCATTTACTGCAGTGTGTGTGTGTGTAACGTTTGCCAAGAATCTACGGTGTCCAGCTGTTCCAGCTTAGCCTTTTTGGAGAGCTCTTTTAGTGATTTACGTACTTCAGTCGAAACTGGCTGAAGACCACCAAAGGACAACAGAAAGAAAATATAATATTCCCAGCCTTATGCTTTGACATATTCCTACTCCAATCAAAGATGTGGAGCATGAGGTTAAGCTTACTGCCTCTGAAAGTTTTGTTGTTTTTGGAAAATGACAGCTTGTAAATAGTTTACAGATGTTACGTACGTGAGATGCTACAAGCACAGTAGTAATCTTTGCTCCTCAGGAATGATGTGTAAATTGTTCATTGTTGCATGATCTCATTTTCATCAATAATAATAAAGTTTTTGTTATTTCATGTGTTTGCATATAACTGGGGACGTCCACTGTTGAACAAAAACCAAAACGGCTTTCAAATTTTGCTCATTGTTTGTGTTATTTCCATCACAGTGGAAGTCACTTTGTTGGACTATTCACAGCCGAATGCACAATCATGACTTTATTTGTTGCCTCTACTTTCAAAGCCAATGCATTCTTCCATCTTTTGATTTTCAGTACAAAATACCTCCTCATGCCTGTTGACAGTAAGTCAGACCACAAAGGCGCCTATTTATTCTGCTGTTCCTCTGAATCACAGAGCTGTTTGCAGCCTGAGCATATTTCTGCTCACTGTGTCTATAGTGCTAATTATGCATGGCGCCCGGGTACACCGAGCGCTGCTGTTGATTCTCCTCAGATGAATCTGTTCCTTCATCTTGTTGTGGATGTGCAGAGCGTGTGTTTGGTTCACAGCTTCATCAGTCTCCCAATCCCCTGCTCCCACTTGTACGTCACCTCTGATGAACAGTCCTGCTGCTCACTATTGGAGACACTTCATGGTAGTCTAGCACTGTAATGAGTGGAGATGGAGTGCTTTTGAGTACCTGGTACTAGAAAAGGTTACGGCATTGCCTACCAGTTCCACATGAAAGCTTTGATTTATGAAAAGTTTGGAGCAGTTTTACAAATGCAGTACTTTGTATATTATACTGTTCCCGCTGTCTTTGGAGTGAAGTGTGTTGTTTATGACCTAAACAACTGAAATTACAAAACACTCTGTAGCCTTGTAACACAGTAAACCTCAAATGCTGATGTGGCCACCTTCCCTGGGCCAATTTGCATGTAAATCTGCTTGTGTTGTTTTAGTACACTGATTTACCGTGATTTACCATGACTGCTGCAAGTAATTGTAATTGTTTACGCATCCCTTTGGAAGCATAAATTAAAGGCAAACATAACTCAACTGCAGCGTGTGCAAACAGGGGCATTTTTTTTTCTTGTATTGATGAATGCTTGTTTTGGTGTGTCACACTGCAGCAGAGTGCTTTTCTGACTAGTGTGCACAGAGAGCCCGTGTTGATTTTACTCAGGAGACTGCAGTAGATTTGCACAGGAAAACTTAATAAATACCACAAGATGGCCAAAACAATCCTAATCCAATTTTAATTTAAATTCAGTCTAGCTCAGCAGGCGCACAAAGGTTTTTTTTTGTTGTTGTAGATTTGATGACATTTGATAGTTTTCAAATAATATAGGAGATGCCATAAGGCCCCCAGACAGAGCATAATTACCTAACATCTTCAAGTGAATAAAAAAATGATGATGATTCTTTTGTTCACTGCAGCGATGGTGATTTTTCTCCGCCGTCAGGGAAAAGAAAGAGGTCAGGCATGATAGTCCTCATAAGTCCAAATCATCACTGAAATGAACTGTTAAGTCCTTCGAGATCTGTGTGTCCATCCCCGTCACAGTGTCCTTGAGCAAGACACTGAACCACTGCCTCGGTGCACTGACCCCCTTTAGTGAGATGTCGCATGAATATGACTCTCAGTGGACTATGAAATGCAACAAATTCATGATTAAACTTTGCACACCAGGGCAGCTGCGCAGGGAACCCCCCCCCCAACATTTTAGAGTTCAACAGTATGACCCTGGATTTATAGTTTCAGTCTGTGCCACAGCCATCTATCCATTCAAAACGTCCTTGGGCAGGACAGTGAATCCCCAACAGTTCACTAACTGTAAATCGCTCTACATGGGAGTGTCTGAAATGTAAATCATACTCCAAAAAACTGTTGCAACCATGCGCTCCATGCCTCGACATCCCACAAGGGGGAGCCATGTGAGAGGATTTTTGAGGTTATCTATTGATCACTTTTTTTTTCTCTCCTCCAGGCCTTCGCCATCTGTGCAACTTTGATGGTGAACACTGAAATTAAAAAAAACAAGCCATAGGCAAAGTTATTCTTGTCTGTAGCCCAGAACACAAAAAGCACAGGAAAAAAAACAGTCCTGTGCAAGAATCAAGTAAATCCTCAGTTGTCACAGGCTTGTTTCTAAATGCTTAAAGGTGAACTGTTGCCTTCAGGGATACATATCAAACACAATAACTTCAAAGCCTCTCCTGTTTTTATCATAATCTTTTGTTGATTCATTTGAGCGTGTCATGTTGTGTTTCAAATCGCCACCATGCTTTCTCTTTCAAATAAAGACAGCATCTTTCACTGATGTTTCTCAGTACCACAAACCTGAGAAGTCTTTGTGGATATTCTGCATTTTAAAGGCGCATTCAGCAGATCTTTGATGTCCTCTGTGGTTGAAATACAACAATGAAAGCATGCATTGCATTGCAGTGAAAGCAGGTGTGGAAATAAACAACAGCACAACAGCACCAGCAACCCTCCGTTAATAACCTGAAACTTCACACCTAAGATATTCTAGTGAAAACCGTCCTTTGCAGCGCAACAAGCTGAAACCACATGCAGGAAGTTAGTTGTGCAGCTCTCTGTTCAAAGTTCCAAAGGCTGAGCTGTTTCTTCGAAATGCAGCGCAGATCGTTCTCATAATTATTAAGCCATGTGTTAGAGCAGAAATCCAAAGTCAGCAGAAAAAGAGAAAGATGACTGTACAAAACAGAGCAGATGCACGAGTCATTAAAAATATATGCGAGCCAAGAACAGAATGGAAAGCATCACAGCTCGAGGAGGGATACTTAACAAAATGGGGTTCATGGCTTTTGGTGTAATTTCTGTTATAGTAAATTTCCTGTTCCCGCTTTCCGTGTACTTTCAGCTCCGTCGATACTTGTTTTCTCTACGTGAACAAATGAGTTTCATGACGGTTTAATGAGGAAGTAGAAGAACTAGGAATGTCACGTATGAGTTCACGGATCAAAAAAAACCTATGTTACACTTCTATTTCATTTGCATTGAGTGCGAGCCTAGCAGTATATATAGTTCACTTAGAAAAACACCAAAGTGTACCATTGCAAAATAAGTCAGAAGTGGGTTAGCCACAAAGAGAATGTAGCAACAGCAAGTACTGACTTGAGCAAGAACATGTTTTTGCTCAAGTCATCTGACAAGTTCAACTTTGCATTTGTAAGAAGGCATCTTACATAACATATTTCAAAATAATTCTGCATTCAATGCATGCACAACACACATTAAACGGGATACAAGCCAGTTAATCAACCCAAGACACCTTTAAAATAGATACAAGATTCAAATATCTCAACATACCAACCAGGTAACAGAGATCAGAGCATGAATCCAGCAGCAAACCAGCAGTGGGAGCAGCTCTGACGAGTTTTGATAAACTGGGTGACGTCTTGTTAGTTGTGCAGATAATTATGGGAAGGAATGAAGGAAAAGAAGTGAGATTGCTTCATCTCTCAGTTCAACCTAGGCCCACTCCTTTAACAGTGTCAGGGCGAGGTACGCTGCTGCATGCAACAGTAGGAGCCTGGTTAAACAAGCAGGCCTTTTTCTGTCCTACATGCCATGCCTGAAGTGAAGACCTACATACCTTTTTATCATCAACCATCAGTGGTTCTTTAAATACCCTGCAGGGCTATGCTCTGCTATTAGCTGACACCCTTTGCCTAGTTTTGCACACACAATCAAAAAAAAATATTCCTTCACCTGAATTCAGATGCAAGATTAAGGATAAATTTAGAAAACCTTTCCCTCTGTGGGCGTTTATTAAAGTCCAGTACAGAAGAAGCAGGGGCCTGTCAGATTCACTTATCAGTCATGCTAAAGATATCGCGTATGTACTGAAGGCAGGGCGTTTTGCAGCTGAACTACTGCGTAACTGCACCAATACTGTATCTGCACAGCTGGAGCTGCTGTTATGCTGCTCTGCCAGCTTGCATGCTGCAGAGGACTATATGGAGTCTGCTTAACGGTAATGATGCCGCTGTTTCCAAATTACCTCATGCACTCTTCCTGCAAAGTGTACTGCATGCTTTTTCAGCCATTATATTTATCAGTAACCCATTATCAGATGATGGTATTGGTCAGCAGCTTGTGTACATCCCTGCATCCTCATTAAATACAGTCTGTGGCCCCTGTGTGTGAAAGTGTGTTATTTGATATGGATGTGTTGCCCTACTTATTGGGGCTCAGCAGCTCAGCCATGCCTTTTAAATTCTAAATATATCTCTTACACCCGCAGGAGGAAGTGAGAATGGATTTGATTGACAGTTTTTGTTAACTGTAATGAATTTATCTCGGTTTATTAAAGATTTCTCACCTCAGTATCGAGTCAAGTCAAATTTATGTTCATTGTCATTGTAAAACAATGAATATTAATGGTGACAATCTACAATTCTATATCCGTAAAAACAAAACAAACCAATGAAAAGGTAAAACTGTTTTTGCTTCCTTCGTTGCTTTTTTTTTTCCATTTATGAGCACACAAACATTAAAAAATACAATCATGATTGGAAAGGTTTGTTGACTATGCTTACTGTATGATATGTTATGTGTGTATATTTGTTTATTTATATAGTGTATTGTTTTAACCTGATGATTTTACTTTATAATACATAGAGAGATAGTAGATATATCTGGTAGATATCTGGTAATATAGCACCTTTAAAAAACAGTTTTACAAAGTGTTTTACGGAGCAATAGACCAAAGAAATTAACAGAATCAAAGAAAATAAAAGAAATGATGAATGAGTAAATAATAAAACTAAAAACACATAAAAGTTGACATCACAATAAAGCCAGTCTGTAAAAATTATCACCTCTAGTTTTTAAACTCAACCCTGGAACAACCAGAAGTGTCCTGCCCGAGTTGGCTCATAGGGGGTTAACATGTCTGCAATATATTTAGGAGCCAGACCATTGCGAGCTGTAAAAGTGATCAGTAAAATGTTAAAATCAGTCCTAAAACGCACAGGAAGCCAGTGGAGTGAAGCTAAAATTGATGAGATGTGACGTCGTCTGTTATCGCACAATCAATACTTCTTACAGCAGTTGCCCACAAATCTAGAGGCAGAAGTGAAAAAACAGATACCACAGAGAGACGGGGAGATGAGATGTGATATCGCTTGTAGTACTGTGTATACGGCACACAGTTTAACGCAGTCTCTCCCGGAAGGACTGCATTCTGTGGTTCAAATGAGGTGACAGACTTGCCTAGTTGGCCTCAACGTGTCATCGAGCCACCCTTTAGGACCAGAAACTTTCATATATTTTGAAAGAAATCTTAGAATTATCTTTAGACAGACTTTAAATTTAAACTGATATACTTGGAAGGGCCTGACTGTTGCCCGTATGCTTCTTGTAGGGCACTCAGTGAGTTTCCTGCCCTCCTTGTACCTTTCTAGCGTAGCGTTGAAGGTTTCTGATCATTTCTGGTGTTCATACTGAGTTCACACTATGACTGATCTGCCATGTAGAGGTGAGGAAACCAGCAGCGTTTGAACTAACTGCTTTTTTTTTGTGTCATTCTTGCACCACCAGTATTTCTATCACCTCATTTGAACCACAGAATGCAACACCTTGTAGGCCACCGGGGAGAGACTGTGTTAAACTGTGTGCCGTACACACAAGGTACACTACGAACGATATCGCTGATATCACCCCTTCTCTCTATGACGGTGCTTTTTCACTTCGGCTTCTGGATTTGTGGGCAACCGTCGTAAGAAGTATTGATCGTATTGATCATAACCTGACCCTTACAGAAAGCGATGCAAGAAGATTTAATGTTGATTATGAAATGCAAGAAAAACAAAACAGACAGAACGCAGATCCCATGGCTGACATCCAGAGTTGTTATTGTTGGTCAAGGTCACCATGCGGGCGTCTGGTAAAGGGATACCGCTGCTGCTCAAGCTGGCACAAAAATAAGCTGTTCCTGAGTCTGGGTGCTAAGTGTGTTGGTGATGTGTAACTTACAAAAGATTCACCTGGAAGCTGAAAAGTTTAATCTTAAGAATCTATTTATCGCTTTAGTCACACATAAAATGAACCAAGCCTTTGCTTGTTTTCAATTTTCATATGTAAAATTATTAATTATTTTATTTAAGTAATTTATAAACACCACTCACGCTCTGCCAACCTGTGATGAGCTTTTTAATTGTTTGGATTCAATAGCAAATGACTTGTAATGAAAAATATTGATAATGGAGACAAGCATTGGTTGTAGGACCCTTTTGAGCACCAACCTGCTTATTTTTTTACTTTACTTTTTATGGCCCAGAATATCTCAGCCCTTTAAAATGCCACTGCTGTGCCATGTGACCTCATATTAAGCATGCCTTTGGGGGAGTTAACATTGACATTTACAAAAGTTTTTTGGCAGGGTTCACTCACATAAAATTGCTCACTATCATATATTTTTTAACAGCTTTTGATAAGGACAATATTTTCTATGGGATGTTGAAGGTCTTTAGGAAATGACATTTTTGCTGACCTAAAAGGTGCTGTTTGTCCTATCAGCCTTTCACGTGCCATCACAGAAAAAGCTGAGTAAGCAAAGCACTTCATAGCCTGCAACACTGGAAGATACGTTATTTCTTATTCACCTTTATATTCTGCAGCGGCGATGATTTAAAGGCTTATACAGTCCTAAAGCTTGATTCTTTGCTCGGCACAGTAGCCTATAATTTCTATGACAGATTAAATAATGTATTTTACATTGTCACGACTTATATTTCCACATGGACCCCTTATTACGGAGTCATCAGTACATTATTTAAAGCTCAGTTTATATTGTAACATATGAGAATCGCGCTGCTACATGAGCACATGGAGAGTTTTTTTGCGACCTCCTATTAGAGATTTCTGTATTGATGCTTTTGTCAGGGCTCTTCTCACCATTTTGAGATGTTTTGTGCACAGCTGCGAAGAGGCTGTGTAGCAAAATGTGGTTGCTATCATTCTCAACTAATGAACTCAATTATGGACTTTCAATAAACAACTCATGTTTTATCCCAGACTTGACCCTCCAGCTGAGGACTTTACAGTAATGATGAATAAGATTTTCAAAAATGGATCTGCTTTTTCTCCAAAATCCATTGAAAGTATCTGAATTCTGTAATTACCTCTCGAAACAGTCATCTTCATTTCATGCACCTCATTCAAGCGGCCTTCAAACACACAAGGGAATCATAAGATACACTGCATGTATATAATTAAGTGTACTGTTTGTGATTGTTATTCTTATATCTCATTGATATCACCCTCCCTGTTTTGCAAGAAAATGAATGCGGGCTTAACTAGAACTTTTATGGGGTACATACGTCTATACGGCCAATTGGGTTGTGTGTCTTAACTTCAATAATCAGTCATTTTGATTGATATAACATATTGAGCCTGGAGCCACTACAATAAAAGACAATGAGGAAGGAACTCCTCAATTATACGCTAACGTCTTTTCTACAATGAGGCTTTTCTTTCAGTCCATTCACCTTTTTGCAATTTACTGTACGAAATTAAATTTTAAGGAGAAATTGTAGGTATTAGAGCTAGTTATTTTTAGAAAAGTGTTGGTAAGAGGTCATCAGCATCTGACTTTTCATCTACAGTAAATGCTTCCAAATGTTAGCAAATGTTCCCCATGGCGATCATTAAAATTTCATCTCACCTGAATACAGAAGCCGAGTGGCTTTCCCGCTCTCATTCCTATTACACTACTAAGTTATTAAAGAGGTGTATTTTCTACAACTATTGAGCAATTTCACACTCTGATCAGAAGAAGAGTGACTTTCAAGTTTCACCGACCTCCAAGAATGAGTGTGACGCCTCTGTCTCATGGCTCCAGTCCAATTGGGGGCTCCTTTTATCTCGCCAATCACCCACTGTTTGACAAAAGCATTGATTCAACTCCCTTATGCTCCCATAATGAGATGCATTTTAAGTGCTATGCTTTTTGATCATTAAGACATTTTTATCTCCGTGATCCAAGCTACTGGTCTGAGGATCAGCAGCTTTTCAACATCCAGGCTTTCTGTCAGTTCGTTTCAGTATATTTATCATTCTCCTCTCTTGCCCTAATGAATAATAAAAACTTAACTCTTTACGGGCTCTGAACCGACTAAAAGCATTTTGTATTCAAGACCTTGAATCGTAGCTGATTAACTGAAACAGGGTTTGTGTGAAAGGCAGAACTAGAACTATTGGTAATCAAGGATCTAATTGTACTGTAAATAAAGCGCAGACAAATAATGGAGGCCGGTTTTCAAATAAAGGCGACATAATAGACGGATGAGGGCAGAGCACAGTTCAAAAAGCCCTGTAAACAATCAACAAACTGTGCATATTCATCATTTTCAGGCGCATAACCAACAGCAAATGACGCAGGATCATTATTGCTTAGGAACCTCAAACATTAGCGCTGTGTGCGCTTTTGATCTCTGACCACTTTCTAAGCACATCCATACATTCGCCAGCCTTGATATCAGCTTTGCTTTTACAACCACTTTGTGAGTTCCCAGCAACAGCAGATAACCCAATAAACGCCCACAACCGGAATTCATTCTACAGGTGTGTGCCTTGGAATTGTTCCCAGTAGAGGGAGAAGTCTGACACATTGACCCCAAGCGTACAAATTTAGATTGGAAATCCATCTTGGTTTCTAAGTTTAGCAGCCTCAGACAAAGCTGGGTGTCACCACATGTTCTTGGCTGAAATATTAATTGCACGTGTTGGCAATGAGCGTAAACTGCAGAGCACTTTGAAATGGGATTACAGGAAAGTTTCCATTTGGTACGCCTCTACAAAAAGAATTGATGTGATCATTAGAAAACTGATTAGTTGGTATGGGCGGGGAGCCAGGGGCCGAAAATCTATTTCGCCTCCATGGCTTTCATACTGTCATCTAGTTCTTACAGATTTCTGTCCTCTAACACTTGTTCTTTGGACTCAGGTCACTTGTGATAAGACTGCTGGCCAAATGTAGAAAATTATCTTTTCAACATGGCAAACTTCTTTGTATGAATGTGTCACTGGGAATAAAATGAGTGCAGCTTTGTTGGAAGCAAAATCACTCTTCAAATAGCAATATGGTGGCTTAGCAGCCACTGAACTCTTCTGTCTGGATGGGAGAATTATGTTGTTATTTTTTTTTCCTCCACCACAAATATAAGGAAGCTTATAGGTTCATGCTCTGGGTATTAACAGAGGGATTAGTGGAGGATGCTTCTGGGACGCTCAAGTCCATGACGCACAGAGCTGCAATCACTTCATTGTTGAGATATCTACTTGATGCAACACAATTAACTACTTATTTCAAATGCACAGAGGGAAGATGGAAGCAGATTTAAGTGGCAATCATTCTTTACGCGTCGCGTCTAACCTGTTGTGGCTGTGCACAGCCCTGTGCGAGACAGTCTCTTCTGCTCTGGACCAAAACAAATCTGCTGATAAGCCGAGTCTTGCTGCTGCAAGATGTTGGACAGATAAACTGTGAAATTGTACAAATTAGTTGCTTGAGCTACGGCAAGCCTCGCTCTTTCTACTGTGTTCAACTAAATGAAAATAGTACGGCTTGTGTACAGTTGATTGCCAACAACGTACTGTAATTGAGAGAGCCCATTAGACCACAGATCAATGAAATGCAGTGGAAGAAAACAAGCTAAATATTTTACAGTCTACAGTGCAATTGCTCAAGTACAAGTCTTCTGTACTTTACTTGGGTATTTCCGTTTTATCATACTTATGCGTCTACTACACAACAATCCAGAGGGAAACTTCTCAGATTAAGTGTTTATATAAAAAACACATGATAGTTTTATAAATGACAATGCCAATACCAGTGGGTTTGATAACCCTTTTGACTTCATAAAAGCATTGTCTAGTTGGGCCAGTTGTCATGTTTCAGACATCTATGTCCTGTTAGCAATGCTACTAAAGTGATTTCCCATCCAAACTTCTCAGAGAGTTTCAACAGTTTTAACTTTTCAAGGCCCGGAGGCATAAAACTCTCCAACGTTTCACGGAAAAGCAAAGATTAGAGAAAAGTTCGCTTTCTACCCCAGTTTTTTCCTCTCTCATTAATCTCATCATCCTTCAGGTCTATCCTGTGACTCTTTGGAGAGATTAGTAACCGCTGGATTAAACTACCTAACTGTAAAGTTGCTAAAATTAACCACACGTCGAGCAGCTGCGACAGTAAAATACTGTATATCAGTGTTGATAATATAAAAATAATGTAATGTGTAACAATATATCGGTTATAGGAGCCAATGTTTCTCTGCAGGACTGCTCTTATATATTTAACTAATAATAGTATTTTTAAGGTTGTGATATTTTCTGTGCGTCCGAGTGCTTCTTCCATCACTTGCACTGCAGCAGCACTGTCTCGTGTTGCTGATGTTGTCACTTCCCCTTTCTCTCTAAGGAAGTTGAGCGTTTGCAATTTCACCATTTATGATAAATCAAGAAGGGGAAGCAAAGTAACGGCCACATTTTGAATCACTAACCTCCTCTTCTCTCTTCCGTACCTGCCCTTCAAAAGGCCGTTGACGACATTCAGAGCAGCTCTTGTCTACGCTGCCCGTGTTTGCGCTCTCTAACAACAAAAGCACTCTCACACTTTGTTCATAACAGCCATGTCAATTGAACTTCAAAGTGGCCTTTCCAAGCGAGCACAAAGCAGAAGGACCCGGTGATGGCCAGTTTATTTTCTGCGTAATATCACACTAAAGTATGGTGGCTCATATAAGGACTCAAGCAGGTTTTTGAAGCCCAGTTTCAATTAATTTTATCAGTTTTTAAATAATTAATACAAAAACAATTCGCCGTTTCTCACATATTTTATCCTTGGCGGCTCCATGGAACACTAAAACACTGCTTTAAAATGCTCACTAATGTAATCCGTTTATAGTTAGCAGCTCCATTAAACATTACAGCCAAACCTCTCTATTTAGCCTCTGGGATACTTAACAGGAATCAGTGAGAGCAATAAACTATATCTATTTTGGTAAAACAATGTATTAATTTGCAAAATTGTAAAAAAAAAAGAAGTCATGAATGCTTTTATGGAGTGTTTTGATAGCAAGAGAGGAACCTACATAATTCTGTTTCTGATATTTGAGGCCTGATACAACATCGGCACAGCAATAAATCTTTCTACTCCTTGCTTGTATAATGTATGATTCTATTCCTGCTGCTTCAGTAACCACACAGACTGCTGCTCTGCAGGCTTTTCTCTGTACTTCAATGCTGTGCATCGGAGCCATGTCCTTATTCTGTTTTGTATGCTCTGTCACAACTATCATCCTGTTGCATCAGTTTAGACTTCATTTCCAGTGTCCCAAACTCTGAAAAGCACCTCACAGTTGTGGGTCTGTTGCTGCCATTCAACAACCTACGCCATTCAAACCACTACTGCTGGGAAAATCCTCTGTTACACCTTTATACATTCATGTTATACAAACATACATGCAACACCTGCCAGTAATATCCGCCTTTGTTTATTTTGAGCATTCAAAAGCAGACATAGTAGATCAGAGAGACTGAATCAGCATCAGTGCCTCCTACAGTGCTATACCACTCCCACTACTTAGCTGCAAAAACGATGAAAAATAAGTTAAAATTAGACTTAAAAGTAAGTCAATGTATTTTCATCATAGTTACCGCAATGATAATTTGGGATACTGTTCGGAAATGACTGTGTTCTGATGCATCTGATTCATCTATCCACCCTGACCTCCTCCCTATGCAGTGACTGTATAATAACATGACCTTACTTAGTCATTTTCTGCTGTCATACATAATTACTACAGCTGCTGGAGGGCTTTGTCACATCAATATGAGCAAATTTGCTGATGAAAACTCTGTCATTCACTGATCACACTAAGGTCATGTACTCTATATAAAATATAGGTAAAAAAATATATGGTGGATTTTTATGTTTACTCAACTACTTTCACGCCAGCAGACTAAATAAATAAATAAGGAAAGTAGTCGGGGTACACTGGGGAATAAAATATACAGAAAATATTACTGAACGTTTGTATTTTCACTCAACAGTAAGTGAACAATGTGAAAAATGGTGGTGGGGCATTTCTAAAATCGTGGTTATGGCCTCGCTCCACTTCTTCCTTCCGCACACTGATAATAATTCTTGCAGCTTGCAGTTAAAGTTATTAACTAAATGAAGAAATGTTCAATGATCCAGGCTTGCTTTATATTACACATTCAGTCCTGTGTATAAGATTTTCCTTTGGCAGTGGAGACAACTTTAATAGACTAATGTGAAAAATAATATTCTGGCCCTGATTTCATTTTAGATGATAAGAAAAAGTAAAATATGGAATGTGAAAGTGTAAAATGGGACCCCGTCTCCATTTCTCTTTTGATTTGCTCCTCTGTCTCTAGCCAAGAGGGTGAACTGTCTCTGGCTAATTACTGAAACAGGGTTGTCCTGCAGTGATGAAATATCACCAAGCGTTACAGTAAAGTTTGTGCTCAAACAGCATCTTAGAAAATCCCTTATGTCATTCCATAAAACCAGCTGTCACAGTGGAACACACCAGCTTGCACAACACACTGCAATCGTCTAAATTTATGTGCTGAATACAAATGTGACGACTTAAGACGGGAGCATGTGAAACCGAAACTCAAACGTATGCTCTTTGTGGCTGAAAAGGGTTGGAAGGAGTTGAAAGAAGGTTTTTTTAAATAAGATCAATAGCAGGGTTAAGAAGTGACAGACACGATAAAGGGAACAAATATCTAATGAAGAACCATGTCAGACAAAATATCCAAAACATACACATGAGAATCAAGTGGTTAAGGACTAAGCTCAAGTGAAAGCGCCTCAAAGTGATTTACATACATTAAGCAACATCAAAAGGACTCTTTCTACACCTCTGAGTCCTTATTATTTCAAAACCTCTTTCCACTCGCTTTGTGAAATTGATAGCTACTACGTGCGCTTTCACCAGATTCACCAGTTCAACAGAAAGCTGACCTTAATGTTGTGATAATAAACCATAAATCCAAAAAAGGCCGCCGGACTCTGACATAGTTTTTTCCGCCATGAGGTGCAACAGAATGACGTGGGAAGTTTTAACAGTCACCTCTGAATGAACCCCGTGACATATCTTTTTATTATTGTGTATATGGCTTTCCAAACACCGTGCCTCTGTTTGGATAACCATATGGCGGCCCTGTCGCCCTCACATGCTGTGAAGGGAAGGACCGCTCTGACAACAGGTCGTCTCTTTTGTGACACATGCCTATTCTCTCCGTCTCATAATAAAGAGGCGTCCGTGTGGAAGCGGTGGGCATGGATAACTAAACATGATCTAATAACCCACAATCACACAGGGTGCGCGGACCGTCTACACCATTCATGTTGCAAAAAGGCCAGCTGTTACCAGGGTAACCATGTTTGGTGAGTGTGGGAGATCTTTGCAACAGTATCTCCCTCATAATAATTTGCCTGGGATGTTTAGATTATCATGTAAATAGGGGGAAGTGCCGGGCGACAGCAGGTAGGAGCTGAAGGCTGGTGAATAGAGGAGACCAAATAAAACAGTTGAGCAATCACCACATGTGGGTGGTGCCAAGACACGCACAGTGGAGCAAGGTAAGACATTTGAACCAGTTTCTCTTGGTGAACATCAAAATAGAGAGGAGGAAGTCTTGCTCAAATTTGTGCTACTTCTGTGGTTTCGTCACATTTTGGGAGGTTAGTAAAACACAGACTTCCCCCTACTTTGTCACTGGACTATAAGAGTTGTTGAGTTCAGCCGCACGGTTCACTTTCATGTGGTGCAGCTCAGCATATAAAGGGTAAGAGACTAGCTTTTTTAATTTTTCCATCACAAGTTCCTTAATATATACTTTCTCTTCGTGCATGCTTTTCAGATTCCACCTCTTTATTTTGTATTTACTCTGTAATAAGATGCATGAATTAGATACAGACATTACATTGTTCTGATGACAAAAGTGCATAGTGTAGCTGTGCCAGCTAAAGCTTTGAGACACTCATTTCCCTGCTGTAGTTAAGTCATTATGTTTATGAGGGTCATCATTTTCACAGCATGTCCAGTATTTGTGCATATACTGAAAACAGTGGCTGCGAGTTAATGATAAAAGCATCATTGTACTGTATTTACGACACGGAGAAGACAATAACACAGCATTACGGTTTGTATACAAACCCATGTGCTGGACCGAAACACTGGCTCCTCATTAAGAGATAATTCAGCTCCACAATAAACTCTGAAGTATGGATATAGAAAGAAATTAAGAGGGGAAAGAGAGGAGGAAAAAATGAACTAGAGTTTATCTCTGGTTTCTTTCTGTTGTCTTCCAGCTTGTAGGCTAGAATTTAATGTATAAAAAGTATAGCAGTGCATTCTTGAGTGTCAAATGGACACTGGGTCGAAATAGTGTGCTGTGCAGTGTGGTAATCTCTTTCCATTCTTATCAGCAGAGCTCAAAGCCCTTGAGGGAACGACGAGCGCTGGTTTATCGTTGGGGACAGGAAAACCACGCTGTCTCACTGGGTTTGTTCCAGGCCACTGACCCAATAAGAATCCTTCGTCTCGTGTGGTTCTGACGGCCTGACAGATCAAACCTCCTTGTGCCGCAGAGTATTCATTCCCTCCAGAGTCAAGGACATAATGTGACACGTCTCCGTCTCTGACTGACTGATTTACAACCGAGGCCACCATGCAGCGATGCCACACTGGGCTGTGTCTGTCTGTCTACATCATTACCTTTGTCCTGGGATTCCCGGCCAATGTCCTCGCCTTCTATACTTTCTGCAAGAAAGTGCGGCAGAAGCCCAGGCCGATTGACATCCTGCTCCTAAACCTGACCATCTCTGACCTGCTCTTTCTCCTCTTCCTGCCCTTCAAGATGCAGGAAGTGATGGACAACATGCTCTGGGAAATGCCCTATGTCCTATGCCCACTGTCTGGCTTCGTCTTCTACATGACCATCTACAACAGCACCTTCTTCCTCACTGCGGTCAGCGTTGAGCGCTACCTGGGTGTGGCTTTCCCCATCCAGCACACCCTAAAGCGCAGACCTATATATGCTGTCGCCGCCAGTCTCTTTTTCTGGATTTTCTCCATCCTGAACCTGAGTATTGTGTACATCGTGCCTTTAATCAGCCCTGATCACTCCCATCAGAGTCTCGCCTCCCACCATAATGTCTCAGCCACCCCTGCCCCTGTTGCAGAAAGGAAGGTGTGTTATGAGAATTTCACCGAGGCTCAGCTGAATGTCCTCCTGCCTGTGCGTCTGGAGCTCTGTATTGTACTCTTCTGCATCCCTTTCCTCATTTGCAGTTACTGCTACATCAACTTCATCAGGATCCTGTCCAAGCTGCAGCACCTTGACCACCGCCGGCGCAACCGAGCCATTGGCATGGCTTTAGGAACACTGCTGGTGTTCGCTTTATGTTTCGGCCCCTATAACGTGTCGCACGTTGTCGGTTTTATAACATGGAAAAGTCCTAATTGGAGAGACAAGGCCCTGCTCTGCAGCACCTTTAATGCTTGTCTAGACCCTCTTATTTTCTACCTGTCGTCCTCTGCTGTGAGGGGGACTGTGGGTAGTATGTTGAAAGGGGCTAAGAGTCGGCTCAACAGGTTCATATCCTGCCCTGCGTTCTGCTCCATGGGTGGAGGAAATAGCGAGTCTTCAAAAGAGAAAGGAAGCAGTACCAATACTATCTGAGCTGACTGAAAGGAAGCTGTGAGCAACTGCTCCACTAATTTATTTATTTTTTATCCCAGCAATCAGGAAATGAATCATGACATAGTTATGGTTTTACATGCAGGAAAAAGTTCTACTAAAAACAGAGAAACGTCTCTCTGATGGACTTCCTATTCAGAAATGAGTCGAGATAGGAAAATCCCTCTCCCTGTTTTGAACTGGCACATGCAAATGAAAAATATTTATCACACAACAGCAAGACTTTACAACATCTCCGCTACTGCAGTTGCATGTTGTCGTGGACTGCTGCTGCGACAGAGACAGCAACAAAATAAATATCCAAGCAACAGCTTCAGACGTCATCTCTAAGCAATAAGAGATAAAGCTTTCCTACCTGCTTTAACCATGTGCAGGATATGTCGTCTGTTTGTAGCTACATGCCCATTGTTGTCACATATTGTGGAAAAAAAAAACTGCAAAGTGTGAAGTGAGTGTGTTGAAAATGACTTTGTATCATTTGCTTTTCATGTGACCATTTCTCACGCAGATTTTTGTTAACAGCACTTTTTATTCATGTTATTTGACTGGAAGCAGATGTTGTCAGATATGGCATGCACCTGTTGGCCACCTCGTTAGGTATATGATGCAATACAACAAACCTGCCATGAATGATACTTTTATGAAGTTTACAATTTGTCAATTTTTGTTGACGCTGTTAGAAAGGTCATAAATTAACTTTATGTTTATTACTGAGGTCGTAGTGGGTGGTGATTGTAAAATTATTAAAAATTATGGCCGTCTCATGTGTGGAAACATGGTGGCCACAATATCATGTCAACACATTTCAATAAACTACAACCTGAATAATGAAGATATATAGATATAGGTTCAAGATATTAGATTGTACAAGTGTACCTAATGAAGTGGCCTGTGAGTGTATGTCGTACTAAGGTAGCATGTATATAGTATGAATGGCAGGACTGTAATTATATAACACACAGAACAATATTTTCATATGCAACTCATATAAACGTATTTTACATAATTCATGACTAATGTATTATTTTTGCGGCTTGTTTGAGTGTGTGCGTGCGTGAGCGTACCTGAAAAGAGGAAGGAAGGAGGAAGGAAACTGACCACGACGCACTGTTTTCATAAACAACTGGTAATGTCATTAATGACAGCGAGGCACAAGGTGTGTTTGTGTGCGTGGCGGAAAGGGGGAGAGATAAGGATGAGGACAAACCTTCCATGCAAATACAAAACAGAATTTAGATCATCACATGAGATCTAGACCTTTTCTTATATAATGACTTTCATAAAAGTGGTTTAAAATAAAAAATGAGGATTATGTGTGAGCAATGGCAAGGCTATTGAGCAGGAAAAAGCCTTTTTGACATCACTAATCTGGTTATATTATATATCCCTCATCTTGCTCTAAATTTAATGGTCATTATTGCTGGCGTTTGGCAGTCTTGGCAGCGTGGGCAGGCATACATTTAAAATGAACTTCCTCCAACACGTGAATCAAGATCTCACCCCACACGCCGCACACATAAACAATGGCATCACACAAGCAAAAGGCTGGCATCGACTGTAATCCTGTTTTGTGAGGATTAGGCCTTCCCTGGTGGTTGAGCTGATCACTGTATCTGTTTGACAGGTGGATCATGCATGAAGTATTCGTTTTGACACACAGACTTGAGTGAATGACTAAGATGTGCGGACTACCAGCCAGACTGACACAATGAGGAAATCCAAAAAGCACGCTACAGCGATAGAGTTACAGAGAGAAACGGCTGATGCGCAGAAAGAAATTGGCATTGCATCAACGTTTAGAGGGTGTAAAGTATGTGAAAGCCAAGAAGAATATAGAGCAGGAGGCTTAAATATGGCAGAAAGTTTCAAATATCAGATGTTAAATGAGAATGAGTCCTCATTTTCCAGCAATGACTCCTGATTTGTGTGATGTTGTTTGTCAAAGGTTGGTCTTCTGAGATGAGGGGCTCTCTTTTTTTTTGTTTTCTCTCTCTCGCATTTCATTTTGTGTTTCCTGGAAGACAATAATTGGTTGTTGCGTCAGTGTTGACTTTTTCCTAACAATGTGTGATAGGTTACAAGGATAAGGCAATAAGAAAAACAAGCCTGCGCATGTGTGTGTGTACATGATGTGTTTGCCAAAGGCAGAGAAGAATATTGTACTCACGTGGCCGACATCATTTTCCCTGCAGGTAGAAATGTTTGACTGCTGTGGAGTGCAAGATCACATGAATCAAATATTATATATATTTTTTAAAAACTTCCTGTAATTCTTGCTAAGAGGCTCGCTCACTCACCTTCCAATAAAAAAACGACTGTCATTGCCGAGAGGAAACACATCTTAAGAATATTCAAGTATCCAATCAGCTCGTTAGGGGAGGCGTCTGAAAAACAGAGCAAAGAAAAAAAAGCAAACACTGATTAGTACTGACTTATCATGTTACTGAGCACGACAGGAATTAAATCAGGAAGGTTGAACTGGCTTTGGTTGATGGACATTCGCCTCCTCCCTGGGAGGAGAGGTGTTTAAACATTGATTGGGAAAATCATTAATTTGCTCAAGTATGCAGTATTGCAGGCAAGCTGTTGCCTTGGAATGATCAATGCCTGACCCACATTAACAGTCAAGTAGGGCAAACACTGAACAAGCGACTTGTGGTTGTGAGGTTGTGGTGTCCCTGAACTCTGTGTCACTGTTGAAAGAAGTTGCGTACAGACATGCGAGGTGAAAAGAAGTTTAGGTTGTCTCGAGTTCAAAAAGTGAAAATCCTGTTGAAGCCCCACCGAAGTTTCAATATATAAAAATGTCCTGGTCGAATCATTAGTGAGGTGCAACTGTGCTAGGAAATATTTGATTGATAAGTCTGTGCCCATAAAAACTTAAAGCTGCTACTATTAATAATAGAAGAAATGCCAATGTGTAATTTCATGTAATGTGCTCATTGTTTTTCGGTTTCCTTGCCTGCAATGCCACTATTTTAGTTTATCACCATCATACATTTCCCTCAGGTGTTGGTGGAGGCCACAGCTAGAGCTAGAAGGAGAGTAATTATTGGATTTACATTTGTCAGGTGGCCAAAAACACAACTCCAAATAATTGCTAGTGTAGCTCCGTAACTGCCGGGATGTGTAAATTAGCAACCCTGGCTCGTGAATTTTTCTATTTAAGGTGATAATGTCAGTGTGATTGCAGGTTTAGTGAAGAAGTTAACTTCCAAGGAGCATATCTGCAGGCTAACACTTTGTAGAAACCCGATGATGCAGTTAAAATCAGTCTGAGACGTATTTGGTGCAGTGTTTTTATTCCTACAAATTGCAATGACGTGTTCTACATTTATTACAGCAGTGACTTATACCTCTGACAGGCTTATACTTTCAAAGCAAACATGGGTATCGTGATATTTAGAGTAATTTGTCAAACCAGACTGACAGAAGAAAAAAAACATGATTTCTCTGAAGCAAAGTTAAATAATTAAAACATTTTTATTTTGAGGAACATTTAAGATATCATTAAAAGAAAACTTCCGAATGGAAATTTAAACTGGTAAAAAATAAATACTCCACAACCAGTGACTTTAATGCTTCCAAGACAAATTTGTACTGTATAAAATTATCATATTTTGAAAATGAATTGATTCTCCGTATTTATTTACCCCAAGTGAAGGAAGCAGTCAGAGCCGTGCTCATGGCAGGATGGTCCTGGACCCCACATGTGTAAGTAATTCCCGCGTCCAAAGACTGTTTCAGTGGAAGGAAAAACACACTGAAGAGGTAAGCTTCCTGGCTGCGGTTGTCAATCACCTGGAAACACTTTGGCTGGCTCACTGTTAAGCTCACCAACCAATCTGAAGACAGCAGGGCTCCGTCAGTCCAGTGCTCAGAGAGGTTACCGTGAGAGGTGACTGCAGGAAGGGTGCAATTGGTGACTGACAGGCGATCGATATTGGTTGCAGTGCTCTGGTGGGTCCAGGTGAGGGTTAGCTCTCTGGGGTGGAATCCCCCGGTGAGACAGAGGAGAGCCCACTGACCAGCGTGTGGGTCTTTGGGGATCTGGAGGTAAATTTTGGGAGCAGAAGGTGGTGCTAGTGGTGGAAAAAAATGAATCAGAAACAAAAATAACACATCAGATGAGATAATTCAGACTGGTAAATTGGGTCATTGCAGCAGCAAATTATAAAAGACAGCTATGAAAATAGGACAGCAGTACGAGAAGAGCAAATGTAGTGGCATTAATCACATCACAGCCATTTGTGTAAAAACAAGGACGAATTAAGAAGAAATATGTTGATGAAAAGTAAAAAAATAATAAAAATATAAAATTAATATTTTTTCTGTTTTGCTGCTTTAATTATCTTTCTCTCGTAGTGCTTTTCTCACATTAGTAATATACATAATTACCATTTGCACTGTAAAACAAATGTTACAAAATGTTTTGCTTCCACAAATAAAACAGCCAGTATTATAAAGAGAATTGTAAAAAAAAAAAAAACTAATTAAAATGGTGTAAACTCGGGTAAATCTGAATAAAACAGTTAAGAATAAAAACATGCAATATCTCTTGTTATTTGGTGGAGGCAACGTTGCATCCAGAACAAATCAAAAGAAAGCTTTTCTTCCGCATGAAGGATTTCCACATAATAATTTGACCATCCCTCCCTGCCTTGTTTTCTGGTGAGTTTCAATTCCCTGGGCAAGATCGATACAAGGCACTGCGCATGGTGCCGGGGTGATTATTTCTAGATCTGTCATGAAACTGTTCAGGCAAAAAGATGAACTCTGAGGGAATTTCACGACTTGAATTTTTATAGATTGATCCTGGCCCTTTCTTTCATGGTGATGCATGGTCCACACCGGCGCTCGTATCGAGCTAAATGCCGTGAATCTGGTGCTCAAAAGATACAAATGAGACATAATTACAAGCAACATAACCCAAGCATGAATTTCTGAAACAAGCAATTTGTCTCTCACCTAAGATGACCAGCTCGGTGCCGTTGCCCCACTCTGGGTCCTTCTGCAGGACGTTCACCTCGCAGTAATACCACCCAGAATCCTCCGGTGCTACCTCAGCGATCACCAGGGAGGAGGTTTGATTTTTCACCAGAACGTTCTGCCTGGATGACTTTGGGATGAGCTGCTTTTCCGACTTCATTTTGAACCACTGAACCCCATACTTGAGGGATTCAACTTTGAAATGACAGGACAGGGTTGCCGTTTCACCCCGCATCACACTGAGCGAGGGAGGGTACTGTCTAACTCTCAGTCCCTCTGGGGTCGCTGTCAGGGCTAAAGACAGAGCCATTAATACAATGTGTCATACAAGGAACTTTTAAAAAGTGCAGAGCAGACCTGCAGGTCAACTACAAATACTTTAGTATATTATACAGTTGGGAACAAGGCTTTCCAGACAAAGACGACCAGAAACGAAAAGAACCAGAAAAACAAAATTGGTAGCCAATTGAGTATAATTTTACATCCACCAAACTATTCACTGAACGGCTCCCAATGTGACAAACCTCACCACACACAAAATACAGTTTTTAAAGACTGAGCAAACACTAATGCAGATGCACTCGAGTACAAAAGATTTCAAAAGCTTTGGACTATCTGTTTGATTGCAGTGTGATGAAGTGATCATTTAAGTGTGATGATGAAATACTGCAGATAAGATAACCAAAACATTAATTTGCTCGCAAACAGGACCGCAGATGACAAAGAAGACCAGTAAACACAGAAATAACAGTCCGAAAACAGGTCGCATCTCTCTACCATCTGCTTTTATTGATTAAAAGAGGAGAGTAAGCAAAGCTTTTGTACTGATAAGCAGCGTGTTGTGTCTAAATTGCATCAACGCTGATAACTTACATGAAAATATATTGTTTCTTTCAAAAATGACGTATCTGACAAGCTCAACAGAGACGGCTAAATGCTAGTAAATGAACCCGTGTGACAGTTTAGACAAAGCCAATGCATTTTCTAACATGACTGACTCGTATTCAGACTGACCTGGTACTTGGCCTGCAAACAAAAGAAGCAAACACAGCTGAGGCAGTTTTGCCATGCTGCTGTTGTTCCCCACTCCAAGCTTGAGTGGTGAAATAATTTCTCAGGCACTCTTAAATCTGAAGCTTGCTGTGCTTTAAAATGTGATGGTGTCAGCTTCTTTTTTTTTAGTGTGTGTTGTTGCAGCTATGGTTAGAGGTGATGGTTCATTAATAGGTCATTCTTCAACAGAAACCTGAATCTCGGAGACTGTCGGGGTGAAAAAACTACACATGTCAGTGTCTTGGCAAACAAATAGGAACTCTGTCTGCATGCTGACAGAAACCACAGTGCAACAGTAAACAAGTGCTGCTACCGTTACTCTACAGTTTGTTCTACAGGAGCGCAGAGGCTCTTTAAATCATCAAAACTGTTTGACTTATAAGATTTGTGCTAAAAGGATGTTTTTACAAAAAGTCTTAGGCCACTGAAAGTTTGCATTTTAGTCAGTTAACTAAGAATCAGGTGATTATGATGATAAAACATTTAAGTAAAGGGACACACAAATCTGAGAAATCAGGTTCAGCTTGGGGCTTAAACTTCAGCACTCTCTAAATTCATTTTGATTGCAGGTACTTAAAGGAGAATTACGGAACATTTTTCTTTTTTTTTCTTTGTAATTCAAAGGCACAAGAATAATAGAAAATTGTTCCAAATAAAAAGGCAGTGCTTGAAAATGAGCTAAAAATGTCAGACGTTCGTGAAATAATCATTACATTACAATGACCTTTACTTTTCAGTTTCATATTGTCTTTTGAAATGACGAAAGTTCTTCTTTTTTTGGTCACAGTATTAGTAAAGGTCAGTGTCACCCTTTTCAGTTCCTACATGTCTGGTGAATAAAAGCCTTATGCACTTAGCAAATAACACATTAAAGTACTTGCATGGGTTTATTGAATCCTTGAATAACCTTAGTTCACATTTTCTTCTTTCTTTTTTTTTTACAGCGTGATTTAAACTTAAAATATCCCAAATAAACTCTCATGATTTAGTTGTAAATGTGTTATTCACACAACTGGAAGCAACTAAATAAATTCATGTTTCCTGAACAGATTTAAACAAAGGCTATATCAAAATTAATTAGCTGCCAAAACCCATTATCACTTTGTTTGACAATAAATGACTAAACATGTGAAGCTGTGTTGTAGCCGCGGATGAGGAGATACAGATGTTTGTCAATGACAAGAGGAGGACAAGTGGAGCATTTCCACCTCTAATTTCTAACAATAACCCAGTCATAAATTCATCACAATTAACCCTGACAAACTGGTTGAAAATGACTGATTTTCATATTAATGATTAGTAATGACTACAAATCATTATCACCCACTAATTTATATCATTTGTTGGCAAATGGTTTGATGTGAGCCATTTATTCTGAGAGTGTTTCATCATTCAGACATTTTAATAATAATAATAATAATAATAATAATAATAATAAAAAACAACAACCTCTGAGACAAACCTGCAAACACAACAAAAACAGAGGGTCTTTACTCAGCAGGAAGCAAAAAGCAAGCTGAAGCAACTGGCCTGACCTCGCCTCTTTTCCAACCGCAGAGGCCGAGAGACAGAGAGAGAGAGAGAGAGAGAGAGAGAGAGAGAGACAGAGAGAGAGAGAGAGAGAGAGACAGAGAGAGAGAGAGAGAGAGAGAGAGATAGAGAGAGAGAGAGAGAGAGAGAGAGAGAGAGAGCCCGGCTTGGCTTCAAACAACAAACCACACACAGTAAGTTCTGTTAAAAACAAAACTGATTTTTATTTTTTTGTCTCCCTCCACTTGATATGATTTTTAACTCCACTTCATGGATTTTGAAAAAAAAAAAAAAAAAAAAAATCTGAAATAAAAGTCAAAGTAGACAAGTTCAGCAACTAAACAAATCAAAAAGAAGTACAATCATCGCTTCACTGCACACGAGCATCTGTCAGAGTGAGAGACAAACGTTTTGTTCCTTTTGTGCTCTTTTCTGTCTCGTGTGTTTCCATTGATTAGATCGTGAGAAATGTAACAATTGCCTGTAATTCAGGTTTGCGTTTTGAATGAAGCAAACATGACTGCCCGGGCCTGTGCAGTTCAGAGAACACACACACACACACACACACACACACACACACACACACACACACACACACACACACACACACACACAAACACACATGCACGCACGCACACACACACACACACACACAGCAGCCAGATGCTAAAATGTGAAGCCCCTTGAATTACTCATGCTCACTGTGGAGCTAAATACACACACACACACACACACACACACACACACACCAAAATGCACACACTCACATGCACCATTTGTACCCACATGTAGAGTGGGCACACCTGGAGTACCGAGGGGTGGGAGGGCAGAACTTTTTTTTACAAAAAGATAAAGAGGACAGCGAGAATAAAGGAAATGTGTGTGTGTGTGTGTGTTTCAAGAGAGAGAAAAACCAAGAGAAGAAGAGGGAGAGGGAGAGAGAGAGAGAGAAAGAGAGATGGGTTCTACCTTGGACACTAACCTCAGCCAACTCATTCCCTCAATTATGCATGGTGAGTTCTCGTCTGGTAAAATTGTTATTAGTTTCCAAATGAGACATTTTCCATTACTCTGCAGTGAGGGTTCCTGCAGTCTGTTCACTCTTATTGCCCTCTTGAGGCACACAGCACATGACCAGCCCCTATCATACATCCTGTCATGTATCCCAGCCTCCAGCGCACCATACATACAGTAATAAGACACTTGGAGCCCACATCGGTGACTTCACCACATCCCTACCATCTCATAACTGCAATATAAATCACCACAAAAACACCAGTTGGCGCTGTCACTTGTGAAAGAAATCTAAGTTTCTCCTGTCAGCTCTAAACACCACAACCAATATTTACCCTTTGGTTTGATTGACAAGGAAAATGCCTGGCGTGGGCCGGTGATTCAGAGAAGGCCAAGTAATGGGACTCTTTCTATGTTGGAGATGTGAGGTGGGCGACTTAATGACTAGGGGAGACGTGGTGGGCGAGATGCCTCCATTGTGTTGCCTGGTCCGTGTGAACGTTTGCTGTTGCTCGACTGGTGGAGTGCAGCGCGCTGTTAATTAGCCAGACGCTCCGTTTCTTAGAGAGGTGAGTGATTGACAAGACACCATCTGCGGACGCAGTGAGGAAGAGGGCGAGGCTGACGGCTCTGTAGCCCAACATCTTTGCTGCAAGCTGAGGTTTTTAAATATATACAGAACACCTGAACTGAATGATATGCATAAGGACTTTATTAAATACTCTAATCTAATTACTAACATTAAAGACATCTATCTATCTATCTATCTATCTATCTATCTATCTATCTATCTATCTATCTATCTATCTATCTATCTATCTATCTATCTATGAGCTCAAATCTTGATCTAGACCTACATGTACAGTACATCGAAACTGTCGGGTGGCTTTTTAATTAACAATGATGCCATTTCAACTGTGATCGTGTTCACCGTTATGGAGATGTTTCTCGTCACAATCCTGTCCAGCATGCTGTATACTAACGCACTCATTAGCTGTGGTAATGGAAAAATACTAGGCCTTAATAGACTTGCAACATTGACTTTGCCCAGGAGAACTGAATGAGCCTGTAGATAGTTGGTAAACAATGGATAATTACAATAATATATGGGAATTAAGCATGCTTTGCTGTAAAGGGGATTTACAGCAATGATAATCGTTCTTATATAATCGTCACTCTGAGTAGCGTATTTGTCGGGTATACTGACACTGGTGCTGTGTCTCACACTATTAAATATTAATCTGTAACATATGATTTCATGTATTATTGTATCACACGCTCACACCTTATCTTTGTGTGTTTTATACTGAGACATAAGCCTCTAGATACGCAGTGTCAATAGCCGCTGACACTGGCAACTGCAAAATGATCCAGGCTGCATCTCTGTCGTTACTAATAAAATATAATAAAACATCGCAGTGTCAGCCAAATTGTACTTCCAGGCTGCATGTATGGTTAACACTATATTTTTTTGCAACATAGCAAACAACAAATACCGACCTGGATTGACTTGAAAAGAAAAACAAGTGATTAATTCTTCATTCGCTGGATCTGAACCGGAGCTCTGAACACATAGTTTACTGAGCTGACATTACAGCTTGCCCAAATAGTTTCAGAGAAGGGCTTAAAATCGATGTGCAATTAGGGGTGTCTTGTATCAGGCATGATGAATTATGCTCTCTGTTCTAGGGCTGGTCTATAGACACTTGATCAATTCAGCTTCTAGGGACCTGGTAAGGCAGGCTAGGGAGCAATTGCTCTATTCCAAAGCCATTCAGTCGAAGGTATTGATTAACCATTGCATTCTGAATTGAAAGTCTGTCCAGGATCTGTTATGTGTAGGGAGGGTTGTTGCAGAAAAGACTATAGCCTGAGCCTGCCACATGAAAAAAAACGTAGAAAGCCGTACATTCAAATCTTCTCTGGGCTAACTGTACACTTATTTTACTATTCTACAGTCTTGGTTTTAAAGCACCATAATTATTTTACTATCTCACTGCATCAGGTATCTGTCCTCACGAACTAGAGCTTCATTACTCTTCTCAGCAAAAGCACAGTGCTCTGAAACTGTTCGGTATTTTACAAATCCTGCTCCTAGAAGTCACAGCACTGCGCTCACGAGCGCCATTCATTACCTAGCTACCTAGCAGGTGAATTTATATAGCTACCTTAGCTATATAAATTCACCTGCTTTCCCAGCTATCACCTGTGTAAACCAATTAAAAGAATCCTACCATAAAAGTATAGCTATTATAGTGCAAAATAATGCTATGTGCTGTAAACTAAGCGCTAGCTTTGTGAGCTCTAAATAAGAACTTCATGGCACCTTGTTAACAAAGATTCTGTAAACAGATCATCATAACCTTTAGCTGCAGGAGCCAATCAACACTTTCTCATCAGGGTGCGCTGAATGTAATTAGGGGCCGAGCAAACGTCTTGTTTATATCGCGGTGAACTCATTGAACCCCAGTTGGGGTGTTATTTATACACTTGAAGTAGGCCAGACTGTGTTTGTGATCAAGGCTATGTTAATGTTATTCATATTACATAGTGCAACCGTAAATAGAGTGTGGTACACCTTCCCCTGGGAGTGTCGAAGTTTGGAAATGCAATATGAGCGCCTGTCTGTCTTCTTTCCCTAAATGGAGAGTTCACTGTCTGGTTAGTGTCATCCCATCTCCCCCTGGCTCTCAGCTTTTGGATTTGCATTGTCAGGGTATCCTCCCACAGGCCCCGTCGGCCTGGGTGCTCTCTCAACAGCATCCTCAAACCCTCCAATTGTGCACCCAGGGGATCCACCGCCTCCGTGCTCGCACCCTCTCCAATCCTCCTCTCTCGCACCAGAAGTGTGAGTCATTCACACACATTGTGACTCATAAAAACATGTTCTTTTGCCGTTTGTTTGTACAAATGCACACATTTTGTTTATCACCACTCCATGATTTCAAGTCATACTGCCCGAATTTCCCTCCATCTGGACCCTTTACCCATAAACCTGAACACAACATACAATGTTTTTTTTTTTTTTTTTTTTTTTTTCAAAATCCAACCATACACGAACATTGACGTGCTTTTTTCAAACCCACATTGAGAAACATGACAGTATGTTATTTTTTTTTTTGTCCATGTTGTTTTGTTGTAGTTTTTTTTTTTTAACGTTTTCTTTTGTTGTTTTTTTTTTGTTGTTGTTTCTTTTTCTTCATCAAGGACAGATTATGTACATACAGATGTTATATGCCACTGACAAACCCAGTGGGACGCTGACATGGAACAGTACAGTATGTGAGTGAGAAACAGAAGTAAAGAAAAAAAAAACCAAACAGGCATGAAAAGACAGAGATACTGAGAGGATGAAAAAGTGACAGAGACAAAGAAAAGAAGCACTGACCAAACGACCTGCTCTTGTGCTTGAAATGGAATCCATCGTTATTTTTGGAGCAACAAGATGCATGCACAAACAGTGTGTGTTCTGTCACACGGACAACCCGACTACATCGCGGAGGGCAAGACTTCTTGAGTACAACATGTAGTGTTTTAGATTAAGGGCCATTTAAACAGAGCTTCACAATCATTTCATAGTACTGTACACAGTAAAAGTACAACAACAGACTTATTTGATATATCTTGTTAATGTAAATTTTTCAGATATTACACCACAGCTTTAACCATATCTGATACCTCTTCCACAGTAGAGTTAGGGGTTATTGCTGGTTTGAAACAAAATCAAACAAAAACACATTCAGACAATTGATTCAATACTGAGTTATTCCCCTTTAAGGTTGTAGTAGTCAGGGTTCAGCCGGGGTAAACTCATCTCTCCGTGCAGGCTTGTTATGGCAAATTTGCATATAGTCGCTGCATGTGTGTGGAACAGTGTTTCAGCGGAGAAACGAGTGCCACCGTAATGAAATATGGGCTTACCTCCCACTGTTTGTGCTGTGCAGGGGAACTGGGTGGATAATTGTGCCATGGGGGTTTTGTAGTGCCCATGCCTGCATGTCACAGGTACACATTGGACGAAGTACTGGTGCACCAAGGCGAGGTTGTCCTTGAAGAGGATTCCTGTCAGAGGCAGGATTGAGCTTGATTTATGGGGGCCATCACTGGCTGGCAGGAGGGACAGGTGGAGCCCAGGCTCCTTCACTTAGCCAGCCACAGGTAATGGCTAATTACATCTTTATCTCCCTGCGGTCGGGCCGAACAAGAACCGACTTACAGCCACGACCAGAGACTGACATGGATCCAAATCATTTATCTAGCTGGTCGGAGGGAGACACACTATGATAAGTGGACAAATATGCTGTAAATGGGTGTGTGATGCAGTTAACAGCATGAGAAAAAGAGTCCAATGCATAAACTGTTACAAATTATAAATTACATCATCATTCACTGCTTCTGGACTCGGATGAAATAATCCCTCGGACTGTTTCAAATGCGTTTTTAAAAAGCTTGTCATGGCAAAATAGAGCACATCACTTCGAAAACTTTACATCTTTTTTTTTTGTTTGTTTGTTTGTTTTTTTCATTGTAGTCGTTCAATGTGTGTGACTTCTCGGAGTACAAAAATTATTTTTCCCACGCACAGCTCATTACCATCGGATTTTGTTCATTTTTTTTTTCTCACATGGAATTACTATTCATAGTTATTCAAATACTTATTAACATCATCATCATCTGTACTATTATTAACACCAAAAAAGTAAAAGCAGGTAACCTTGCAGAGTAAAACAGACACAGTGCAGGGGAGGGGAGGGAGGGAGGGAGGGAGAGTGTGGGAAGTATGGACTCACGACAGGAACATCTCTAACCGGTACATGCTATCAACAAGCGACAAAGAGGATGGAGCCGCAGCTTTGAAACAGAAGATATTGTTGTCACCGGACAGTCTCTTGCTGCTTCAGAAAACTGGAGTGTAGTCGAGGCTGATGGGAGATGTTGTCCGGAGCCAGGTGACTTGAGGTCACCGGCGTGGCCTCTGTACTGCATATATTTACACTGGGGAGGAAAACGGAGGGAGTAGGAGGAGGGGAGGTGACACGGAGTAGAGAACACTATAGCGATGCGAAGGGCGACTAGACAGAGCACGCAGAACAGAGGGGCATGGGGGCTAAAAAGGTTTGGGTAGTGAGGGTGTCAACATGCGAAACCTTGGTATAAATCCCCCAAATTACACAAAGGGGTAGTTAGGACCGACGCCGTCACCACCCACCCTTTTTTTTTTTTTTTGATACATTTTGACATCATTCATAGCAGCTTCACTGCTACACAGTTAAAATCAAAAATCCATACATGTGTGTGTAGGCGTTTGTGTGTGTTTGTATGTGTGTGATCAAAGTGTGACACTTCACATGGCCACCAATTGGACAATTTTCAAAAGGTCACACGACCGTCCAGTATCACATTATAACTATAATTTCCATAAATATCCACCATAATATTGTGATTTTATGTATCATTTCCATAAGGCAAACATTGTAGGTGAGTCATTAGTCTATGTAGTATATTACATAAATGATCGTCCAGTTGTTAGATTATCTATTTTCTCATTGATCACCGACACAATAATCATTAATATATATAATGAGGTAATAATGAGGATAAATTAAGGAGTTGGGGGGGGGGGGGGGGGGGGCAGGAGTACCAAGTCAGATAAATCTGCAAGGCATTCTGGGAGACAAAAAGAGAGAGACAGACTGTGTGTATGAGTGAGGAAGAGATAATGTGTGATTTGACCTCGAAGTTGAATTAAGGGTGTTGAGGTTTTGGGGTGGGGGGGGTGATGTGGTTTATGTGTGTTTTATGCAATGATTCAATGGCTCCCGGATTAATGCATATTCTTTTTGTTCACAGTGATGGGTTCGTAATTAAAGAATTTCATTTCCTTCTTCCTTTCCACAGACGGGAAGAGACGGAGGGAAGTGGGGGGAGTGGGGAGGAGGAGACGGGGGCTTTCAGGGACATTTAGGGACGAAATTCCAGGTGGAGGCTCGATCTTTACACCTTCAGCAGAAGAATGGTAGAGAGGGAAACCCAAGCGCACACGCTGACACTCATTCCTGCATGTAAAGCAGTCCCTCGCCCCTGTATGGCCCCCGGTCCTGGATTAAAAGGGGAAGACCAGAAGAAGAGGGGAGGGAGAAGGAGAAACATGTACAGTTAAATAAATGTAGAAAGCTCCTGCAACAAATAAGTTTGCTGATTGTGACAGCTTGTGCACTTTTCCAAACACTTCACAATTAATTAACCAAATTAATTCTGAAACTTTTACATAATTACTGTAAACAGCTAAAAACACAGTGGAAGCAGGTGAAACTAATAACATAAATAACGGCTCTGTTCTATTAAAGTGTGCCAAGCCAAGCTAACAAACCATCAATACAAGCAACCTGGAACTGACGAACATAAATGAAATGCAACCATTGATCATCATTGGTTTCCCTTGGTTCGACAAGTCAAAATGAAAACAGTAAGATCAAGTTACAAAGCCACAGAGTTAATATGATCAGGGTTGACTCAAACACAGGTGATAACTTTAATGATGGCTCTGTTCCATTTACATGTGCCAGAAATCGGAGCCAGCTGGCATTAACAATACACACGCCGTCAAACAGCGAAATGAATTCAAACCCATATTAATGTTATGAGTTTCATCTGTGTGTTTGACAGGTGAAAAATGTCCACGGTGAGAAGTCTATTGAATTATATAATTCGGTATGTTAACTTGGTTAATCTCGAGTTACAAGGCCATTAAATGCTGCTGCGATAACATGAGAATTAATCTCCAGAAAGCAAAACAAAAGTCAATTTTATTCAATACATCATCGAGAATATCGTGTTATGAAATTACACCACGGTTGACAGGACAATTGTAAGAAAACCTTAATAAACCCTGTCTCTTCCTGTTATGTGGCATTAGGCAGTCTGGTAGATTTCCAAAATCTAACCTGGTGGCATATAATGTGACAGTGTAGAGTGGAAGCTAGTACAGGCTGCCAGTGGTCTCAGTAATGGCCTCATTGGTTGAGGGTAATTACAATAATGTGCCAATTTTGATGTGTTAGTGGGTTGTTGATGTTAAAATGCTACGTGTGGCACCTTTTTAAAAATGGGGAACAAAAGAGGTACAGAAGCAGGGAAACAAAGTCAGGGGAGGCCATGACAGCGAGAGGCAGCGTATGAATAGAAATGCCACAAAAGTATCCGATTATTGTCAAATTTTTTGTGCCCGGTCCAGAACAGAAAGGAGTTTGTTATGCTCTAATGATGGCATGAGGAGATTAGGAAGGAAAGAGGAGGCAAAAGGACACATGATGGAGAGATAGGCTGACAGAAGAGGCAGCGGTGGTGGAAAAAGAAAGCAGGAAGATGTATGGGTCTGACGGGGAGTGAGTCATTGAACGGAGACTGGCCGAGATAATGGGTAAAGGAATGAAAGAAGAAAGGGGATAGATGAAGGACTCACTTAAGATGGTAATGCTGAATGCACTAAAAGGGAGGAGGGAGGGTGATGGGAAATGGAAGGGTAGGAAATCGCTCATTGGGGACAGTTAATGTGAATTGGGCTTGTGAAATGACAACTTCTTGCGTAACGGGACAGAGCAGAGCGACAGCCTGCGCGTGTGTGTGTGTGTGTGTGCGGGAATGTGTATAGACGAGAGATGGAGGGTGAGAGCGTGAACGAATGATGGAGGGAAAGAGAGGGAGAGAGGGTAATATAGGCAAGCAAAGCTTTAATGGGGCGGAGAATAACGAAAATGGGGAGAAGGAGGGAGGAGAGTGCTGAGAAAATGCTGCGCTGTGTGCAGAGCAAAAATGAGATGGGGGCGAAGATGGAAAAACAGTGTGTCGATGCATATGCATCGTTTTGCGGTGTCACGACTGTGCAACTCTTACATGTTGATTGATAGCAATATGGGATAAAAGTGCGCATACGTGTTTGCAGAGCTTGAGTTTGCAGACATTGTGTACGCTGTGTCTTTGGGTGCATGCACCTGCACGAAGCTCTGTGTGATAACTTACGAAAAAGCAGCATGCTGGCATTGGAAGCCCCCAGACTGTTTGAGGCAAAGCAGGTGTAGTTGCCAAAGTGTTTCTCCGTCACATTGGCGAACAGCAGCAGCGAGCGCGTCTTCTCGTTTTTGATCATCAGGGTGTTGTCAGTCTCTACCGGCCTGGGTGGCAGTGGCGCAGGAGCAGAAGCGAAGGAAGGAAACAGGAAAGAAAAAGAGAATGAAAGTTTGACAGAAAAAGAGAGGTAACACAACACAACATAACACCCAGTGACTCAGACCGCCTATGAGGCTTTTTTCTCTCTAGAGACGACCATGCAACACAGTCCCCCTCCACATGTCGGCTCTGTCTCACATCGGCTCTGTCTCACCTTGTACTAATAGTAAAATCTAACAGTCCATAAATAACAAAGACCTCCTGCTGGGGCCCATTATACTCTATTAACAGCTCTCTCTGGCTGGCAAAAGCTTGTCTAAGTACTTTTGCGTCTTGCTTTGCCTCATGCCAAATCACCCTCACTCTTCTACGCTCTCTGGGACCTTTTACAAACTCGGAAGGACAGATTATGTGTAGGTAATAGAGAGCAAATAGGTTTCCAACAAGCTAATATTTCTCCAGAGATGGCAAAAACATACATGATTATCTCAGACCAATACTTGTGTCAGAGGTTAGGAGAATGGACAGCGGCCAAGACTATATCCACAGTAATCTGGCTGAGTTCTGAAAACGCTGTTTATGTGCAAAAATGATGAGCTCCTTAAGATCATTTTTGTCCTTTTTTGTCCTCTTTTCTTTGGCAGACAACAAATTATATAAGATGAGGGACAGATACGGCCCAATTGTTGTTAAACTTTGTTCTGTTCCATCCTTTTCTCTCTAACACTTGCAGATACCTACAGTATAATGTGTTTTAATATAGCCAACCTCACAATTAAACTGTTCTTATCAACACCTACTATGTTACCGCTGTCAGATAACTGATTGGTATAAAACAGTGATGTGATTGAGGCTCATAAATGCTACACGTTAACCGGGCACGCTCCTGCGTCGCTGCAGCGAGACGTTGGACAATAAATGTCAACGTCACAAATCAAAAACAGGGGTTAATGTCGATGCCTGTGTTATGGACTCCACTGACATTTAAGATGAGTGCTCACAGACTGTGCCTGAAGGGGAAGTTGTCTTCTTCACTTAACCGCTATAGCTCCCAACTGTGTCTAAGGAGGCCTGTTTCAAAAGCTCAGTGTTCCGCATAAAACCCTAAAATGCAAGGCCAGGGTTTAAAAAAAAACTTCATTTTAGGTGTGAAAAGCATCTGCTTAGTGAGGCTCAAAGGTCATGAGGAGAAAAAGTTTAGCGTGAGCGCGCAGGCATTATCGGTGCTCTCACCTGTGGTCATCTCTGTACCACTCGAAGACAGCTGGCGGGACTGCCATGGCTTCACAGCGCAGGATGGCTGTCTTACCCAACTGGGACGGCATGTTTTTCATATCTGTGATCATTGGAGGGTCTGTCAGAGGAAACGAGGGAGAAAAGAGTGGACAAACAGGAGGGAATTCAGCAATTAGTATCCCTCTGCCTTTACAGGGAAGTCGAACGAGGTCTGCCTGGGGTTGCAAACAAGGTTAAACCCCCCGGAGAAAGCAAAATTAAGATGTATGAATTCATACATAATAATGTATCTACAGTATTTACATATCATTAATACATCATTGTGCTATAACATGGAAGGTCCAGTGCGAGATGAATTATCAGCCCGGGGCTGTTGCGCGGCGCAGAGAGGGATACTCACAGTTGACTGTGACCTTGACCTTGCGCTGATCGGGCGGAGCAACTCCATTGTTAGTGATGCACTCGTAGTCCTCGGCCTGCTGCCTCTTAATCTCTGTGATGTCGAGGAACTCCCCCTCACTCACCAGCCCATCTATTGACATAAAGTAGATGTCAAAGGTCAGTATACATCAAAATCCGAGGGGAATGATACTGAAGAACACAGGAGAGGCGTGGATGAGATAATTTACTGTAGAAGGTCATATTTTGAGAGTCTTTTGTAAAGTTTTCCAATGCTGACATTTAGTGCCGTGTGACGTGCTGGAAATCAATATCATATTCATCATGAGACTATTTTCTCATGAAGTGATCCATGTATTACAAAACAAGATTGAAGACAATAACCTATGTTCCACACTCAAAACTTTGTCCTTCCATCCGTCCATCCGTCCATCCGTCCATCCGTCCATCCATCCATCCATCCATCCATCCATCCATCCATCCATCCATCCACCACCGCTTAACCTCATCAGTGTTTGCGGGGGGCTCACCACTTCATCGTACATCATACAAAGACACAAACAATTATTAACAGTCAAATTCATCTGCAATTTCACCAATTAACCTGCAGGTCTTTGGACTGAGGGAGGAAGCCAGAGTACACAGAGTGAATCCCTGCAGACCGTGTCACTTTGTTTATTCTTAATTAAGTTGAATTAAATTTTTTAATTGCAATTAGATAATGCTGCTTTAGTTGAAGCTCTTTAAGCCAAGTTTCAGGAACAGGACCACACCTCGTCCGTGCCGCTTCCAACATTCCTATAAATACACTCCTAACACTCTTTCGCTCGTGTATTCTTCACCCCTCCTGCCCACCCGTTTCTTTCTCCTACTTCTACTTCTCCTTCCCACTTTCCACAAAGTCCTGAGGGAGTCCATCGTGATTCCCCAAAGAAGCTTCCCCACAATGCAGGACCTCACTGAAGAAACACATGAAGAGTTCATGCTTCACTCCCAAGCATTATTTAAACATATCTCATCGATGGTGTGGTGTGTGCAAGCGAAATCCTTAATTTGGACAACAAAAACTGACGATATGAAAATAATACAATGCCACAAACATACTGTATTATCGAAAAGCCCTAATCACATATCAAGAAATCGGATTATATTTCAGTCTCATGGCCCAAACTAGGGGCCTCGAGCCGGTTTGTTCAGTAAAATATTGAGTCATTTGGTGAATGTTTGTATAGAGGCAAAGTAAATAAACATGATTTGACAGCAGTGACACCATTAGTTTTATAGTGTCAGGGGAAATTGTAAGATTTCCCTTCCAAGCTGCGGATACACCAGGGGGGTGACGACTTGTTCACTACATTACGTAGTGAGAAGAATATTTGGTTGTTATTTGATGTTGACAAACTCCCAGGTGCCCCCAAAACCAAATTAGTCACTCTCGCACTTTTCAGTCTTTTTCCGCGGGCGACAAACAGCCACAGAGTCTCTTCAGAGGGGGAGAGTCGAAGGGGACGGGCTACAAGTTATTGCTCCTTCATGTGAGGGAATGGATGCTTGGGGGTGTTATTGGATCGACTGTGGCAGAGAGAGAATGAGAACAGAGAGAGAGAGAGAGAGAGAGAGAGAATAAAGGAGAGGTGAGAGTGCACCCCCTCCTCCTCCCTAAGTCTTAGCAGCCTGCTGTCTCACAGCCTCCAAAACCATTAGGCCTTTTTTTTCTCCCCTTTACCCCATTAAAGAAGTCAGACAGTGGAACACGACATAATATATAATCTCACCACTAACAAGGAAATCCGGCTCTTAACTTGCAGCTCACTTTTCCCTTTCAACCCCCACCTCCCCCCAACATACACACAACCACTGTCAATCAGTGGACCTTTACTTCCCTTGACAAACACACAAACGGCTCCTGAGCACGTTTGCGAGCAACACCGATGCAAAGACACACTCACAAAAAAAAGAAAGACATTAAACGCCATGATTATTCCTGTCAGAGATTAGCGCGGTGGTTCTAATTGAAGATTATACTGGAGGATTATTAGTGCGGCTACTGAGCTGGAGACGATTATTTGCAGCTGCTGCGGCAGAGGCTGAGCAAGCGAGCGACAAGCGCCGGTGATGGCTGCTTGTGACACCCGGGAGAGTGCAGGCAGGCGCCGGGTGATGGGATGGGGTGGGTGCAATGTTATTCACTCATTCCATTAGTCTAATAAATATAGCTCTCTTGTGACATCTTTGTCAAGCAGGCAGAGAGCCCAACTTTGCCAGAAGGGGGGGTGCAGGGAAGCGGGGAAAAGGGGAGAAAAAGATCAGACAATGAAAAGGACAAAGAAAATAAAAAAATAAGAGAAACTGTGAGCTAGAGAGCGCATTATAGACACAAAGAGTGGTGATTTGTAAGACATACCGTGCAAGAGACTGAAAGAGATACAGATATAACGAAAGAGGAAAAACATAAAGAAGAAAACTGAAAGATGTCAAGTCTGGTATTTGATGTGTGTTGGACTTTTCATCCCCAGCACCTGCATGTGATGTAATATGACAGTGCAAAGCAGCCCTCTCACTCTCCCTTCCTTTCCCTCTCTCTCCATCCCTTGAGATCTCTGGACCGGCATCGCACACCTCTCTCCACTTTGGTGGGAGATCATATCTGACTGCAGCCGGCCCCTGGCACTCCTACAATGGGCTGTAAAATACAGCTCCATCAACCACTTATGGCTTTTGAAGGAGCCTGACTCCTGACCACCAGAGATAGTTGGATTGCACCTGAGAGCAGATGGGGTGTGCGAAAAAGAGTGGGGGGAAATAAAAAGGATCAGGGGTTCTGGTCTCCCCTTTACAGTGCAACCGTGCAATATTTCCCAAGCAGCACTTTTGAGTTTGACTAGATCATCAGGGCACTTGATTTCTCAGCTCCTCTTGGCCATTTCCATTACAAAAACCACCATTGTGGCAGAGAGGTCTGATGTGGGGTTAAAACAGAAGAATGGACGGGTTAAAAGAGAAGAATGGACGGGCTGTAAAACCTGTCATCTGGAGGAGTAAAAGGCTGAAATGTGTGTTAGTTGAGCCAAATCAAATATTTACACCAAGAAGACCCCTGTTCCCTGGTGCACCTCCCAATAACTCCTTCTGTTCAAACAGTTTATCCTGCCTGTTACATTGCTTTGGTTTTTATTAGAGCTTGACGAATACTGGACACTGATGCCAATATATATTCCAAAAGTGAATTGATATTTCTAAAGCATTATAGACTTCCACAGTTTTAACCTTTCACAGGAGTGCATAAACATTTTTGCAAATCTGTTTCTTCACCTGTTGACCGGACACCTTCAGACTTCATCAGACGTTTGGTTTCCACCTGCACACCTGCTATTCATCCTCTCATTGAGCCACACCTGTCCCTCGTTGACGCCGCTCAGCACATACACCCACACACAAACACTTGCCCTCTGCCAAATCATTCCTGCTGCTGTAGCTAAATGCGTTCCAGCTTCTGATCCTTTCCTGCTCACGATTTCTACTTTCTGCCTGCCTGTTTCCTTTTTGGGTTCGTTTCTCCTTCACTCACTGCCCGCCCGTCGTCAAGCCCTCTGTTGTTTTCAGAGCCACACATATCAGTCACGTAGCAAATCGATAACAGATTATTTGACGAGTCATAATAAATGAATCATAAACTCCCTGCCAGATGTATATGTTTATCATCATATTGCTGTCTTCTTAGTGAAAAGTGCGTTCATCCTTCTCTCCCTGCACCCCAAACGTCCATTCATTCATGCTAAGAGAGTGTGCCTCTGTGTGTTTTTAACGGATGGTATGTCAAACGATAAGGCTCTGATGCGCTGGTGTATTTAACTGAATGAGACAGAATGCCTGTATGTCTCTGAGTGGGTCAACTGATGGATGCCAGCGAGAGTGAATGGGTGCGACAGATTGTATCTTCGCTTTGGGGAAGATGAAGGAGGTGGCGCCTGGAAACAGCGGTGCAGAGCGGCATCACTATCTGCTTAAGAGTGAGAAGTCTGCTAACTGTGTGCACAAGCTGCAGAGATGCTGAAGACTTTTAGCAGATCTGTGTCTCAACTTTCAGGTGGTGCACCACCTCCTCGCCCACCACCTCCTGACGCACACACATTTTCCACCCAACCTCCATTTACACTGTTCTCACGCCCCCCTCCTTGCAGTTTCTCTATGCAGTCTCTGAGTAATGGGGACAGATGGCTGGCAGGTTCTTGCTGTTTCTTTGGGCTCGTCCACTCCCCCCTTTCTCCGCCGCCCCTGGTCTCCTGCAACTGATGGCTCGGTTGCAGAGACTCCCATGGAATAGCAATGCGGCCCCTATCTCTCCCTCTCTCTCTCTGCAAGCTGAGGGGTTATGGGGGGGGGAGGGGGTGCGAGATGGAGTGGGGGTTAGAGAGGGAGGATTACTGCTGACAGAGGAGAAATGCTGTAGGCTTGCAAGTGAGGACAACTGCACAAAGTTTGTGATGTAAGGTTGTGTGTGTGTATGTGTGTTTGCTGCAGGTGTGCGTTCATGCATGGTTTTCTTTTTTGCTCTTCTCCTGCCTGTCCCCGCCTGAGGTACTGTACTGTGCAGGTTCACAAACAGTAACTGTGCAGAGAAGGACATTGCATGTACAGCAGGCTAACCCAGGGACATGCAAAGGAGAGACAAGGAGGAACAGACCTCTGAGCAAGCCTAAAGCTGTCTGTAAGTACAGCAATACAGTATAGGTTGTGCTTTTATTGGCCCAACAGTATAATTACATCATGTCGAGTGGTTGGTCACACTGACCTATTTATTATTGCTGTCTCCGAATTTGATATGTGTTACTGCGGCTGCTGCTGCTGTAGTTATACTTGTTGTTATTTTAACCATGACTTTATTGCACTGATGCAATGCCAGCCAGAGTCCATTATTTGTCAAAAACACTGAAAAGACAGAGAAAGCTATATTCACAAATTCAGTCTAAGATATTATGGAACTTTTTGGCATGGACTTGCCCGCGTTACGCACAGCGAACAAAACTTGGTGTTTATATTTCACCAAAGAGGCCACAGAGCATCAATAATTAATAAATAAAATGAACAAAAAGCAGATCACAGTACAGTCCTACTATCTGCCAACAGAGTGTCACACAATATAGATGATGTCTCTGGAAACAAAACACCTTGCACGTCCATTCAGTATTGAGAATTGCACACACAAAATGGAAGAAGACATACCAAACATTGTATTAGAAAACTACACAAGTGAAGAGACAAGCTTTCTTGGCTTAAATGCTAACAATTACTGTAGTAAAATACACTTAGGAATATTGAGTCATAGCATAAAGTATTAAGTACATAGCAATTTTCCTTATGTGCCAAAATGATGACAGCACTACTATTACATTTCTAATAAAACCTGATACGATACAATCACCAGAGGCCACATAATGGTTGTTTTCCTGACTTTGGACGTTAGTGGTGACACAAATGTGTGCAGAATAAATACTGCACTGATCAAATCATCGATTTGGCTTCATCAATCAAGCCGTGCATCCTGACCACCCTGATCTAGTTCTGATTCCACACACCGATGGAAGCTAAAAATAGCAGATTTAACGCCAAAAGCGGCTGTTAGCGTCAGTTGGCATCGTGATGCATTTTGACAGGGTGGATGAAGACAGATGCTGATGATTACAGGTGGTGCAGTGGGGATAATTACGTATAATGTGTGGTTATTTGGGACAAAACATTGGGACATAGAGGAAATGTGGGGCTATGAATCTAAGATGGGGACTTAACAGCTGGGTTTAAGAATGATGACACAGGAATAGGGGATCAAGACGTGGTCACGGGCTGAATGCTGATAAGCCTTTAGGATGGACAGAAAAAAATAAAAGGGATGAACGCGAAGACGGTGAGATAAAGGTGAAGCTGTGAACACGAGATCTATGGCTCTGGAGACAAGCAAGCAAGAAGGGGTGGCTTACATTTCTGGTCCTTCCAGGTAACGGTGGGCTCAGGCCGACCCACCGCCAGGCAGTAGAGGTTTACATTCTCTCCTTCGTTCACCGACACGTTTTTTGAAATGTTGACGATTCTGGCCGGCACTGAAAAACAATATCAATCTATTAAAATATGACCTCAAAATCCCCTTCTATCCTATAAATCACTGATAAGGTATGCCCTTAAAGCCTATTAAGGTGTTTAAGGTATGATGCAAATCCCTGCACCTAAGACAGACAGGCAATCAGCTGATTAATGATCTGTGCCCAAGTGCTTACTGAAGTGTGCAACAATATGCTTGACCATCTACTTAAAATGCACAGATTTCTAAATGCAGATGCAAATGGCCGTTGAAATCTCCTTTTCTGCCCCTGACATCTAATCTAATTTGATCTTTAAAAAAACGGACGTGTAGCTTGAATTGTTAGTTCTAATTTGGAAGTGAAGGACCACCCTTGAATACAGTTTTTGCCCCAAATTCACAAAGTGCTGGAATGCCATGTGTGCAGTTAGTTTGATAACAAGATGGCCCTTGAATTTAAATGGCCAATTATGATTGTTTTTAATGAGCTTGGCCCTGAGATTGCTTTTTTTTGTGAGACATCTACTGAGGATCCTATTTTTCTCTATCTTGCTGGACTTGAATACTTGCAGCGATAAAGCACAGATTGGAGTGGAGTGAAGCTGTTCCTGCTTGATGCACTGACTTGAGGGTGTAATTATTTTGTGTGATATCAAGCTAGGGATGAAATTGCAGGCGACTTGGATTGGTATATGTGGTCATCTGTGCCAAGTTTTGGACCCTGCAGACAAGAGTCTGCGGTACAATGTGAAAACTCTGTTAATACATTGTCTGTGCCACCTGTGAGCTCTGAGCCAACTCTTGTGTTTTTTTAATTCCAGCAGAATGTAGCTAATATATCCTGTTAAAAGTTTTCAGTTTCATTCTGCTGGTGATGAATAACTGCAATCTGCAGTACACACAGTCCAAAATCTGCATAAACACATGCAGGGGGGAGAAAGGTCTGAGATTCATCCTCTGGGCAGTCTGGTGCCAGTACATCGTGTCACTCAGGATCAGTCAGACTCTTACTCACTTAGCTGTTGATTTGATGACTGAGCCCCAGTCGTGGTGCTGCACAGAGTTATTTAGTCAGCCAGTTGGACAGCCCGTTGTGTACCTCATCTCCTCCACACACATTCTCATCCATCTGATCTGCCTAACTTTCCAGTTTGGGAAAAGCAACCCAAACTGGCCACATGGAAATAACAAATGGGCTTAGACTCAGCTTTCTTATTGCACCTGTCTTTCTGGTTATGTGTCAGCAGCACTAGGCTTGCTTTACTGCAGCAACACACACACGGGCCAACTGAGCTTTCAAGACATAATAAAGTAATTACTTTTTGATATAACCATAACTTACAACCATAAATGCTCAAACATCATAAAAAACATTAACTACTAAGTTGTCTATCATAAATTTTAAGGATGATTTAACAGAAAAGGAACTTTGAAACATAACCATAGAAAATGTTAATTGCTTCCCCTGATGCCAAACTTCAATCATACCTAATAGACGGCACTACACTTGGATGAATGGCGAAATGCATAATTAAGCAATCTAGCGGGTGTTTTTATCTAAAGCTGCTTACAGTACCACGGGTGCACACATACTTCTTTTGCAGACGCAGTGGCAATCAAATCTGTCGATGAGCCAGCACAGGAAAAAAAGTTTTTCTGTCTCAGCTCAGCTGCCTACCTTGGACAATGAGGTAGACCTGGGCCATGCGAGGTTTGTTATTGGCCTGGAAGGTGCAAATGTAGGGCCCCTCATCGGTTACTTGCACCTTCTCGATGTGGATGGAGAAGTCACTGTTGTTACTGTTGGCCAACGTCACACGCTTGTCCAGCGACCACTTGTCTGTCCCCGTGAACAGGATGTTGGAGCGGTTCAGCCAGGCCTTGTGGGTCACCTCCTCGTCGATCCGACATCTGTAACGGGACAGGAAGTGAATGACACATAAGAGGCCTGTATTTTACGTGATGTCTAGGGTTGATACTTAATAGTGCTCTGTATATAAGAACACGGTAGACAGCAGAGATAAACCAAGTCTTGAGCATTCATGAGCCTACCAGAAGAGTTTTAAAGCACATCGGAATAGATTGTACATGTCTCTTAAAGTTTATTGAATTGAAAGGACCCCAGATAGTCTGCCAGGTAGTCCTCCTTTGGGTGTTTTGATGATGGTGGGGACTGCTGTTGAACACAAAATCTCCCATATGTGTTCAATTAGGGGGAAATATGGTGACTGCAAAAGTCATAGCAAATGATTCACATCATTTTCTACTAATCAAACTATTCAGGGACCCCTCATGCCCTCTAAGTATCTGCAGTCATTCTGTTTATCTTTAATGGACACCTCTCTGCAGCACAGTACATGATCATGCACCACTCCTGTTAGTTACTTCGTTTTGTGTGTATGTAAATGAATGCAGTCCAAGATACATGCAATTCAAGTCAAGAGGTATGCCTCAAAACAGGAAACGTGTCCCAAAGGTGTGACTTCAGTTCTTGGCTTGGCCACTAGATGTCCTTGCCCAGCTTCAACTAGCTGTGAGGACATGCCTCTGTCTTCCTCATGTTTAATTGATATGACCTGGATAAATATTACTGTTGAGGTAGATCTCAGATCACCTGCCAAATCAGTGGCAATGACAGTGCAATGCATAACAACCACAGTGCAGGTAAGCTTGAAAGTCTTCAACAAATAGGCTACAAGCCACTGGGCTGATGTTCAGGTTGACACATAACCTGAAGGCCAAACTGCTCAGCTTAGGAGATAAATGAAAAGATGAAATATTTTTATTTGGTTTGTGGCGGCTGGGATTAAATGAAGAGACAACATAGTAAGAAATCCCACCATAAAAAATCATTATCTGTGTACAAACACTCTATTAATCTATTTTTAAAATAATCACTTCTGCACTGATGATGTTGCTGCAGGACTACAAGCCCAAAGGAAATGAGCACCGATAATAGCATCAAATGTGCCTCATCTTAATGGCCCGCATCAAAGCCAACACAACAGCCTTGTCTCAAGCAAAACACAAGTATTTGTGCCACTTGGGCAAAAGTGATTTTACATGAAACTGGAGTTTATTTATAAAGCTCTTTAGTCTTTTTATCTGTCAGCTATTGGCTGTTGAGCGAGTAAATTTAAGCACACATCTAATTACAAAATAACCACAACATTTCAACTGATGTCACTGTCTGAAATTCAACTTTTACAGTAGTAGGAGTACTGCAGTGGTTTCTAACCTGTGGTTTAATAGCAGTTGCAGGACAAACATGACAGGTTATGAGAGAGCAAAGCCACAAGCCAGACTTTAATCTAATATTTGTGGGTTTTTCTTGTGACTTACTAACTTACAGTACTAAAGCCTTCGGTTGAGCTTGTCCTAACCTGAAGAATTATGCAACCATATCAACTTATGCAGAGAAGCCATAGATTTCTCAAAATAAAAGGTTTTTCAAAATAAAAGATCGTCCATACTCAGATAATACGTGAAACGGAAATAGTTAATTATTTCTTGTGCGGCCCGGTACCAATTGATCGACGGACCGGCACCGGTACGCGGCCCGGTGGTTGGGGACCACTGTGTTATGTGACACTTCTTTAGCACATTTCAAAGCTTCAAATCTTCAGCGCCATTTCAACACGCTCCAATCAAACGTCGACAGAAAATCCCCGAAAGGTACTGAACTTAAACACGCTGAAAAGTCAGGCAAAAAACGTCTCACAATAATGTATACACACACACACACACACACACACACACACACACACACACACACACATATATATATATATATGTATATATATGTGTGTGTGTCTCCACTATATATATATATATATATATATATATATATATATATATATATATATATATATATATATATATATATATATATATATAATTAAAAAAATTCGTACATATTCTGTTTTTTGGATGCTATTGCAAATGTTTATATTTCCATGTGGACTTGCCTAATTCCTGTGTTAGAATTATATCAGCGAGTGACTGAAAGAGTGAATGAAGTAACTGGCCTCTGCTCTTAGTAGGCAGGACTTGCAGTGTGATGTGAATCTAGCTGAGCAAAAGTCTGGCCTGTAGTCTTGGGATGAGATGAGCTCATTTTTGTCATCTCCGGTTTCATAGTGTGGGGTGTGTGACATTTGTGACATGCTAAATGGTGTGTGTGTGTGTGTGTGTGTGTGTGTGTGTGCGTACATAATGTGGCTCTTTGCAGTACCACCGTAAAAATTTTGGCTCTAAGTCACTGGCTGGTTGGCCACCCCTGCCATAGATGATGGACAGTAAAGTAAACTATTGTGAACTATTGCTGCTGTTAGCTCATGTTAGGTCTGGACTATGAGCTCAATGCACCAGGGGAATGTTAGTGTTTTGTACCACAGGTGTTTTGGAAGAGGAGGTTGGTGGATCTGGGCAATGTTGTGCCAGAACCAGAGCTGTCCAAGAGTAAATCTCGGAATGACCTTTAGTCTTTGGTGACAGCTTTGTGAAATGATGCTGAGCTGAGCTTCTTGCTGTTAAACAAGTAAGTAATATTAGTTTCTTAGCTATGTATTGTGTTGTTGTACTTGCTTGATGTTTGGCTGTTAGCAAAGTTGTCCAATTGATACTTTTACAATCATAAGTAGATAAGCAGTTGTCTATATTTACAACAGTGATATTACACTGTGAAACTGGCTCCACTAAATCGCAAAAACACAACCCAGTGTTGCTTTAAGCAGCCAGAGGTTATAACACTTGGGAACTACTAAGTGAAAGAACTGAAGGGTACTTCCACTAACATGAAAGGTAAACAGCAGCTTTCCTCATATCACAGAGTAAAGGAATAAAAGGTGACCTTGAATGTGAAGACTTTACCACCAAGGCACATTCAGATTGTTTTAGGTGTGAAAATAACCAAATAAATTCTATAGATCTGACTTCTTCACAGCGTCAATAGAACAGCTTCAGGCTACACATCTTGATGACATTATAGATCAGCATCCTGCTTCTTTGATTCCCAACTTGTTGATGTTAACAAATATTGACAGAACTGTACTTGGCTTCAGAACAACATATTTGATTTTAGTCCAAGGCCCACTCCTCTTTCAAGGGAAAAAAGGGAGTAAAAGAGGCATTTGTTCAGAGATCTGGAAGTGTGTAGGCTTAGAGGTGACGAAAGTAATGTTGACTTGTTTTTTTTATTATTTTATTTTATTTGTTTTGTGCTGCTGAGTGTTCTGCCAAGCCAGGTCACATCCACGCGAGTGGAAAAAAGCAAGTTGGCTGTTTTTCTGCTTTGCTGAGTGCAGGCTAAAGCTACTTTTATCACTCACAGTTAGAAAGGTGTGGTTGGATGCAGTAAAGGTCCATCCACTGAAATAACCTGTCATTGTTACATCTAAGGAAAAGTTGATTGCAGACAGAAGGGATGTCTCGAGTGACATCTGACAAGTATTATCATTCAGTTAGCGATAGGATAGACAGAGCTGGAAAATATGGCACAATGTCGGTTACCTAATTGAAGTTATGTGACAGAGAATTGGCAATTAAAACTGGCGTGACAGGTGGGGGGAAAAACAAACATGTTTTTCATGTAATTAGTAGGTGCAGGTGTAGGATCGAGAGTTACCTCAAAGTGACGCTTTCTCCTTCCAACACTGTAATGTTGTCCGGCAGGTGTCCGAATTCTGCTCCGTGCACGCTGGACCCTGCCAAGAAAAATGAGACCAATGAGCATCCAATAATGGTACCAGACGCTCCGCTGGTGTTCATCAATCTCAGGTCAGGTGCTTGTGGATCGACTACCTCAACCAAATCAGGTTGGGCGGGGATGTGCTCTGCATCCTGCTTACTTATTTCAGAAAGGAAAGTAATAAATATACTAAACAAAAGAGTCACAATGTCTGCACTGACCCCCATACTTGAATAATGATTTGGTTTTACCCTGCATTCTGGTGGGGTGTGCGTTCATTGAACAGCACTGATAATGAGCCAAGGGAAGAGGATTCACGCGGAGCTGCCGGAGCGTGAAATGAAGGGACAGCAACGGTAACAGAAGGGATGCTCATCCTGCCTACCAATACACACACATACTCGCAGAACAGAGGCACATGCTTACAAAAGCACAAACACACACAAGAAGAGATACACATCCTGAGAGCCATTAGTTGAAGAGGAAATACAAACTTTGCATCTGTGAAATGTGTTTGAAACACTCAGATGAGAAAAAAAAACACCTCTGGAAGTCATTTTTATGAACTTGCTTGGGCTGCAAACAAAAGATAACCAAAGACCTTATATACTGGCAGTGATATTGCCCACTGAGGCAGACCGCTCCCCTTCACTAAGGCACCTGGCTCTGTCCATCTAAACTCTGCCAAATCACAGCATGACACCAGATACCTCAGCTTGTGCCCCTTCTTCTATCTCTGACAATCTCTTTCTCCCTCTGCCTGCAAGATGACCTCAATATCTCAATAGGCTTTGCTGTTTTCTAGCCTTGAGGTTTAATAAATGGTGACTTTATGAAACCGCTGCAGCGAGGAGCTAAGAAGCACCTGAAGGTTTGTTAAATAGCCGCGCAAAGATAAAGACATGTTAAGCAGCGCTAAGAGATGAGACCCCGAATGACGGCAGTGCAGCAGTTAATGGACAGGAAGTTTGGGTTTTAAATTAAAGGAGTGTCTTTGTGGAATCATGGTTTGATTGCAAAGAATAATGAGAGAGGCTTCAGAATTATAATGAACATCATGGATGGCTAATCAAAAGGTTTTCAAACTGCATAGCAGAAAGTCCTGAGAAGTGCCAACAACACTAAATAATAATTCATCATCTCTTAAATAAAGACTAATTACGGCTGTTCCCCTTTTCCATGTTTGTGGATGCGATTTGGCATATCTGTGTAAATATGCCACAGCGAATACAGGCTAAATGCACGCTTACGTATTCATATATATATTCATGTATTATTCATGTATTCATATATTGTTGTGTTCTTATGTGTTGCTCGTGGTTGCATATATAAGCAGTTACAGTATGTAGCTGTCTGTTGCTCAAGGGTGTGAATGTATGCGCTTGTTTACTGACATACCGGTGGAGAACAAGAAAAAGAGGACAAAGTAATGACGCCTCAAAAGAAAAACTGGCCCTGAAAATCTCCAGCTAAAAGCTATAATCGCATTAATGGGCTCTGCTGCCGCCGCCACTGCTGCTGTGCTATCAAGGCTGGCCAAGTATCCCAGAACTGGCTCCATCTCCCTCTATATCTCTCTGAAAGCCCTGGGGGAGGGGTGCAGCACATTAGCCATTGTGTCCAATGTTCAAAAACTGACACAAGATTTTGTTTATCTGCGTCTTTTACTACAGTAATGTTGCAGAGCACCACTCTGAGCATGCTTCTTGTCTTAGACTCAGGCAGTCCTCAGCTCAAGCCCTCAGCTGTTCCCTTTCAAGTGCTCTGTACTCTACACACTAGACTTTATTTAGGTTAATTCAATTCAGTTCCAAGGCTTGGGGCTCGGAGACGGGTGTGACATGCTGTCATAAACGCACACTACCCCACATACGCAATTACAGACACAAATATAAAGAAAAGGCGCTCACTATCACATAATGTAACCACGGGGACACGCATGCGACACACACATTTTGATTGAATGAACGATGAATGCTCCAAACAACATTGCAAAGGTTACAAACCAGCGGGGAGCTATTCCCATTTCCCTACTCAATTCCCATTTTCACAGCTCGATTGGCACCTCGCATTCTAAAACCTGTATCACCCTGCCTCCACTCCCAGGCACCGCACAACACGAGAACCCAGGGTCAACACATTCAGCACACACTTCCTCTCCCACACTGAATTGCAGGATCAATCACAGACGCATATTTACGCAAACATACGCAAACACGCTCATCGATGAGCCAAAGCAGCGGAGATGAGGGTTTGTCTGAGTTCACTGTGACAACAAAGATTCACTTCACATTCCCCCTGTGGAAAATAAATGTGACTTCATCTAGACACACACAAAGTCGAAATGCACACAGGGAAACACACACATCTTGGCATCCAGTCTCCCTGATTTCTGCACACATCCACCTCTGTCGTCACTCTCTCTCCGTGTCCAGTGAAAGTGTTGCTTTGACCTTGGCACAGGTTAAAGTGATCACTAAAAAAAAAAAAAACAGGAGCAGCATTCGTAATTGTGAGATGGGGGACCACCTCTATCCTGAGACAAAACGACTCCCCATTTTTTCACCTGGCAACCAAAGCATGGCTTGAGAAGCAATTATAGTGCTTGCTTGACAGGTGGACTACTTTGTTTTGCCACCGAGATAATATCTAAAACCTAATGCACACCACGATGTATACAGTTTCGGTCATCAATAACGCTGTCTCCTCTCTGGATAACAAACCATTTTCTGCTGCCCTCCTTATTGACCTCTCAAAAGCATCTGATACCATCAATCATAAACATCCTACTCCACAATCTATGGCCTATAGGTTCAGATGAAGCCATTCTTAATTGGTTCCGGTCTTACCTCACAGAACGCCTCAGTCCTTTTATCTTATACATAAATAACATAATTCATTTTAATCAATACTTCAATGTCCATGTTTTCTGCTGATGATACAGGCCCCACCCCAGCTCAGGCTCTTACTGGCCTTAAGTCTGCATTCGATACTTTCCAGTTATCACTACTTAAAGGGATAGTTAATGTATTTTGAAGTTTGGTCGTATGAGGTACTTATGTACTGTATAGTTAGTGTATTACCTATGGTAGACAAGTAGAAGACAAAGCAAAGTACAGCTGTGGACACATAACTGTAGAACTTTCAACTGTGATGATGCAGTGACTATGCATAAGTACCTCATACAACCCCACTTCTAAAATACCCAAACTATCCCTTTAGTCACAGACTCATTTTAAATCCAGAGAAGACCAAGTACATGACATCCTCCACCTCCACCAGCGAATATGACTGTCCTGCCATTAAAACCTGAGTAGTACTTACTGCTGCACTAATATGTCCTTATCTCACTGTAGCTTGATTGTTTCCCATTTTCTAAGTGGCTTTGGATAAAAGTGTCAGCTAGATGACTAAATGTAAATGTAAAACTTTAAATTGCACCCACATCAGTCTTGCAAAAATGCCGGAATATCTTTCCTCGGCAATGGACATATTCTGTATTGTCATGCTGCTCCATCAAATGCATCATAATGCATCATTCATCACAAATGACAATTTCATTCTTTGTATCACACATGTGGATTACTTTAAAGAAGCTCATGTCATTCATTAATAAAGCTCTAGTGTTGTACATCATCCTATATTTACTTATCCATCAAATGTACGCACTAATGGTTTCAGGTACTCTGCACTTGAATACTTGAATACATACCATACTGAATGGTATGAACAGCAAAGTGCAGGCCTACATTCCCCTCGAAGATTTGAAAGCTTTTTATTACCTGATGCTTTTTATGATTCTCGTAACTGTTTTTATGAATTCCTTGTTTACTGTTATAGTTGTGGTTCTGTTTTCTGATTGTGTTCTTGTGAATATTCTCTTGGTCTCAAATCTCTCTTGGAAAAGAGATCTTAATCTTAATGCGACTGACTGATTCAATAAAGATAAAATAAGAAAAAAAATACAGCCCAGGCCCTCAGAAATGTCCACTGGCTATATGCCTAGCACTGGCTATAGATTTATAATTTAGTGCACCATGGATATCTGTACCAAAATGTCATGACATTCATGTTTTATGTAATAATTATATTTTAGTCTGGCCAAAACTGGTGGACTGATTGAGTGACAGTCATCTCTAGAGCTATAGCTACGATTTTTTATTTTTTTTATTGTTGTTTATTGTTCATCATCTGATAATGACCACTTCACCGAGTAACATAAGATGCATTACCTAACCCTGATACAGTTACTTTCATACTATATGAGAATTTGAGCCCAGCATTTAGGAGTATTGACATTCTGGTGTGAAAATGCCACAGCAAACAAATAAATTAGAATAATACATGCAGGTTAATAGTTATTCTATGGGCTTCTGGGTGAACGCAAATTAACTGCAGCATCTCATTAACGAGAGCGTGGGAGTGTTGGATGTAAAACAACAAAATGTAAACATCATCTGGCTGAATGACAGCATGTGCCTCTCACCCTTTAATTCAATCATTACATTACATTATTTATCCCCTGCAGGCAATTCATTTAAAAGTTGCTGGCCAAACACAATGGATATGATCAAACAGAACAATAATAAAGCCAGAGCGCAACCAGCAGTGTGCTGTTGCATGGCTAAAACAGATTCCTCAGCCATCACTTTCAATTTCTGTGCTACTTTTGGTTTTATTGATCCCCCATCTCAAATTCTGCTTTTTCTCTGCTCTCTCCTGGGGCTCAGCATGCAGGCTGATGAACTGCACCCACCAGGAAGATTCAGGAGCCTTGCCCATTGACACTCTAGGAAAGGAGAGTGCTTGCCAACAGGGAAGCTTAAACCACCGACTACCCCGTAGACTCTAAATGTGGAAACACAAAAACAATGTGAATCCCAAAAGAAAGCTTTTTGTCTGCGCTGCTTCAGTACAAAACTTTGCTAAAACAAAAATGGATTTGTTTATGAGGGAGAAAAATGCTGAGCCTATATAAAAAAAACAAAAACACGACTGAGTTCAGAATGAATAGAGGAACGATAAATAACCAAGAGAAGAACTGTTGGTGGTGAGCACCGCAGTGGCCCTTAGCATATTGAATTACCCTGCTCACTGTTTGTCTATAGCAGATACAGTCTGTCCTGGCCACCGGTATCTTGTCCTTGTTGTGACCTGCTGTTTTGGCTCAAAAGCAGAACCCCCATCTTTACACCATACATGCACCCACACATACACACTTGTGTGCTGTCCAAAAAAAAAAACCCGTAAGCCTTTGTCTGGCACAGTATTGAGCTTTGGGTCAATGACATTTTTAAGAGAATAAAATTTTATGGACCTGCCTGAGGGATTACGCACAGGACACAAGGGCTTGTAGACCATCAATTCACCTGTACTATAAGTCTTTTGAGCTGTTATACGGCTCTGGAAAAACAGAAATCTATTTTGCTCATCTGTGGATAACACTTCATCTATTGCTGGCACGTAGGTAGACAGTCACATAATTTCATCCACTTGTGGGCCAGCGTATTTGTCTCTGTGCTCTCGTGCATTGTGTCTTTCGTCTGTGAAAGCGTTGCAAGGCTGCTTGCTCAATACTCACGAGACATCTATTATGTGATTTGTATTCTCTTGACTTCTACATGCGCCTGTTTGTAATTGCACTTGCTACTGGCAGACACTTATGAGTTGAGTTCTATTGAGCTGTACAACTTTAGCCTGCGTAGTCCTTGCAAGGCTTTCTTTGTACTGTTCATCTATTTCACATTGCCCTTGACGATCAAATAAACACAGAGAGGAGGGAAAGCTTCTTATGAAAGCATGATTGGCGTCAGGACGGATAACGGCAGAGACTATAATGAAACCCATAACAATAATCCGCTCCGTCGTTTGGAAATTGAAAGGAGAAGGAGAAAGGTGTAGCACAAGGTTGGAAGGGAGAGGTGAAAATAGATAGTTAGGGCGAGGTGAGGTCATGAAAGGAAATTTCATTGAGAATGAGAAAAGTTGAAATATGAAGTTACAGGATGTGTAGCAGCAGTAGTAACGGCATTGATAGTAGCAGAAAGAGAAGGAGCGATGGAGGAGAGAAGTGCTAGGACACAGTGAGTGACGCTGGGGTGGAGAGCAAAGACACACCCGCATAATTAACACCGGCATACTGCAGCCAATTAAATATTTACAGAGGCACTTCCTCCGACACCTTGATGATGAAGAGAGGCAGCCCAAGGATTATCAGATGCCAGGAGCCTCAGGCGGGAGACAAGGGGTAGGGGGTGGTGAATTCAACATTAACCGGCACAGATATGCCTTTCTCTTCCTCGTCTGATCCCATTTATTCTGAGCGGCTCAAATCCAACCTCGTGTCCACCCACCCCCCCACCCCCGGAGCCTCATCTTCCCCGCCCTCCTTCACTCCACTTCTCATTCAGCCCCTCTACACCCTATCGATAAAATCCCTGACTCCTACCACCCCGAGCCACCACATGTCAGGGACGGAGCAACAGGAGAGCAGGGTGAAAATGATGGGCGAGGAAGTGAGAAACCACCTGGATGCTTTGCTCAAACAGCACAACAAGATGGATATGCAGGTCGCCTGCTTTTCACAATTTCTGGTGAAGCAAAATGGATGTCAGCGGGAATCCACTTGACAGGAAATCTAAGAAATGTCACAGAAGTCACGGTGAATGAATTGTTTTGAATCTGTCTGGTAATGTCACCCCCCACCCCCAAGACCAAAGATAGTTTTTCCTGTTGGGAGGAATGTGGTGGAATGACTAAAATGAGTTTTTCGTGACTGCGGCTTATGTCGACATCAACTCTGGTGAGGCATCAAGAGGACATTTAGCTGCTTGTCATTCAAGGTCATATATTTCCTGCCCCACATATTCCCACTGTTTTGACACACTTATAACTGCGAACGCAGCTTGATCTCAGAGGACATGCCAAGACCATCAACATTTACAGAAAAGCAGGGCATCGCCCACGGGTGTCGAACTTGGCTTTACCAAAGAGGTGACATCTGCCCCTTTTTTTATTGTACACATGCTGCATCCACAATTCTGCCTCTGGTTGTTCTGCCCCCACCTTCCCCCATCCTGCATCTCTTCCTCCTCTCAGCCTCCATCCCACCCTTCCGCTCACTAATCCCTCTTCACACATCAATCAATAGAGCACTGCAGAGTGCACAGAGCCATACAGTACTCAATGCAGCAGTTGTACAACTTCAATGGGCAGCCACAGACCTTTACCATTGAATCAAGCGTGGGAGAAAAGCCGAGCGCGCTAAAACCAGGGACGAGCCCCACTCGGCTTTCTTTTGCCCCCCATTTTCCTTGGACTGGTGCCTAAACCCCTCAGCACTGTTGAAATCAATACAGTAGTTAAACTGTTACTTCCTCTCCCAGTGAGTACACACACACGCCCGTTTTACACAAGGCCCTGTAGACTCCCCTAAATACACCCTGTGCACTGGTAATTTGACAGATTTGTGGGCAAGTGCTGTCACTGCTTTAAAAGAGAAGCTTTAAATACTGAGTCACCCCAAGTAGCTCTGCATCTAACACCCTCTCACAATAACATACTTTATAAGCGACAAAGAGGGACAGAACACCAATATGTAATCTACCAGCAGCATGGTGCCTTCTTTGGCACCGAGCAAATCTGAGTTATAAATTCACATATTTTTGTGTTATATTATAGTCAAAGCATACAATAAAGAGATGGATAGACTGAAATATTATCTTCACATTGTATTTATGTCTGTTTTCTTCTGGACACCGTGATAAAAAACTGTATCATATTAAAGGCACTCTGTTGAGGTACAAATTGTTTACATGCAAATTATGTTTGCAAGCAGTGTGAGCATTGCGTTTATCCTTGAGGTCTGACAAACGCTTTAATTTAATTTCCTTCCTCAAAACATTTGCAGAGACATTTTTAGTGTACTTTAGTGAAACCTGAATTGTTCCCATCTGTGTCTGCGTTTTAGTAATCTTCTCCTTCCCTGCTTTTTTCTGGTGCATGTTTTTTATTTCTTGCTGCCACACGGTCACTTATAATATTCAATCATAGGCAGGAATGTGTATTTGGTACATGCACACATATACAAAATCACAAGACGCAAACACAACAGATCCGTGATTCAAAACATCGCTTCACAAAAGCTCCACAGGGTAGTGTTTTAGCAATATGCTTCATTTCTATGTTATCAATCTACAGACAGGTGACACGTTAAATGAAAAGTTGAATAAATGAGTGGAGAAACCATAATGAATGCAGACACCAGGGCACCATGGCCACTGAATGGTTTGATGAGCATGGAAATGATGTGAGTTATATGTTATGGCTTTTGCAGTCACCAGCTCTCAACTCAACTAGACTCAACATCTATGTGAGATTCTGGACTGATGTGTTTGACAACCACCATCAAAACACCCAATGAGGGAATATCATCTGACAGATGATGGTCAATGGCTCCCTGCAGTAGAGTCTTTCTGTTGGTCCAACCTTTGCTCTATTTTATCATCCTTTTAGCACCAAAGTGTCAAAAACTGCAGTTCATCCAATGGCCACTTAAGATGGGCTATTAGTATTATTTTTTTATAGATATTTTTTGACCTTTTCAAGCTTTTATTGTATACTGTAGAAACAGCTGAAGAGTGACAGGAATGTAAGGAGAGAGAGATTGGCAATGACATGTAGCAAATAGCCGCAGGTCGGATTCAAACCCTAGGCCGCTGTGACAATAATTTTAAGGCCCCCTGATAAAAATGCCCAACTGGCTTGATTTATGTCTCATTTTTGTCCAGGAGGTATCGGAGGCAAGACTGCCAAGATGGCAGCAGCCAGAGCCACCACTCTGAACTTGACAACGACTCTTCAGAAACCTGTGGGTGACCTCATGGATATGTCCATGTTTTATACAGTCTATTGTCTCTATATAATAAAATTCAGCAATATAATCTTTTTCTCTTTAAGTTTTATTAGGCTGAAATGACTAATGACGTAATTTTTTCTTGAAAGGACTCACAAATCACATAATGTAAACACATTAAACTGTGACTCACTTATAAAACAAACAAAAAATATATATATTATCAAGGTTTGTGTGGAAAGAATATTGAATTTATTTCCCAGCCTTATACAATAATGTCAAAAAAAAAAAAAAGATAAATAAAAAAGCTGTGTTGTAAACACTGACTATGTTCTGGTGTTCAACATTTTTGTTGTTTATAGGAGCTCTGTCAGATGCTGCGGGACTAAACAAATATTTCCAGCCATGCGGTTAAGCTTCCAGCACAGTGGCGAGGCTTACCCTATAGTTTACACTTGAGCCTCTAAGAGGCTACAATAAAAACAGCAATTACCGGGCGATGGTGACAGGAGACAAAGGAGTGTAATAGCATGGGAGCAGTTATTTTCAATAGGACCACTTGGCTGTAAAGTGGAGTCAAAAAGAATGAGGCATCAAAAAGTCAGTTGAGTGTTGGGCAGTATGTGTGTGAAATGGATGACCGGGCAATGCAAGCTGCCAGTGGTCATTTATGACACACTTGAAAAGTAGCACTAATGAGAAAAACAGAGTTTGACGAGGGCTTGAAAATTACTGCCACTGTTGTTAATCTGGACATTAACACACAAAGAGCCGAAATGACTGCAATATCTGTCAAAAACAAAAGACGATGTGCTGGAAATGCATTTGGTGAATTTCGAACAAAAACTCCAGTCGATGTGGAGCTGAATAAAAGATCTCATTGTGATTTTTTTGCATGCATAAGCCATTATGGCACCACCACTGACTTAGCTTATTAAAGCTCACCCAACACACACACACACACACACACACACACACCTCCCAACTGTTCATTTCATACTGATAATGACATATTTCTGTAGAAATAAGCAAAATATGTAATATATTCAAACAGAGTAATAAGACCAGTTAATTATGATGACTGAATGGGGGGCAATTAGCCGCTGTCTGAAGCCGCCATAGTAATGAGCAATCTAAAATAAGTAATTCTTTGTCTGTGCCTTTTGTAAACAGCAAAACAAGAGGGGAGTATATTTTGGCTACGAGGGAGCAGCAGCATTTTCCCATCAACACACTCGATCTCAGTGAATGCTCAAATCGTTGAGTGTACTGCTAGTACGGGCTGGTTTCGAGTGCACCGTTAAAACTGTTTAAGCACACGTGTGCGAGTTTTACTGGCATGTGCGTTTGAGTGAACATTTTTAAAAGCGAAAAAGGTCCAGCTCAGCATGCATGTGTGTTTGTTTATCTTTCGGCATGTGTCTGCGTGTGCGTGTGGGCCAATGTGTTGTTAAGAAACCACTAGTCTGCTCGTCCAGGGGCCTTGCTGCTTGCACCATATGGGGTGGTAAGAGAGTGAGGATGAAAGGAGATCCAGGCAGGGAAGGGAAGGATGGAGATGTAGGGGAAAGAGCAGGAAAAGAGGAGGAGGAGAAGGTGAGGGCCAGAGCCCAGGAGTAAGGTGCTGTCAGGATAATTCACGGCAGCAGTACTTGCTGCGAAGAACAAAACAGAACTACCCGAGGGAACAAAAATCAGCTAACACCTGCTTAGGAGGGAGCTCCTGAGGGATGGAATGGAGGATGGAGGGAAAAAAAAACCAAGGGAGGTATGGTGCAGTGCACTGAGACTCTGGCAAGTACAGATGAAGTAAGCATCATCGTGTGTGTGCGTGAGAGAGAGAGAGAGTAAGAATGAATGTGCATATGTGTATTTGCAAGCTTGTGTAAATCTGTTTGCTACGTGCATTTCTGTAAATCTGTGTGCGGGTGTGTGGCAGTGTTTTAAGTGTGCTTTTGTGCATGTGTTTGCATACTTCCGTCTGTTTGTGTGCAGTTGGATTCTGCCTGGCTGTGCCCACAGCCATCCTTACAGCTGTGGATGGGGTTCATTTGCATTCTGAATCACAGCAGCTCTTGCCATTGTTGCTCCACTGCTGTGACTCGGCACCACTAGCTCCCGCACACATAGCCGCTGTGCCAGTTGTATTTGGCTGCAGCTGTGCTGGAGAGCTTGTGGCAGACATTCAAAACGCCACCAAGAGCTCAGGCCTTGGTCTGTAAGTTGGAGAAGGTTTGGTAGACCTGGTGCTCCAGGCTAGAGTGTACTCTCCTTCCACAAATCTTAAAGCTCCCTTCTCTTTCCTCTCTGCATCTCCGTCTCATACCAGATGGAAGGCGGATGACACCCTGGGTTGCTTTTGGCGCCATCGGCGTACTGCCGTTGCTCAGTTGCAGTAAAGCCCCTACCCATTCCCTCGATAGCGTGATAGTCTTGCTCACATGCTGCCTGGTGTCTCTCCTCCGTCTTGTAGGAACACAGATGAAGTTAAAAATATACCTGTCTTTGGATCTCTCTCTCCCTCCCTTTTCACCCTCCAACCACTTCTTTCAGCCCGGGTGATGACATGTTTTTGGTATTTCTTTGGAGAGGCCGGTGCATTAGAAAAGAGCAATCGATATAGAGCCCATTTAATCTTTGCAGCTGAGCAAAGCCGAGAGGGGTCTCGTGTATGAAATACAGGAGAAAAAAAAATACTGAGAATCAAGAAAAGAGAGATGAGGGGAGAGGTAAAGGTGAATTAATGTGTCATAGTCTGTTTGAGGAGGAAACAAGCATGCAACCAGTTACTTGAGGCGAAACTAAACTGTGCATTTATGTCAGCCCTAGTGGACTGAGCCACTGATGAATCTGCTGGCTCATGTTACTGATGAAGCTGTTTTACCAAAGCCGGAGGCTATCAAGGAATATGAGGAAAATCAGGGGCATAACTAAAGCTGTGACAGAAGTAATGTGTAATTAAATACAATGCCACTGGCTAATTTGCCTTTCATTTATCTCTACACATCAGTTTCTCGTGTGTTTCCGTATTGTGTTTCCTTGCAGAGAGGGTTGTATAACTCCTATTGTGGAGGTTATTAATCTTTCAGTGCGCTGTTACAAACATAAACAAATTCCTAAGTCACCATAAGTTATTAGAGGACTGTCTCCTTGGAGCTGTTTGAATTGGATTAATGCTCCTTCATGTGGAGCACTGAAAATGATCTCTGGCTCCCCTCTCTCTCATGTGTGAATGAGCCGCAAAAACAATTTTACTCGTGAGCCACAAGCACGCACAAGCATGTGAAGGCGGCAGACATTTCCTTATGCATATGCATGCATGCAATTATAACAGACATGACACATTTACAAACGCATTCTCACTTGCTCAGTCAAAACTGTCGATAACCACTGCAAAAAACCTGCAGGATCATTTCTTTTTCAAGTATTGTACGCTTTACAATATGCAATACACTACAGAACAAAGGGGCATCAAAACATATCTTCCAGAGACATAAATTGAAGTATTAATAATAAAACACGCACAGCTGCCAGGATGTATTGCAAATGTCAAAGACTGAGTAAAAACGAGTGCATGTGCCAATGAATCTTGCTCAAATGAAAGCTCGTTATACGCTGAAAGGAATATTTTTCCGAAGCAGAAACTTTGTTTAGTGGGAATAGAAGTATCAAGCGTCACGCTAATGTAGCAAAACAGTTTTATATGGTCTCAGTTTGGTGTGAAACATACTGAGACTGTCGGACAGCTTCTTTAATTTTCATGTCATTCATTATTACTATTCAGCGAGAGAACGTGTCATAGCGAGGGAGTTTTTTAACACATCATTTCTAACCTTTTTATAAGCTGTCTCATTATCTGTACTCACTCCGTACTGCTTCAGCACTGACTTCATCTGCAAATGACCCAGCAAAACATTAGCCAGATGTTTATTCCCCACATTTGCACAACAGTCTGGAGTAAAGGATTCAAATCAACCCCCTGAGATATAAGCTAACCTCCAGAAAGACACGATTGTGCCTGACTCAGTACATCCAGTGACTGATTGAAAAAACTTTTTGAACAAAGAGAAGATGGGGAAGATGATTAGTTGAATATGTTCAAGGAAAAATCCACTGTCGGATTCTTTTACAATGTTATATAACTTGTCATCAATCTGTGATGTTCAATGTGTTCCAGGAGTTATTTTGTGGTAAAGTACTTTTCTTCTTTCGGTGTACCCACTTTACCACAATCTACCTCATCTATTTTATTAGAGCCAGTGATTTCATGCGATTCTTAGAATTGCAGTGTTAGAGCAAGAGAGTGAGATGTCAGATTGAGAAACTATCACTTCTGTCCTTGAAATGTGAGTTTTTAAACCTGCTCTGCATTTCTTTCTACTGAGACTGCCATCAGCTAAGAAAAAAAATGGTATCTTAGTCGAGTTTGTGCTGAATTTCCACGCATAAAATTGTTGAACTGAAACCAAAACTATTGATTTTGAAAAGTACAAAGCTATAAAAAAATGCCCCCCCCGCTAACCAACTGCCTGATGTCACATCGTCTACATTTGGCTGGTTATCTGAGTTAGTACAAAAAGGAAAAAAAAAACCCCAAAAAACATCAAACCATAAAATGGGCAGAGTGTGTTTCAACAGCATTAAAAATGTATTTTCCTTGAGGAACAGGAAGTTGTAAGAAAAGAAACTGACAGGGAGATGAAATAGAAATGGGAGACGAGTCAAAGCTGCAGTTCATTCCTGGTTTTAAAGACTTTTTCTGACCTCACACCTCTTGCCTAATGCTTTACCTCCAGCGGCAGTTGTCAGCTGTTTTTATCAGGGGGACTTTTTCTCAGTTTAAGTCCTTACACTGAGCTGGACACATTGTCAGAATCTAAATTAATTCTGATGCTTTCCTCACTCTGTTTTCACCTTACGTCCCTCTGTTTAAATCTATGTAGTTATTCTTTTACACTGTGTCTGTGTGTGTTCGGCTGTTGGTGTCTTTGTTGTTTGCCATAGGGTACACGCTTTATGTTTGCATACAGTATTGTGAGCTTGCATACAGAAGCCACATGTGCTCATGGCCATGCACAGAAATGTCACACATCCATAAATGCATACATATCTGTGAACTGATAATTGACCTTTTGCTAACAGTGCAATCATTGCTTAGTAACTGTAACTATGGCTGTTTGCATTTGTTTTGCATTACTCAACATACTGAAGCTATCTGCACCAGGCTCTAAGAAGAGTGATATTTTGTATCTCAAATGTCTGGCTAAGCTAGCTAACTACTTTAGTGACTTGGACTTGACTTAGACTCGTGACTTGAAATGGCTTTGTCACGACTGGATGACTAAACTTAGTCGACCTCCTTGTGATGTACAGTAACATAAGGATCTATGAATCAGATCAGATCATGAGTGGCCCAAGAGTCATCGCTTTCTCATCCAAGAGTTCCACCTGCAAAGAAAGGACCGAACTGCTGAATGCAAGACCTGCTCCTCAAAGACTTCTGACAACTACATCAAACTTTATTTGAAGACTCATTTGGATCAGTAAGAGCAGATTCAGTCTTACAATTCTTTAAACTAGATAGATAATTAAGCTAAGCTAATCCTTAAGTGGCTCTTATCAGTTGAATAATTATGTTATGGTTTGAGTCAAAATATCTCATTTTGTCACCTGAAAAATGGCTGCAAACACCCGTCTTTAAAAGGTGGCTATTGTGATTTGACTTGACATAACCTGTGATTTGAACTGATTTGCCTAAGTCTGATAAAAAAAGTCTGCTGGAGACTCTCTGGAGACAACAGCTTAATCAGCTGGCTAGCTACACCTGTAAGATTGTCTTTTCAATTTTCAGTCCACAACCAGTCGCTGGCTAGAAATGAGAAGCTTGCCTTTGTCTGTGACTGTGACTGAATTGAATAAAAATCATGGTAAATCTGCCACAGAACCAACTATCCTCGTCTCACCTTTCTCATCCTCGCGTCCCCTAATCCCAACCTAACCTGTCTCCTCTTTTCTCTCCTTTTTGCCATCTTCTTTCACCCCTTTTCCTGCTCTCTCTTCTACACCTCGCTACTTTCTTATCTTCTCACCTCCTTGCTCATCTCCTCTCCCCTGCAACGCCACAGCTGATCTTCTCCACCTTCTAATTCAGCAGCTTATCTGAGCACACAAGTTCCACAAAGCTCTATGATCCCTGTCACCTCGCAGCCCTCGTGGGAATCATGAGTCAGTGCTGCAGATAGATGACGTGTCAGAGCTGGCTGGGGGGGATGAAGGAAGACAGGAGGGTGAAGAGGTGACAGAAAAAAAAAGAGGTGGAGGGGAAGGAAGTGCTGTCGGGGAATATTGAAGAAGTGAGAGAACAGGGAGGAGAAAAGGAAATGCAATGAAGTGCAGAAAAGAGGACAGCGATAATAGAAATCTGAGGGGTCACAAATAGAATAATGTAAGAAGGAAACGAAAGAGATCCGGCCAGGATAAATCCATCTACCCATTGAATTTTCAGGTTCAGAACCTTTGCTGCGTTTAATCTGCTCTCCTATGGTTCATGTCATCTATCACTGCAGATTATGTCAAATAAAACAGAAATACTATGCAGCAATTTTAACACAAAGGAGAGTTAGTGGTAATGGACATAAATTAAAAAAAAAGTATGAGAAAAAAGACAGGAAAGAGACACAGCTCCCCAGATAAAGACGGCAACAGACAGATTGTCGTTAGAGATTTAGTACAGATGTGTCACAGAAATCCTGATCTTTAGTCAGACTCTGACAGGCACAAAGAACATCTTGGTGCCACACAGAGGCCCCCCGTTAGTCCTCCTCCTCGTCATCATCATCATCTCCCCTCTCCTTATGCTTCTGTCTCTTTCTGTTGCCGCTTCCTCTCTGCCTCTTTTCTCCATTTGCTTCACTCCATTCCTCCCGTTTTCCTCTTTTGCTCTGCATCATCTCTCCCTTCTCTCATTTTCTAAGTGCACCTTCTGACTCAATTTTCATACTCCCGGTCTACTCTTTCTCGCTCGTCACCGCTCTTCCGCGTTCTTTTGAGAGCGATTTTTCATTAAAAAGCTTCAAAAGTCAGAGTCTGCTGCCCTGTCCACTCCTGCCCTCTCGGTCCCCTCCATTCCCTCCCTGTGTGTCAGTCTCCTAGTGGATTTTTGCTCCTCAACTCCCTTGCCTCTCTACACTAATGAATTTTGGGCACTTTGCAGCCACAGATGGTGCAGCTGGCGGCAGGGCCCTGGCTTAACAAAGAGGGAAAGGGGGAGAGAAAGAAAGACAGAGTGCTGCAGCGATAGACCGTCTGCCATCACCTCTTTTTAAAAGGAGTATAGAAACCAACACACTTGCTGAATATGCCTTTACCTAAACCTCACGTCTTCCCATGCTCATGGAGATAGTGACACACTCCAGCGAGACAACCAGTGTGACCACGCGCGTCACCAGCTCTCTTTTAATGCATTTTTGCTCATTTCTCCACCACTCTCTCACCAGGCACCCTTTTTTCTCTTTTTTTTTCAGAGGCTCTCTGGTTAATTGCAAAACCTTGTTTCCGTTCTGGCTCCAAACCTTGCCTTCAGCCACAAAAAACAACACTGAAGTTGTGTGATTTTTTTTCTTTTAAACCATCACCAACACACCTCACATCATTCAATGCTTAATTAATTTAGCCCTTGGTATCTGAGAGCCTAAAAAGGCAAAGATTTGGTGGTGGCACTAGTAATGGAAGAGCGTATAAGGTGATGGAGGAAGAAAATGATGAACAATTATTTGTTCAGTGAGAAAACGTCCACGGTCTCAAAAAAAAAAAGTTATAGCATTTTCCCATCATCTCTGTCAGCTATGATAATATTGTACTTAGTAATTACCAAAGTAATTGCAGACAACTGGGAATATGACAAGATAAAACTAAGTTAGATGATGCAGAAAATGAGTGTTCAGTCCATCTGACAGGACAGCCAGTGGCTGTCAACCTATGGATTGGACCTCTCCAAGAGGTCGTGGGATAAACCTGAAGAGTCACATGATGATTTATAGGATCTATAAATGAGTATATACATACAATCAGAGAAGAAAAGATTATACTTTGGGGAACTTCTTGTAACTTACAGTAGGCTGTATTCAGACCAAATCAGGTCATTGTGGCGAATTGCTCCAGGGTTGAGCGGTGGTGTGTGTTCATGAGTGCTGAGCCACTATGAAAGCCACTTCTCTCCATTTCCATTTCCTTCTCTCACAAACAGACACAAAACAATGGAAATGTTTTTATTTCACTATTTTGCAGTATAGACTGTAAAACAGACACAGATATAGGAGCTGGGTCCATGAAGTAGACCAAGTCTGAACAAAACAGTGAGAGCATTGTAGTTTAGTTCAGGCACTGCTGCAGCCAAACACAATACCCCCAATCAAATGAATAGAAAAACATGAAAAACGTTGCAGTGGTGGATTCAGTCTGAATCTGGCCTTATTATAAAGTTACAAAGGGCTCCAACTAGACATTGCTTCATTTGAAGGTATTGGAAAGTAAAAAGGTTGGGACTCACTGAACCAAACCACATTATTTGGAGGTCAAAATGAATTAGTACATTTTGGGTGAGTTCTCTTTTACATTACTGCATTTCAGAATCTCAGTACTTTAGTGCAATGTTGTTATTACTGATAGGAAAACGGTCCAGAACTACAAAAATGATTCCAAATAAACCAAAACGATCCTTTGAAGATGCATTCCCCTGCAGCGTGCTGCTGTGCTGAGCTCAGGTGTAATCGCGGGGTGAGAATGTTATCTTTGCCCAACCGTAAGCTCCAACATCACATTGTAAATACAGAAAATACTGTAAATACAGGGACATCAGAGAGAAGACTATGTACTCAGTGTATCTTGTGTGGGCGTCCCTGTATGGTCAGCATATCCTGAGGTAACACTGAATGATTTATGAATTCTGGGAGATTTAACAAGCTCAAATGATACTGCTCTTCCCTATTCTACGATAACCTCTATAGGGAGCTATGTATAGTACCAATGGGTGTGTAGGTTAATTGTGCTAACTCAAGGGCGCCCCAGCTGTGGTGCCCTTGAGAGTTCTACCATTATACATTTTAAGGCCAAGCAATCCTTCCCCCCAAAAAACCTTTCCGCTCCGATTTTCTCCCACTTCTCTCCCCTCTGCAAACAAACTGCCTCGTCATCATCATCATCATCTCCCTTGACAATGTTGGTTGCTTTCAGTGCCCCAGGTGAAAGCTATTCTCCCACGCAGAGGTCAGAAGTTCAAGTCCTCTGCCTACTCCCAAACTTTTAGGGAAAGTGGGCAGCATCACCTTGCTGTGCTTTTGTACTTGTGACATTTTAGACAAAGTACTTGTGATGAAAAAGAGAGGAGAAAAAAATCTGGACTCAGGGGTTTTCTGGATGTTCAGGGAAACAACACAGGGTATTGATGTAGACTTGAAGTTATATCTGTTCTCCCTGGTGTTACATGATTTTCTGTGCCGCTGCAGCGCACACATTTTCTGGAGGTGCAACGGCTTTGTTACATGATGAAACATTAATAAACATTATACAATAATGTATTTAATTTATTTTTTATCCATTATCTCACATATTTTTGCACCTCTTTCGGGAAAAGAAAGCATTTTGCATTGTATTGTTCTGCTCCCACCATTTCACCTCAACAAACTGAGCAGTGGGCGAGCAGTCTTTTATCACATTATACGTCATTTTATATCATGACAGTCATATACAATAGGAAAGGAGAAGGGGATAAGAAACAGAAGACAATAAAAAGAGACAATGACAATGGGTGCATGACCCAACAGTTATTAAATAAAGAGAAAGCCAAAGAAAACAAATGGGTTTCAAGATGGTTTTTAAAAGATGGCTTTTGTGAAACTTAATAACAGAATAACAGATGGGGATGTGTGTTTTTAGCTAATCCAGCGAATTAAATGACAAAGAGATCTTATTGCAGACTGATTTAACAATCATTATGGATCAATCTGTAATTTTCTCAACTGATAAATAAATAATTTTGTCTATAAAATGTCATAACTTCGAAAAAAAAATCTGAATTCCAGATCCAATATCTTCAAAATGCTTGTTTTGTCGAAACAATGGTCAAAAAAACACAACAGGATTCACTTTAGACTGGTACAAAATAAAGAAAAACAGCAAATCCTCACGTTCGAGGAGCTGAAAACCTGATAAATGAGTTAATCAATCATCCAAGCTGCAATTGCACAAAAGGCAGTGAGGCTCACTGATTTGCAAAATTTGCTCCAAATGGACAACAAGCAGTGTCATTAAAGGAATAACTACCTTGCCAAAAAAAAAGGGTTTTAACAACATCTCTAACAAGTTGACAAATCTCTATTGCCTCAGGATATCTATCTTCATATATCCCAACTCTAAACTGAACTAAACTCTACTTCATCCAATCATGAAAGCAGATGATGACTGTACTTCATCTCCTCTCTTGCCAATATTAACGCATCACGCTCGCACAGTCCCTCCTTCTAACTCTCTCCCAGGGGAATAAACAAACCAAAAAACAAGTTTGCACCAACTTTTTTTCCCCCCAGTTCAACTCTCATCATTGCTCTTCCCTCCTCTGTTTCTCCCTCTGTCGTTTTCTCATTCTCCATCATTCCCTGAGGTAGGCGGCGGTGCGGGGGAAACTGACAGCCATCATTGCATCGTTTGTCGGCACGGCTGCTAATCTGCATGGCGTTAATAATTGATTGAAGCCTGCAACCACAGATCTATGATGGACTCTCTCCCCCTCCGTCTCTCTCTCTCTCATTCGTTCCATCTTTTCTCCTCCGCCTCTAAATATACTCCCACTTCACTTCCCCCGTGCTATCAAAATGCATTTTTCTAGCATTTTTCTTCATTCTCTCTCTCTCGATGAATCTACTGAAGCATCCTAATTCTTTTCTCACACACTCAGTGTCTCTCACATATTCACAAACACACTCTGTGCCCTCCTCTGCCTCACTGTGAAACCTTTACATCTCTGTTTCAGCTTTTCATCCACCTGTTCAGTTTTTCAGATGAGCCTTTTCAGGTTGTTCAGCTGTCTCTGCCGTGTGAGGTGGCTTTATGTATCCCCTTCTCCAACAAACAACAACTGAACAATGGAGTTTCAATGCCTTGCCACCTGTCCTACTGTAGGCAGCACCACATTAGAGACATGCACAGACACACACACACACACACACACACACACACACACACACACACACACACACACACACTCTCATTTTTTACTTGACAACATAATCCTGCCATGCTGCTGTCTGTGATTTATGAGACCCAGTTAAAAGGATGTGAGGGTTCTCTCTTCCCCTCACCTCTCCCTCTCTCGCTTTCTTTATATCTGCAAGGAGTGTGTGTGTGTGTGTGTGTGTGTGTGTGTGTGTGTGTGTGTGTGCGTGTACGTGTGTGTGTGTGTGTGTGTTGTGAAGGAGGGGTTGCATCTATATGAGGCACGGGCGGAATCAAGTCACTTTGGTCCCTCTGTGATTTCTAACCACAAACTCTTGCACCAAAGCACTGCAGTGCTCATCACTCACCTGCCCAGTCTGCGTATACACGCGCATACACAATAACACAAATACGGAAAAACATGCACACGCGCCCACACACCGAGAGACGTTATAATAGACATATACACACACATACACGCTCTTGCTGTCACTCAAGGTTGGCCTGCTGTTTTTTGTACACAAACATTGCTACTTAAAGATAGAACTCTGGATTACCAGGCGGAGTGGGAAACTGCACCGAGGTCCCAAAGGCCTCAGATTTACTGTGTGGCAATTAGTTTTTGGATAAACTGCTTATATGCTAACTGCTAACGCACAATTAAGTATATTATCAACAAAAATAACACAGGCCTTAAGGGAGCTCCTACATTTTAGTCCTCATTTTAGTCTTGCTCCTTGTCAGGGTCGCATAGACTGAGGCCTCCCTGGATCAAGATCAATATTACAAAATATAATGAAAAAATGAAGATAAAACCCTCATACAGCAATTAAAGTTAGCCCTACCTTTACCAGCTGCAGCATTAAAGTCATGTAAACAGTAACACAAATTGTGGTACTGCTACTTTTACTTTAAGATCCAAGAACTTCTTCCATCACTGTTTGTATTTAGGATTTTAAAAAAATCTTTATTTTCGATACACTTAAAAGCAACAGGATGCATATTTAACAGTGGGACATATTGGAGGATCAATAGTTCATGTGTACCCCGGGGCCTCCCGGCAAGTTATTACAGCACCGGTTTATTTTATTTTTTTTCTGTGCAGTACACATACACGTTATTTGCTGTTGTGATATTTCATAGCCCCACAATCAATCTCATCTTTCCATACAGATGCACTCGCCACATACATGTTTGCTACGCTCACACATCTCTAGCCTGCAGACACATAAATTCATAATAACATCTTAAGGCAGCCATCCATAGCAACATAAACACATTTCGAGAAATCTAAGCAGCAGGAGACACGCTGCTGTGTGTTTGTATGTATATGTGTGTTTGTGTGTATTGGAGTGTGGTATGAATTGGGGGCTTGGCTGGGGTCTGGGCTTTGGCAGCAGCCAATCTGCCCAGGCTGTTAGTCACGACGCTGCGACACCCCTAGCTCCCAGGCACTGCACGGGTCATTAAGGAGCAGCAGCACAGCCCAAGGATGACCACACGCATGCACACACGCAAGCACACACAGACACACTGACACACATAAGCACAAAAACGCAAAATGTTGTGTTTGTGTGCCAGCAGGTTGGTTAAAAGGGGCCGAAAGATAGATACAGTGCGTAGGACTCGCATACATGCAAATATGCTACTTCCCCTAGCTTCCTCAGAGGGAGCCAGTGTGGCACGAGCCAACCAAACTGGAATCATCTCTTCAATTACTTAATTAAATCCCAAGCCCCCAAGGGCCTGGGAGGCTCAGGAGGAGGCTAATTGAGAGGATGGAATCCTTGCTGCAGCCCCAGAGTTGCTCTGCATCCTGACCCTTGTCACTGCGTGTTACTGAGGCCAAGAAGGACCGCGTGGGGACAGGGCCCAAGATATGATCTCCCGGCAAGACAGAGTCAGAGCAAGGATGGGTCAGAGCTGGATGAATCGATGAGATAAGTGGATTAGAGTTGATTTCTGCTTCCATGGACGTAACTTTGAACATAAAGCGGGGTAGCAACAGGATAGATAATCGTGAATTGTTGGTGTGACAATAGATCTCCCATTTAGACCCCCAGAGAGTGGTTGTTTACCATTGCGAGGGGGAGAAAAAACATCTTTATGACCCTCTTTTTGGACGTTAATTGCACTGATCTATAGGTGTAATAAAAGAAGCTGAGAAATAATCAGTGTCCCAGGGAGTGTTGAGTGGTTTCTCGGCCACCGAAGTGGGATGCTACCCACCCGGAGGGGAAAGTTGTTTCTGTTCAGGGCAATGAAGGAGGACAAAACAAAAAAAGTTAAATGGCTTTTAATTAAATTTTAATCAAGAGATAATTTTCCTTTCCTCAAACCAGTTAGGAGGAAGGGATAAAGGGGAAAGAAGGAGCGCTGTGGCCATGATGGATTGGATGTTTAAACCCTGCAGAGAGCCCATCACTAGCGTCTTGTTAAAATTTAATCGATCAGTTGGCTCTCAATGAAGCTGCCAGATCTTTAAAAAAAAACTATGCCGCTATAAAGGTGAAATTATTCAATTCGGCTTGTCCTCACTCATCTCAGGACAGTCTCTAAGAAAGAAGTTTCAAGGGGAAACTGTCAGTATTGTTGCTTAAAAGTGAGGCAGATCTTTGTAAATATATCTGTACTGCTAAGAATGACTACAGTGGAATGTTGTGGTTCTCTGGAAATCAGACGTGATTGTTGGTACCACCACCGTCCGTACAGCCAACGCCTTCGCTTGGACACCAAAACTGACCTGACCTTTAAGTAAAGCCTGGTGCTCAATATGACTTTATTACTTTATTGAGTTGACTGGCTTAGGAGTGCCGGTGCTGCACAGTAGACATTTCATCCTGAATGTCAGACTGCTGATGTCATAGTTGCTCAGGAAGCTGGACCCATCTTTACAAAATCACAGAGCCATGTAATCATCTAAACCCCCTCAACTCCTCCTTGCTTAGCTCCACTCTCTGCTCTTTATGAGATGCTCGGTGGGACGGGCAGCCTGCATTCTGGCCCGAAGCCTGACCACAACATTGCATTCTCCTCACTGATGTGCTGCAATATAGGAAAACACCACCAGTAATCACATTATTATATTCATGCAGCGTCTGTGTGACTTATAGAAGAGCGGTGACTAGCTGCGAGCTGGATGTTGCATTGGATTACATTACAGCTGAGTGTTTCTTGCCGTTACGGCTGGCTATTACTATTATCACTTTCCTTGCTAGGCAGGATAGGAGCACAGCAGCACATAAAGTGAAAATGTCACGGGGGGTTTTAGTGGGTAGGAAGAGGTTTGGAGGGGGAGTTTGGTAAGAGGCTCTGGTGCACAGGGCAGAGTGTGTTTCTGACATGGTGTGTGACGAGGGGCATCGCGCCGACCCCTGCTCATGAATAAGACATGGGCTGAGAGGGCTGCTGGGGCGCCCGCTGTCCATTTGCCATTTGCACGCTTGGCCAAAGCCATGGAGGACGACTGGTGAGGGAGTGCTGTATGGGGTCGCTTTAGGAATACAGCATGGAGATAGAGTACACAGAGGAGACTGCTGTATGCAGCTGTGCCATTTGTGGATTGAGGTTTTGAGGTCTACTACACTACCATAATTAATGACTGCCGTGCTTGATTACATGGGCATGAACAGCATGTCAATTTGATTGTATTTTTAAGGGAGAGCATCTGGGATTCTGATTTTTATGGCTTGCGGTCTTCACATCACTCTCCTCTTGCATCATATAGGAAACCAATGGTACACGCTCCCTGCTTAAGTGTGTGTCACGCATGTGACACCAGTCTCAGAGCCACCATAAAAGTGGAGAAATAGCTGCAGGGGAAGATTTAGTAATGCAGTGCAGTACATCTTCAGAGCTTACTTTGGATACAGATATTTGCCTTTATCATTTCCGAAGTTGGCCTTGAGCTTAAAAATTGATGTCCTTTAACGATTTCCAATAACAACCAACATCTCATGGTCACAGCATTTGGAAGTTCAATATGAAGGAAGACCGTTGAAAATTGCATGGAAATCTGAATGTTGAGGTAACGTTTGGAATTAAATAAAAACAAAATCATTATTTGGTTTCTTTAGCTCAGTCTGACAAACCAGAAATTGCTAATGACTTTCATCCGAAATGCATCGGACCCTTCCCCCCATGGGAGGTCAAGCTAACATCGATCGACCGCATAGGCCTCCCCGTATTTCTTCTTTTTCTCTTTTTCTTCTCCCTTTCCACCCAACCAAGGAAGATGGGAATCAATAGAAAATCAAGGAAATGGCTGGAAAATAAGCTGGTCGTGAAATGTTCCAGACTGAACTTTTACTTCAAAAGGAACTTCTGAAACAGGGGGAAGAGACGGGCACACCAGTCGCAAGAACTTTGAAGCAGCAAATTGAGGTGAAAAGTCAGAGGGAGGATGCTGGCTGCTCAGATAGAGGATAAGAGGTCAAAAACACTACAGATGAATGGGACAAATAAGTGCTCTGCTGTTAACACAACCTGACACCTGTATTGAAAGGCTAAGTCTTGTTGAACATGGCTGTTTTTGACTATTTTCTGGACAAAGGCTTGTCAAAGAGGTCTGTGAGCTTTCAGCTGGCTGTTCGGACAGCAGTATAATGATTGGACACAGCACTAGTTATGCCTCCTCCTGTCTTTTTCTTGGAGTTATGACTGGAGTCTGTACAATCCTCCTATAAAACAATGTGAAACCTGCCTGCTCTCCTCAAGGCTTGCTCAAATGTAAACAACTCCAACTGGTTGACACAGCCTTTAACCTTCAAGCCCGTGGGTCTCTTCAAGCTTTTAATACACCTTTCAATTGAAAAATGTGTATTTCAGGAGGCAGCAGGATAGTTCACAGGAGCTGTTAACCACTGACCTTGTGGCTCACAGTGCCTGTTAGCAGAGTGGCATGTCTAACCCAACTACACTAGGCCAAACAAATTAGGCAATAAACAAGGCAAAGGACTGGAGGCACCCAGCTTGAAAGCACCAGCCACAACAGCTTCGGTTGGGCATTCAATTTTCCATTGCTACCACGCCCACACCCCAGTGGAGAAGCTTGAAAAGCAGCTGGGGCCCCATACTAAAATGTCTCTATAATGAAGTGCTGAAATGGAAGGGAAGACTGCTTGTAGGAAAAACCCAGGATTGATTGGGACTGTCTAGAAAAACCTGTAGAAAAACAACCTCAGAAGCAGCACAGTCTACAAATCAAACAGCCCATAGTTCACAAATCACCAAGCTGTTTAACCCATATGTACTAAAAGAAACACAAGCAATTCAACTAGCATGCAAGCAATTAGGAAGTCGCTGTTACAAGAAATATTCTTCCAGTGTACTACAATATAAGAGACTAAATGACAGAGATACCCATTAGGAAGCAGTAGGCATTCGTTATGTAACGTATATTTAATGAAGTCACACTACATGGCTGATGCATGCGCGAGGAAGAAGACGTAGAGAAAAAAAAGGATGTTCATATCAGAGAACTGTTAATTAGAGCCGAGTGGAAGCTTGGATTGGAAAATATCAAGTAAAAAATGGGTAAAAAAATAAATAAAGAAAGAAAGTCAGGCAATAATTACAGACATGTTGGAGAGGGGTAAATTGCTACTGGGGTATTGATAGAAGGTTGGAGGTGTAAGACAATCAAGGGCACTAACCCTGTAGGAGGGAGACCTTTGGCACAGTGGATAATTAAAGGTGATAAAAGCAGACTCTTCTGAGTGTGAACGTAATAGGAGAAGGTAGTGGTCGTGAATAGATTGAGGAGGCACACAGGTGGGGGAAAGGTGGCAGGGCTGGTGATGTGGTGTGGTAATTGGTTGGCAGGCTGCTAGGCTGATCCGATTTCTGCGCTCTGTGGCAGTTTTGGGGTGTGTGTGAGTGTGTCAGCGTGCTGCAAAGGAGAGAGAGAATTGATCATCAGATTTGTTCATTCCTGTGGAAAGGCTGGCAGCAGGACAGGGTACCAAGGGTCAGAAGAATTGGACTTGTCGAAGTCCGTTCAAGGGAGAACAAAGGTAAACAAGGTAGACATGCACCGGGAGAGAGAGAGAAAAGGTGGCAGAGGGAGTGTGGAGAGAAAGAGAAACACTGACTCATGGGAGGATTAGGAGCCGAATGCAGTGGAGGAAAAATGTGAAAAACTCATTTACAGAAGCTGGTCAGAGGCATCTTCAAAGTTTTTGAGTCGATCATAGAATTTCAACTTAGCCAGCCAGATTCCAGCTAACTCACTCCAAATACTAGTCCAGTGAGGGCACCATATCTGTTTTCATTCAGGGGGCTCAGACAACAGAGGTGCCTTTTATAGTTGCAAAAATTGTATGTCCAAATGCAATTCACTCCAATCGTTCCTGTCCAAATTATAACTCTAAATAGCCCAGCACTGCTTTGACATTTTTTAAGCAGCAAAGGCAGGAAGGTTGCTGAGATTTTTTTACTTTCTCCCAGAAGGGCAGAGGAATTAGAGTGCTGTAGCAGAGCTTACTGTGTGATGAAGATTGAGGTGTAAGTCTATGATGAAAAAAAGCTTTTTTCCCCTCTTAACCCTGGCCACATGTCTCAACAGTCCGTTCTCAGTGCTTACATAAACTGTCAACATCCAAAATGTCTACCTTTGTTGCAAGTACAATGTTTAAGTTCAACCTTCATAAATATCGCCAGTTCACACCTACAGACTTTCCCTTGTGAGCTGGCTGATAAGTGTTCAAGCCTGAAAATCCATTGGGATCAAATGGAAGGGAAATTCTGTGAATGAAATATCTTTAAACGTGTGTGTGTGTGTTGCTTTAATGTAAAAACTTGACATGTGTGCTCTGGGATTGCTCTTGGATACGTCAATCACAGCCATTTTGAAGTGTAGGCTGAAAGAGAGCTAGAGAAAGAATGACGCCACGATAGCAGGAAGGCTAAGGAGATGACAATGAGCAGGCAAAAGAAAGAAAAAAAAAAGGAAGTAAGGTGAAAGAAAGAGACAATGCGAGTGTAAGCCGAAGCAACCAAGAGCAACGAAACGACAGAAATTGAAAAGCTTAGATGTTTGTCGCAGTCACATTGCAAATCTCTCTAGAGAGGAAGTGAGGTGAAGGGAGAAGAGTGGATAGCGATGAACAGAGACATTAATATTGCACTAAGTCAAGCAAGACTTAGGTGTGAAAATGGCCTCCAGTTTGTTCGCCAGTGCTACTGCCAAGCTATCAGCCTGTCCCCTTCAGGCAAATTCTCCACAACACAAACAGACAGTCATATTCAGGGATTTAAAAAAAAACTTTTCTTGCGGCAGATAATCAAGCTGCAGTTGCATGGTGCTGCATTAGTAATGTGTTCCATGCTTAGGGTTATAATTCCAGACTGAAGAATTCTCAAGCACTTACATAGCCTTGGTCACTCTGCTTCTCCAGATCATAGGTGAGACATTGATAAATTTTACATAAATCCACCTCAAAAGTGAGCAGAATATTTCTAAATGCCCACAGGCAGGAGGGAAGACTTGTTGGGAAATTTCATTGGGAGTGAGAAACATAACAGACACACTGGAAGAATGAGCAACAAGCCATATGTATCCAAAGACCCCTGACCTACATGTCAGGTCTCAAAGCTGAGCCACAAAAGCCCCCATTTACATGGCAATGAATTTTTGGCAGCAGATGCTCTGATGTCAATCAGGCCTCCTTGATGAATTTAAACAAAGCGGTTTAGCTGAATGAGGAGCACAAGCCAGGAAGACGGATAAACACATAGCACAACAGAGATGGAATTTGAGGCCTTTAGGAAAGGAACAGAGAATAACCAGCCACTATTAAGGCCGTACATTGAGCTAGCAGGCATTTCCTAAACCAACCCCAACCCTCTTGAACCACAGCTCTTTAACACACACACCCCCCTTTACATGACCACCAACCCATTCCACCAAAATTCCCCCTGCTTGCCGCCTGGAGGCCGCTCATACTTCCTGTAAGTTTCCACTTTTCAGTGCCAGAATCTGGAGCTTGTTGCCATAGAAACAGCCTTGTATAGAAGGGGAGGGGAAAAAAAAAATCTCTGCCGCATTGCTCGACTTGGATGAGTGTTTTGTATGTGCGCGCGTGTGTGTGTGTGTGTGTTTGTCTGATAGAGACCTTATGAATGAGTGTGTAATCAAGCACTTGTGGAGACGGGATGCTGTGTGTTTTTGTATGTGTGTGTTTGAGAGAGTCAGACAGAGGGAAAAAGAAACAGTGTGCGCTTATTAATTATGTTTCAATGTCGTAAAGTCAAGTCAAACCTAAAATGACCGTCATTCTACTTTGTACACTCTGCATGTCCGTGTGATCGCGTGGATCTTTGGACATGGACATTTAATTTCCTGTCCATTATTGTATATCATTAATGTAAATGAGACTGGACGCTTGATTGGTGACATCACTTACATTTGCTGCATGCATGGAAGGCTCATTATGCACCGCAGCCTGTTTAAAGCCTCTCAGCCAATCCCTGGATTGCTGTGGTGGAATTGAATCTGTTCAATTTGCTTCTGGATTCCAAAGACCTTAACAGCCTTTACTGTTGGCAGGCCCCTTCCCCCGCTACTTCTCTAGCTCAGCCCCTCTGGTGACTGAGGTGACATATTGTATTAGACCATCAGAGGAAGGTTACAGAGCCTTGGTCTGCGCCCCCCATTCTCATTCAGGCCCAGCCTCGGCCTCCCTTCCCTTTCCAGACGTTCAGCAGCCTGGCAGCCCCCATCCTCTATTGATCCCACAATCTCATCAAGCACGTTTCCTTGAAGATGCAATTTCCACCACATCAACACACAGGGCCGGAGCACTTTGTTCTAGCCGTGCCTGCCGTGTCATTGATCTAGTTCACCGCTTGCTCACTGGGTCCCCATTCCCTCCTCCCTGTTCTCCCTGCTCCATGTTTCACTGCTGCCAGCTTCACCTAACGGCTGCCCACACACAAAAAAAACAAAAAACAGACACTACACACCCTCCGACGCCCAGCGAATCACACCTCTCCTCCCTCACTCCACCTGAGCCAACGTCCACCCGCTGCTCACTTTCCATCGCTGCCTGCGCTTTTGACTGAATGGGGTTCAGGGAGGCGGTGAACCATAGTGCACTCACAGGCGCGCACACATGATACTTATAAACACACACAAAATGCACATGCACGCACAGTCACACACACACACAAATGCAGGCATATGCCCCCTATCAAAACTGTGGCAGCAGAGGCCATGAGGGACTCAATGGGGAGGTTGATGGGTAGTAAAAAAAAAAAAAAAAAAAAAAATCCTCTACTGAAAACACACTCAATCACACACACACACACACACACACAAACAGCATCTCTCATCCACTGTGTATTTATAATGTACAGTAGACAGATCCACCAACATAAATATTCTGAGTATATTTGCTTTATATCTCTCCTTTATTCCCTCTTATCTCTTTTTGTTTCACACACATCCACACACTCTTTAGTACACCCACACAACACTGCGCACAAAAAGAAAAAAAAAAGAACGTCCACAAATACACATGCACACCTCATCTGCTGGGCTTCAGCAGTGAGGTCATGGCGGTTTAAATCTACACCTCAGGGCCTGCGAGACCTCATCCGATTCCTGCCTCCTCCTACTTCTCCCATTTCTCCTCCTCCTCCCCTCTTGCCCCTCTGTAATCCGCTTCTATTTTTCTTTATGTAATCTTGTCGCAAAAGCGTTTCAAATATGACTAACACATCCTCCCGTCCATTTCCCTTTTCCTTTCTTCCATTCCTTTCTCGCCTTCTTTCTTTAATTACCGAGGCAATCATATTTACCAATTCCCTCCACTTGTTTATTCCTCCCTGCAACTGTTTGAATATTGAAATTGCAATATTTATTTGTCTTTTCTACTTTACATTCCTGGAGAAAAGGGAAAATGTAAGACGCAATATAGTGCGGAATTTAATTGAGTGGGTCAGTGGCTTTGGGATGAATTATTAAATAAGCAACAAACATCACTGACATGCAGGCGGTGGCACTGGTAGAATTGTGATTAAAAACACAGCACGCTCGTTGTGCCTCCTCACTCTGCTCCTTGTCTTCCCTCCCTCCCACTTGTTCTCACCTCATCCCCCATATTGGATGTCAAAACTGTCTGTCACAGTTCTTTTTAGCGGGCAGACAAGACACAGACTTTGCTGCAAGTGGCCTTTGAGGCACTAATGTCAGTGTTTATTTTCCGGTGCCCACAATTATGCTATTCGACATTTGATGACAGTGTCACCTTGAGTGATGCCATGAAAGCAGGTGAGAACTCAAACAAATGCTGCATATTTTTAGGTATGCACAAGACATTTAGATGCAATGCATGTCTTGTTGATTTACCTGCTGCTTTTGGCTGCTTCCAAACTGATAGCACAGAACTCTGAACAAGACAACAGGGATCTAGCTTTTCCAATGCTCACGTATCTACAGCTTTTATAGCCTCTGACAGTATATTTCCTGGAGAAAACGTACGATGGGACCAATTATCACATCACTGTTCATACAGAGGAGGAATGGCAGTACAGTAAGAAATATTTGGTCTGGTTTGAAAGTAGAGTACAGTCGTCACTGCAGAAACTAAAAGATGGTCCATTTAAAGGGCAAATAAGATAACTGTTGCTTTGATGAACTAGCTTCACAGAGCAGCAAGCTGCATCCGCTTTCTAAATTGAGAATCATCGGCCATGACGTGAGTGGAACCGGACCATCATCAAAGACTGTCACTGTTGACACATTTGGCAATCAGCAAAGAACCCCACTGAAGGCTGGCCTGATTACCCTGTAGGGGGTAATGACATTTCTGAGTAATTAATCACATGTTGACCAGCACTTTCTTTGTCAGACGTGAATCACTTGTACTAAGTAGGTTTAAAAGAAAGATATTTAGTGACTTTTCCCAGCTTGCGTTCTATTTACATCCAATTACCTGGTGGTGGGAGTGACACACGCAAGTGGGCTTTGTTTCCAAGAATACATTGACCTTGATTCTCCTTGCTTATGAAACAGAAATTAGAAAGCCTCCACTGTCTGACCAATCCCTCCAAGTGTCTCATTGCTGTGCTGTGCTGGTTTTAATCAGTAAAAGGATGGGACTTGCTGGCCTGTCTGAGGTAATCAACATCAGGGGCCATAAAGCGATGCTAATTGAATGGTCTCCTCATTGTAATGCACAGGGGGTATCTCTCCTAGCTCCTTTCTCTCCCAATCCTCCTCTTTCCAGTCTGACTATCCCATCCCCTTTTTCTCTTGTATGCCTCTCATACAAGTCCCTTGGAGACTCTCCATTGGCGCTGGCTTTTCCCACCGACAGCTCTAAGAAAACAGGCCTTGTTTGAAGTGGATGGTGGAGCTGCTGAGAGAGTTTAGCCCCTGTTTGGATCCAAATTAAAAGGAGGGCACTGAGGAAAGTGGAGAAATAGGAGGAAATCGTATAAAGATTCTGAGGAGATCAACAGAGCAAGTGAGGTGAACATGCACATGAGTGGGTGTCAAGTTTTTTCATGGGGTGGTTGAGAAAGACACTACTTACACAAGAGTCTGCACTGAATTTCAAAGGTTTATGAGAATGTCGATTACTGAAGTTGGTCGTGTGAAGAATTTCACATTGGCTTTGCTGAAACTGTTAAAACTATTGACTGTTTTAAATGTTCTTCCCTTGGAATGGCCCCTCACTCAGATCCACACTATGAATACCGATAGAAACAAGCCAGGACCGTGACCGAGCACATTGGCCAGAACAAAAGGCCACAGATTTCATATCCAGCTTTGCAGATGAAAGGAATTAGAGTTACATCACGTACCGGGGTATGATGGCACATCAGTGACTCACATCGAGGCAAATGTTGTGGGAGGATATGTTTTTTGTTCCAGACATCGTTCGACAAATTCATCTGGTTGCATAACAAGTCCGCTTAACCTGAACAAATGGCATTGCTCATACTTAGATCACTGCCTCTCTTCCGCATATGGAGGCGATCCCCCGTTGAGGCTCTTACCTCCAGGCTAACATGGCAGAGGGATGTCATATGGGACAGCACGCACGCCACTTCCACAACCAGAGGCGGAGTTCTCCAGCGACAACTCCACAAAGCCGAACCATCGGCACAGCACCTCCGGCGTCAGAGCGGAAACCACGCAGCAGAGAGGCTGTGTGTGTGTGTGTGTCGCACAGCGGCTCAGCGGGCAGACCATAGCATGCTGCCGTCAATTGATTTTCTTTAGCTCGTGCCCATTTTCACCTGGAAATGCAACAAAACTGTAATCATCCCCATGCTCCCCATCTTCTTCCCCGACAGCCCCCACCGCCTACCCCGCCACCCACTCATCACCACCCTCCCTCCCACCCCCCAGGCAGCTGCTGCTCAGGCTGCCATCTGGAGAGAGGCTGACCACCGCTTATCAGCCCCTGGCTCATCACACAGCTGGCACAGTGGCACAGAGAGAGAGGGGGGGGGGGGTGAAGGGAGGGAGGGAAAGTGGGGAGAGAGGCAGGAGACGAAAGAGAGGAGGAGTTAATGAAAGAGGGAAGGGATGTCGAAAGAGATGTAGCTGTGGAGAGACAAAGGAGGGACAGGGGAGGATGAACAGCGACAGATGAAGACAACAAGCAACACAAAAACATGCGCAAAAAGATGGAGGAGTAGTTCGACAATGTGACCGCCAAATCAGAAGATAAGCAAAAGGAGCGCAAATCAAAAGACAAAGAGGGAAAATCAGAGGAGAAAGTGTCTGAAAGGGTAAAAAATAGAATAAAAGAGAATCAGTCGGAGGAATCTCAGGGGCTGGGGGTGGGCAGTTGGAGCTGAACCAATGTGTCTGTCCTTTATGCCTCATAAATTGTCTTTCAGGGCATCATTGTAGGGGCTATTGATCTGAAAAAGACAAACACACCCGCTCGTGTCTGGAGAGACGGCCGCTTGTTGCCTCCATTGACGATGTCAGGCGTTCACTCACTCTTCCATTACGATCCATTCACCTCTCAACCAAGAAGAAGAGTGATCTTTACACACAACCTCCTCTGCTGGCCTCTTAGCATCCTGGCCTACTCCTCCACAAGAGCAAGAAGGGTGGGAGGCTTCAGGAAAAGCCTCAAAGGTTTCCCTCTCCTTCTCTACCTGTAATGAGACTTTGTGTTGCTGTGTGTAACTATGTCAGTCAGTTCACCCGGCTGAGGCAGTGTGTCTGTCAGACAGCCACTGTGAATCAGGGAGTGTGTCATGTGGGTTAAATGGTACACAGTCCACTGTATATCTCCCCATCAGCTGTCACAAACTGCCTGACACAGACGAAGATTAAATCAAAGCCCCCTGCTTTCCTTTTCCGCCTAACTACCCCGGTTTTGTTTATGAATGTGAGGCCCTTTCTCTGTCGGATGGTGGACGCTGCTTGGAGCTGTGATTTCCCCGGAGGCTGGAAAACCTGCATCCTGTTTGGCTCTGTTGTGTTCCTCCTCCTTGTTACCCAACACGTATTTACATCAAGGCACTGTTGGAGTGCTTGCATAGCACATCAAGACCCAGTTTCACTCCTGCAGGATTTCATGATGAGATCAGTAAGCAGTACTGGCAAGAAATTATCTGTTTCATATGCTCAACCAGTCCTATTTCCATGATTCAATCGTCCAACTTGGCTCTAAATTGGTCCTCGAGTGCCGGGATCTCCTACTGGGCCTGCAGCTGTGGGAGCATGTTGAGGCTCTGTGGGCTAGAGCATCTCAGAGGAGGAGGTTAGCCAGCACCAGGTGTGGTCCGACTACCTCCTGAGAGTCCAACTGGCTTGCTTATTTTCTCTCCTCTCCCGGCTTTAATTACCAAATTCAACTGGTCATTTGGATAATAACTCACACTGGCATTTTCATACAGATTTTAAGACTTGAAGACACGCCCTAATGAGCTGATAATCAAACAGTACCTGAACTTGCATACCCCCCAGAGGAGTGACATTATCTCTTCTCTTGGTTACACTAGATCAGTGAGATGCTGGTTGTTGTTGTCGAGCTCCCTCCTGTCTTGGAAGCAGGGATAAAACCTTCTTGGTGAGAGACAGGCATAGCAACCTGATTAAATCAGCAGATTTATTTTTCTGTGTTGGTCCCTGTTGTCTCTTTGTTCCAGTTTGCTTTCTTTCCAGAATGCTTCTGATGGAGAAGAGGGGAAACAAAAGGAGCAGCAGCAGTAGCTTTCTTCTTCTTCCCTCTAAAGAGATTATAAGCACTTGTGAAATGACTTCAAGGAAAAGCACATGGAATTGTCTTCTTTCACTTCATATCAGCCCGCAACCATGAGCTTGAGACAGCTTCCAGGGAGACAAAATGGCTTTAGACTTTTTTGCCACACGCAGAATTGTGGCAGACAATGGACCAGCCTTGTTTTAAGCCTGTTCCCGGCCACCATAGCCATCTGGATGGTCTAATAGCTTGTTAGCCCGAATCCAGCGGACCAGTCAGCAGGCTGGTGTAGTGAGTAGAGTTGGCTGGCAAAGGCTAAAGGTCAGAGTGTTGGACGGGGCTCGTCCGCTAGGCATCCACAGAGATGATTTACAGTGATCCCTTTAATTAGTCCTTTCAAGCGTGTTACTAACTCTGCCATGCAGAGCAGAGCTGATTTATTACACATGCGCTGGACGGGCAACACCAGTGAACTGCAGGCTGGGATTTACAAGATATGTAGGGATGGTGTAGAGCTTCACTGCGACTCCTTTCTTTAAAGCCTTTTGTACCCTAATTTTCTCCCTGCAGTTGAATATCGCTGGGGACAGGTGATGCTGCGTTGCCAGGAGTTAGCATTAGCGTGGGTCTAAAGCTCATCCATCAAAGCTGGTGTCTCACGATGCTCCCTGCCTCTGATGGTACCTGTTTCCCAGCTGATCAGTCCTCTAAGCCCACAGCACCATACTAACGCTCCCCTTTGTGAATTGCTTCTCCAATCCAAAGTGACTGGTCCAATTCCACATGTGATAAAAAATTCTGGTTCTGTATCGATGTGTGGGCTCTACTCGCTCAAATCTTTGAAAGTCAATTGTATCGCTTACTCCCCATTCCCTCTGTCCCGCGACACTCATTTCTACTCGGTGGAAGTTCTAATGAGTTTTTGGCACAGCTTGGGCTGATGCAGGAGGCGCTGATATTGGAGGAGACTTTGATGCCAGGTGGTGAATTGCTCTGTGGAAAAAATACTTGGATAAAGTTGTCCTCGGTAGAATCCTCTCCAGCTGTATCAACAAATAGATTTTAATGACTTACTATCTATTTTAAAGTTTTAGTTGATTTAGCTGTGAAATGATTTAAATGTAAGATTGTGTGTGACTAAATTTAAAGAATGACATTTGAATGGTTTCCAGATGGTTCCATTCTTCTGAACTGACAATAAAAGGTATTTTTGGTTTGAGCTTGGAATCAAAATATGTCTTTATTTAGATTTTAAAAAATCTAAATTAAATCAAGCAAATTGGAAACTACACCCCTTTCGCGATGTGTCTTGTGAAATCATTACATTTATTAGTGTACACACGTGTTTCTTAAAGTCAGTAATTATGAATCAGAGTTATTGACACTATGATATTACAGTGTATAATTAGCACTTCTGTGTAATTAATAGCCAATTTGTAAGAAAATGAACGAATACAGTGCTGCTCTGATAAGCTCCGCCATATTTGTGGATAATGGGAATTTCCTGCACTGCAAAGAAACACATTAGCTTGGACATAAATCTTTACACAACAATCCTTTTTGCGTGCAGATGAACTCTTGTCAGAATAAGGGGAAAGAGGATAATGCTAATTATAGTTATTAAATGCATGCCTGTCAGTATCAGCTTGCTAGGAGTCGAACATGATGGGCTTACTGACTTATATAGAGAAACCACTTGATTTGCTAATTATCAGAACAGGCAGGGCCACTCATACAGCTTCCTGAAAACATGAGTGCTGAAGTAAGAAGCTGTGTTCGTCACTGTCAAAAGAGGTCCTGAGCTGGCTTTTAGTGCATCTACCCTGCCGGGTCAAGTCACACTTGTAAACTTTTTAATGTCATTCAGATGGGTATATCAACGCTCATTTATATTTGATAGGGGCATATAAATGCATGGTGGCTTGCCGCTCAGTCTGAGGATATGAAAAAAAAAAATACTGTCAACATGAGCGACAGCCGGCAAGCCCGAGCTGACGCATGATTGCACTCCAAAAACCACCTTCTGGGGGAAAGGGTCAAATGAGACTGAAATCCTGACAGGATTCTTGAAGTCGGCAAGCTCATAACTCATAACTAAGTATAATTTAAGGAAGACAGCAAGGACTGCAGCTGAAAATAGCAGCTAATGAAACAGGCCCTGGAGTTGTGCTGTGGAGGGAGTGACAAAGTGATGGTAACGTGATGGGACATTTGATGGGATGAGAGTTAGAACAGAAAGCAAGTAGGAGGGAAATGCCACTCACTCTCCATCTCTTTCTCTCTCTCTTTCTTGCTGTCTTACTCACATACATGCAGACACACACTGGCGCAGACACTACAAGCACATATTGACCAAGCCAAGTAAAGCATTGTCGCCCAGGGTGCCGCCCATCAGGGACAATTAAACCCAGTGATCTGTGACCTCCTTGCCACTCCATGTCACTGGTTGCCTTTTCTGAGATATACAGAAACTCTTGGGTACCCTGGCTTTCACTGGGGGCTACACTCAAATCAAGTGAAGAGATCATAAATAATTGCAGTGACTCATGTGGTGTTTTCTTTCTCTTCTCTTGCTTACTCATTGTCTCCTGACCTTCTAGTCTCGTTGCAGTCAAATGAATTTTAATGTCACAAGTGTTCACCTCTTTCAGCGCAAGAGCATAATTTAAAATGCAACTGGATATGTTTTTATTAGTTCGTACCTCTTGGAAGTCTGGGCAGGAAAGGGCATGAGAGCTGATGAGAAGAACATCAAGAAGAGAGGTAGACAGACACTCTGCACAATGATCCTGGGTGACAGTAAGGAAGAAATGCTACTGCCATTAGATCATCTCACAGTAGTTGTTGTTTTTCTGTTGCTCTTTTTCAGCTGTCCATCATTCCGCCGTCTCCCTAAATGCAGCACCCTGACATGCATGCGAATTGGCTAATTTGTTGCCGGTTCTTTTTTTTCCCCCCCCAGACTCATTTGTGAGGCCTGGCGTCTGCCGAACACGAGCTGGATGCACACCAGCAGGTTCACAGTCAATTAAACAAAACACAATGCTACGGTGATGAATAGAAAGCAAATGGATTTGACGATAATTTGTGCCCTTGTAACACCATTTGTGAAACTTTGCTTCTGAGGAGATCTATGATGCTGTTATCACCACGGAGAAAAATAAGCAGAAACAGAAAGAAAAGGACAAATCCCATGGAGCTGCTAGCATCAGCATTCAACTTGTATAACAGCCAGCTAGTTACGAAAAGCCCAGGCGTGTGTGGGTGTTCTGCTTTTAGTCAAGTGCAAACATTTTAGCCTTAAGAGGGAGTCCACTGCCAATATGAATGCACCATCAACACCCACGCTATTTCCAGTGACTCAAGCACACACCGCATACGTGTGAAGAGCACACACACATACACACAGAACAAGCTCCCCACACATATTTACTCATGTGTAAATGCTTCTTTGCTCTCATGTTCATTCCCACATGCCCCTAGATTGAAGGAACATGCAAAGAAATCAGGGTAATTAGTACATCATGTCACAGCTTACAGTGCAAAGCCGAGACGGCAATATAAATAATGGAATAAAATCTAATTTTTTAGCACTAAGGTCCATTGCATCAGCCCATACCAGACAAACTCTGCATCAGACTATGCTGCTTGAAAATCTAATGGTCAGTTTCTGAATAAAACTCAGCTGACCATTTTAATGAGTTCCTTCTCTATATTTGACACATCCTCACAACCTTAACAAAATAAGTAATTTCCCAGTGCTTTAGAAAACCTTTTGACCTTTCCAAAAAAACTTCTCATACCGTATGAGATTTTGTGACGTGCCAGCTGTATTATTGAGCTATGGTTATGGATAACAACGGTACTAAGGCTACTCGGATAAGGTTAGGAGAACACATAGGTTGCTATTTGAATAAATGGTCAGTGCAGTTGTTTTTCTCAGCATCCTGACAGGTCTGCAGAGCAAAACAGGCCCGGAGGACCTTAGGCCTTCATCTTTTTTAGACAGCTTCTTTGGATTATATATATAAAAAATAAATGTTGGGCTTAACCTAAAATATAACCTCTAAGATTTTTTTTAATAAAGTCTCCTGCTCTGAGACTCTTCTTGAGTCCTTCCAAGTCACAGCTCCAGAAGGCTCTGTCAATCAACATAAATCTCTTTCAATCAGAAATGTTTGCAGCTCTCTGCCAGGGCAACAGCAACAAGGAAATATTCTCCAGTTTACACTGACTAAAAGTGTGTTTTTTCTGGATACTTGTGCGTGTCACAAATTTTGTGATAAATTTGCCAACCTGATGAGTCGATCTGAACGTAGAGGACACGATGGAAATGTTCCTATCATGCTCCCAACCTTGTAGCTGACAACGGCATCACGCGCAGGTCACTTGCAATATGTACGACCACGAAAGAAATTTCTAGCATATTGCTCGGTAATGAGGGTGATGGTGATTCTGGGCTGTCATGTGTGCACTCCGTGGGTCCCCATCTGTAGCAGTGAAGGTCACCACGACATGGCGACAGAAGCAGCAAAAACCTCTCACCCCGTCTCAGTGATGCACGGGCAATGCTTCTGGATCCCATTACAGATCACCTCCTCGCTGATTAATTAGGCTCATTCTGCTAATTGAAAGTCACCCCTCACCCACTGTTCTGCTGTGAGATTGAGGGCAGACTGAAAGATTACGACCGTCCCACTTTGGAATGGCGAGCCACTGAACTGCCACACTTTATTAAATCAAGCAGTGACCGCCACATTTTTCTCATGGCGCTAACTCCTGTTCCCTCCCCTTCATGTCTGTCATTGGTCCTGACAACTCTCCCTCCTTTACTGTGTGTAGAAGCCTCCGATGAATGACAGCCAACCCACACCGGCTGCCCTGGGAGCAATGGGCGTAATAAGCCAATTAACTAATTAAGACCTTGTTCGGATGCCTAACGAGGAACACGGACACTCATTTGTGTAAATAAACAGGGATTTTTTTTTTGGACTGCATTTGGAGAGCTGAAATGCGTGTGTTCTTGCGCAGAGGTCAATAAATAAAAACAAAATAACATGCCGTGTACACAAGTTTCTGCCAATAAACGCCTCCTCTTGTATGCATGAAGCGCAGAAGCAGAGACGGTGCAATATGGTGATTCATTTATTCTAATGATACTGCTGACATCAGCCAAGCAAAGGAGTCTATCAGATCTGTCTTATCACAGTAGGGAGAAGGGAAGCTCTTAGCCTTCTGACTGTCAACTCATTGGCAGCCGCTGTATCGTAATAGCATGGCTGCATACCAAACTGTAAACAGACACGAATTGTTACTGATTCTCCTGTCGTCCAGTATCCATCTACATCAGAAGACATGACACCCATTAATCTTGCAGCTTGGCACAGGCTTTGATGAAAACGCTCTATAAATTAGGACTGCATGATGGAAAACTGAATGTGTAATGTGCCCCCGCCTTGCTTATTGGACACTGAATATGCAATGCATCAAATCACAAGGCTTGTGTATTAATGCTCAAAAAGAGGCAAGAGCAGCCATCAGGGTCATTGAGAACGACTTAACAACTCCAACACAATTCCTAATTGGTGAAAAATGGAGCATATTGACTAACCAATCAGGGAAATGAGTTAGTCCTTTAAAAAAAACATTCTAGCAGAGAGATAAAACATTAGATATTCTGGAGCACATGTGCACACAGTGTGCACAGCAGTGGGTTCACTCTCCCCATATCTTTCATAAAAAAAAAAAAAAATGCACATTTCCACTTTCTCTTTGAAAATCCTTCATCGGTTAATATTTGAACAGTTCTATTCCAAAGTGTTACCCATTTTGAATGAGCAAATAATTATCTGAATCTTATGATTAAATAAAATACCAAGGGGGCAGTGCAGTACGGTGTTATCATCTTCAAAAAGACCTTGATTTTTATTTTTATTTAAAAAAAAAATTTGTTCCGCTAACAATTAGGTGAGTTAGGTGTGTTTTTTCGTTTCTTTTTTTTTTGACAGATGACAGATGTCTCTTTTGTAGTGAGGTTATTAACTTGACTCTGAACTTGAGTATTTTTGTAACTTGTACCTACTGACTTGAATAATGTGACAACTGGAGGGTACCAGGTAATGAAATATGAGGGGATCGAGTAGTTGGCACATGACAAAATTTATTGAGGTGGAAGTATTTTATTTGTGTTTCAGAGATGATGTGTGATGTGCCTGGCATTCATTACTAAAATGTCTTCAAAAAAAGACTTTAGTCTCTTAGTCTTTAGTTTTTAAGACTCGTTTAAAGACGAGCACACAATGAGCAGTTCAGCCTGCCCTATAAAGACATCAGAGGTTCAAGACCCCAACATGTGTGTTATTAAGTGTCTGCTGTAAATCTTAATGCCATGGATTCAACCTCGGCAACCACAGAGACTCTGATCAAGTCTGTGGCTAATCCCCTATGACTGAGCCTTCAATATGGGCTGCAAACAGCAGGGGGGGGGGGGGGTGTGAGTGTGTGTGTTTGATCACTTTGTGTACACAGAGCAATAGATGTGCAAAGGGAAGCAGAAAGGAGCAGATGCAAAGAGGAGAGGGTGAAAGATAGATGGGCAGGAGGTAGAAATATGAGAGATGGGGAGGGGACTTGGAAAATTGGATCCCAGGATGAAAAAAATGCTGAACAGGGGAGCAAACACGCAGGAAAGTCACATCTGATATAGGGGAAGTGTTGTCGGAAGAGAAAAGGGTGAGATGGAAAATGGCAGGTCTGATCGTGAGGAGGGAAGAGGGACCAAAGAGTGAAGGAGTGACCAGTATTGTTGATGACTGTGATAACGGAGGGATGGAGAGAGAAGAAAAGAGCTGAGGGTTCACTTTTTTCTTTTTTTTTTTGGCCTCCCTTTATTTTCTGCCGGGAGTCAGCATGTTTGGGTGTGGACTGCGGGTGAACGGATCGATGTGAGTTTCTATAGCCAGAATACTCTCCTCCATCTCTGACAACCGCCACGATGGCATGATAGAACAGTGGGATGGAGGAGAAGGATGGAGGCAGCAAAAACAAGGGAAAAGAATGATAAAGCACAAGACCATAAAACACCTTTGCACTCAAAATTAATGAATACAGTACAATATGTATTTGATATTGTTTAAAAGGCATCTAGCATTTTTTTTTTGCTCCATGTCTTGTGTCTGATAGATTTATCTCACCTAGGCTACACGCAGCTTTATAAGTAAAGCATAACTATTGTGTAACCATGAATACTGAATGTAAAGTAAGGTCTGGCCTTGGACTGCAACCCAATAAGTTAACAAGCTGTATTAAGTGAGCACAGGGAGGGTCTTTGTACAAGGTTGAACATGCTCATCAGGGCTGAACATACTTGTAAACACACACAAATAAAGGCACCTCGCAATTCATTATCTCCGTTCTGCCAGCTACTGTATATGTGATGTTAATGTTAAGCCACAACTCTGTCATTTACTAGATAGCATTATGCTCTGGCTTAGGTGAGCCACTGAGAGATTTATGTTTGTCTTTATTTCCACTACCGCCTCACTCTGGGTCTTTCCTCTCATGCAGTGTGATATACTGTCCAGTCAATAAAAGCTAGGAAAAAAAAGACATGAAAACAAAAGGCTGTATTTTGGACTAGAACCAGGCCATTCAAGCCTGCAAATGGGTTTTGAGCCACCTATTGAGGAGCAGCAGCGTGAAGTAACCCTTGCATCCACTCCACACTTGGTGAGGGGAGAAAGAGAGAAAAAGTGTATAAGACAGCGGATAAGTCCAGAGATGAGGGAATATATAACAGTGACAATGCCCTTCAGGAAGGTCCTTAACCTGGCCCACTCAGGCAGTACTAACTCGCTAATGTGCACTGTATGAAAAATGTAAGTGGCTTAAATTGCATTAGATTAAGGCAGCCATGAAGCGAATAAGTGACAGAATAAAACAATAAGTCTCAATGGGAGTAGCACCAGCAGAGAAAAAAAGCGCGTGGCATGTCGCTTTAGTCCCCAGTCCTGCTGCTGCCGGCTCCACACTGCCGACAGCCAGTTGGACACGCGCCACAGCCAGGTGTAGGGGATTTTATGCTTGTTACCTTGTCCTCTGTGTGAATATTGAGTTAAATTACAATCCTATAACCTAAAATCTGGTCTGCCGACTTTGTTTTTTATTTATTTACTGTACCACTACAGCAATTTATATCACAGTAGCACCATGTGGCCGAGACACACCTGAAAATGGATCAAAGTGCTGCATTGCATTTTTCTTCTCACCGCTTTTAGTTTTCTGCAGTGCCAGGTAGAACTGTGCTTGGTATGTATATAACACAGAAAATCATAGCAAACTCAGTTTTCTTTGTCCCCAGCTGTGTCCCTTAATCCCACACTGCTATGCACCAAGTCTTACAGCAAGGAACCTTGAAGGTAAGCGCAAGATTGGCTTCAAAACACATTTGAGCCTTTTTATACAGCCCTCATCGACCCTGTAGCCCTCACCTCAGGGTTACAGCTGCAGCAAGTAATTCTGTCAGATTAATACTAATGAATAAAATCAGTTCTTGTGCACTCTTTCAAAGCAGCGCTGAAGTTTGTCCGGGTTGTGTAAGGACACGAAAATTGTTTATGTAAGTGATACACTGCTACACCAGCTCTTTGTCTCTGTACATGTTCTATAGAACAAGGACACCGGTAGTGCAAGGAGAAACAGTACAAACTATACATATGACATTATAGGCTCAGCTGCAGATGGTATACAGTGACACTTCATCGGTGCATGAAAAAGTTTTTAAAAAGATCAAACGCATATGTGCACTTTTGATGATTTGGCTTTTCTATATATGGAATGTGCATATTCTCTTCCGCCTACAGTCAGCACTTTAAAATCCTGTTGACCAATGAAAAGATGTTTAGTTACATCACGTATGTAGGATAGATAGAAGGACGATATCTTTGGATAAAAAACGTTTTGAGTTTCAATGCAAGGACAGATGACAAGCTCTGTGATCTCATTGAACACAGTCAGACTGATGCACGTCAATGTCAGATGGCTATTAACCTTGATTATGCTGATTTCAGATCTGTTCTAAAGTAATAAAACCAACTGAGGTGGACATGTCTCTTCACAGAGTTTATTTTTTTGTGAGCTAGTTTCTGATAAAATCAGTTTTTTCATCCTCCTGAAAAGAATTATCTTTGGACATCGGACAGCGACAGCATACTTCAACGTTTAATAAATTTAACAAGTCACTAAGGAGTTGTAAAAAAATAAAGATGTTTCTGTCACAGCTTCTGGTGGCCTACAGCTGACAAAAATAATAAAGTTAATTCTCAAAATAGAGACTAGTAGGTTAGCTAATTAGAGCAGAGACCCCAAAGTATCATTTAGTACTCAACAGGTAATATATCACTGATTGCCATTTCTTAGTTTGGCTCACAAATGAGGCCTTTTTGCCTTCATGGTTTGAAATATGTTTTACTGCAGCCCACTTATTCATAGGACCATGAAATCTCAGTAATTGGTAAAGTAATAGTTCAGTCTTTATTGTCCATCAATCGCAAAATGATTATGATAATTTTGTGCTTGTTCACAGTAATAATGCTACTTAAATGCAGGAAGGAAGGGGAAAAAAATCAAACATAAAAGTAAAGAATAACACTATATTCTGATAATATGATGAGCAGAAGAGCAGAAAACGAGAAAAGTTCAGCTAAGTAGGTCATGTGTGGATGCTCCCGCTCACCTTGGGGCTCAGTGAGTTTTGGTGGAAGCTCATAAAACTGAGCAAAGGAAGCCCCGGGACTGCCAAAGATCCCCTATCTTCAAAAACAGAAACAAAGGAGTCTTTGAGTTGTAACGTTTACGCAACATAGCAATGTAGCAGAAAATTAGTGATGCCATGCAAATATACAGTATGTATATGATGCAAAAAAGCAGACAGTGATTCTTAATTCGGAATAAACTGTTGAACAAAGTGAACAATGCAATTACCATAATCATATTCCCATTGGAAAGCTGCTTCAGAGGTTGTTATTATCCTGTTTTATCTCAATATTTACTTTACTGATAATATTCTCTAAATATATTACTACAGAGTGAAAATAATTCAATCTAATGAGTCAATATTAAGACAAAATGCGATTCAAACATCCTACGATTCATCTAACATTTCAAAATCCTGCCTGTAGACTACGGCTACACAATCAGCAAATTATACAGAGCACAATGAAACTGAGTATTATCATTAATTTATTTCCAAGTGGAACAGCTTTAGCTTGGTTCATTGGTCAGTTCCCCTTGATGATCTGATGGTCTGAAATGATCCTTTCCTAATGATCCACTCATAATGATTCGAAATGGAAAACTAGTTATATATTGTCTCCTCTTGCTGGAAAAAAATAGTACAGGGTTTCTGTGGACAGGGTGCCACCGGCTCAATGCTGAACTTTGGCATTTTTAAAAAGTTTACAATACCGACTTCCCCGGAGAGGAAATTCACATGCTCTATTGTCATGAGGACAAGTTGTCTGTGGCTAAATCCAAATATGCAGACTTAACCGGACTTCTAGACTTGCAGACTTTGCAGCCACATTCCCGAAAAGCCGGCAAGTGCTTGAGGGATGTCCAAATCCACAATTCTATAAATCCATAAGAGGCCTCAAGCGGACTTTCTGTGGACTTCCAGAGAGTTCGTTTGTGATGCAGATTCCACTAAACATTGCCCTGAAAATTCCCCATAATTCTCAGAAATATGGATATGATGTGATGAATTTAAAACAATAATATTGTATTATAATACCAATAAATATAGTATTCAGTAGAGGTAATTTGGATTTGTTTGTTATAGCCTAATCGGCCATGTTAGATTTCATCCATCCATCTATGATATGATGGCATAAGAATCCTCAGTTGAGGGTTCGATGTGAATATAGTATTTGCAGAATTTATCAAACGGAACATTTCACTGAGCATTCTTAACATATAAGTTACAGACTCAGGAATTTGATCTTTGAAGTCTTGAATTCCATATCATAGCACATTTTATCCCCCTGTGGTCCAGCACCTTCACAGACTTGATGTGATGACAGTGAACATGTCATGGCATGTGTGATCGAAGTCCACGAGGGCTCGATACATCCGGAAGGTTGACATTTGGATTCACCTTGTCCGTCCCTTCAGCCTCAGACCTCTCATACTTCTTCTTCTTCTAGGTCCTTTATTGATGGAACAGTTTCAGTCCTTGCCTGAGGCTGTCATGTTTTGTGTATTTGTGCCAAACTGTCATGATATAGGGGTTATTGTATGAGATTCACGCTATATAAAGATTGATCCAACGACAAGCTGAATGAGCAAATCAGTCAGTGAGTGCAAAAATATAACGCTGGAGCAGGAAGACCCACCTGTCCTCTTTAAATCAGCTGTTTGGGAAAGATCTGGGTGCCCCGTGAGCTGAAACAGTAATGGAGATAGTTGACGATACATAAATGTTGCTGTGAATGTTTAAATATCCACGGTTGAAGTAAATGAGTGTCTGTTGGGGACCTTTTAGAAAGTCTTTGATCACTGTAATACAGGAATCTCAAAATGTTCCTTATTTTTGTAATAAAAATAGCAAAGTCGTCTCAATCTCTAGCAAGAGGATTTTGTCTGTTTTGGCGCTTTGGTGCTTCAAAACAAACAAAAAAAGTGATATATGTTTATGCATTGATTTGTTTTTCAGGGCATGGACTGTGACTTCTGCTAGCTTTTTTTGAGCATCTGAACCTCGCTGGCTGCCTGGCCTGCCTGTTGCTGACCTCTTTTCTGAATATTGACCACATAAACCCCGGTGTAACCTTACTTGCTCTTTATTTAATATATTTTTTGGCCTTTTTGAGCTTTATTCGACAGAGACAGCTTGAAGAGTGACAAGAAGTGGAGAGAGTGAGAGATATGGGGAATGGCACGCGGGAAAGTGCCAAAGGTCAGATTCGAACCCTGGGCCTGCCACGGCAAGGACCAAGCCCCTGCACATAGGGCGGACGCTCTACTGACTGAGCTAAACAACACCGCTGGCTTGGTTTTCCTTTTGATTTTACACTGCCCCTACCAAAAGTGTTAGACTCCACAAAAACACTAATTGCTGTTGCTTGGGGTTGGCAGGGTATCAAAGCTCAGAGTATTGACTGAAATGTGTCTGAAGCACTGAGTTGTGAAAAGTATCAGGTTTCAAAAGTTAGCATCCAATTCGATTCTTTGTCTTATTTACTTATTTCTTTGATCAAATGTTCCCCGCTATTATATCAAGAAATTGTTGCTGATATAGAATATATCATTTGGGCAAAGCCTCTGTCTCTGCTTGTGTTAAAATGTCATAAAAAACTGATACATTGTAAAGTTTGGCATATTTTGTTAGATCAACAAAAGGTCTTTGTAGTAGAAATGTTTGAATTTAAAGCAGTGGAAGTATATTGTTATAGTACTGGCACAAGAACTCAGGTATTGTTGGCACTGACACAGGAAAATTTAAAACATTTTTCAGCTAGTACAACCCTGGCATCATGTATCAAAGTGTAAAAACAACACAAAATATATTACACCAGAAGTCAAATAGTTCCTATTAATAAAATATTCCTATGAGATTAGAACAACTGTGCTGAGTCAAGGTACAATGTTACGTATTACGTTTTCCCTGTGTATTACAACCTTTAAACCATGTATAAAAAACCTTTCCCTCTCTTTCACATCAGCACGACCACAAGCTGAACACATCTCTCAGCACTCATCTAATTATGGGGGTCAGTCAGCACTGCAGAAGGAAGAGGAAAACTTGACAGATTTGCATTCATGTCATGAGTGGAGTTCAGATCATTTGCAAAGCCATCAACTGGATGTCCTTTCATATCCTAAGTCTCTGCTGTCCTATCACTCCTACACGCTGGGGATCTTAATGATGGCTCTCTTATTTGCAGTTATTTCAGGAAATTCAATGACTTACTTGCCAGGGTCATGAGCAAAATGAACAAGACAAGCATCTTTGAAGATTATGATAATGGAAACGGAGGGCAAAATTGGAATTGTTTTAAAATTCACCCGCACGTTCCACATCTTATTATCCTTCCACTTGGCAGCCACCCATTTTCAAAGGCGTGATAAAAATACACATTAGATACATTCACTGCCACTGCTATGTAGCAGAGAATCTTATGGAGTGTAAAGTTTGGCATTTCAGGATGAGAAAAATAAACACTTTTCACGGCAAGAACCAAAAGACAAATCAGAGATCTACAGGGAAGACAGATGTTAGTCCATCCACAAAATAGTCATTAGCATTTGCTCAGCACAGCAGATGAAAAACAGTCCCACATCATGTAATTTACTCTTTTCGGTATTGATGCTCAATGCTACAAACGCCCATCGTGAGAAGAAAATTGAAACCTTCCATTCTTGATGGGAGAATGACTATTCAGTGCTTGATACAGCACTGAACTAAGGACCAGATGGCACAGACTAAAACATACTTTAAGAGGGAGGATGTTGCTTCAAAAGGCAAACTCATGCAAATCAGGTCCACAGTGAAGCTGTTGACTCATGCAATTTCACAGTGTTTACCAATAACAAATTGGAATGGAGCATTAATAGTGCTTTCTGAGCAAAAAACCCGGATAAGGCTAAATGTTCAGAGAAATGTGTTATTACAGCTGACCTCAGAACCAAAGCGCTACATTAGCAAATTATGAAAGGTTTAGTAGCTGCCCTGCATAAAATGTCTGGTGAGAAGAGGTCGTACTGACCTCAGAAAATACACACACATTAAGAAAATGTTGGTTATGGCCTTTGATCTTTCAGAGCCAAACAAGTAGTGACTAAAAATATGCAATTACATCAGCTGGGCTGCCTTCAAGGCCACATGTTCAATAGTGTCACAGGCTGTCTGCATCACCACAAAATTATTCATCTCTTTCTGAACCTGCTGCCTCCGTGGTTCATTCTTTTACCCGCTAATCAGAATCACACAGAACGCAGAGCTTGCATACTTTGGACAACTTTTTTTTTTCAATAGGAAACAGAGATTTTCATGTAAATGGAAATTATTGTAACAACAAGACACAAGGTTACAGTGTTTCCGTGTAGGCTTGATCGAGTCTTGCAGCATGTGGCTGTATGAATAGACCAAAATTACACTTTTTCGAAAAAACACGCCTCTCCTCCATCCTGGTTGTCGGTGGACAGCTGGAGTGCAGCAGTAGCTAAAGGAGTTTGGAAGGACACAACAGACTGCAGGGAAAGACAGGTAGGTGTACGGTATGCTGGGGCGTGAGGCAACCAGGTGCTGTGAAGTGTGAGGCTCTGCCCTCCCAGCTGATGATCAAAGACAGGCATAACTGCCACTGATGACCATGGCTGCTGGCCAGACCAAATACACAACGTAGACTACGATGTCAGCAGAGATGAGCCGTATCAAGCCAGTGCCAGCAAGAAAAATACTACGAATGCTGGCAACATAACAACACAGTGGAACCACACCAACCGAATAATCCCTCATCAATTATCTATGAAATCCTTTGTCTGCTTTTACAAACCTTAAGTTCTCTCATTTAGTCTGTAATGACTGCTCTTTGGTTGCTCATTCTAACGATGGTTTCATAACTGGGGATTACTCAGGACGTAGCAGAGGAATTAGAGAGCGAAAGAATATGTCCCTCCAGCCAGTCAGCCAAGATAATGTTAATGATGTCTTGTGGGATCCTCCACTAGAAGGACTCTTGATCTAGATCCAGGGGGATCCACTGCGACTTCTGGCACCGCTCTTGAGCTCTCGATAACTCCTACTATTAATTCGCCTTTAATAGAATTAAATTCTTGGTAAAAAACCTTTTTTCTGTTGGATGATTATCTAGCGTAGCGTAGGTCCTTTCGGATATGCAGAGGGAGAACTTTTCCCATTTGGCAGTTACTGAGCAACCTTTTGTCAGAAGGATCTTATAGAAGGGGGAAAATAGCTTGATTGAATGGGAGATAGCTGCCATGGTGTTCCACTCCTCTGTTGGGAAAAAAAGAAGCTCTGTGGACTGCATAAGAAAAGACCATTCATTGAATCGATGGCCTGAACATGATCATCTGTCATCATACATCCTTAGACACAAAAGAACATTATATCACATCATACCATAACACAAACCAGAACAGCCTTTTGAGACAAGGCCAAGTGTGCAGCATATATGTTGTGCTGAAATACAGTACACATGACGAATGCTGTAGAAAATTCATGATGTAGGATGAATAATGATCTGCTTAAGGGTGCTTAAAGGTGCAATATGTCAGAAATTTTGTTTAAAACATTAACAAATGAACTAAAATGATCACTGTGATGACAGTCATCTATATGTGTTGTGTTGCCACAATATGTACTGAAATGCTAACTACCTATCTTGTTTCATAATTTCACTTTGTAGCTCAAGAGGCAATAGTCTGATAGTAACATTATGGCATCCCCTGTAGTCTCCGTTGTGCAAGTGGTGAGTTCACCACACTACAAAAGCTTTTCAAGACCAAAAATTTATCAACATAAACTAAAAAGAACATAACCACACACATCCAGAAAGCAAGTTTCCTCTCATTCTCTTTCTTTGGTTCTGATGCCACTGGGTCCTTCTGGCCTTGGGCCTGAGAACCTCCTCCTCTCTGCGGTCCTCTTAATGGTTCAAAGCACCTGAGCACCAACTGTCCCCCAGTGCTCAAAACTCATACATATAGTACAGCTAAAAGAACCACTACCTGCACAGCTAACTGAGCTAAATAGCTAATAGCTACTATAGTTAGAGTGAGTATGCATTCAACAGGTAGCCAGTTCTTACATATTGCCCATTTTCCTTCAGTCAAGGCCAGAAGAAAAAAATGAAATGTCTAAACCTTGTAAGAAGTGTCATATAATTAAGTGACTCAAATTATGTATTTCACTCCAGAATCATGGGAACAAACAGAACATTGGTGATCACATCATGTCATCCTTGAACCTAACGAAGAAACCCAAGAATTACTGTGATGCATTCAATGAGGTACATTATCTTTTGACCATGAAATTCCATTAGTAAAGTCAGCATTTCATGCAATATTCATTTGACATAAAGAGCAAGAATACATTCAGTGGGCAGTCTCCACTATGTGGTTACAATGCACCATGTCTTATGGCCGTGACTGGGTGTATTCCGTTGTCATGGTTTGACATTCCCTATAGTAAAAGCACTGAGAGATCAATGTATGCAGGGGCAGCACCTGTGCTGCCTGGAGCCCCACTAAAAGCCTCTGCGTCTCGTCTGAAGACGGAGCTGGCATCCCCGGGGACTCGCCTTACAGCAGAAAGAGGGAAACCCAGCCCCCCCCCACTCCATCATAGCAGTGGAAAGCTCCGTCGTATAGTCATTCCACTGCTGGGAAATCAACGTGACTCATAGTAGCTACCCTGTCTTTTCTCTCTCTTTTTTTTTTTTTTACTTGTGTGGTTCGAGCAGGCCTAATTAACTGTAACAAAGGGCTCTACCACCGTTGCTCCACAGCCTTATTGGGTGAGCTTGCAGCATTATAGTACGAGCTGAATGTCACGCTCTCCTTGGACCGATCAATCCAGGCGATCAGATATCAGACACCTGAGGGATGGCTCTGGCCACAGATCACTCACGCGCAGGCTCATGCAGGCACGCACGCAAACACAATCAAAACACATTGTCGGGCACGGCGAAGGCGTGCACAATCACAGAGATTCAATGCAAACATGCACAAAACCATGGCAGGGGCCAAGGACGAGAGCCCGTCCGCAGACAGACGTGCTGAGCCGAAAGCTGTTCTTTCCAAACATTTTGTCTTTCTCATATTTCAGCCATATTATTATCTTCACGTCAGCTCGATGAGATGACTCCCATGTTGATAAGACTCTGTTCAACGCAATTGCTTCACTTGTCACATGCTCACTGACTGAAAATTGCGTACCTTGCTCAAGGTCACAGACAGTGGTTTTCCCCCCGGGGGGAAAGTGGGAGCCAGACGTGCAACCCCCTCTGTTCTCATGTCTATGTTCATGCTCGATTTCTAATTGCCTCAGTGAGAGGTTATGGCCTGTGGGAGGAAAGTGGTAGAAACAACAACAACCATTTTGTGTTTGCCTGTATTAGTCATTCAAAAAACAATCAGCGATGGTAAACATGCAGTTTGCCCTCCCTGGGAGTGTTGATGACAATTATTCTGTTAGAAGATCATCTGCCTCTAACCTAGAGGGATAACATCGACTCCCTTATGTAAACCTATGAAGGGATGCCGTTTACAGAGTTGAGATGAACACTGCTCCAAACATTCACTCGGCTCTCAGACGTTGTTCACTGTGAAGACTGAACACTGTTGTCATTCTCCCATCAATCAGTACTTGGTTTCAAGACAGTCAGTAGTTCTCTTTTTTCTGTCTTCCCAGCTCAATCAATATGGTCAGCAATAATACATGAGTCCGGCTTGCTTCTGTATCTGTATCTCACCTTTTCTCTGATTCTTTCTCATCCTCACTGTACATTATGCGGGTGTCTTTTCAACCCTGACCACCTCATTATCCCCCTCCGCCAATCTTTTTTTTCTTCCCCAACTCTCATTTGCACCGCTCTCCACCAAGGCTAACAATACTGTTCAGTGTTTCCATCATCAGCGAAGTATTTTCCCTTGACACTGACTTGACTTCTCGTCTCCATTGCAACAAATACTCCTATTATTCTCCCTCTGTCTTTCTTTCTCTGCGTTATCCACTCTCTTCATTTTTCCTCTTCCTCCCACTCAGTTTTGTTCCCCGACAAAATGTAAGGGAGTTGACAGGGCCGCAGCCATTCTCTGTGGCACGTCCACAACCCCCTTTAGCAGCAAAGGAAAGGCTACACGTGGCAGGCTTTGGTCTCCCACTGAGCTGCAGCTGCTAATCCGCCTGGGGAATCACATCAAATAGAATTGCTTTTATATGTCATTCGTAAAAAAAAAAAAAAAATAGTCATGACTAATAGTCCTTGCAGATGTACTCCATGTAAGAGATTCACTATCATTAAATGGCCTAGCTGACAGCAACTATGACTTCTCCAAGAATTCCACCACAGGTCACCATTGATGACGCATTTCTTGGACAGTGCTGCACAAACACTCAGTCGAGCTCTTAATTTGTCTGGGTTTTCAGGATAATTTGGCGGCCAGGGAAACACTACTGAGTAACAAGTGCCCAAGTGATGCGGGTTGCCAAATCAATCCCAATCTGAGCATGTCCATTTAGGCTCTTCTCACCGCACTGCCAACATATTGAGCAGACTTCTTCCTGGATACTGGAGTAATCCAATCAAAATGCATCATGGGGATATCATTATGTGCTCATTTGTACAGCTGCAAAGCATCCCCTTCGAGGAAATATGCAGAAATCAATAACTCAAACCCCTGCTCTCTTTCTCTCAGCTCATCCTTTTTAAGAAGAAAATTAGGTTTACAGAAGAAATTAAATGAAAGTTTATTTTTACTCTCACGGCTGGAAAATAGGGCTTCTGTTTATCTTAAGTGAATGATAAGGTTATATTATTTAATCTGAGTTTTGGATTTTGTTACACAGATAAACTGGGAAGAGAATAAAGAAAGGCAGATGATCTCAGAGAACCCGAGAGATGCATGATTTTTTTTTTGCTTTCTCTCGTTCCCTGTCTGAATGGAAATGGGCTTAGGAATTCAATCAGCTTTGGAGACCCAAAGCTGTGTGTGATCCAGCTTCGCCTTGGTGTCTCTAACACGAGTGAAAAGGAACAAAACAAACAAACAAACAAACAAAAGATCAAAAGGTGGAGGGAAAATATTAAGATATCCCACCAAACAGCATCAGAGCATAAACAAAATGCAATGAATTTTCAAAAAAAAAAAAAAAAGCCAAGGATGTCCTCGCCGCGGGCACCTAAATTACTCTTTCAGGGAAGGGAAACAAAATTAAACCTACAAAACTTCTTTACAAGACCATGTCCTCTTGCCATTTGGCTCAAGCTCTTCAATCTCTGTTACACCTTTATGCTGTTGGCTGAACACAAGCGAGTGCTGTGGTATTGATCCAGTCGTACACCCCTTTTTATTATCTCTTCTCCCATCCAAAGGCAGCTTTCCGCTTTGATGGCACCACTGTTGTAGAAAAGCATAAATTCTCAAGCCCATTTGCTGTGAGGGGGCGGTTAAATGGATGTGAAATCAAGCCATGAAAAGCCAACATGGCCTGGTGGGGAATTTTATCCTGAGCTCATTAGAAAAAGCATGTTTTCTTATTGGTGCATCGTAATGATGCACAATATGCTGATAGATTTTTTCATTAAATATCTCACTCCTACATTTTCATGAATTCTTTTTAATTGGGAGTGTTTGTTTGTTTGGGCTTTTGTTCTGCGGATATTCTTTGGCACACTAGCCGTGGGAGAAATCAAGCCTGGCTTCAGCTTGTCAGACTAACAGTGGGCCATAGAAGAGGTGAGGAAGAGGGTCCTGAGGCCTCTCCGTGCTTTCTGACAATAGGGCAGCTGTGTGTCAGTGAGACCAGAGTAAATAGGGCTGTGTGGAGTCACAAAGCTGCCCTGATCAAAGGCGTCTATCTCAGTTTGCTGTCACAGCTTCTAACGTCCTCTCTGTTGCTTCTCTACCCATCCTGCCTGCCTGCCTGCCTGGCTGACTGACTGACTGACTGGCAGAGCTACTGAACTAATGTGAACAGAGGATAGCCCCAAAAGAAAAATCTGAAGACACTGCCCACAACAGACTATTATATGCAATCATTTTGTGTGTGGGAGTCTAGAGGTGCAGCAGGTTGGAATTCGCAATCCCCCCCACGCTACCCCACATGTTGCCTTTATGATCTAGTGTTGTCTTTCAAGTTCAGAGAATAAGCTTCACAGGTAAGAGACAGTCCAGTGGGGGAACAGTTCCTGTTGCTTTCTTTCAGTGTACCTCCACACATGCTCACCCACCTCTATCTCCTCTCTCCTCCATGTCTGAGGAAACTGCACACGTGAAGAAAAGGCCCTGAGGTGCATCGTTCCAACAGGTATGCAAATCAGGTTCACTCGAAGGAGGAATCTCTCTCTTAGCTTTCTTTCCTCGTGGATGTGCCACGCCTCAGGGGACTGCTATGCATATATTACATTACTGCTCATGGTTTAGCATGTGTTTGTGGGAGGGTATATACTGTATGCGCTTTTCTTTTGTATGTGCGCACAGAAGTTAAATGTTGCATACCCTCGGAGAAACACACACCCGTGAAAGATGCTCTGAGGTCTTGATCTACCTTTTTTTTCACCCCCTTCTTCTTCAGTGTATATATATATATATATTTTACCAGAGCTGCAGGCCATCTCCAATTAGGAGAGCTCCACTGCTCTACCACCTCAGCTTGGGCCCAGTGTGCATATCTTGCCCTCTTTCCCACACGGTGGGATCACAGTGAGGTGATGCGTGACTGCTCATGATTGAGCCCTCTTTAACTAACAGGTGCTATCATCTCTGCAAACCTTTGCCGGTACCTCACTCTCATAGTGCCCACAAAAATGTGTAAAAGAAGAACAAATGTATAAATTATCTGATCACAAAGAGAGGCACAGCGTGAAATCCCAGAGTGAATGATAATTGAAAGCGGGGTTTTGGACTTCAGGATAAGAGTGGAAAAAAAAAAAAATAAGCGCTGAATTTCTTGAAGCTGAGATGGTTTCCTGGATTTGTGTAGGCAAACCTTGATGATTTCCAACTCTGTTGGCCCGTACTGAATCAGTCAGAAGACATGAAATCGACACAGCATTGTGATGAATGAAGTAGTCCAGCTTTTAAAAACCACTGTCCTTGAATTTAGATGGGTTTGAGAGTGTTTGCTCCCAACAGGCTCCTTTAAAAAGCCCAGAAATAACCCAGAATACTCTTCATTTATCAGGATGACACGTCTCTATTGGCTTATAATTTTAAGAGGGTGGGGCACTCGATAAATCTTACAAGATGCTTGTGGGAGCCCGGCTCTGTTACCTGGACAAGGTTTAAGAGCTCCCTCTCTCCATGTCCTCCTTCTTATCGCTCTCCACTGCACTACAACATCCTCCTCCAAGTTTTGCCTCCACTTCCCTCCCTCCAAATCACAGTCTTTGCACCTGTAACCCCTGGGTGAGAGATGATTACACCTTTCGAAGCAGAAATTGAACTGAGAGCTTGGCCTGACCTCACTCACACATCTCCTCCTCCACCCACCATGACTAAAAAGACGAGGAACCACCAAAACCAGGAACCATTAAACACAGTGCAAACATCCAGAGTTAAACAAAAAATGACCATTTGCTGTGTGAGGTACATAGAAATTACTGTAAGTATCATGACGCTGTTAACACATATGTGACTGGCCATGATGGAACAATTTTTTTCTGGTGCACCTGCACCGACACCCCATCCTGCAAACCGAATTAGAACCTGTCAGTGCTGAGTCAACATAACTTAAAGGACTCGTGTGTAGGATTTAGTGGCATCTAGCAGCAGATTGGAATAAGCTACAAATATGAAGCATTAAATTATGACTTACATTTTGAAAGTTAGGGCAAAAGAGCCACAATAAAATGAATGAGAAAAAATCTCCTGCTGCTAGCGCTGTAATGACAATAAAGTTGAATTGGAACAGGGTGTTTATCCAAAAGGGGGAAACAACGGCACCGAAATCCTGGCTACATCTGTAGTGATAAGAGCATACAGTAATGGAAAAAGTTAAGTGAGTTCAGCTCTACTGTTCTTGATCCTTGTGTATGCACCGCAGATATTCACGCCAGTGGCCTGCCCTTTGTTCATTGATAAGAACATGCAATACACCACCTCCCTTCTGCCTCCCAATGTCCACCACCTGAAGCTGTTTGGAGCTAGCAGGACATTGGACCAAAGGCTGCAATTTCTAATTCACTAAGTCCTGAGGCTAAATTATGGGTAGTCAATGTCCTGTTTCTCTGCATGTGATATCTCCCACAGAGTCGGTAACAAACTCATTTTCCCCGCAAGAAAAAAATCACAAAGACTTTGTTGGTGAACTGAGACAGCGGAGAGGAAGAAAGAGAGAAGCAGGTATAAACACCAAGGGGAGATTGAGGTTAAGGGCAAGAAGAAAAAGGAAAAGATGTGATGGATTGAAAAGAAGGAGAAGGGTGGTTTTGAAGTGAGATGAGATACCGTCAAGTTAGGGGGGAGTAAAGGGGAGAGAGATGGGGGGAGGGACATAGCAAAAGCGACACACTTTCTGGGCTTATTTACACGTAGCTGCCAGTATGACAGGTAATTTGGGCAAATTCTCCACAGAGCCTGCAGCAGACGGCGGGGGGATAAAGACGAAAGGAGAGAGCAATAAGAGAGAAAAAAGGGAAAGGGAGGCGAGAGGGAGGGGAACGAGGGGAGAAGAACTGTGGGGGGACGTGCACAGACTACCTGACACGGCGTGAGTTTGGGTCTGAGAGCGAGACGGCAAATGGGTTTCCAGATTCCAATCAGAGGAGAGGGGTGGGATAGGAGGTGGGGGTGAAGAGATGGAAGGAGGAGGGTGAAACAGGGACGGAAAGTCATCCTGCTGACAGAGTCTGATCATTTTATTTATCTGCAGCAAGGAAGAGATATCAAAAGCACTTTTTAATTCAATTTCTCTTTTCCTGTTGAGGCTGAAAGATCAAGCAGGAGGCAGGAACGGATGAGGCAAAAGAAAAGAGGGAAAAAAATACATATCCAGATCAGCCGATTTATTCAGGCTCTGATTTATTCACTTGTTTGTCTAAGTTGTGCTTCGTGCGTGTGTGTGAGTGTGTGTGCACAACTGTGCCTCTGTGAAGGCAGGTGTGCATTTCTCTCAGTACACTTCACATCGGGGCACAGCAAGACTGTATTTATAGAAAGCTCTTGTTCTTGCACAGAGCCGTGGCTGTCTGTCAGTGCTCAGAGCCAATTAGAAAACACTTGTTAATAGAGCAAGCGCTTCCTGCTACCGCGTGGGTTGTGTGGGGAGTGTGATGACTTTATTCTACCTCATAGTGACAGCAACCGAGGTGTGGACGACAGTAACAGAGATAACGATGAAGGAGATAATGAGGTGTTTGTCCCCGTGGGTGGAGGTCCCCTCCGATGGTGGGGAGGGGGTGAGTGCACATTGCACCGGACCCTCCGCTGGCTTCCACATCCTGTGGTGACTCATGATTTATCGGGGGAGGAGTGCCTGCCCTGTGTTGACCTTTTAACCCTGCATCCTTCTGTGCTCAAAGCCTCAGGCATCACAGACGTGGCCCATCTTTCTCTTGTCACACAGACACACACGTGCCTATGCAGCTATGAACACATACTACACACACACACACACACTCATGAATACTTCAGTGGGTGTGTATAATCACCCCTTTCGTCATATCAGTCATTCTTCCATGATTCTGGATTCACTGAGATCTTAGCGGTTATCAAATGTGCACGAAAGTGCACAAACACACTCTTGAATTTCAAGCGCCCCCAAGCAGCTCCATGCAGAGCAGTACACCCGGTGCTACACAGCAATCTCACAGTTTATGACACAGTGAGAGAGGAAGAGCAACATAGGTCCCACACATAAGAATGAAAAGATGGGGGGTAAGTTGAATGAAAAAGAAATGGGGAGCAGATGGGTTGAGATAGGAACACCCAAAGGCATAGAAAGAGACTTGACAAGAGAAAATGAGAGAAACAAACAAGGAAACATGTTTTAAAGAAGACGTACACTGATATAGATGAAAAGCAGATTGACAAAAAGTGGGCAGGACAGATTTTCACATCTGGAGGTAGCTGCAGATTCCAGAAGAGGGGCTGAAGAACGAGCGCAATGAAATATAATCAAAGACAGTGCGAGAAAGGATTAACTCCTTTGCTTCAGTGGAGTATGTAATTGTGGTTAAAAAAATAAATAAAAAAACACTGACTCGCTGTGACAACAAAACACAATTGTGCCGCAGAGAGCCGAGTGTGATGCTGGGAATTAGCAACAGTGATAAAGATGGAGATAACAGTGAGGAGATTGGGAGGAAAGATTCGGCTGATTATCAGAGTTGATGATAACAGTGTTGGTGGTTATCATAATGAAGGTGGTGTGGATCAAACGTGGCATAATGTCTTGATGATATGACAAAAAAAGATGACTTGATTAAAATTGCTACTGATGCCAGTGATGATAGTGGTATTTTGTTGGCACAATTTTAATCACAGAGATTTCAGATTTTACATATTCTGCCATAATTCAGTATAGCAGGAAGGCTGTTTTGCATCACATAATTCCCTTTGGTTTTTTGCACTTTAGAACCCAATCCCCCCCTTGTATGACTTCATGAATATTCAACCACAAATACTGCCCTGGGGTATCAACACTGGTGTCACTCACTTGCTTTTTAAAACTAGTATGACTGCTAACCCTAAAAATTAAATCAGGGCTACATGGCCTTTTTATACCTACAGAAGCACATTATTTTTAATTTAATTAACTTTAAGCTTTTAAGCTTGTCCACCCTCGTTTCCTCTCAGTTGGTGAAGGTCCCACCCCGTCTCTTGTCATCCATACTGATGAGCTGTCCACCATCTAGCCTGAGGCTGAGGTAGTCAGCACCATAAATGCCAGTACAGGTGTGGAAGAACAGGAAAATGGAAATCCGGTACATAGATAAATAATTCCACATTTTAAAGTGAGTTCTTGTCCATGTATGTTTAGTCTAAAAACCAAAAAAGCAAGTGGGGAAGTAACTAATGACAACTATTCATGTTACTGTAATTAAATTACACCATGTAATTTATTTCACTACTTTTAAATCATTATTTTTGCTTTATTTTAGGCCTACAATTTGAACTGTATCCAAACCTTTCATCTACATATTTGTAGCCAATTGCCAAGGACACACAGAAGACCTGCAAAACATTGTGATGCGGCAAGGAATACCCTGCCAATAGCTGCCCCACAGCTGGCTTATGATTTGTAGCGATAGTTTCAGTTTGCCACAAGCAAATCTGGCACAAAACCTGTACAAATACTGTGGCCAATGAAAACCATAAAAAAAACCCAAAAATGCTACAGCAGGTACAAGATTGGGAGTTGGAATTAGGAGGGACTGGAGGAACACTGGAGAAACAAACCAAATGGTGACAGATGAGGTTGTTTACTGGCTGTTTGTTTGTGGTGCACTGGGAGAAATTTATACTAATTAGGGTTAGGGGTTAGGGGTTAAGGTTTACATGGATCCCCCCTTTCTGCCTGCTTTTGGTAATGCATTAAACAACAATGGTTAAAAAGTAACAAGTAGTTTTTGGGAGGAATACTTTATACTTGAGACAATTTTCAGTACTTTTTCTCCACCACTGTAAAAACAGTAGTTACATTTTTAAGCTAATGCCATCCAGTGGTCACATACAGAACAACTCCAGTGCCAGACTGTATTACTGGTGATTAGAGGAAGGATCTTTATGTGAGTCCCTTGGTATTACAGGAGAGTTATTACATGGTGTGTCTGGATTGGGGATATCAAGTGTTATGAGCGGGGGTGAACTTGTGTCTGTTAACATCTGAGTCATGATTATTTGATCCTCATACATGCAGGAAATCAAATTTTACTGTGTATAAACCTGTTTTAACAAGCTGGAGCTACATCGGTGAAGGTGAGGGAGGGCCGATACGGACAGAATTTGCAAGGTTGAAGTCAACAGGAGGAATAATTACATTTTAAAATAGGATCTGAGGATAATCAGATGGCAGGTCAACATGCCAAAATGACACAACCAAAACAATAGTGACAACCAAAGAAAGAAATAAACGTGATAAGACAACAGCTGACTGACAAGTCATCACTGAGTGGATTTAAGTTTCACATCCTGTACTCCACACTGGCTCTGTCTGCTCCACCTAGCTGCTTCATTTCCCAAAAATGACAACCGGAAACGTCAGAATGAAAAGTCATAAACTATCTGAGGATGACATACAGACTTCATCACCCACAACTTACTTGCCTTTTATTAAGAAACCTTTAAAGTTTGCTTTTCCCTTAGTATTAATTAGTACTAATTTATTCAATTTTTGACATCTTTTATTTGTTTTGTCTTTTCTGTTTTTAACATATATACATTTTTCTCTTTGTTAAAAAGTTCTATTAAAAGTACTATTATTATACTATTATTAATTTTTAAACAAAACATCCACAACAGTACAACATTGAAAATGTGCATGAATAAACAGAACAGTTCTATAGATGGCCAGGAAAGAGAAACAGACTGATGAGGTGTCTCTAACTGGAAGCCCTGTATGGTTAGTACCGTACTTACATAAACAAATCTTTGATTAACTGGTCTTTACTCTGACCCCAATCTTCGAAAAACGCAGATATGCCCTAACTGCGCGTTGCTTTACACAGGTAACATATGGCAAGGTCATCCGTCAACCTTGTATAATTAACTTGGTGGCCTGAAAATGCGCCTTTAGGATACCATTAACCCGTACCAGCCTAACAAGGCTGTGCAAACACAGACTAAATACACCAGCAAACACACATCTCTGGCTAGAGTGAGTAGGAGAGCAGAGAGGAAAATCCATTTCATGAATATTGGATTTCATTATGAGGGTGAAAAACAGCTTTGCTGTGGATCATTCTTTAATGACCCAAAGTCCACATGCATGAATCTTTTAGTAGTGGCTGTCTGTTTGATATGGGAGAACGGAATAAGAGAAAAAAAGAGAAGGGAGAGCTAGTTCCCTAGTGGGTTTTGACGGACCATGAGACGAGACTAGGGTTGAGCACCTGGATCATGGACCCAGACAATCTTTTGGACAGGTAGGTCATCCTGTTGCAGACAGGCCAAGTGGGGATTCAATTCTCAGACACACTTGTTGCTGTTTGTCTTATGGTAACCTGCAAAGGAGAAACAACAGATTTTTCATCCAGATTTAATGTTTGTGTCAAATCTTTGGGTATGATTTATTTTTTTGGAAGCTCGAGGCTAGGTTTATTTCTTTGTTTGAGGTTTGTTTTGAATGAAAGAGACGAAGCTTTCACCTGAGAGCCTCTCCTCGCCTCTAAACTGATCCTCACTGGATTGGCCAAGAGGTCAGACTCCTCACTTTACTCCTCTACACTCTCTTGAGCCACTAGACTCCACCATCCTTAAGTTTGGTTTGTCGCTGGGAATTTACAAATGACTCACCTCCCTGGTCAGGGCTGAATTTGCAATGACTCATTTGTATTCAGCTCAAATACACTGGTATATATTTTTTGTGTTTTATTTTGGAAAAGATGTGGCTGTCATATTCAATATATTTAGTCCGAAAATGTTTTATTTTAACACGAAGAAATTCAGCTTCAATCAATCAGTGACTCACAGGTGATTGACATTATGATGAGTAACTGCAAGGAACACTGGTGAGAAATGGCAGTAAAGCGAACATGCCAGGGAACATGATGTAATATTAGTCAGTGCAGCATTGCTGAGTTGATTTGTCACATTTAGTTATGTTGTGACTCTTCAGCTACTCAAATCACGATTTTGTGGTTATATCAAAGGACATCAGTATTCAACAATACACCCCGGAATATCTGAAAAGGGAGTACATGAGATCAAAAAGGCAAGTGTGTGTGAGATCAAAAGCCTGGAGCTAAGAGGAAAAATTAAACAAATTATTAATCACATGTAATTACAATAAACACCACATTTGTATGGCTTTATTCGTTTTTTGCAGTTTGAGTGAAAGCAAGTGTTCTGTGATTATGGAGCTACTTAAATTCAGCAGCTTTAAACAAAGTTGCAGGTGGAGTAACACAGGCATGAAATGAATGTGGCAACCAACCTGGCAGAGCTAATAAATAAAACAACCAGCCACAGCCAGGCACAGCCCTCCATATGGTGTGCTTCTGTCTGAACCAACTCTATCTGGCTCATCCGTCCTTTGTGCAAAGCACAGTCCATCCCAGGAGTGGCCTTACCCTTTCCAGCCCAGCCAATTAGCTCCTGTAATGCAGCATTCTTCTCACCTACCACTTCCATACAAGCAGAAGCCATTACAGGTGCTACCTCCTCTTTGACCTTCTTTCAAACAAGATTCATCAGTTTACCAGGATCCATTCAATGTCACTCTAACGTCAGCAGTTTGTAACGCCAGGTCAGGGGGCCACCATGGGGTGTGTCTATGAAACTATTTACAAATGTGAAATGACAAATATTATTTATGCAGTTCTTGGAATGGCAAATTGTCCTTGTTACATAGTCCTTGCCACTGCCAACTCCCTGTTTTGACCTGGGAAAGGAATAGACGTTAGGTCTCCTGTAATAAATCTGCTCGAGCTGGAATCAGTGGAATCAGGGATCAAATTTGTATCTTTGGAATGGTTGTCTTAAATGGTTAGTTAGATATAATACCCTAGATTCATATCAGAAGTTATCTCAGGACACTTTTCATATGGAGCAGGTCTAGACTGCACTCTTTATGATATTATATACAGAGATCCAACAATTGGCATGGAAAACCTCGTCCATAACATGGGTCATGGTGAACAGCCATCTGCCACAAATGGTTGGGTTTGGAGAGGGAAAGGGGGAGGACAGAGAGGCAAAGATGCACAGCAGCAATAATTGTAACAATAACAACAACTATAATAAGAAGAAATATGACAGTTCTGATAACCCCATCATCATCATAATCATCATAATAATTCATCATAACCCCAAATCAAATGCCAATCCTGTTGAGGTTTGCACTAGAGGTCAAGTGTAATTTGTACGTATTGTAATAACTGTTGTCTTCTAATTCATAGAGTAATACAATGTGATTAGTTCATAGAAAACTTTTTTCATATTAAAACAAAGAGATATAAACAGCCACATTTCACCACTCTAGAGGATGTCAGCCTGTCATCACGGGGAGTATATTCACCAACATCTGCTGTGATATACCATTTTGTTAGACTATTAGATCGTATCATCCTTTAACAAGCAGGGAGCATGACTTAAATTAGTAATAACAGCGAACATTCCTATTAAACTTGCTGCAAAGGGAGTACATTACAGGGGGCACCACAGCAGGGGAGGCACAGCTTTGATTACAAGTTGTGAAGATGTGGCGTTCCCAAGGTAATCGGGGCTTACACAGAAGGTTGACAACTCTGATGCTACTTTTTTTTTTAAATCACATATGTCCATTACTCTGTAGGCACCAAGATGCCCCAGAAAGAGCAAACAGATGGCCTTAGGTTGTGTGCTCGTGTCTTCAAGTGTGAGCTGAGAGCAGGAAGAAGCAACGGGTGAGTGGGCACAGTTGGAAGGCCAGGGGGTCCCCGGGGCTGAGCACCAAAGCATAACTTATAGAACACAAACTGGCTGGGGTTTTACATTATAATAAATGCAGCGCTACTGTAATGAAATTCTATCCACTTCCATGTTTGACTGTGTAATTGCTGTCCTCTGAATTGAAATGTTGCAGTTTCAAAGACACAGTACTTCAAAGCTATTCATTCTATATGGCTTGACAACTTGTGTTGTGCCATCTTTGCTTTCAGCCTGCACCGCACACTTGTATAAAAGGGAATCTCTGACTCACTTAGAAGTCCTTGCTTTAAGAAAAAAAAAAAATCACTGCTTTACATCAAACTGCACTGTCAAAATTCTGACAACGGACATCTATATACTTGAGAATAAAAGCTTCACTGTGATGAAAGGGGCGGAAATGAGGCATTAAATGGCAGGCATTGGCTAAAGAGTTTCTTATTCAACACGTGATAGCAAACGTATTTGCTTAAGTGCATCACATTCATCTCTACGTCCCAAATTTCAGAGACAAAACATGTTTAATCAGATGCAATCCATTACATGTGTGATGCCATTGTTTTAACTGTCTGAAATAATTAAACCTTAAGGCAAGTTTTCTCCTGCCAACATAACTCTTTGCATTAATTCACCACACAAAACCACCCTGGTAAAAAATCTAATTAAAGGAAAATCAATAGCACCATCAGAATTCCTTCCAACATTTTTGGATTTATAAATGCTCTTTTTCTTTTCTCTGAAACTTTGCGCAATGTAGTCGATCAGCTGCTGTCTTTCCTTTTCTCTCTCTCTGGTCAAAAAAAAAAAGTAATAGGAGCCCAATGTCAATAAGCCTTGATCATGATGGATTCAAGAGAGGATCAATCATGTCGGCCTGATTGAGAAAACACCTGCACTGTCTGCCCCACATTTGTCATGTCTGATTTAGCTGCCTCCCTGCAGTATACAGATCAATTCTGATTACAGCTGTCAAACCCGAAATAACAAACAAAGGTAAGTGCAGGTTTGATAAAGCAGGTATTTACAATAAATAGGCCAACATGAAGCTTAATAACAAGTGCTGAATTGGATTGTTTATCTTCTGGGGTTCAGATATCACCTGATTTAAATCTTCAATACTGTGGATCTTGTTCTGACATCATCCTGATACAGATTTTGTTTTGCTGTTTTGCAAAACTCCAGTATTTTTATCTGAAGCATAGATTTTCCATTTTTAATGTATCGTTTGAAGTCATCTTTATCACAGATTTTTTTTCATCTAGTCGATTGCAGCCGACGTGCACAACAGTTTTTAAGGCGACAGTGGAACAGGCTGAGTGGACCCTCAATCTACAATTTCACTTCTATAATGCCAACGGTTCCAATAACTCTTATCATGTCTCAACGTATAGCCGTTGTCAGGTATAGATATTGACTTGTCAGCAGAAATATGTTGTACTGGAGTACTGTTGTCCAACATTAAGCAGCTAATTGCCCTTTTCTGACACCTTCATTATTTCTTAATGGAATTGTAGGTCTGCTGGCTAGAGAAAGGTCACATCGATACAGTCTGTAACCCGGCGATGGGGAGAGAGCGTGCTGTTTTGCTGCTGTGACAAAATGATCTCACAGAGTCATTTTGAAAAGGAGATTTGCTAAAATGTTTGTTTTTGTTTTTATGTACTAAACCTGTTTGGCATTTCCAGCACAATATTTGATCAATATATCAAACGTTAACAAAGAGCACTTTGGATGACAGACAATATTGGGTTCTGGCAATCATTTTTATTGACAGATTTTATATGTCCTCTAGTGTGGCGATAACTGCTGCAAGTTGGAGTAAACAGCAGCTCAACAAGGACAGAATAAAGAAGAATTTTAATTAGAAATTTGACTTTTATCTAAGGAATGTTATGCATTATAATAATTACATTTTAGGCAAATTCCTTCCGTTTTTAACGCCGCTCTAACAGAGGGGTAAAAGTAAACGGACACAAGTTTTTAAAGAAAGCCAGCTCCAAAATGTGTAAAGAAAAATATTTTTGATCAGTAATTGGAAAGCACACTGGCACCAGATATTATACAACAAATTAGATAGCAGTATTCACCCACATCCCTCAGTGAGTAAAGGACCAAAATGTGATTGAAGCACAATTAAAAAGCACAAAATACCTTGGAAATTACTTAAATACTGTCTGAGTCCAATATTGCACTCACGACCTCCCTCATGCAGGTCCGAGCACTAATGGAATTTCACTCTCTGCATTATGAAACTGGGAAAAGCAGCACAGGCTTTTAGCGTTATCCATCCGCACATCTAATTAGAGGAATATCATAATACAATAACACAGCAGCGTCTTCTGCCAAACCCAATTAATGGTCTATTACAGTGCAAATGTTTGATGAAATCTCACCTAACATCCCAATTACCACAATACCACCATAATATCACAAATATATAGTTTGTGAAAAATGTTCCTGTGATCTTTTGCTTCAGAATGTGTGAGACGATTATTTTTACTCCGATTACCCAGAGGACACGGAGATTTAAAATCCTTCAAGACACCGCGGAACATTCCCTGTCCATTTACGGGCTGTCAAAGACAAATCCTTGTTAAAATTCCCTTTAACTGAGTCTTACTGTCAGGATGTCACTCTAATATGGACACTTTATTACAAGAAAATCCCACTGGCACCTTCACAGCTGGAGTTGGGGCCACGTGCCAGACTTAAACAGCAGGAGAATTGTGGCATATCTCTAAATCACAGCATAAGCTCTGAGAGAAGGGCAACGACTCCGCCAAGCGCTGACTTCCACCAGGCATTGGCATGGTTTGTTTTTCCCAATTATGTACTTTTCTAAAACAGCAACCGAAACATATAGCGTTAGCATTTGATTGCTGTGTGTGCTGGCAATTTTAAAGAGTGTCTAAATATAATATTTTATGTAACCTGTAAATTCTTGACAAGCTCCAAACTACTTATTATGATGTGGGCGCACTGCATGAGGGTCTTATTAGAGGTGTGCTGTCTCGCTGGAATGACTCCCTAACCAGTGGCGTATCACATTAGCACCAGCTCCTTAATGCCTCAATATCACACAACAAGTGACCCTGAAACAATTTTACTACTCCCACTCATAGCGATATCACCCAAACACAGTTTTGGTTGGCAGGATAAACCTGCCATGTTTTTTATTCCGCCTAATCATCTGCCTGCAAAATCAATCCATCTCGATCACTGCCTGTTGCGGGTCTTTGAATCCCTCCTCCCCTTCTTCGCTCATACCATCTGTCTCTCTTTCCTTGCTTCCTCCCAGCAGCCCTCCTTCAATCATTTTTTCATAACTCCTCTATCTCTCCAGCCTGTCCACCCTCATAAGCTCCCTCTGTCTTTTCCCCTCCGCTGTTTCTCGCTCTCTGCATTAAACATACATAGCATACGGCACATGCTGCATGTTAATGTGCTTTTTTGTGTTTGCGTGTGTGTGTGTGTGTGTGTGCAAATTTCATGCCAGTGCTAGAACATATCAGCTAATTGCTGTTAGAAAGGTGACATCGACGCCGGCCACACTTGATTCACAGCAACACGTTAGCCGTCTCAGCTGCTGACCGGCTCATTATCATTTAGAACTGCTCGCTGCACAAACTACACACCCACACGGTCTGTCGCTAACTCCTGACAGGAATTAGAATTATGTGAAAGTCAGGACGAGAGAGATTCTTACAGTTACTATTATGTAGTGCCAAAGTCCGGGGACCCAGCCTCTTATATGCCTTTTTTTGTTCCCATAGGAGACAATGTTGGTATGTGGTGCTCATTAGCACACCCTGTGTCGCTTTTCCACCCCTCACTCATGCCTTCTCTCTCTGTCTATTAAAGTCTGGGACACAATTATCCCCATTCTCTGTCTCTCTCTTTCACCCTCCATCTCTCTCGCTCACTGTGAATGAGAGTCTGGAACACAATTACCCCTGTTCTCTCTCTCTTTCTTGCACTTTATCCATCCCTCCCTCTCTCTCTAGCTCTCTCTCCACCTCTTATAGCTTCAGGAGAAGTCTGTGAAGGGAGCAGCTGCTGAAATATTTATTGATCTGTTTTCCTCAGTTTTATTTATTTCCCTCTCTTCCCTCTTGCCCTCCCTTCCCCTCTGCACAGACCCAGAAACACCTCCAGCGCCATGAGATGTCAGAGGCGGCGAAGGGGCTGAAAATCCACAACATGAAACCATTATTTAGCATTTGTTGCACCCAGTAGTTTTACCTGTGTAAACAAAACAAAAGGCACGAGTGTGGGATGAAGGCAAATGTGAGAACAACAGCAGCATCAGCTACAGCAAAAACAGATTGAGCCGTGAGACAGGTGGATTGTTGGGCGTACTTCGATGCAACCATTGTTGACAGGAAACACCAAGATGCTTTTTTTTTGTCAGTGTAAAGGAAGTTGTATACAAATGCGGGCTATTGAAGCAGTAGTCATGGCAACAATGCAATTATAATAACAATGGTAACAGTGTTGGTACTGGACTAAATGGATTCACTGATGAATCTGACGTTATCTCTGCGTAATTAAAGGGCTTCCGTGTTATCGCGTGTCCCCGTGGTAAATATCAGCGCAGTTAACCGGGAGTTTTGAGGTTACTCCAACGGCGAGCAATTCAGCAGTCGTTTGAAACTAATGTTTTTTCTCCAGCCTTCTGTTGTAGCACCAAATGATTAAACTTCCACACAAACACACACACTCACACCCACATCCATGCACGCACAAGAGAAAGATCACACACACAAACACACGAACACACTGAGAAACAAAAATGCACACACACACAGCACACACACACACAGAGCTAAGTCCCAATACCAGGCATGGCCTGCATTAGTGCCTAAGCCTTTTCCATTGATTTGCCGGCGAGCTCCTTGTCTTTTGGTAATGAGGACAGGGAGAGAAGCGGGACCCTCGTCCCTCTCGGCTCCCCCAGGACAAGCCGCCTGCACTAATCTGAATTGTGTTTCCAATGATGCTAACTCCCTGGCACAAAAAAGACTAGAAGGAAGAGGAATAGAGGGAAGAAAATCACACAGTGCTCTCTCTCGCCCTCTAAGAGTACTCATTCCCCTTAAATGTGTAACATCTGCACATCACCAAACAAGAAAACATCTCGGTTTCTTCCTTCTCTCTTTTCCCCTGCAGATAGCTAAATCTGCAGTGTAGACTAAAGACTTTAAAATCAAAGAGAAGAAATTTGCACAGTGCTGAGTCTTATTCGATTTTCTCTATATGAACGCTATTGAACAGAGATCAATAAGAGTTATTAATATCAATGCTGATGTGTGTGTATATATATATATATATGCCCCGCGCCTCCCTCATGGCTGGGCTCCATTGCCTTTCTATTGATTTACTGTTTTACACCTTTAGTCGGGGAATTGTTGAAATTCATCTTCCCAGTGGCCCAAGTAAAGAAGATATTCCACAGTGCGTGCATGCATACGTTTATTTCTCAGAACATGTGTAGGTGTGTGTGTGTGTGTGTGTGTGTGTGTGTGTGTGTGTGTGTGTGTGTTAGCGTAGGCAGTGGTTTGATATGAGCACATGAGCCACCACTTATTCTTGCTTCTACAGCCACTCTGCTCCCTCTTGAATGATCCTTCCCATGCACTAAATAATACATAGCCCTCTTTCATTTGCTACAGCGAGAACCCACAGCTAATGTTCATATTCACACTCGGACCGACGCAGGTCTTTAAACTGGGACTGGGACAGAGGGAGGGCGAGGGGAGGTTGTAACGAGGCGAATTACTACAGTAATTAAACACAGTATAACTACCTGTCCCGCGCTGAAAGCGGTCCTAGTTCCTTTCCATTACACTGAACTCCATATATTATAACTGTAATTATAATTGCAAACAAGCCTCGCTGTAATCATTATTTATGACACTGACACTATGTGTAATTGCCAACCCCGCGAACCAATATCTGAGGCCCAGTGAAGTGTTTATCAAAACCGACAGGAGAAATCTCAAGGGCAGCGAGGTGGAGCTGCACGCGCCTATCGTCCACGGCAACAATGTAACTAACCATCCTCAAAGGATTTGAACCTGTGACCTCGCAGTCACTGCTCTGGCCAGATAGCTGCTAACATTAGGAGATGCGGAGTTCAGCTACAACCTGGCAGGTCGACAGGGTCAACAGCTCAGGGGTTATTCATCTCTGTCTCGCCTGTAATTGGAAATGTTGCAAAACCCACATAGTGTGGGCATGATAGTGAATACAATTCACCATTCCTCTCTGTTCTGGTCACTTCGTATTGCTACTGATAGCTGCCACCCCTCAAATAAAGAGTTTGAGTTGGCTGCTTTAAGGTGGAAGTAACGACTCCCCAGAGTCAGGAGCAATAGATTCAAACATTTCTTTTTAGTGTGAGCAATAAGATCACGTAAAAAAACAATATTTGACAATAAGTCAGGTTCTGTCTACCAAGGTTGTGAATTAACTTGTTCTTACTTTTACTTACTTTTCATTGATATATATTTGTCATTGTGTTCCTCCATTTAAAAATCATCAGTTTTTTTCCCCATGCGACACAGAAAGACTGAACTGAACTGATTATATTTTGCAGTCCTTGATGTGTTTCACCTTGAAATTCAATAAAAGTGATCAGTGGTAGCTAACTATGACATGATTCTTTGCAGTCTATTCCGAAGGATAAAGTCAAAATAGTTGTTTCACTACTAAATCATCACTGGGTAGTATTTCTCTTTTTCCAGTAACTTCTGGTACATTTTCAAAATATTTACGCTGCGTTAAACCTAGAAGTGTTTTAAGTCTTACCTAAGTCTTACCTAACATTGCCATACCCAACAGCGAAGGAATATATCAATCGAAATGACAATTTGACAACTCTTTCCCAGCACACTATACTTTAGTCCCCAAACCGCTTGTCCTTAACAGGGTGGCAACAAGTTTTAATTTTGAAATATCAACTCTCAACCATCAAGTTTCCATACAAAACCAAACGCACATATTCATTTTCCATCACAGCATCTGTCTCTGCCAATGGGTCAAAACACAGCTGGAGGCAAGATGGTTCTTAAGGTACTAATTTAAGGTACTAGATTCAGTGGAAGATGTTGGATTCACAGCACCATAGGCCGCCACAGAGTAACAAGAGTGATAGTGAAGTGAAACCCAAGGGAAAAACTGTAGACCCACTCCAGGCTGGTTAAACCTCCAACCCATGTCCCTAAGGCTCTTGAGACCAAATCCAGGCCCTCTCACTCCAACACTTGCAGATAAATAAAACCTGCCAAAATGGCAGAGCATTTGTAAGCCAAACATGGAGAACAACTGCACACAGAAACCATGGATTTCAAAGGGGGAGAGAAAAAGCAGAGGCCCCTCCAGAATATGAGCGCAAGGCATCTGTTGATGCTGGCATTGCCGTACTCTTCATCTCCAAGCCAAGACTGGTGATCCAGTCGAGTGTGCGTGAGTGTGTGTTCGCGCACGTGTGTGTGTGTGTGTGTGTGTGTGTGTGTGAGGGGGCAGGAAAGAACGGTGGCTATGTACTAACATGTGCAATGCGCATTGACCCCACTTGGCCCCCATATGTTGCTGAAACAAGAAGGATGGCGGGCTACAAAGCAACCCTCCTGTTTTCACCTGTGTCCCTGCTCTGTACACTTCCTCTCACTAGAGTCGCCATCACAGCAGTGCATGGTGGGTGGGAAGACCCATCTGTTGGACTGTTGGTCATATATGTACAGTACACAGCACAGTGTGTAAGTGTAAATTGCATTAATGGACGTCTGTAAGCAAGAAATCTATCCTTAGAGTATCTAAATATAGAACTGAAATAATATCCTTTGATACATAACCTTAGACGTCCTCTGCTGTGACCTAATGTACCACCGTAAGCAGAAGCAATTTCTCTTGTCATCTTCACTTTTCACTGAATCAATGATGGCATTATTCTCATTATCAGATCTTGCAGGTTTCTGTCATAACAGAAATCCTTTGAGCGTAGGGTAAATTGTTTAATTTCGAGTGGAGGTGTGTGTGGATACATTCGCAGCCTTAATTTTCCATCATTTGGAAAACAACAAAGCCTCACGCTGTCTGGTCTCATAGATGAAACAGGTTCGGATTAATTGCAGACAGCTTGTGTGCCAGAAATATGTAGATATTTTACTGTATGTATGACATCCACCTTTATAGAGTTATGATTCTCAGTGGAGGAAAAGGGAGAATAATGGGTGAAGGGAAAGGCATGACATGCCAAGAGCTGGCCATCACACTCATGGAGTGGTCCGTGCATTCACATGCCAGGCCAGTCGGAAACCTTTGAATAGCATAATTTTGTTTTGCAGCATAGAAAAAGCTCTTTTTCAGCCTGGTTGGCATGGCATTAAACAGGTTGAGAACACATTTTATTTTCTGTTTCTGAGAGTATGAATGATAAAATGGTATTCCCTCTTAATAAATAGTTACCATGCATAATGTAAAGTGGCTAAATGAGTGATAATCTCTGTCAAGAGGTAGAAATATCTTCAGATGAATAAAGTCATAAAGTCTTTCAGACACATTCGCCTTATGCAATATTAACCTGGCAATAATAACTCACACGCAATCTGCTTCACAGTGGTGGTGAAGCATTTAAGCAACCACATAACACACTGGGCCGACTCTAAGGGGAAGAGATAAACAGGATTATTCCACTACTGCATGATTTATCAAGCAGCGGACAGTGCCCTTTTAACAGTCCTGTTCTTCTTTTATAATGCATGCTTTCTACCTTAAAAGATGGACGTATTGTGGACCTACAGCAACTCAGAGCAGCAGGCGGGATCCACTCTCTAAGATGAATATGATTCACATGTGCGATGTGCACAACTCACATCAATATCCAATCATTCCTCCACTGTGGCTTACATGATTTGTCACACCTTCACATCCCCGAAAACCCACAGGTTACAAATTCAGAAAGCTGAAACGCTGAAATGAGACTCAGTATGGTTGTAGGGCTGTAGAGTTAGTTTTGCGTGGCGCTGAGTCCATTAGTGTTTGTGTGCTGTGTGTGTCCTGCAGGGCTGTCCGTCTGCTCTCTGCCTGGTGTGGTGAAGGGGCTTGCTGTGGCAAGCCAACCATGACCAGCTGGGCTCTCCTGCCCACAAGGAGCTCAGGAGCAGGAGGCTATAGCCCGTCTGCATCTGCAGGTTGTTAACCTCACATCTTATTGCACTGACACGTCAATTATTGTTATTAAGGGCCAGAGTAATTTATTTATATACTGATTTCCCATGAGATGAAAGCAGGGCTAATTGAGCCAGGTGTGTGTGTGTGTGTGTGTCTGTGTTCATGCTAGATGGGCAGGGGGGAAATTAGAGCACATGGTGAGACCGCCGTGCACAACTAATATATGGTGGGACATCCCATAGCATGGTGAGAATATTAAAGGATGGCATAATGAAAAATGTAAGAGGATTTCAAATATCCCCTGGTTAGCGTTCCCGGTGGACGACAACAACAACATTACAACACTGTCTGTTTGTGTTTTCATAATGAAGCAGTTTAAAATGCCACCTGAATCTTCTGCAAGTTCTCTCGGCTCAGAGTGATGTCTTGACTGCAGGAATTTTTGTGCAGATGACTGAATTGTGTCTGTTTTGTGGAGCTGGTGGGGAAGATGTTTTATGCCAGTGATAAAAAGAGGAAATAGGCTTGACTACCCCACTGCATGGTTGACCCCCTAAGCTTCCCTTCCTCCCTCCCCACCTCCTACCCATGACTGTCCATCCTTCACCGTTTATTTCTCTCTGTCTCTCTCGACCTTGGGTTTGAAGACGTAGAACAAAAACAGTCTTTCCCTCCTGAGTCTCTCTGCATTGCTTCTATCCGTACTTATGTTAAACCCCCCCTTCCACACACACACACACACACACACCACCACCCCCCTCTTTGCACTGATGGTGCGTCATGTGCGTGGGATACCAGGCCATTCATGTCACGTAAAGGAATGTTCACAGACGACAGCGAACGGGGGTCTGTTTTTTTTTCTTTTCTTTTTTTTCATAGTAAACATCTTAACATGCATCACTCGTTGCTTACACTGAACCACGAGGTTGGCTTGGAGGCGAACCTGCCTCTGCGCTCACAAGCACGCTCTCTCTCACACGCTTCGCACGCGCGCGCGCACACGCATACAGCATCCCTTCTCTCACTACATTTAGTATATATCCGTGTGCGAGCAAATTGAGAGCTGGAGCGCTGTGGCACAGAATACGCGCGTGATTTACAGGCAGGTAGAGACCCCCCCTTCCTCCTCCTCCTCCTCGTCCTCCTCCTCCATCTCTTCCTCCTCATCCTCATCATTAGTATTCACCTCCACAGCCGTTTTCAAAAAATGAAAGACGAAGATGCGTAGAGGCGCAGCGGCACAGAACCGTCAGCACATCGCTTAAAGTAGCTCATAAGAACTTACCTTTCGACAGCAGAACCAGGATCAAACCAGCAAACACGTTCCGCAAGAGGGGGCAGCCCATGATGGAGTTCTGATTGATTTTTCTGCTTGTTTTCGCAGCCTTGTGGTATTCCTCCTTTTTAAGGTACCGTTGTGGGGATTCTGTGTGTCTATATATAAATATATATACAAAAACGACCCACTGAATGAATGTCAACAGCAATAGTCCAACGCTTCTACATGTGACTGCACGAAAACATCAGTCTTGTCCACTTTTCCTTCAGATGTCGGAGAGAGATGGAGAGGTGTTGTTTGTCTTCTGTGTGGAAGAATCTCTCAACCAGGAAAATATCTCAGAGCAGAAAAAAACAAATATCCCAGATACTTAGTTTGGCTCTCGGTGCCAAGAAGGAAAGAGAATCTATCTTATAAATGAAAAGATAAAATAGAAACTGTCCAGTGACTTGACATAAATATGTTTTTCTGTCAGAGATCAGTCTGTGTGTCCCGATCAGTCGCAAGTCGCCACTTCAGCCTTAATTAACCTGCTCCCGTACGTCTCTGTTGGTATGCAGCGCGTCTCGTCGCTCCGCACTCAGCGAGTCGCAGGGAACAGCACTGGATGCGAGACGCACAAGAAAGAGCATGATTGACAGTTCAAGGAGAGCCCCTTTCCCAATCACCGGTTCCAAGGAAGGAGGCGGGATTTACGATTGCACCGATGTCCCGCTCGGAGAGGCCGACCAAGGAACCTCACCGCCCAATCGCATGCGCGCACTGGGCGGGCAAAACGCGATGCGAAGCGCGGCGCGGCGATAATGCAATGTGATTTATAGCCAGTTCGGTGTTGCTGCAGTACTCAGAGAAAACAGTCCACAGGGGGACAGGCAGGCGTGATAACTACAGGGACAGAGGTGGAGGGATGGTGTGTGTGTGTTTGCGAGTGTGAGGGGCAGGTGGAGCCATATGGGCTCCGGTGCACGTGTTTTTTGGAGACGTTTGGATGTAAAACAGAGCATTGTGTTGCTGATGAGCAGATGTTACTCAATTGCCGAAAATGAATATTGTCAGAGAAGAGGAGGAGAGGCCTGTAAAGACAGGCAGAAAAATTGCCCACATGCATATGAGATGCAGGTAGACTGGGTGGACTGGGTAGAGAATCAGAGCAGGTTGTAACATCACTGCAGAAACACCAAGCAACTCAATCATAGTGCTGGCTTAATGGCAGGCACATAAGCCCCATGTGCTTTATGTTTATGCAGAAGTACTAATGAGCCATTTATAAACATGTTAGCCTCTTAGTCTCTGCGCTGCATTTGCTACTGAAAGTGTGAGAAGCAGTTGCCTACAGTGAAGTCTCATTTTCTTTTAAAAAAACATTCACATAGCGAGCTAATCATCCCGCATGAATGCCAGAGACAGAAATTGGACACAAGAAGCTGTGAAATACCACATAACTTGATTGAAAAATTTATGTATAAATCCCAAACATTTGGCAGTTCATTACAGTCATATTGCATCATCACCATCAGTGGACCTCCTTGGTCAGAAACACAACATAAAGCTCATTCAAGTGCCTGTTGGGTCCCTTTTTTTTTTTTTGTTGCAGTGAGACATATTAGCTGATGTATTGTTCCATTTCCGACTGATAGACTTGTTTCTTTATTCCCCAAATTACCAATTAATGCTTTATTACTGCTGAGAGCATAAGTAATAAAGCAACACTTGCTGATTTATGGTATTTGGACAGAATTACAATAAATACAGTTGGGAATTAACTGACTGCATATCTGCCTCATATGAAAGATGGAGAAAGATGAATTGGAAAGGACTAAGAAAACCCAGGACTGATTAATGAGTCGGCTATAGTCAAAGCCCGGCATTAGTTACTTACTGTGTGTGATTTGTTTGTAAATACGTATTTTTCACTATTAATTAAATTTGACACAGTGGAGTGAGTCAGGAGCTAGTCATGTTTATCATGTTAGCCACAGGCTCATTAGGCTGTAATTTTTGAATGTTGTTTCTGATTTCCAGCCAGCTGATGCAAAGTTAATTATTTATGATTTATGGATACGATAGATAGATAGATAGATATCTATCTAGATATAGATATAGAAAAAACATATCAATTCATCAATTCATCATGGCTTTTATACCCTTAACTATATGCTATTGTTTGAACAAAACAATTAAGCCCAGCACAGTGCAGCACACTGTTCCTCTAACTAGCGTGTCCTCCTAATTCTCTTGGTTTGGACAAACAGTATTTGCACTGAAACACCACAGGATATTTGCTGTATAGATTCCACATTACACATAGAAACATTCCCTTTGTGTGATACTAAAAACTCTCATCCAAACGAGACGTACTGTATATGCAGTTCGTCATTAATGGTTTTAATGATTGCAATCAGCAATTCAGCTGTGTTCTCTGTGTGCATGAATATTATTTATAGACCTGTCAGGAGTTGCAGTGTGTTTGTAGTCTCTTGTTCCAAGTTATTCGATAAAAGTAGAAACACCTGCGAAAATGTTGATTTAAATTTGCATCCTGGCTGAGATTTTACAAAGCCAATTACCCTCAGACTTTGTCAGCCCCCATCATACTGTATGACATCCCGAGCAGAGCGGAAGCAAGCTGAGACAGAGAGATATATATTCATTTTGGAAAAAGACTGACATGCATCAGAAAAAGGAAATGATGTTGCATTTGTGCTTTGTGATTAAAGGCAAACACCTCGTTTACACATGCAACACTAGCTGTAGTTACTTACTGTCAGACATGAATGCCTGGCCTACTCACTGTTGTTTTCTACTTTTGTAGTTGTTCTGGAGCTGTCTAGATCTTGAGCCAGACACTGTCCAGACTCTTGCAACATTTGTTCAAAAATTCAATTCGATCTTTAGAAGCTCTTGAGAGCTCCGGAGTCGAATGCAGTAGAGTTTTCTTCTCTTCACAGACAAGTAAAGCCAAATCTGTTTATAAAAGGATCTTAATTTCTAAGCTCAGAACATCCTTTTTATAGTCACACAAATGGTGTTGCTGCACATCTTCACTTCTACTCCACTCAAACATTATAGGGTCAACCATTCACAATAATACATACATTTATTATCTTACTTGTGCTTTCGCTCTATTGTATTAAAAGTCATGTACAGTATTACGACCTGTTTTTTTATGTTTATAATCATATTACAGATCATCTTTTTTTAATATATATAACAGTCCTGATTGTGTTTTATTTAGTGCCATAGTCTGCAAACATATTATACAGTTCCATATAAAATTTTATACTTAAACAGTATATACTATAGATACATTCTTTTGAGTCTATATGCTGAAACACTGCTGATGGGAGGATGGAAAAGCACTAGACCATCTACAGACAGCAACACTGAAAAGAGACCTACTCCAAAAATATTCAATAAATGCACTCTTATACACTGTACTGTCCCCCAAAATCACTTCATAGATAAGTGGTCTCCTGCTGGTAAAACTAGAACACTTACATTGGAAAAAACTGATTTCTAACCTAGGAATGAACTCGTGCTACCAGCCCACCAACCCCAGGGACCTTTGGAATATGTAGGGCATGACTGCATCAATCTTTTCTGGGTCTACTTTTACTTCTTTACCTGAGACTACATCCCCAAGGCAGGTGTGTTGACACTGTAGAACGGCATTTCTTGACATTGTGGGTCCGTTGGCTGTGACGCAGTTTGTAGAACACCATCTACGTCCTGCTGACTTTGCTCCTGAGTCCTGAAGAAGACGACGATGTCGTCAATGTAAGGGAAAAAAAACATTGGAAGGCGGTGTCAGCCAGGTAGCATTACTTTAAATTGCATAAGGCCTAGGTGGTTGATCATGGCTGTCTTCTGTCTGTTGTCTTCATCCATGACCACCTGCCAGTACCTGCTGTGGAGATCCATAGAGCTAAAGTGCCCAGTACCATTTGCATGTATCACCAGTGCACCTGTGCATCATGGTGTGTTTGAGCATTAACTCCCCTGTAATCAGTGACTGATGTCTGTACTGATGCACACCAATGAAAGTGAAGAAAGTATGGTGGATTCAGCTACCAGTTGATTGTTCCTGCTGTGTTAGTGCCAGAGTTTCTGGCTTGCTTCCACAACAACCTATTTGGAGGTCATTTGGGGAGAATGAAGAGACAACAGGCAAGCCAGGTAATATGATGCACCACTCAGACATGTACACTTTGCAGTGCAGGGTCTGGTCTGAATTAGGTCACACCTATTGTCTAAAGCATCAGTCAAGTTTGCACCACGGTGCTCAGGGCCTATGAGAGTATAGAGAAGAGGCTCTAAGTATAAATTACCATGTTTGTTGATTGACTGATAAGATGAAGCCCTCTGTGGTCCTGAACAGCTGCAGGCTAGATATTATTTGGCTGTAAATTATAAACCAGTATTGTTATGTTGCACTACTGTCTGTACAGCCAACAAACACTGATACGAGATACAATATGTTGTATTTCAGCCCAAATTGTGTATAGCGTTTCTGTAGTTAGGCATACAAGCCAATTTTGAATAAGAGACCCAGACTTGGTTGGGACAGAATATGCCGCTCCAGATGACCTGCTTCATGAAATGATCTGGATTGGGTCTGGGTCATCCCTTTCAGGGCTGTTATGGAAATTTCTATCCTTAGGTTACACAAGGTCATGTGTGGGCCTTGAGGTCTGCAGCAGTAGTAGTTGTTTGGCTTTGATTGGGAACAGTAGGTGCCAGTCTACCTCGGCACTGTGGTGGCCAGGGTCGAAGAGACCTATTGCTGCCTTCGTAGACAAAATAGAAAACTTGCCGTTGATGTTCGTGACTAGAATATGCTGGCAATAACACCTGCATGGGTAAAGACATTCTCTTTGACTAATTCTGGGCATATAGCATTTGTGGTGTTATCTGTTAGGGATTTAAAGTCTATCCACCAGCATGAGTCTGGAAGAATGTGAGACCGACTCTTCTGATGTACTTTGAGAGTGTCGTCTCTAATTCTCCTTGGCCAAGTGTCAATAAATATTACAGCATAACACATCAGAGGCTCCTGAACACTTTCTTCCCTCCTGACCTCACCACCGACCTTTGACCATTAATTTCACAACAAGGGCGGATTTGCATTACAGAGTCAGTTTGCTATCAGTTATTATCATTTTATACCTTCTGACTTCTCAGTTTAGAGTCATCTTGGCTGTTATTACTGGTGTGATGTTTTCAAACTTTGAGTGATTTAGTGCATTAATTTTATTTTTATTTTTTTAAATATCTAAAAGCATTATTGTCTCTGTCTGAAGCTGTCCCTGAGGGTGACACCGCCAAGAAGAATACGAATGATAATAGTAGTCCTGCATCAATGTACAACGTTAATATGAGCCTTGAGCCAGGCTTGAGGGCTCATTTATACTTGAAGGATCAGCAGAGAGACACTAAGACGACTTACAGACACTGATAGTGGACTCTCATTTCAGACAGGAGGAGTGCTGAAATGGACAAACAGAGAAAGAAAAGCATTTAAAAAGAAGAGAAATTCCAAGATTATAAGTAGAGGTGAGTAGACAGTAGTAGGAAAGTACATGTTTAAGGTTAGAAATGAGTGTATATATGCTCACTCAGCAATTTCACGTGTTTGCTGAAGGCAAGGGGAGGCAAATGGCTTTGTACAGGGGGGGAGGGGGGTGTTTAAAGTGGATGTAATACAATGGACAGGACAGCTTCTTAAGTCTGTATATAATGTGCTGTAAGATGAGCCAAAAAAACCCAACTTAGCTTAGAGCTTTTTTCAGAGCTTCTCCAAAGGCCCTCTTACTTAGTTTTTTTTTTTTTTTCTGAAGAGGAAAGACCTCATCTTCTTCATAGGTAACACTAATTAGAGTAGTCATATTAGAGCTGTGACCTTTTGTAGATTTTCTGTTTTTACCTTCAGTCTTTAATTTCTTCCTAAGTGAAAGTTCTTATAGCTGCAGCAACCAGTTATTGTAACTCAGGTTTGACTTAATAATCTCAATAATTTCTGCCAAAGTGTTACACTCTCATTATCTCTGTTTTTCATGACTTTGGTGACCATTTTCTTGTGGTCCATCTTGTACTGAGCTAACAGGCTTTACAAAACCGGTGCAGTTATAGCAAAACAAATTGATGATTTTATTCCTTTGGCTTCTCTGAGTGTGAGGAAAAATCTTAAGAGTCACAGTGATCTGAGTTGTTTGATTTATGATAAGGTCATGATGCATACTAGAGTGTGATTGACTGGCCACAATGCCACTGAGTGCATCATTACTCATCAGTGGGAGGAACCGAGAGGTTAGTGTGATGGATTGTAACTAAACCACACTTTGCAGAAAGCTATTTAAAACCGCAGGATGCACTGAAGCACATGTGCGCAGGTTTGTCTGTAGGCTCAAGTGTGCTGTAAGGTGGGTATATGCCTGAGCCAATGCACTTATCACTCACAGTCAGAGTCAGCGAGACACCTTGAGAGTCTGGGCTGAAATGACAGTAATTTCACACCCAATTAATAGAGTAAAAAGCAGACCTGTACTATAATGTCAGATGTTGGCACCTTGACTGTGAGGACAAACACAGAAGGACAACTTGCCGAGCTTGTTTGAAGAGCAAGGCAGTTTATGCAAACATGTCTGACTTGGAGTACGTCTGGCTGGGGAAACCTGCCCCTGAAGTGTCTGCTGTAGAGCTACCAGTTGGGCTGAGGCGCCCCACCAGCCTGTTTAGTATGGTAATGTATGGAGATGCGGACACAGGCACTTTTTTTCCTCTTTCCCCTTGCTTCGTCTTTAAGCCCCCCATATTAATTGGCATGGCAGAGGCAGCAGTCACTTGGTTGTAATCACTGTCCCTCGGAGTACCCCACTGGATTGGACTGAAGCAGAGAGGGATGGAGGCAGAGTGAGTGAGAGCCTTTGGTCCTGAAAGGCTTGTCCTCTGAGTTATGTTATCCCAAGAGGTGCAAGGAAGCAGAAAAAGAGGGAGGGAAAAGCAAGAGAGAAATATATGAAATAAGGAGTGAAAGAAAAAGAAGAAGCTGGAGAGGAAATGATGGTGCTCATGGAGAAATGGACTACAGATGGAAGGAGAGGAGAATTGGACGGGAGATTCATGTAGGGGATTATGGATGGAGACTGATAGTTGGATCGGTGGGATAAAAGGGAGGGAGGATGGGGATGAGGGTGTTTGATCGACATGAAGAAGATGAGAAGGCGAAAGGAGGGAGTGGTGGGTCAGAAGAAGATGACAGAGGTCAATTGACATTAAAGCCTCAACTTGTAATTTAACTGGCTTTCATCCCTGTAAACTTCCAGAAACGGCGAGCAAAAGAAGTCAGGAGGCAACAGGCCTCACATTTCTAATACAGGAAAATTGATTTATTAACCATAACCTATTAATTTGCTTAATTTCCACCGCTGATACAACAATTGCTGTTATCGCCTCACAAGTTGTGGTTGTTACATCCACTTTAAGTGCACAATTGTTTTCACCGCTGATTGCCGCTGCTGCAACACGCCACGCTTGTAAAGTACCTTGAAATTGAGGAACTGCATCTGAATCTGAAGAAGAGATGACAAAGAGAGTCTGCCAGGAGGTGGACGAAATGGAGGGAAGTCAAAGAAAAGAAGTCAAATACAGAACGTTTTCTACCTTCAGGGTTCAAAATGTAAATGTTGTACTCAATCTTCGTCAAGGCTGCTAATTGCTTTAACCAAAGAATGAGTGTGTGGGTAAGTGCATGTGTGTGGGTAGGCAGGCATATATACATGGATGCGTTTCCCTATAGGCGGAGTGTGATGGATAGTAAATGAGTGATGAAACACAGTGCAGGGAGAGTCACCTTTTAAGAAACGAATGGAGCTTGTGTGTCACAGAGTGTGGCCTTGAAGCCAGATCAAAGCCAAGAGCTGAGCCGTAATAGATGATGGAATTTAATCATGTCTGCTTCCTAACACTCTCTCTCTCTCTCTCTCTCTCTCTCTCTCTCTCTGTCTCTCTCTCTCACTCTCTTTATGGCTTTCAAAATGCAACTACCATTTTCCGTTCATTTTAATTTGCCACTCCATCAAATTTTTCTAGATGCAAGTCACTGACATGGGCTGTTGAAGAACAATGACAAAAAACATCAGTATAATTACTTTATTAGCGCAGACTGATGTCGGATCGGCTGGTCGTGTTTCATGTCACATCAGTGCCTTAGTTAGCGTCCGATGTTTGCCTTCTGGCCATGAGGAGGACTTTGCTGCTGAGCTCTGTCGTTTTTTCCCTTCAGCTTGCGTTTCACTCCACAGACCATCCTCTACTAATTAAAAAAATTCTTAATGATAGTACTTCAAGAGCATTCCTTATGTCATTAATCATCCACATATCGCATAGATCTTGAAACAAATGGGCAGCAAAAAAAAAAAAAAAAGAACTTTCCAGTGGCAGGGAGAAAAAAAATAGTGTGCTTCATTATCATCAAGAGTACTTTTGCATCCATTTGTATCCATAACTGTTGCACTTTAAACAACAACTCATTAATCAATGATACATTTGTAGGAATTATTGAACTCTGACTCAGCCATAAGGCAGCAACAGAAGGGTCCACAAAATAGCTGGGGTGAGATTAGTCCAGTCCAGCTTCCTTAGAAGAGATAGGAGAGCTCATGAAACACTTTGCTGTGAGCCTGAATTGGTAGTCTCACAGCCAGCTGAAATGTGGCATTGATGAATAACTGGTATCTGAAGGTAGATATCTATCATGGATAACCATGCCAAGTGCCATAGTTTTAAGCTTTGAGCATGTCCGTTTATGACTGGCTCACATATCATCTTAGCCACTCCCGGGATCCCTAATGGATTCTCTGCCCCTGTCGTCTGTCTCTCTCTGTCTCTTTTGTCCTTTCTTCGTTTAACTACACTAAAGCGAGCCACTCCTTTTTAACTGCTTTGATTTTTTCTTTCTTTGTTTCCAGTTGTTGTCTCTCCCCCCCTTTTTATTTCCCTCTCTGTCACTCATTATGACTGGTCTTCCCTCCCCAGTCAACTATTTGTCTATCACCTTCTTACTTTCTCTGCTTCCCAGCTTCAATTTATGTCCTCCCAGCTTGATTCAGCAGTAATGAGTGCAGCTTAAGGTGGGGCTGGCCTGAGGTGAGCTGGAGAGAGGCAGGGAGGTTAATGAGGATAGCAACCTCGCTTTTTGCCCGAGGTGTAAAAAGAGAGTAAATGGATGAGTGAAGGAGAGAAAGAGCAAGGGCCAGCGAGGCAGACAGACAAACGTTTGCAATATGAATTTAGCTGATGCACAAATGCACTCATGTCTGAGAGTGTGACCGTCAGCCGAGGTCAAAAAGTATGCTATATAATTTATGTGTACAACTTTTTCAGGTTCATAACAGTCAGTAAATGAACAGATATGGCACTCAATCATAATGTATTATTAATAAACATATTTTATAATTTCACTGTGGTAAACTATTTAGCCATTTGGGACTTTCACAATAATTCTTGCCAAGGTTGCTACGGTTAAGAAAATTAAAAATCAAACAAGGACACACGGTGTCAAATACATGAAACAGCCCACACAGTTCAGCAGCTCTGCCAAGAGGAGGCGGGTGCTTCTGCTTCTGGACTTTCTCATTCATCCAAGCAACCACTGGGGACAGATCATGGTGCCATGAGCTCGTAAGTAAGAAAGGAAATGGACAGATGAGTGAAAAAGTGTATAAATAAATTAACTGGTGAATGAATAAGTGACGGCAGTGCTTCAGATCTCAAAATATGTATAAGACTGAAGTAGATCAAATCAACCCAAAGTAAAGTTTGAAAAAAATGAAAAAGGAAAACTATAAAGCTTCAGAACAATATCTTTGATTGACACATTGAATGCCTGCACATAAAGTGCAGTTGCAGTCTGTCACTTCCAGTCACCTATAAGTGATATCTCTCTTTCTGTCATCTTTCCATTTGTCCCTCCCTCTCAATCCCTCCCTCCTCCCATAGCTGCCCTTGTCACTATTTTCTTTGTTTCACTCCCAAATCAATCTTTCTCATTTCGTTCCGAATTGATTTCACCAACTCTTATCGCTGACGCAATCCTCTCTCACTGCCTCATCCAGTCCTATCTCGCTCCTTTTCTCCTCCTCTATCTCCTTCTCTATCTATCCCTCTCTGCATTCCACCGTGACTCATTACAAATGGAGCTCCTTTGCTCTGTCCTCTTACTTGGTAACCTCCGCAGAGGTTTGGAACAATGTCTTGATTGGATGCGGCTGGCATTGCTAAGCATTCTGTGCTGCAGAATTGGTGCCATGCATATAATATTAGCTTGGCAGCCAGCAGTGTATTATCACCAGAGAACTGATATAAGGTACTGTGAAGATAGATTACTAATCAATCGGGATACTCGTGTCAAAGTACACCGATGCACTCCAAAATATTACAGTTTCTTGCCTTCAGATTTGGCGGTTGCATCGATCATAAAAGTAATCATTTGAAGGCTGCGTACTTTAACAGCTGCAGTGCTGTAATTACATCCCTAAACCATACATGTTTGCAGAAGATAGCAACAATATTTACTAACTCTCGCTGCTTCATTAACATGTGTACAGAATGCCTACATATATTGTAATTTTAGTTTTACAAACATGGGCAGAGACAGAGCTGCACCAGCAGCAGAATAATCACATTTGTCGACTGGACAGAGCCAAAGAAGTTTGGCCCCGGGCAAAGAGCTGAACTGTGGAGATCTTGGTAGAGTGGGCAAATTTACAAGGTCCACATGCAAGTCATGTAATACGCTGAGAGCAACATGTCTGTCGTTTTTTGTTTCAGTTTTTGAGAAATATTTAAATATTAAAGAATGTGTTGTTTAATTGCTTTTATTTTTACTCTATGTGATGCTGAGATCTGTTTAACTCCACACTGGGAATTAGTCATTCTGGATGTAATTGAGCTCTCAATTTGTAGCAATAATAGTAGACCATCGGAGTCAGCTAATGTTCAACATTCAATTTTCTAAAGTTAAAATGAAATTGTGGTTAAAACAACAGCTGTCTGTGTTATGGCCCTAGCTGTGTTTCTAACCTGTGTCTGCTTTTCTTGTTTCTTGTGTGGCTTCTGCAAGGATGTTTGATAGACATGTTAAGAAAAGCTATTGAGACTAAATATACTGTATGTGAAAAGTAAACAATAATGGACCCCCTTAAGCATTAGAATGAAATATGCATGCATGGAGCAAGTCTGTGGTTCTGCCAAGTACTTAGCAGCCAGTTTCAAAGGAGAAGGACAACTTGCTCAAGTATAATATTGAATCTCTCTGAAAAATTCTGTTCTGGATTACAATTACTGGTCTAAGATATTCTGACAGAGGCCATATGTGATTACCTCTTGGGGCCTTACAAAAACATGACAGCCAAATTTTAAAAAATGTCTCTTGATACTGTTAAATCTAGCCAACAAGATGGTTTCTGCCACTGGGAAATGCTTGTAATTCTGAAACTCCAATCTGTAAACATCCTCTGAATGATGAATCAGGGTTTCAACACTACAAAGGCACACTAAACATGCACTCACTTGTTTTGTGCCATTAACTTCAGTGCTGCTTCACAAGTACGGGAGAGGGCAGATATTGATTTCATCAAGTTAACCCTCAAACTCTGTTGGAGAAGCAGCTAAACGGCCCTGCACACGAATGAGATGTGATTTCAATCTGTCTCTTTGATAGTTGTCTCTCAGTAAGACAACCTAACATTGGAGCAGTTGCTTGGAAACATTTTCCCCTGAAGAAGTGCTGCAGTGTTGTATGTCTGACTGATGGAGGAATGAAAGAGATTTGAGAAGCACCGTTTGGATAGACCAGCCAGACATCTATAGAAAAACATATACACACATCATCAGCTATAAACCTCTCATCAATTTGTAGCTAAAAAACAACCTGTTCCATTATTTAATTCATATTTTGTGTGCTGCAGACAAAGAAGCTATGGTCAGCTGTTTGAGCAGTGCAATCAGACAAGCATATATTGGTAGATTTATCCATTTCCTCTCAACATTCAGCAACATCCGTACAATGTGGCGGTCTCTGATGTATTAGCGGAAACCTATAATCAATCTGTGCCATGTTGTATTTTCTTAGAAGGTGTATGCTGTGTTTGTAATGTTTGGAGAGAAAGGAAGAGGTGAAAATAAGAGACGGAATTGAGAGGTGAAAGGAGATAGGGAGCTTCAGAAATGCAATCATTTTTGTGCACAGTTGAACTATTAAGGATTTCAACTTGATGGTGATAAGACTACAGTGCATTAAATTTATCCCAAAACAGATCCAACACTCGTGAGACTTAACGCGGTGGCTTTTAAAATTGATTATTTTCAGCCAACCGAGTTGCTAAGTGGAATGGAATGTACAATTAAAGGTTTGATTGTTTATGGCGCTGCCACTCATTTTGCTGGCTTTCTCTCAACCCATTTACCATGGTCCATCAATACACATTTAAGCAGTCCTACACCGGATATGCTATGCTGTTAATGTCATGGTTCTGGCGCATTTGCTTTGCACTTGGACTGATTCCCAGTAAAATCATTAATCAAAGCAGGACTGTCATCAACATCTCTGTGTGATTATCACACACTTCCTTAATTAATGTATTGATTGCAGACACTGCCAACCTTCTCTACAGTCTGAGTCACATTTTTGCCCATCCCCTCTGCCCTGCTCTACTTAATCCTATTAACATATAACCCTTGTTTTGCCCATTAATTAAGCACATCCTCCCCCTCCCTAGCACAAGGGAACATTTATCAATACACTTTGAATCGAACTCCTCAGTGCCGATGTGGGAACTGTCCTAGCTGGCTCTATGAGAGTGCCAATCAATGACACATCACCCAGCCCCTCAACTTGTCTATCCCTGTTGCTCTGCATTTCAATCACTCAGCTGATACCATCTTTCTCCTAGTCCCACCAGCCTTTTCCTCCCATATGCTCTGACCTCCCTCACTCTCCCTCTCTCTGCTCGATACACATTGATCATATTATTTCAGAGTTCTAAGTTTTAGATTGTACTTTTTAGACTGTAATATCATTACTCAAAATGCTGTGAAGCAGTCTGGAGCAAAAATGTGTGCTGAGAGTGGATGCTTTGTCTTGTTTGATGGAGTTGTAATGACAAGTCAGCAGCTGTTTTAACGTAGTTCACTGACACTTTCCGAAGCAAACCGATTTGCAACCCAGTGTGACTCTTATTATCATGCATTTGCAAACTTGCATCACCTTTCAGAATAATCCATTTTGGCACTGGGATCATGGCAGAGTGCCACCTGTTAAGAGAAAAAGGCCACCTTCTCTGGAAACAATGCTTTTCTTTTATTGATGAAATCACAGAGTAAAAGGAATAATGGGGGTGTTATTGTTACACTTTTATTATTGGCAACATATCCCATGAAAGTGCATCTTTTGAACATCTGCTCCTAAAAAATCATTTTAAAAAAAGCTGGTCCAAACTAAAATATCTCAAACAACTATTGAATATCATGGAGTTTTGTACACACTGTCTTAATGCATTTGGTGTTCACCTGACTTCTTCTCTGGTCTTTCGGAATGAAATGTTTGGACAAATGATGGATTCAATGTCATGACATTTGGCACAGCCATTCATGTTATTAATGAACTTCATGAAAATTATACCTGCTAAACATTAGCATAAACATTATCACTGTGAGCATGTTAGCTTGCTGATGATAGCATTCTGCTCAGAGCGTCACTATGTCCAATTACAACGTCAACATGGCTGGAGACTCTTGTTAGCAAATGTTTGGCTACACAGGCAACACTAGTGGGCTCAATTCATTGTTAGTTTTGGTCTGTTGACAGTAAGAAAATATATTAGTATGCCAGTGAGTGTTGCCAGGCTTATCTTTTAATATACTGTAGTATCTGGGGAACTCTGGTGAGTTGTCCATGACAAGTTATTTTGTAACATACCAGGAGAAATCTAACTTTGTTGTAGTCACTCGCTAGCTTCCACAATTTCCATATTATTGAGCTTACTGTTGTGTATATATTCAGCTGACTGTGGTGCACATTAAAGTCTAGTATCCATCATCCTGGGAAAACAAGAGGTTTAAAGACAGACATATAGGTGCCTTCCCAAGCAAAACGGAGGGTGAAACCTGATTGAGTCATTACCGTAATTTTTTCACTTTAACCTAACTAAGCTAACGAGCATTGATATATTAATTAGACAAATAGCTCCACAACATTGCAACAGACTGATGGAATACATGTCAAGTAGAATTTATCTTCCCTCTTTATTTATTTATTTTGTCAGTGCTTTCAAGTGACCGCTGGGATTCATGGCCTGATTCTTTGTGAAATGTGCCGTGCTTTGATCTGCATCAAATGCAAACTAAACTTGGGGAGGGATAACCAAATGGTGTCTAACAGCACAAAGAGATACATCAGGAAAAAGCTTCTGCCGCAGCTATTGTTGCTATTGCGTATATGAAAAAAAGGGGACTTTTAGATTTTTCTTGATGTGGGATTCAGGTTGATTTATGGCGGGGTTTCTGGGCAAAACTCCTGGTGCATAAACAACAGTGGAGAGTGCTGATCAATGTAAATTGGTGTGTGAATGGGCACTGTGACCTTTGGAAAACTCCTCCCTGGGAAAGTAGAGGCTGTTCACTGATCTTACTCTGTGTCCTCTTTTTGTGCTTTCAGAAAACTCCTGCCACAGCAGAAACGCTTCGCAGCACTGTCTTCTGAGTGACTGAATAATAGCGGAGAATCTGACTTCTCCAGGACTTCTCTGGGCCTTTGTCTTTGAAGCAACACGACGCAGGGCCTTGACACTCTAAAAACACTGCTTAGAATTTGACTCTGTACCCAAAAGCGGTTGGTAAAAAGTGGCTCTGGCAGAAGACATCAGTGAATGATGGCCCTCATGTTCAGTCCCGAGCACTTAACGTTTGCTCTGAAAAGCTGCTCACAGTGAAGGCAGGCAATGAAAAAGCCTTGAAATTCTCTCAAGGTTTCACAGTTAGATATGTTCTTTTGAAGGTACTGAGTTTATCACAGTCTCTGCTGATTGCATTGTGACCGACATTTCGAGACTGAAATGCTTAAATGCACTTTCAGGATATACTGAAGTAAATTGGTCATCACACGATAAGAGAGTGGTATAACATTTGCAGGGCTGTTGAAAAAACATTTTTGAGTCTTAATATCACTGGGGAATATCTTTGAAAATATCAGCTCCTGAGAATTTTATGTCAAATGCAATTCCTAACACCCACTAATCTCATGACGTGTATCCTCTACTACTCGGAGTCCATCAGATAAGTCCTGACATCCATTTGCTTCATTCCTGTCTCTCCTAGGCCCTTGTGCCTGGAAGATGGTCTGAGCTGCTAACTAATGCCCTGAAGGGACAACGATGCACCTGTAACCCAAGACTGCAGCAGGTGTCGGATGCTGAGCCTGCTTAAGGAGGCCAAGTGCCCATTTCCCCCACAGTTAAGATTGACTGTGAGAGTGGAGAAGTATAATTCTAGCTTCAGGCACCACTTCTAGGTGGCTGCTTCCAAAAGCTTAGCTTCAAGATGCACTGCTGGTCTTCCATCCAAGTGGGATGCATTTCTCTGGTATGCCCAGTTCCTCGGTAATTCTGTCTTCTTTTTATGGAGAGTGTGCAGACTCAGTATGCTCAGAGATAGAAAATGAGTTATCCAGTTTTCAATATTTTAGATTTTAGATGGGATTTGGCTGTAAATTATAAACTAGTATTTCTAACTTGCACTACTGTCTGTACAGCAGACAAACATAGATAGAGGGGTGTTGTATTTAAGCCCACATGGTGTTTGTGATTTAATCATTTAAAGCAACTTCATGTAGGAATTGGTATTTTTGTTATTTAGCACTCCCACTTTCAGTGTTCACTGTAGTAAATAGGGACGTTGTACGCATGTATTTGTTATAACATTATTTTGTTGTCGTTCAAGTGCAAGACATGGCCAGACAAAATTACTTACTAGTCCAACAGCATCCCAGCTCGCCGTCTTTCTTTCAGCCTTTTATTTCACAAAGTTCTCACCAGTGACTAAAAGTCACTCCCAGGTATAGCTTCCCCCATCAGCATTTTCTTCAGGTTCTGCCGTGCCCTGCCTCTGCTATGTTTGGTTATATTACCTGACTTCTGGCGTCATTCCCTTCATAAAATCCTCCAATTCATGGTGGTCCTAAACACTGATGACCTAAATAGTGGAAAAATACACTGTTTTTTTACCAGTCATTCTAATGTCATTGTGTTGAAAGCAATAATTTCAGTTTGACTTTCAGGCACCCCAAGAAAGTGGATTTGATTAGTGACCAGTGCCATAAGTCCCAAAGAAAAGCAATTTAATTATTCTTTTTCATCACTATGTTGTTAGATTATCTTTAAAAGCAGCATATCAAAATCCAGAGAGATCATTTTAAAGCACAACAGGAGCGCTCTGGGGAAAGTGGAAAGCAGAACAAGTAATTTTGGAATAAGCAATCAGCTCATCTGGCTATTGGCAGACTGATTCATCCTAAGCTCAGGAGATTTGACTAAAGCTTGACAGTGATAACACAGGTGACACATATTAACACCCGTGTAGAATATTCCGTCGTGATCGCAGCTTGATAATGAATAAAAGTGACCTGCAAGGCCATTGTGCATTCCCACCCAAACGTCACACCCTGTCAGCAATACCTGCTCTGCACGATGACATACTGTGCCTTGCGGCAGAAGAGAGGTAAAGAAGTTAAATGAAAAAAGAGAAACAGGCAGACACACACGGGAAGCCGAAGCCTCTGTAGTCGGAGCAAAATGTCTCAGTGATGGAGGTGAAGAGAGGTCTTTTTAAAAGTGAGAGGAAGACAGCTTTAATAACATCTTTGATGAACTAAACTCCCTGACCGGCTACATACTGTGGTTCAAAAGTGACTGATTGGACACGAATTATGGTCACTTTCTGTTTTGATTCATTTGAGGTTAATTGGAAATTATGATAAAAGTATTTAAAATTAAGTTTGTAAATTAATCAGGCTATAGTGTGTGTTATAATGGAAAAACAAACTAATCCGCAGAAGCTTTTAATTCTTGAGTCAACCTATAAAAGTCTGTACACCCAGAATACAGATGGCACGTTAAATGTATTAATGTTTTTATGTATATTGGATTCATATTAACCTGGGTCGGTTTTAGTACCTCATTGTTGAGAGGTGTCCTTTTTTATTTTGATTACAAAAGGAGGAAAGAGAGCATGATAGGTTGTAAGTCCCTCGACTTCTATTCATTCTGCTGCTGGGTAATAAATTGGAATTCAAGAGGGGGTTATACGGTGTTATGGGCTGAAAAGTCCAAAATGACTGTGAGTCATGTAAGGGCTCGCAGCTTGTCATCAAAATAGAAAAAAAACGAAAAAGGAAAGGACAAATAAAATGTGAAATTGCTTGCATTACATGAATGATAAACCTACTACCTCTGTGCTGGAGTGTGTGGTGTATCGATGTTCTGCTCTGCTGAAAGCCAACTTTATTTCACCTCTTGAAAAGGAAGCTTTTGCTGATGACAGAGTAATGCAGATTTAGTGACAATGACTTTTTTTTTTCAACCTTCTGTAACCTTTTGAACATCAAATAGATAAAGATGTTGCTTTGAAAACCTACAATAACCAATTCACTTGGGAGAAGCTGCACAATAACCAAAATCTTTTAACCTGATATGGTGGATTTGTTAGCAAACAGGCTATTACAAACCCAGCAGACACGGAACAACACTATCATTCATTTAGAGTCATGTTGCAGGTCACATTCACTCCTATTTTAGCTCTGTATTTGGCCTCCACCCGTTCTTTAGATGCTGCAATAATATTCACCAGCTTGTTGTGAATTTTAGAATTTTTTCATATACATGAGAAAACAACCCCAGCAAAGTTACAGGCTGGAGAACCAAACAAAGAGCTGAAAGACACTGCTCCATGCAGCTGAGGAAAGTGCAATAGTCCCCGTGGCTTTGTCAATATAAGCACCCTTTTTGCATCGTGCTGTCATTTAATCCATTGCTATTATAAAAAATATTGATTATAACAGCTTTATAACAGCTTTAATGTTTAAATAATTACAACTTTCAGCCTCTCAGTAATAGCCTATAGTATTGCAAAATATTTCTTAGAATGTGAAGCAGAAAATGTTGAGGTGGGGAAGATCTGACATCAGGGCCATGGTGGGCAGCACTGCAGCTAAAATTTTAAAACTTGAATTGTAATAACAAATACCCGTGGTTATTGATTTTGAACAGTGGTATAGACATAAAGCAGAACAACCCCCCAAACAACAAATTCACAAAAAAATAAATAAAACAAAAGTGTTATGATGAGGCTGTCTGCCTCCTAGTTCCCAGTGTCTTCCTTTCTTTGTGTTCGGCCAAGCTTTTGCTTGGAAATCTTTTTTGTGTTTTATTAACTTCTCTCCCTGCGCCTCAGGATATTCCCCAGCTATCCACAACCCACATCCTGCCTTGTCACATCCCTGTTCATGTTTTCGGACCCTTGCCCATCAGCTCTGCACGAATTCTCTCTGATTTTCTCTCTGCAAGATTTCCACCCACCACTGCACATTCAAGAGTTACTAATAAACTGTTTAAACTGAATTTGGTCTCTGGCTGTGTTTGCACTTTGTGTTTGCTTATCTTAACAAAAAGAGGAGAAGTTATATAAAATGTAATTTCCTTCAACCACGAACACTGGAGGCTTCTCACATTTCTAGACTTGTAGTTACTAGCTAACAGAAAATATACCTGTTCTTCGCTCTACCTGGCTCCACCACCCTAAATAGTGCAGTTAAAAGAGCAGGGGGAAATTCCATATTAAAAGCTTTAGCAAAAAATTCAAATAAAAGACCTTGAAAACTTTGTAACATATGAGAATATCTTTGAATATTTTTTAGAATCCACTAGGAGTATAATCTTTGAACAAATTTGAATTGTATCAAAGTATGCCTCACATAGATGGAGCTACTGCGAATATTTTCAGTACAGGTTTTTCACACCTCATCTGTAATTTCAGTACCCAATTCTATCTGCCAGTCTTCCCTAAATAAACTAGAGGATGATTCAACAGTCAAGAGACTATGATGAGGTTTCTGCTTGTACAGTGGGACATGAGCCCTTTTAAAAAAGTGTTGCAGTTGTAGAAAGCGAAAGAAATGTGAAGTTGGGAGTTGAAATGTTCACTGCCGTTGCTGAAAAGAAGCGAGGTGATCATTAAAATAGAGATCTCTTAGAGAGATGATACCATTCTCCGTCTAAAATGTAAAAGACTGCGTCCTTCAGACCTGGTCTAAATGCACTGGAGCATAATAAGGCGTCCAGATATATTTTAGTTTTGGATTATGGGGTCATTGGTGTATATAAACATTTTTTTTGGTGGGCTGGGAGACATGATGTTTTCAAAAAAGGTGCTCTATCAGTAGCCAAGCAGGAATTCAATCAGGTTTCTTCCAGGAGGGCAATGGTGGCAGAAAGAGACAATATTTAAACAGCCAGATAGTACACTTTAAAACAACAACTGTATGATATACAAACTTTAATATATATATTATATGTTAAGACATTCTATTCTATTCTATATCTAAAAAGTATATGAAAGTGAAACACTGCATAAGCAAAAACATATATTCTTTTTCCATTTCTCTCACCTGTTTAGAAGCTGAATGTCAGCTCTCTCTCAATTATTCCAGTCTACCCTCCTGAATACTGTAAGCGATGTGTCTCCCTGTTCAGTCTCTGCCAGCTTTTCTGCCCTCTACTCTGCCCTCCTCCTTCTCCCTCATACTCCTTTCTCTCCTTACCCTGCTGAGCACCTACACACACACACACAAACATGCATATACAAACACACACATACTTCACTATGGTGACAGATGACACTGAAGGTGGGAGGTCTACTGCGCCAGTCTCACCCCTCGAGCTTGGTGTACATGCCAGCCTCTGCACCACTGCAGCACTCACCTGCTCTGCTCTCCATTAATGGACCAGGCAGACAGAGCTCCAGCCCTTAACTACTCTGCACTAAACTGTTTGACTTTCACCCGGCGTCCCAAGGCTGTCCATTTCAGGGATTCAGTCGGCAGCCTCCGTCTTTGTCTCTGTCTGAGCGCATTTAGGGGAAGCAAGGAAGACACTTCCATTGATACGGCCTGCTAGCACATCGCCAGCCGTCAGGCAATTCTGTCACACATCAGTGCTTCCTCTCAGCGCTGTATGGCATTAAAGTGCATGGGCACACTCATGTGCATATCCAGGGTTGCAATGCGGACATCAGTGGCAAAGGCTTGAGAGATTGTCGCCGTATTATAGATCAAGAAATGTGCAAAAGGAAGATTTGTTCATGGACTGTTGCTGTGAAAACGGAATTAAAGCTGAGTAAAGAATTAGACCCCAAAAGCACTTTTAAAGTAACACGTCTTAAAGAACTAAGTTTATCAATTTATCACAAGGCTAATGTGTTAGCAAACAATTGCCAAACATTACTTACACATCCAGAAGAAACAGAGCAACATGGGCATTCAGTTGGAGCTCTCTTTCTCGCTACCTGTTGAATGAAGTCCAAGATTCACTGGCACTTTCTCCCCAGTTTCGTCCGCCAACTCCTGAGAAAAACATCTGGCTCTCTGGCTTTCTGGATGTTCGACCGTGCTCATCAGCCACTCAGTTACTCTGGCTCGCCACCATTTCTCACTGGGCAGGAAGCCTACAATCAGCTTGTGTGTGCATGACAGCTGAGAGCGGCTGCCCACAGTTTAATATGCGGGGGTCGTTGAGAGGTGGAGTGACTCAACAACAGCAAACCAAAACAGTGAGCTAAAAGGAGCCATAACTGGGCTGCAGGTGTTACTGAATATCTGTGGGGTATAGTTAGAGTTACCCATTATGGAAAGTCATTTTGATTAAATGTAATGCCTCACCCCCTGAATATTTTAGGATTTTAGTATTTTCTATATCCTGATTGAAGTTTCTGGTGAAAACTGCTTCAAACCATTCCTCCATTGATTTCACTACTCTCTGCCTCCATTTATACATGACATAGGGAAGACTGAATGAATGTAGCAGATTCCCTGTGGATTAAAACCAACATCGAGGACTGCAATTATTACAAATCACTCGATACGCCTGGGTGAAATTAGTCCCATGTGAATTGGACTTTTCGCCTCTTTCAGTCTGTCTTTGTTATATATTTAATATTCTATCGTTGTGCATTCTCAGTAATATATCATTTTGGAACATGTGCTGCTGTTTGTTCTTTGTTTTAATACCTCAGCACAGAATGACATCCTACTCCTTTGTTGTTTGTGCTTGAAACAGTAAATTATAGGAATTAATGTAGGATTTAAAACAATAATCTGTGATGGTTTTATCTAAATAAATGTGTATTGAGCCACACATCAATGATTCAACCTATAACTAGCTCATAAACGCTTTTATATTATCTGTTGTAGCAGCTGGTGCTGGATGGAAGTATTTCCCAAAGAACACTGTCTGATGCAAAGTCACAGTTATTTGGAATAAACAGAAGAGCAGACAAATAAAACAGGAGCCCATGCAGAATGTCGGGTATGACTATACTACATGCCGTTAAAAAGACATCAGCACTTGCCAAATTGTTCGATTTAAAGGAGCAATCTGTGATCGTAAGAAAAGAGACCCCTGCTATCAATCCCAAATTGACTGGCAGGTCTTTAACTGCTCTTTATGACTGAAACTAAAATGTGAATGTCTGACGGTGTTAAGGGTCTGTAAAGTTTTGTCTCTGTCCTATGAAAACATGTACTACTATATCTCCAAACTTTCTCATGATCAAGATAACTGTCTTCACAAGAAGAACATCAGCATCATAGACAGTATAAAGCATGGATGTTGTATTTGTGACGTCACCCACAGGTTTCTGAAGAACCGTTTTGAAGTTCAGAACGTGGAGGCTCTGGCCACCGCCATCTACTGCAAAGCAAACAAAGGAGCCACACTCTTAATCAACTGTTAATCGTTTCCGTAAAACAACATGTTTATCATCATCCATCATCCATCATTCATCAGGGTCAAAATTCATCAAATCAAATCGGACTTTTTTCAAAAAGACAGTCAACGTTGATTCCTTTTAACCATGACCCAGAACCTTAACCATCTGTTGTGTGACCATGTGTGACCATGACGATGAAGTTTTAAGTTGTCATTTTTTTCCAAACCAAACAATGGACTTTCCCTCAATCCAGTCAAGTCTCCTCTTTTTTTTGCCATAACCATAACCTTTTTTTCACTGTCATAAAACATTCATTTATTTTTCAGCAGCATTTTGTTGCAGGTTGTGAAACACCCAGACAAATGTTGATAGGGGCATCAGATCAGAAAACCTTTCTATGAGAGCTCAACATATTTTCTTGGTTTATTTGGTGGACTTAAGATATAAAAGAATTTTCTCAAACCATAAAGGAAGACTTAATCCCACAGTTTATCTGAAAAGACCTATACTTTCAAAATCTATAGGTCAAACCTCAGCTTAATGAATATGGTTGGAATTATATTGTAAAAAGAAATTACAGATCGGGTCTTTAAATTGACGGTACAGTGCAAAACACCACAGTTAGGACCACTAATCAGTAAGAATGACGCCCATGAATCTGAAAAGCTGAGGATTTTGCAGATTACCACTTAAAACATCCCCCTCCTCTCTACCATCAGTGCAGATCCGAATTGCTGCCCCTCCCTGGGTGATCCTGGTTAGCTACTATCGCTGAGTTAATGGGCCTTATCCGTCTCTTCTCTTTTCCTTCAGCTAGCTCTATAGACCCTGTCTGCAACCATCCCTGCTACCACAGCCCACTCCTCTCTCTGACCCAGTCGCACATATCCCCAGGACACACTCCAGTGGGCCCCCTGGCTCTATTCATTTCATGCCCTTCACTCCGCAGGCCACAAATCTCTCTCTTTCATTCTTTTGCCATCTCTCCTTGTGTACACTATCTCGATCTGCTTGATGTACGCTGTCCCATTTGCAGCACCTGTGATGTCAATTTCTGTCTGCCGGTGCTTTGTTTGTATCTCCTCCCTCTGCTCCTCCTTTCATATCAATTTTTCCCCCCTTTTTTCTTTCTTGTTTCTTCTGTTCCTCCCTCTCTCATCTTTCATTGCTTCCTCCCTTCTTTCCTGCACAAACCCCGATATCTGTTTACCCTTCCTCTTTATTTCCAAATTCCCCAATGTGCTCTATTGGCGCGGTGTGTAATTCATTGCCAACACATTTCTCATGGTTGAGGTGTAGCACCACATTCAAATATAATATAGAATCTGTCATGCAGAAACATTACAGGACATAAATATTTATTCTCTACTCTTCATTGCTGCTGCCTCCATCTTCATCTGTTCCTCTCCACGACACACCCCCACCATCCATCCTCCTCTCTCTCTTTATTTTTTACATAATTTCTCTGACTGCTCCTCCTTATCCAACCTGTGCTAGCCTAGGTCCAGGATAGCCAGGCTAGTCCAAGCATGCGCCTGTGTTCACCTGGTGAGGAAACGGCCCTTGTTTATCAAAGAAAAACACTTCTGAAAAATTGATCTGCCATATCAAAGACCTCACCTCTTAATGAAAAACGAAATCCATTTCTGTGCTGCAAGACACACTCAAACACCCATAAAGCTGATATGTTCTTGGCAGTCCCTGTGGGAATGATAGAAACGGTACATTTAAGCAGATGAAAAAAATAATACTGTTCAGGGTATGAGATGATGAAATGCTGGGAGAATGCAATCATCCCTTTACCTGTATTATTTCACATATCTCTTTAATTATCTCTTCTATTTCATCGTGGCCTTTGAGGGACTGAACCCCTTGCGGAGGATCTTGATGAAAATATAAATTATGCTCACAAACAATAAAACTGGAATTGGTCTCCTTGATTACATTTGGCCACTTGCTTCAATTTTTTCCTGGGGAAAACATAAAAAACACTTCATCGCTCAAACTGAGGTAAAACTCAGTATTGAGATAATTTTGCTCATTAAGCCCAGAAACCCACAAACAAAGCGACCTGAACAATTATAACACAGTCCCACCAGCAAAAGGCTTTGTGCAGCCGGCGTAATTAGAATGCTTATACTTTATCTTGCTCTCTTTGTGTTAATGTTAAAGTAATTGCCTTTTTATGATTTACCTGTTCTTTGATCCTATCAGTTATACTCAGAACATCTCTAATTTCCCCTCCTCTCACTCTCAGTTACCACATTCACAACCATCCCACGTGTATCCCTCCAAGTCTAGAGGTCGCACAACCTTTTCTCTTGACCTTGCGCCACCCTTTGACCACCCAGGCGTCTCACACTCGAATCAGCTGGTTGACACTGTGTGTAGTCACGGCAGGGTCCTGAGTGACAGGAAGGCACTACTTGGTTGGAATAAAAACCAGTGAAGTAGAGAACTGGTTCCCACAATGCCTTGAGTTTTGAATCAACACAGGGACGGGTGAGGCAGGGCATCAATCACTCTCCTAGTCTGTGTCAGCCTTTTCCACCTCTCCATGTAGTTCTCTACAGTGCAGGTCCGACAAATGAATAGGTGGAGCGATAAAAGCTGAATGACAATAGGTTTTTAGGTCGTACAGGGTGTTGGATTTTTAGCGGAAGATTGTCTATGCATAGTTTGATAAGAGGTGGAAATGTGATTTATTGAGATGTGTATGTGTTCATAGACATTATGCACATGCTGGGTACGACTGTTTGTGTATGTTAATGTGTTTGTAGTGTTCGCACACAGGAGTGACTGATTACTTCTTCAATAAATACGTGCAGCAGAGTTTCATTTTATTCTACCCAACATGTCAGCAGGATATATGAGCATGAGCGACAAGGTATTGCGTGTGTGTATTGTGTATGTGTGCAAGTGTGAGAGTGAGTGCATTTGGATTAAGGAGGTTTTTTTTTGCTCTGATGCATCCATGTTTGTCGGGGTGTTTCTCTTCTACTTGTCCTTGTTACATGACTGCTGCCTGTAGCTGGCACCACCTACAAGCCTGCGGTAATTAAAGTGTTTGATCTCCTCTCCCTCCCCGCCGAGACACACATTTCCAGACCGGCATACACTGCACTATTGCCACCGTGATCAATGACTGAAGGAGAAGCGAGAGGCGCAAACTGACAGTGCAGAGATTGAACAAGGGGGAGCGGGGATGGTGGAAAGAGGGCGGCAGGGTGGAGAGGAGAAGCAGAGTACGTTAGTTAAGAGGAAAAGCGAATGGGAAACATGGTGAAGTGAAAGCTGATGAAATTAGTTGAGTGTGTTCGCTTCATGTTGGGTTGCACGTTTGGAAAAACATCCAAATCTCATTATCTCGCTGCAGCCTTCTCATTGCAAGAGGCTGCATTTTTCCCAATTTCACACAGATCTATAAAGAGTTCCTTTACTGTACAATTTCCTTTCAATACAAATCAGGTGTCGTGAGAAAGAAAATCACATTTTGATTAAAGCAGCTTCCAAGTAGTTGCATGCTAAAAAAATAAATGATGGAGTGTAGAAAGAGCTGCGTTCACACATATTGCAATTTAAACTGCATTATTCAGCACAAAACCACATGATTTGCAGGCCAAGCTTTAAGTCTAAAGCTTAGCTATCACGTTTTCAAAAAAAAAAAGTTATGTGGTTTTATGTTACCCTTATGGGGCACAAAATTGATTTTTCTGAGCTATACTTACTCAGCCGCATCTACAAAAAGATGATCTAGTGACATTTATACAGTACACTCATGAGGCTCACATACGCTCACTGACACTCAAATACACACACTCACACGTTCACACACAAATGCAAACATATAGATACAACACACACGCACACATGCTGTTCGCAAACACACCAAAACGCGTGGGCGCACAGAGTAACAGCAATAGCTGAAAGCAAGTTTATCACAAAGATTTGATGTCAGGTATCAAAGATGCCACTGCACATCAAATATGGCCTCCATGCTAAAACACTGTGTGCATTCTGTTTTATTAAAGCTAGTATTTGTGGGGAAAACGTTATATCATCTTTTTTTTAAGCCTAGAAAGAGGCTCTTTGATTCAGAGCAAAAACCAAAAACCTTGTCAGCCAGACATGTCTCCCAAGTCTCTCACAGTGCCAGTCACGTCAGTTTCTCCTCCCCCAGCTAGCGACAAGGAATAAGGTGGCTTTAAGTATAATGTTGAAAGTCCAATCATAGTTTTAGAGGATAATCTTAAGGGGGCGGTTTAAGGCACAGATGAAGAGAGAGAGAATGAAAGAGGTAATAACAATAGGAGGGAATGAGTGGTAAGGCAGCATGAGCTGTCTTGATTAAAATTGACCAAGAAATGTCACATTAGCTGAACATGATTTTAACACTTCTAAAGTGTCTGAAAGCTTTGGGCTTTGCCTTTATCTCTAGATCCAAGTCCTGACCTTTACCATCCTAACCCAATTCCACAGCCATGCTTACAGCCGCTTGCAACAGCCTCATAACACAAGGAGTTACTTTAGAAGAATTTTTATGTTGAAAGGCGGAAAATAATGCAAAGGTCAGTTTGTTGGATCGGCATGTTAAGTGTCTAATTCAGACACTATGAGTCAGAGTTGTCTCTTTTAACCTACAACCATTCGCCAACCTTGACCACCTGCACTTACTGCAATAATATACTTTATTTATAGAGCATCTCAAAAACGCTTAAAACACGATAAAGGCACAGGACATTCAGTCAAACATTAACAGCAATTTTAAAAAGAGGAATCTTGAACATAGACTGGTGCAGCCAATCTTTTTGTCGCAACTACAGCTTAATTCATGTCTATTATGTTTAGGCCCTGACAGTTCTTGATAAAGGTTAAGAAAAAGATTGTAGTCTTGGGTTTACTTTGTAAACGCACAATCTTTTGCTGACTTTAACCATAAAGTGCAATTTTGCCTAAACCTAACAACACAAACTCAGGATCTGAACCTTGATCTCTGGTGTCTAAGTCCTGCACTCTACATGCCGACCATCCAGTATAAAAATGTTACACTTCCTTTAATTGAGAATTCTGAACATGATCCATGATCACTCAAAATATATTTTGGAAAGAAGAAATTAGCATCCTTTATAGGTGACGTCTCGGGTTGCAGAGTCACCAATGTTCTATCATAAATATTTTCAAGATGTTTAAAACTCAAATCTGTTCAGCAAATAGTACAAGTAAAAGAACACATATGTACACAGACAAACACATACAGTAGATTTCTCCCTTCCAAGCAGTCCATCAAGGTTGGTAATTTGTCTTCTCTTGGGTAAACCCAGGAAGTTGGCTGTGGCTTCTTTCCATGTGGCTGCGGAAACCAAAGCGAGACCAACGTACTAAAATGCAGGTGAGCCAAGCACACTGCATGTTGGCAGACTCCGTCTCTGCAGCATGCTGATGACGTTTGATGTATTTCACACATCTTCTATTCCTTGGCACAGACAAAAACACACACACACACACGTCGGAAAACACATAGGACACACAGAGGGCACAGGCAGACCTGCTCAGACCCAAGTCATGTACCTTGCTTGTAGACTCCCTGACATCTGTCTTCTCTCTCTCTCTGTCTAACACAGAGGCACACACACACAGGCACACACACACACACACATACTTTCCTCCCATCTCTGCCCCGATGCACCTTTCTTTCTCCCCTCCCCTACAGTCAGCCAGCCAACCAGCCCTCCCAAGCCTACATTCCCATTCTCCACAACTCTGTGGCTGGCTGACCTTGTAGCAGCGAGAACGGATCAGAGACAGACAGGCCGGGAAAAGGAGCCGCTATTCATCTTACGTCGGCATGCCAGCCTGGCCAAACAAGCTTGGGGAAACAATCCCTAGCAAGGGAGAGCTGCAAGCATCACCAGCCTGAGTGGCACGATCCGTCAAATTACCTGAGCTCTCTGGACTGTGGCCCGGCCCCATATCGAGAGGCCGGCTGCAGGCTTATGGCTGAGCACACAAACACACACACACACACACACACACACACACACACTCAGGTGTAAGACTCCCCCACAGCAACATGGGATCACAGTCTTTTCCATGACATTTATCTTTGGCAGTGTTGCTCTTCTGTTGTTGATACCTTGATGCCTTTGACCTTGCCTCACTGCAGCGTACCAATGCTTCTTGTTTATGGAGTCTCCATTCTTCTCACTACACATTCAAAAATGCTCATATTGTGTTAGCTTTATACTTTTTTTGGAGGGGTGGGTGAGTTGAAGCTCTTTCATCCTCCCTTCCCTGCTCCCGCCCACGTTTTTTCTAGATTGTCTTCAAGCAGCTAACCCCGTCTTCTTCTGTCACTCCCCATTTTCTCCCCATTTTGCAGGATGCAGCATCACAATCAGTGCTATTGTAGCCTTCTTTGTTCCATTCTGTCCTTTTCCTCTTCACCTGCCTCCCTTTCTATTACTTCTCACCCCTCCCCCCATTTTTTGCATCTTATTTTTAGAAAAAAAAAAAGAAAAACACTGACACCTCTTTAGATCCACTGCAGTGTTTTTTCTCTTCTTACATGGTAATCAGTTTGCAAATCAGTGCAGTGTCAGGGAGAGTGTTGCCAAGTTGTTTGGATCACTCTGCCTTAATCTGCGAGACGGCGGAATCGTTGCGGACTGCAGAGCACGCTAGTCTGGAGTGGATTTGTGTTTTAGGGAGGCTCAGGAGGCGGAGAAGAAAGAGATATTACATTCTAGAAATGAAGTTCTCTATGAAAAAAATTCCCCATGCACACAGGATGCGACAGAATAAAGAGGCTCAGAGTCAGAATAGTATTCTTTATGATTCATTGATGAATTATATATTTTTAATAATAGCTGGATGGTTCCAGTAATTGCTGCCAGTGCTGGCAGAAATTTCCCAATTAAACTAAAAATGTTTCTTTTACTAAAAAGAAAGGGTTGAAATTTAAGTAACTGGTTGCATCCTCAGCATTCTAATTAAACATAATTATCATTTGGTGTTGTTGTAGCATCCAGCAGAAGTAAATAGCCACTGTTAAATTGTCTGGTGTTTTGTTTTGTCTTGCCATGGTATTCTACAGAAAAACAGCTAAAGGTCGCAATGGTTTACCAGCTAAGAAGTACTTTATCAGCCTTGCTGGAAATATTGGAGAGCAAACAGGTGGAGCAAGAATTGAGTTTTTATATGCCCCACAGACTTTATCTTACAGCAGACTGGGTCTAGAAAAGATGATAAATTGAGCATGATGGTCAGTTCCCTCAGAGTTTGTCAGTGTTTCAGTTTTGATGGCTGATGATGCAGCCTGGGATCAGAGGCAGGTTTAGAGATGTTAAGGATGGGGGGGCTCAACTGATGCTCAGTCAAATTTAAAGCCCTGATTCATGGAAATACTACAGACGTCCTTGGTTTTGTATCACTTTTTGGTTGGTTTGCATCTTTTTTATTATCCTTTGATTGACTTTTCAACATGAAACGTCCATTTCTAGAGAGGCTGGTAAACTGGTACGTGTTTATTAACAAGTCAAGTACTTATAACCTGCTGACTGTAACAGGAGGAACCAGGGATGGCCATTCGGATTCCATCAGGGGCCAGTGCCACCCCAGGCCACTCCTTTGATCCCGCCCCTGCTCATGATGGGCTGGAAGAGGAATCATCCAGGAAGAGAAGTGAGCTCTGCTGGATGGGAGCTTGGAGGATGGGTGTGATGGCAGTGGATTAACAAGGTAGACTAACTAGAGCCAGGATTGGCACAATTCCTCCGACTAGGGGAACAGCTGGATATATTTCTGCTCCCCTTCCCAAAACTCTGTTCCCCTCCATTTAGCTCGTCATGCAATGGCAAGCACAGACGAAATGTTTTTCGAGGGGGAAGCCACATTTGAGGACCAAGGGGACACCCCCACCCCCCAGCTGTGCAGCGCCTGTACCGTAGCTGCTTGGCTCCGGGAATGCAATGCATGAAAAGACTGGGTGTGGCACTTAGTTGCAACAGAGGACAGACACATACTGCACCGCCTCAAGAGAGCCAGGAGCGGGGTTGGATGGATGGATGTTGAGGGAATGAAGCCTGGGGTTTTGCTGATTTATGCTCTGGAGCACCACTAGAGAGCTGAATCAGCAGGATGGGGGGGATGCGTGTGTGTGTCTCTAATAAATAACTCTTCTTCAAGTCAGTGTCTTCACCTGATTTTTACCCAGAGGAGAGACGAGGAATCTTTTGAAGGCCTTTGCCCCCCATGTGTGATCAGTTTTGATCATCCCCTCAGGAGGGTGGATGACAAGACAGCTGTTCTAACAAGTTTATTGATTATTGTAATTGTCACGAAAGTGCTGAGTCATCACAGACATACCCTCACACTGACACACACACACACACTCACACACACACACATATAATGCATACAACAAAGCTTGGATTAAGGTACAGTAGCTGCTCAGCGAACAAACAGAACCACCTTCCTTGAAATCCCTCCGAGGTGACATGAAAAACAAATAATGCCGTGTTGTTATCACTAACGTGTTGCTTTCAAGAGGTGCTTAGAAAATCCCTCTAAAGGCCTTCTCTTAGGGAATCAGTTCAGAATTACATAAGAGGATGTAAGGAATTTGGGAGGCGTATGCATATGAGAGCGCAGCGCAGAAAACAGACAAGGGTTTTCTTAATTAAGGATGATTTTCCTCCAGCAGTAGCTTCAAATGCAGTTTCCTCCTCTCTCATAATGCTTTGGGCTGGAGCATCCTTGGAGAGTCTACATCATGAGAGATGAGTTACAGAGATACTCTAGCTGGCCACAAGTCAGCGTATGTACTATTTACCAAAATATATTCAGTCTTCAGTCTCTTTTTGTTGATCACTGGCCTATTTTCAGATAAAAGAATTTCCTTTTTCCTGAGAGAAACTCCCCATCATGTTTTGTTTTTTCTTTCTTTAATACTCATCCAGACATTCTTGGCACTATCTGGATTGAACTCAAATGAAATTGCATTTTCACAAAAAGCAAATAACATAGGGCAGTTTATGTAACAGGGAAGCAAGCTGAAAAATAAGGAGTGGAGTGTCGGGAGAGAGGGCCTTGCCAACAGTGGGGGAGGGTGGAGGGAAGAGGAATGCCGGATCGATGCATGGTGCAACCCAAAGCTCATTTTTAAGTCCGGGAGGAAGTTATTTGTGCAAGAGCCGTGGCATTGGAGACCGTGGAGCAGAAGACACACGCGTATTTGCCTACAGATGTGATGGCGTCAGCAGGAAACATAGCTCTCCTGGGACTTCATTCTGCCTGCTAATATCCGTCCCCACTGTACCACCACACGAGACCTTACAAATCACCAGCCTCACAGCGCTCAACTCGCCGTGCCTCTGTCGAGCATATACACAGAGGCGGCTAATCGGAATCATCCATTATATGAAGGAAGGCTTGTTTCAGGCCACCGGCCATTCACGGTGATGGATGTGAATGAAGGCTGCGGGAGAGTCAGAGACAGAGAAAGACCTTTAAGAATCTGAGAGCAGATTAAGTAAGTCATCTAAGGCATTATAGCATTATATGAAAATGCACTCATGCATGATCTCAGAGCACTGTATGTTCCATGTATTAGTTTGTTAACTAAATCCAGGACTAATTTGACTACTTAACTCTGGACATGAATACAATCCTTTTCTTCTCTTTCTTTTTTGAAACAGTTGCGTTTATGCAGCGACGCTAAACGACATCCACTTTAGTGTCTCAGCGCTCATTGGCTGGAAGGTGATGGAACATGTGTGAAAGCCGGAATGACAAATCCAAGCTGTATGATTTTGTAGCAGCGTTACATTGACTAGAGGCACACAGGGGAGCATATACAGCTCCATAGTGGAATGAGAGCCAGTAAAACAATGACAAGCCCTATCTATCCACCCCAGGGTGGCTTCTCCGAAGTCTGGCGTATTAAACTGAGCCCTGAGATAAAGCGGCTTCTTGCACAGTTCAGCCATGGGGGAAGTTGTGCCTGCTCTCCTTATGTATTCCAGTCATGCTGCATATTGTTTGATATAATCAGTGTGGACCAGGGGATACTGCATAGCTCTCAAACATATAGCCCTCCCAAGGGTAATATAAGTCTGACTAACACTGACATGATTTATGCAGATTTCAGCACATGGCTACGTGAAATATTACATAAGAGAGAACACAATTTTTTTACAGGTTTTGAAGATGTGAGGTAAGAGAGTACAGTATACTATGCGCATGCTGGTTTGTGTATATGGTCATATTCTGAGAGAGAATACTGCCTAGGGGTTTATTCGCTTGCCTTGTGTCCCAATGCAGGCTGGGAATGGGAGCATACAATAGTTTGGCGATGCACTTGTACACTGTATACATTTCCAGAGTTTGGATGCGACTCAAGAAACCTCGGAAAATGAGTTCCACACGTCTGAACCAAGATAGGACTTTACATACCAATGGGACCATCAGAGTGTTACAGGTTTCCAAAACACTGGACTTATTTTTCAGAAATAAGTCCATCAAAACCTCTACAGAGGCCTCTACCATCCTCCAGCCCCTCAGTTTGGCATACATGCATTGTAAGGATGATGTACAGTCTAAGCTATTCCTGTAGGCTGGACTGCTGTGTTGAGTATTTGACAGAAAGGGACTGAAAGATTTGATAGGTAATGTAAATCATGGAATATGCCTCAACGGGGAGGAGGGAGGGGTAATGTGGAGTGGAGCAGAGCGATTTTATCAGGAACCAAATCCTCTAAATGCAGCTTTGAATAAGAATGAAATAGATAAAGCTTGGAGGAGCCATCATAGGAACTGTAATATTAGACAAACAGGAGATTTGCAATACTGTTTTCTGAAATATCACAAGACATTATCGGTGCCTACTCACTAATCTCATGGTTTTCCGTGAATTTAGAGGACAGTGCACTTGCTTTTCCACTACTTCAGCTAACAAGGCGGCTGTGCAGTGTGTGGGTGGAGTGTCAGGGCTGTGTAAAGGGACTGCAGGTCTTATCAGTGTTGAGAGCAGGGTGAGAGAGGGGACGCGTTGTTTAAAGATGCTGGAATCCGCTGCTCAACTTTCAGCAACTGTCAGGAGGTTAATTCTATGAAATATCTGCGGAGAGCTGCTCACTTGATAAACCATATGTCATCCGCTATCAACTGACATTTTTAGCAACAAACACAGATTTCTACAAAGGCTTCACACTACAAAGAACTACTATTGTATTGTATTGTATATGTCAGAAATTGGCACCAGAATAGAAAAAAAAACAACTACGTTAATTAACCAGTACAACTACAATGTGTTGACCTGATTTTTTCCCTCCTTCCAAACAAATCTTTTGATTAAATAAAGTGTATGTAATTGTTCTGTTACAATGAGTGATTTTGGATCTGTTATATCAATTAAAAACCAATAAGAAAGGAAAAGAAAAAAAATTCAGTAGTATGAAGAAGCATCAGTATTCAGCTGCTGTCCCCGAGAGGGGATGGATGGGTGGGAGTGGAGAGGAGCTCCTATCACTCCCCTCGGCTAATTAAAACTAACGACTCCAGGTGCTGCACGGTGCCGGGCAAAGGAACAGTCGGGCGGCGTGTTTGTGTTGGTGGTTCGCCTTCATTACCACCTCCATCCATTCTCCTTAGGAGCCCACCACAGTATCGACTCGGATCCCAGCACACAATGTGCAATGCAAGAAAAACGGGTGATCTAAATGCAAATGGTACAGTGTGATGCATTATACAGGGTGTGAGGAGCAGCGATACAGGCTGCATGAAGAAGATCCTTTCTTTTAGTAGAGGTGGTGGAATGTCAATGATAGCCGTTGGTCAATAGTCGTATCAGGCGTCTAAATGTTCTCCAAAAGCTTGGGAACAGGGGAAGGTTGTTTCTCAGAAACTAAGGAGTCAATTAACATGTTCTCTCCTCGGCCTTTGAGCAAGCCAGCGATCAATGGAAGTGTGAGAGAGCAACGATGTCTATTCCCATCCCTGTCTTTTTAAATCACACCAGGCCTTGAGAGTCCTTAGGTCATCCCAGCATTCCTCGACACAGACACACATATACAGACACATACTGTGGAGTGTGGCACTACCCAAAGGCTGCACTGCACAGATCCATAATTATGACAAATTGTTTCCTCCCTGATACTGCCGGCAATATCAAGTGTAAAATACAGCTGAATTAAATTCTGCAAAATGGATTTGAGTAAAAAGGTAGTTTGAAGCAGATGATGGTCTTTTAGTTCATGCTGAATCCCCACCGACACCAGGTATCAGATCCAGCTAAGATTTAAAAAAATGCCTGGGAGGAAGATTAAAAGATATAAAATCAGATTGATTACACACTAACCGTAAAATGATTGGACTGAAAGTCTGTGCGACATGCAGTAGAGAGATATTGTACTGTATGTTTCCCGCAGATATCTCCTTTAAAGTGTTGAGCTTTTCGTAAATTTCGTTCATGATCACATGATATTTATCAGCTTTACAAGTTGGTGAAGTAGCCTCAGTGCACCATGAAACAAGTAACTGGTGCACGATGGATGGTAAGTTACTTCTCTGAAGGATACATTAGTTACGTCCTCTATATTCAGCGAAAAACAAGGCTGGATGTTTTGTGCATCATCCTTTGAATGGGAAGAGTGTGTGGACAGCCAAACATTCTTCTACCAGTGCGAGGTCAGCAACTTAGACTGAAAATAGAAACTTGACAAAAGATACAGATTTTTGACACGTCACAACAGAAAATGAGTACAAGTATAAATAATAAAAAGTATTGGTCGCTTGATTCCACTTAGCTTAGCTTTCAGGGTCCTTGTATTGTCCATGCTAACTGTCACACTGTCATAGCTTACTGGAACACTCGAATAAAACAGATCGAATGGTAGGCGGAATGCTGCCATCATGACTGTCGTTAAATACACATTTTTTTGCTGACAAAATGTCAAATGCCTGCTGTGAAAAGGCCCATTGTCAGGCTTTGTCAGGTACACATCACAGAGCAGAGCTGAAAATACAGACGATACTGCATACACAACCATTGGCTCAGGTGGATGCACAATTAAAATGAATCTTGTCCCAGACTAAACCAATTAGAACTGGACAACATACTCAGACAACCCCACAGGGGACAAAAATGTGAATAATGTGACTCTATAAATGGTACACAATGGAGCTTTGGGTTTTTTTTTTAACATGTAAGAAATTTTGACCCATATTTTGACTTCGAAGGATACAGAATTGGGACTTGTTATTTCTCTGTTGATTGCCCTGTTCTCGTCGGAAATTAATGAAAGAGGTGTCTTCACATCTTCACACAGTTTGCCACATTCAGTCTGGTTGAACCATCAGTGTGTGTTTTTCAATTTTCCTATCATGCCCTACCTGTCCACTAGACACCCTCAGTGAGTTTCACCTGACACCTGGCTGCCTTTGTGATTGACCACCTGCCTGCACAGCTGTTTCTCATTAGCTTGTTAACTCTGCAGTATATCGGGAAGGAGAGTTTTACACACACTTTTGCTGCAAGATTGCGTAAGTCGTGCTGGTTGATTTTTCCAACATCTGTTTGTTTGATACTAGCTGCTGGCTGTAAGCTTGATATCATGAAAAGTGCCTCCCTTTGACTGTTCTTTGTACTGAGAGTGGACTCTTCACTACATCATCCTCCTACACGTACAACCTTCCACACACGCCTTATCACACTCGATGAGATAACTTTAATTTGAATGAAATCCAATAAACAAACTTGCCCAGAGTGGAAACGCTAAGCTATCAAGGATGAGACAACACAGGGATCATTGTGCTTCTTATGCCTATGGCGTGCATTCTTGTATCATTAGAAATTCTTATTGAAGTTTTATTTGCCCTCAACGATGTTGATTTTTCTTTTGATGACTTTTTCTCCTCTCTGGCATTTGAATATCTTGGACGCATTAAAGACCAGGCCTTGGGTTCATTAACTAATGTCAATTAGTTTGTTACCTCTGCTAAGTTATGTTTTTTTTGTTTTTTTTGTCAGCAGGCTTTCACAAAACTTTAGCACATGGCTAGGATATAGCATGGGCCAAGGAAGAACTCATTAAATTCTGGAGAACACCTGAATCACAGGGCGGATTTACAAATCATTTTCCTTGTTTATGGCAAAATGAACCGAATAGCATGCAAACCTGTTATAATTAAAGTGAACTGTGTGCATATTTGCATATCATTGAAGATATGACTTGGCAGAGGGCTATACTCTGTGCCCTTCTAGTTGGCTAAAAAGGGCTTGGACTGAAGTATTGCTTCTGTCTGTGTTGTTATGCACCACATAATGTGCTGCAGTCCACATTTGGCAGCCACTTGATTTCTAGAATAAGTCTAGGTCTGGGTTAAAGTAATGCTGGTCTTACACCAAACGACTTTTCAAATGATTTGACTGTTGCAGACAAATTTTTAATTGCCTGAGTTGCAGTGTGCTCCCATCACCTCAGCTGTTTGGTGTAAGGTGGCCATAAAAGTCAGTCCAAGCTCTCATAAGTTGGTCTTCTTGTCGTCTTGACATTCCAATAAAATCAAACATGGAGGCGACTCCCGGAAGGCGCGAGAATGTGAAGTCTCTTCTCTTGTACTGCAGAAAAGGAGTGTGCAAGTGAGCAAGAGTGTCCCTTTGACGTGTCCTCTACCGTGCCACATATCTGTACCATGACAAAGTGGAGGAGGAAAAAAAGAGTGGTTGGAAACTTCAGCCTTGAAACACGCACTCACAAGGCCAGCTGTGGACAAAAGCTGTTTTTGTTTCTGCTCCATTGTTCAGCAGTTTTTCTTCCTGTAAATTTCCACCAGGTGCAAGACGGGGGAAACAATCTTAAAATTAATCTAGTTGTTGTCTTGTAAATGGTGACCTTGCAAGAGCCTCAGTCTGTGACCAAAATATTTTCAATATTTCTAGTGTATGGTAGGCATTACTCTTGGAAGAAACAATTCTGAATTAACATTAACTTAGTACAGTGTCAGGTTTAAGTAACTGAAACATTTTTATCATTAAGTACTGTATTTTTTTCTGAACAGGCACTTGTTTGAAAAGCTTTTAAAAGCTTGTTGTTTATCTGATGTGTTTACAACAGAAACTGGAAATTAGCCATGTAATGGGGTTTCTTTCCTGAACTGGCTCTTTATTTGATGTAGTAATCGCTAATATTTTTATGAGGCAATCCATTTTGCTACTCAAGTGCCAGATGAAAAAAATGCAATTGTGATTCATGAATGCTTTTAAACAGGTCGAGCTTTTTTGGCTACAACCTCTGATCTACTTTAACATTTAACTGTCTCCATTATTAATAACGCAGACAGATTTGAAAAACAAATGAGGCCAAAATTTAAGAAAATATTTAGTTTCCACATGAATCAACTATCTGAAAAGAGTGACAGCCACTCTTATAAATGGCTCCATTGTGTGAATGCAGCCCCAGGCAGCCTTTTCAGACCATAGGAGGTTATTTAACAGGCAAGAGAAGGGTGTACAAAGCTGTCATCAAAGCAAAAGGTGGCTACTTTTGAAGACGATAAAGTACTTTTATGATGCCACTTTAACAGTTTTATCTGTCATAGTTAAACTACAACGTAGAAAATAATAAAAGACTCTTGAATGAGAAGGCGTGTCCATATTTAGTTCATAAAATCTGATGCAGTAAAATGATGCTTAAATGTCAGTGCATCTCCACCAGATGGCCCAGGACTTTCCCAAACTACCTGTACAGTTATCCCCACTTCCCTAATCTACCCAGCAGTTGCTCAGCCAGGCACCCATCTCCTCATTTCATTCCTTTATCCACCTCTCAGTTCATTTACAGGTCCACGTCCAGTTTTATTCAGTCCCTGTCAGACTATTTAAGTTGCCATGTGCTATGTACGTTTGAATTCAAACCACTGGAAACTTCACTTTCCTGACAACCTAACTGTTCCCCTTCACTTAGACCTGTATCTGCCTACCTGTCTGTCAGCCTTTATACAGCTGCAGATTTGAAATGAACCATTTTACTATACCTGCTCTGTCGCCTTCATCTGCATTTGGGTTCTCTCCCTGTTTCCTGTATTCACCACATTCTGACAACCTTCACCACATGAATGTCAGGGAGCTGAGATGGCCTTTTATTTTCTTTTTTTTTCCTTTTTGGCTTGTGCTGGGATAACTTTTTGTAAACAAGTGTTAGACTGAAATTGTATACCTGAGTTCAGAACAGCTTTAAAAAATTATTTACTTTTTTTGACTATATGTAAATAAGTGCACTTTTATTAACAATTATATAGTTCTCTTTTGTCACATTTCATCTAACAAAAGCATTGATTTCAACTGACAGTCTCCTGGCTACAAGAAACCTGTTCAGTCTGCTTATTTACTACATTTTCCTCTGTAATACTTCATGTAAAAGGACACACAATGGCCACCTGCTGTATGTCATAAAAATGGAAGCTGGAGGGCGAGCTACACTTCAATATTGATGCTTAAAGCTCAAATCAGCATTATGACTAGTCCTTATTAGAGGAAGATGCTCAAACAGCCAAAACAAAGTCAAAAGCATGACTCAAAATTCACCTTGAGACTGGGGAAAGGCTTTTCTCTCCTATTTAGTAATTATTACTCTACACTCTAGATTCACTATAATAATAAGGTCACTGGTGTGTTTTTATAATAGCTTGTATGATATTGGTGCATGCAGCCACTCAATGATTTACAAGTAAAACACTCTTTTTTTTTTTTTACTGCCACTTGGTTTTCATGTACAAGTGAAATTTATACTTGTATGAGGTAAAAAGAGAAAAGGAAAAATGGGAAACTGAATGGTTTTAGTATGGAAACAATATGAATATGCGGCTTCCAGTGACCAGAGTTCAACATCTATGTGAATTGTTGGACTGTGCCGTGTTCCTTTTTTTGAGGAAGGAAATTAAAGGAAGAGTTGTCCTCCACTTCTTTTATTTGAGAGAATAAGTAAATTACACAGCTGTGGGTCTGATCTGCTTCAGTCGAAAGCTCTGCTGGATCAGGGACCCGGAGCACAGTCTGCTCCCTCTTTTTATAGGTTTGTTATTCTGGGTGTCATCCTTTCTGATTGGTACATGTGTCACTACTCTCGTTGGACCTTGTTTTTGGACAGAGGCGATTTCTCTGTAAATAATTCCTTAAAGACTCTAGTCCATATATTGCTGTGTATTATCATAGAGAAACACAAAAACTGATCAGATCACTTCCCTTGGTGAGGTACTACTCAGTTTGACTGAGCTAGCTTTTTCGTTGTGTTGTTTCTCAGGGAGACTGTTCAGAAATCCTGCAGATTAAAGGTCATGAAGATGAACAGAAAGGATTTGTGATTGTGTCAGCAGAACACCTCGTTGTATAGTGTTAGATTTTAGAATAGAATAGAGTGATCACACATAAAAACTGTAACCAGTGTGTGAGAGAAGGAGAGAAATGCTGCAGTTGGTGGTCTGGTACTGTGATATTGCACTAAACAGGGTGATGGCACAAAAATAATATCCATTTCCAAACAGTAACCTACAAGTCTGCCATAGCAGGCTGGAGATGACACCAAAACAAGAAACCCATGATTCAATTTAACCCCTGTGTCAGCTTCAACTGAAGTAAATGGAAGACTGGCCAAATATTGGTTTCACAGTGAAAGCTGTTGTGGAGGTGCACAGCAACTTTATCCTGTTTTTTTTACTTCTATTCGTGACGCCCATTTGTCCAGAATTCCAGCTGAAATATACTACGGACTGATTCTACCAGACATTTTCCATCATGTTTCACTCACCATGTCTGTTTTTTGGTTTTCAACCTCTGACTCTCACACCACATGAAGCATAATTCTGGCCATTGTAAAATGTTGTGTACACTGTTATTTATGGAAAATAAAATTTAAAAAACACTGTAAAATTTGGGGACATTGTAAATTAACATTTATTATGACATTATTTATCATGACAACAATGATTACAATTTTTTTGTACAAGAAATTATATTTATACACTGTTTTCTGCTTTCTTAAATTTGTGTGAAATGACAATGATCTGTAATTAAAATGTAGCTAATGTTTATGTCCATATTAACTTTTTAAAAAGAAACTCTTAATCATGTTGAACCATGTGAACTTAACTTCTCCGCATTTAACCCATCCAGGCTGGCACCTGTTGGATCACACACGTACACAGAGTCACACACTCAAATAAACAAATGCCAGATTCACTGGAGCATTCACATTCACAAGTGTTGATCACTTGTCGTATGTATGTGCTGTACGCTTCTCTCAATTTTGATTGCATGATTTTACTTGTGGAAGTAGTTTGAGTTTCTGTTCCCCTTTTTGTTCATCTTTGGAACATGTCACTGTTGTTTTTCTCTGACTGAGATCTTAAATTCACTCACCAAGACTACTTGTGTGAGTAACAATGCATCTTGACACCAGTGTGACATCTTTAATAGTTTTTGCCTTCAGCAGTTAATAAAAAAGCAACTGAAAGAATTCATACAACTCACACAATACGACACAGAACCTGTAATAATCCTGAACAATGCACTGGCAATCACATCTTTTAAAGGACGGTTTCATACCAGTCAGTCATGTGAGCAACCCTTTTGCTGTTAAATCTGTTAGTCCATGAATGGAAAAATTTTCAATTGCTAATCCAGTGGGGGAATTCGATCTTTGCCACCCATTGCTTTGGTGAAAGCACCATGAGAACTCCTAAAACACAATCTCATTTCTTTTCTCTGGCTTTAAAATGATTCTGCCAGGGTTCAGTTGTAGATATCATGCTCACCAAGGTGGAATAGTGAGGGCTACATCTTTGAGTTAACGGATTGTTTTCTCACCAGTTGTGGCTGCAATAACTAGCTGAGCAAGCAGAGGGCACACTGTCAATACTGGTACAGATGTCAGTACTAAACATTCCAACATGTTTAACACAGGAGTGTCTCTGCACTGACAGTTCAGGCAAGAAAGGTGGGGTTCATGTGGAGCTAGATTTTTATTATTTTGCTTCCCATCATTGTTAAATCTGTCTGAAACTATTGTACATAATGAAGTTCAACTAAGCCTTTTTGTATGGATAACATGAAGTCATGCTGACTCAGAAGCTGACCCTGCCACTTATTCTATTTACTGCACCACGCCTAATGGTGTAGTAATACACCAAAAAATGTATTTCATGTACTATTAAATTGTAATGTGGTAATGCAGTGTAGTATCTGAAGATGGAAAGTTTTGCTTTTTCATTCACATCACTGAGCACATTTGGATCTGGATCATCATCCCCAGGAGTTTCAGCCTCTCTGCCTAGTTTGCATGCAATCCATGCAATCATCTGTCTCTGTCTCTGTCTGTCTCGTGTTTGTGTGTCCTGTCATCCTTCCAGGTCTCCATGTTTGAGAGGAGGTCGTGTGGCTCGGGTTCTACCTAACTGGCGACACCTGAAGCTGCTCAATGTCCTCCTGGATCCATACTCTTCACTTGTGTTTTACAATCTGCATTCAGTATGTCAGACATTATTGCATATCTGTGTGTCCTGGGAGAGGTATCTATTTAAGAGTTTTTTCTTATCTAAATCAAAGGCCTGACAGAGGGTGTTGTATGCTGTATAGAATGTAAAGCAATTTGAGGCAAACTGATTTGTGATTCTGAGCTATATAAATAAAACTGATTTGAGCAGTAACGGCAGTGAGACCAAATCCAACAGCAATAAATTCAGATTGTCTTATTGTCTCCTCTTAATGTGATTTATCACATATACTGTACAGCAAGTATCGTAAAAACAAATGATCATCATGCTCACTAGTCATTCAGTTTAGACCAAGCTGCAACCTCCAATGAAGCCAATGCATAAGTGCCAAAAACTGCAGCTCCTCAAACAACCACTTATGGCTAGTTACAGAATCCATGAATATAACTCATCCATTTGAATTATATTAAGGCTTAACTTATGTATTAAGAGTGTGGCATTGGATTGACAGATGGGTGCTTCAGCTCCACCCACACAATAGGTAACATTATAGATACTACATCCATTTGTTGTACTGTCTATAGTTTAGACACATTCAATTAAAACCTATTGCTGTTAAATATTTCCTACACACATTTCTTGGACACAAACAGTTTCTGTTGCTTTGAATGTTCATTATTTATTCAGCATCAACAATGAATCTGATTTAGATAAAGAAACAGTCACATCTGTACTGATAGAAACAAATTTACATATTGTTGCGTTTACAAAAAGACTTCCAGGGCGAAAGTACGAAAACATGCAAAATAAATACAAAGTATAGCTTCATTTCTTTTCCAGTGCTCTTCCATGAATCATACCTCATGAAAATGATACAAAACAGTGTAGCACAGGCAATGCATTTCCTGGGGTAAGATAAAAAGCATAATAAATTAATATTTGTTGGTTGTTGCGGGAATCCTCAGTACTTGCAGCAGAAACCGCAGCCTTTGTTCTTACAGCAGTTGCAGCAATAGCGGCACATGGAGAGGTGGCTCTGACGCTTCTGTCTGACGAGATTTGGCATCTGTGCAAAAGACAAGAGACATGAGCGTGGTGTTCATCCTCTCCTTGTGCAGAGAGAGCACCAGGATACTCCATGGGGAAAACACATCCACTTAAATTTTAATTTGCTCACAGTAATTGGCTTAATTCATTCAGTCAATTGAACATACCATCCACGATTCCATTGACATTTCTTGATGTGCCGCAACTGGAGTGTCATTGCTCCCTGCCTCCTCCAGCTCCTGCACCTGTTAATGAATTATGCACATTTAGGAGCCACATCTTAGCATCCTGACAAAACATTTATAGCTAATAAGCAAATGAAGTGAGTTTAAGTTGACTTCTTACCCCAGTGAATGGGATGGCAGAGCTCTCCAGAATGCAAATAAAGGCGAGCACGAGTGTCACTGCAACTGCAATGCTGAATGCCTTCATTTTAGATTCTTTTTAAATGGTTTAGTTATTAAATCCTTTGCAGATTAGACCTGATGGGTCTTTTTTCTCATGGGTGCCAGGCCACCGAAGAGCACCAATATCTTCAATTTATTTTTCAGCTCCAGTGATGGATGGTAATCGTCTAGGCAAGGGGATTTCTTCAGATCTTTTGGTGACCCTTGTCAACTCTTTAGAGTCCTTCCTGCTGTCTGATGGTTGAGCATGCAGACTGTTCTGGTATTTATACACACTTGAGCTCAGTGTTGCCTCATCACTCCTGGTGGCCCAACCCCTTCCTGGCAGCAGTTACCTAACTCCACTGGGGAAGTTTTGACCTCCTCATTTCTCCTATTTTTTCTTTCTTTTTTTTTTTTTTTTTAAAGTGCTGCAACACTGGTGGAAATTCTCTGATCTATTTTTGATTGTGGGCTCCACCGTCTGTTCTACAATATCAAATCAACTATGAACTTTTAAATTAAATTACTTTCCGCAGACAGGACACATAATTCCACACATGAACAAGCTGCTGCTGCTGCCGCTGACATCATTTTCACAATATATGAGAGAGCAATATGTATCCTGTATTGAGGCAGAGCTTTATAGAGTCATATAGAAATATGACTTTTGCTGGAACAAACTGGAAACTGGGGATTCCCACAGCAAAGGCCAAGACTGCTCGGGTCAATCTATTGCACGGCTGAGTGAGCTGCACTTGCTTCGACCCAGGAAATCCTTCACTAAGGAGAGAGGGAGCCACTTTGGAATATCCATTGCTCAGTCTAAAGGATGTAATTACAACCTCTCAAATGGAATAATTAGCCCCTCATTTTCAACACATTCAGTTTTTGCATAATACACAGGAACCTGCAGTTGAACCAAATTATATCCCTTTGAGAGCAGCGGAATAGTAGCCAGGATTAAAAACCTCCCATTTCAGAGTCAAGGTGTTTCAATATGCATTAGATAAAAATGAATATAATGTAATCTGATTATGTTTACGTCTGAAAAGCGAAGAGGTGCATTGGCCCAAGTTTTTTTTTTACAAAACAAATCTAGCATATATCATTATATATCTTGTATCTTTTTATATATATTCCTTGTCATTTTCTATATCATGCATGTTAGGTTCTTCATTATGTAAGAATGATATATTGAAATCCAGACAAAGGACAGCTGCTTGTTTCATTAAAATATCATTACTAATTTCCTGCCACACAGCATGTTAGGTTCATAAATATATTAAACAGTGTGAAATTACAACCGTGTGAATGTAATGACAGTTACATAATGATAATAATCCAGATTGTTAACATTTGCACAGAAAAACCCAAAGAACTCTGCTAAGATTGTAAGGATTATTTTTCCTCTTATCAGTGAAGCGGCGATAAACACTTTAAGATTAATTAATCTGTCAGAGTAGGAAAACAATTCGAGAACAAAATCAGGCTGTGAATAAATCCAAAAATCAATAATGCTGGAAATGAAATAACAAAAAGGCAAAATAAAGGTACAAACTGATAAACGGTGGACTGAGCATGCTGATAAAATCATGGGCCATTTGAATTCTTATTATATCTTCAAAGTCTATCCAAATTGCCCGTGCTGACTCAATTAGTGAAACAACATGCCGCGGGACCCCTGCGTCAGTCTGTCTCGTTCACTGATAACCCAGCTGGCCTGCTTGCTTGCTTTGGGTGACCACAACATCAAAGTCAACAAATACAACTACGAATGGCTCCGCATTTGCTGGAATTTATCCATACTTTTCAGGGGGGAGAGCATCCCATTATTATTTTACTTTGTGTTTATTTTATTTTTTTTTGTATGACTGAGGGATAGAAAGAGGCCATTTCAGCTTGGCACATTATGTCCACTCATGATGAGCACATGTCATTTTATTTGTCATGTTTCACTCAGCATGACTCAGCTCATGAGAAATCCATGGCACAGGTTGACTGAGTAAGGACAAAAAGTTCACTGTGAGCATATGAAAGAAGAAGAAATAGACAAGTAGGGAAAAAAAGGAGTTTATAGATCTTAGTTTTCCGAGCATGCTTTGGCTTGTTCACTGAGCATGCGTGTCTCCTAATATCCACTGAGGCTATCAGTATAGGAATCTTCTGGCCAAACAAAGCCAGGCACCAGCACAGCAGACAGGTTCACCTCTGCAGGCGCCACTCTACCCTTTTCTCCTGGTTGAGGGCATTGCCCCCGTCTGTCGCTGTTTCATCATCGTCCTGTGTTCCTGTCCTTATCCATTTCTCACTCACCCCCTCCCCCAACTTTCTGTCACTGCAACACACAACTCACAAATTCAACACATCTTCTGTCAGCTTGTCTGCTGCCAAACTTGCCACGCTCGCCACACTCACCACTCCTACTCACACGCAAAACACTGCCTGCCAACAGACTGTCACGCTGAGTGTTTACGTCTTTCCACAAAACTAGGACACGTGCAGAACAAGTGTTGGTACACCATAAACAATTTGTAAATAGACATGATAATGCTGAATAGTGATGACTAGTACTGCTCCTGACTGCCACAGGGCGCAAAGACAATGTCACATTTCAGACTTAAGGGGCAGTATGGAGCTCAGGTTAATGGGTTTGAGACTGGTCACTGTGGGGAATTCCCCAGTTTGCGAGGAGTTAGAAAATGTTACAATATTAATGGAATTTCCGAAATATTACTGAGTGACCCTTGTGGCATTTCCCGTCTATTTCCCCTTGATTCATGTCAAAATGTTTTTAAAAAAAGTAAAAGACACACAAGAGAATATTTCAAGGTGAAGTTCTAGTTTAAAGCTATGAATTAGTTGTCACTTAGAAAAGCTCTGAGGTTTCCCACATAATATGAAAACAGTGAGTTAAACACAAAAAATTAGGAAAAAGATTTGAAGAAGAAGAATTGAAAAAAATCAATTTTTAGATCTTTATGCTAATTGTGTTTTAATTAAAGTTTTAACAGCACAATCTTGTTTCAGTCGGATTTTAAAGGAAAACCAGCAAACAGTTCAATAAAACAGTAGCCTGCCTCAGATGACATGAAGCATAAATTAGCTTTTCACCATCCTGCTGCCATATGTTATTTCAGAGTGGAGAGAGCTGTTTTCTTCTTTCCTTGATGTGTGATCTACAGCTGAAATGTGAGTAATGCACCTTTTGCAACAGGATAATGCAGTATGGCACATCAACGTAAAAAGCACACCTGGAGCTTATAGATTTATAGGTTTGAAACTTTCCTTATTTTTTCAATACACAATTTGAATATGTAACTATTTACTTCTAGTTGACTGTTTCTCCATTTGCCTTTAGCTGCTTCTCATGATGTTTTACTGCCTGAAAAGTTGGCAAACCTCTCTTTTTTTTTGTTTGTTTAATGGTAATCTGGTTGTTATACAGGGCATCAACCATTTCATGTATTGACCAGGCTTCACCAAGAGCCTTGAATGCATCTAGAGTTCAAATTTGAACAAGTCTGAGTATTAATCAGAAACAGTGATAACAAATACAGTGACATTTTCAATGTGTGTTCCCTGAAATGTTACAATTTTCAGGCACTACCACTCATCTCCACTGTTTATTCTTGTTTGTGGGTCAGTTTGATCAGTGGCTGTGATATTGGATCCAAGGCCATGGATCCTCTAGTACAGTGTTTCTCCATTTGATTTCAGCTGCTGTTAGTAAATATTTAATGCACAGAACAGGCAGAGAGTTAAATTAATGACATAAAATACATATTTTCAGAGAACATAAGTTCTGCTGTAGCGTCTAACAACTAATTCTGTCATCTTACATTTCTAGTAATGATCAGAGACAGTGATTTCTTCATGTTTATCAACTGCAATATTAATAATCTCCACCATTTCTTCTTATTTGGAGCCAAATGTGTTTCCCAACATATACAGACAGAATTTTCCTGTCAGTCTTATCAAAATACCGTAGACTCCAAGATCATGGCTGCTCAGGAGAAGCAAAGGGGGAAAAAAACATGAGCTCATTCTGGCGTCTCCTGACAGCAGCAGAATGCATACCTTTGTGCTGATACTACTATTATGAGTGAGACAGCAGCCGTGTAGTAGCTGTGTAGTTATTAATGTAGGCTGAAGAAAGATGAGAGTCAGTGTGCTATACAAGGTATGAGGAGCATTGTATGTCAGATGGAATAAGACTCTTTCTGTCAGCCATATTTGACAAATAACAACCTCAGAGAGAGAGAGAGAGAGGGAATGTGAGACAGGCTGAGGCAGTGGACAATACATGCTCCTGACAGTGTGCTCCTGTAGCTCAAAAAGCACAAAGGTAAGACTAGCCTGCAGGACATGAAGCTGTGGCTTTCCAGCAGAATGCGTTGGCCAGCATGAGTTCAATGAAAATCAGTCAAGCGTGTACTTTGGTAGACATGCCTAAACACAAATTAAAAAAAGGACTTTTCCAATTCACATAAAGGATTTTACAGCAGGTGGCTCTGTCCTACCCTCCAGGCACACAGGTATTGGCTCTGTACTGACCAGAAATAAACTACTGTTTTAAATCTATTAAGTATTATTTCAGCAATCACAATTTGTTGCTCAAAGCGGATACACTTCCCTACGATTCCAATTAATGCAACAATTAATTTTAAGTTTATCTGCACCGAGAGGTAAAAGTGACTTTGCCCAGTGCACGCTTCAAATTGCATTTGTTAGAGGAGAAATCTGCATGTCTGTATGACGTTATGCTACCTTTCCAAACCGACTTCATTTCAACTCTGGTTTTCCTCAGAGAGCTTTTTACAGATTTGAGGTGAAAGAAGAAGACAGACAGACAGACAGAACATATTTCCCAATCAGGGAGGTACGTAGGATCAGAGATCAGCCACTTCAAACAGAGACAGGGACACACAGACGCCTGCCTGACTAGCTGTGTGTGTTTGAATGGCAGCTGACAAGCCTGGAGACACTGGAGGGGGTGCTTGCAAGACAAAACCGAAGCAAATTTAACACAGTGTCAGCCTAATGAATACTGATAGATAATGAGTCTTTAAGTTATAAGTAGTTAGTTACTGTTTGGACGTGTGAAGCATCCCAGTCTGCACTTAAAAGATTATCCAAATCATGGCTGCTCGAATGATGCTTAAATGCCTTGACCTGCAGTGTCAAACTCAATCTCATCGAGGGCTTAGGTACGCCTTTTATCCACTATTGATCTTTCTCACCCAAGGTGCCCTCTGGTAAAATTAAAACTAGTAAGTAGCAGGAACACACAGTGCACTGATCAATCGATTGTATGAACTAAAGAGTACATAGAGGGTGCATTCTTTCTCTAAGGTTTGCATAATCCTCCAGATTTGTTGCTTTAAGAACAGAGGATGTCTGAAAATGTTCTGCATTGAGCATGTGCAGCAATATTTGCTTTGTATAATGGCTAACTCAAAACAGTCTTAGACCTTTGATTGATGGCCATTTCAATTTATCAATTACTATAAAGGTGAAAACGGCACATGCTCTCCTCTGATCCTTCAGAGTAAGTGCATGAATCTAAATTTAAAGTATGGCACCTAATCTCAAATACACCGCACCAATAGAATTTATTTTTTTTTGGATTGTAGGATTGTTTCAAAAGCCCTAAAAAAACACTTTTTTTTAAATCAGTCATGAGGAGAACATTTTTTGCCAAAAGTTACAATAGTTTTGACAGATCCCGCTGGTTTGCATAGAAGGGGCTCCACTGGGGGGAAAAGAAGGTGGTGTAACGTACCTCTGTGCACCAATCAGGATTTAATGTTGTTTGAATCAGACTCAAACTTTAACTTTCACTACAAACGTAGTCATAAACACTTCAAAAATACTTTAAATCACCACAGTTCAGAAGTTGTCAGTCAAAACATTAAATGAGGTCCATAACCCATATTTCACTCCAAATATTATTGTATTTAAGATACCCTGCAAACAAAAATGAAGGACTGATAACCAACTTACCAAGAGTTAAGTATGGATTTTTGTAAATGTGCGAGATCTGCAGAAGGGCAATGAGCCACAACAAAAGTCCATAAAGGTTATTAACTAGTGAAAGTTTTATTTTCCACCATTTTATTTAGAAAAGATGTCATACAATCTAACCTGAGAACAGTGAGGCTGCTACAGAGAGAAAATGAGTCTTTTTTTCTTCCTTTTGCCATTTCAAAAAAGAAACGTGAGGGAAAAAAAAATTAGCCATGAGTGACCTTTCATTTGTGAACATCCATCTTCCAAAGCATTATTCATGTCTTCACATTCACATTTTCTGCTCTCCTCTCACTGAGGTGTAAAAAAAAAAATCTACTGCAAAACATCTATCATTCAACTTTGGCTAGGAGCCTCGTTTGATAGATCAGACACTTGCACTATCAGGTTTGAATCTAGCAGTAGTAGCAGAACAGCACTTCCAAAGCACAAGCTGTTAACTTGCACAGTCTGAGATATTAAAATATGATAGTCTGCCTGATTTTGCCAGGGGTCTGAGTGTTGGTTTTGCTTTGCTGGATCCTGAGCTGTTGACACAGGGAGAAGCAATCGTGCTCTAATAAGTGGCTGCGAAGCTTGATATCTCTCTTCCACTTTCACTCACATCGCCCAAAGCGGGACAAAAATACATCATGTATATTCATTCACAAAATAATCAACAATGTTAATATTGGCTTTTGCTGTTGGTACAACCAATTTCAGTTTACTTATTGTTCGCCTGAGTGGGTGGAGAAATATGAGAGATAATTTCCAAGTTTCCTCACTTTGCGACTGCTCTGTCTTTTCATGGAGAACGAGTTTTCTGAATTTCTGTGTACTCCTTCCATAGTGAGCAGAGAGTCTTTGAGTACCGCTCTCCAGGGTGCCTTCCCCTCTGTGTGCGTTGAGCTCCAACTGAAGTGTTGCAATACCAAAATAGAGCAAACAGCTTGATAGGAAACGTGGGGATTATTCTTTCACGTACTGAGACGCCGGTAAATCACACATGAACAAAAGATGAAAACCCACAAAACCTATGTATAGTGTGGCAAAAGTTGGAATTTGTGCCACTCTCCCCTCCGCTTCACAGTCGAGCATGCTGAGTTTAAATCAATCCACACTTGAACATTCCAATCTGTAATTAAATAACATTTAAACAGTTGGTTCCTTACAGGTGATTTTGTTGAGTTATTTTTCTGGTTAAGCAAATGCCCAACAATTCAAGTATACCACTTTTTTTTTTCCTAATCAAGCTCCAAGATTGCACACATCATGACAAAAGGGCCAGCATAAAGTTAATGAGTTATTGATTGTTTACTCCCAGAGATAATCTGCTCTAACATTCTGTAACGTCTGTATTAAAACATGAGAAGTCATATTTACATAAATCAGCCCCAGAAGCACAGGCCAGCACCGCTCCCACCTCATTTGTCTTTGGGTCTAGGTAAGAAACTGTGTGTGTCAAATTATTTCCGTCTGTAGAATCGTAATGTTTTTGCAACACTTTGATGTTTTCTCATCCAAAATTCACTCGGCTTCTCTGGGGTGCATGAGCTTCAATGTAACTGGTCTCCATCAAGGCTTCTGTCAGCGAGCGGACTAATAAATTAAAGCAGCTAAAAACAACATTAATACAGAAGTCAAAAACACAAACAGAATAAAAGCATTAACTAAGTCAAAGTCAAAATTAATAATTTGTGGGAAAATACACTGATGTGGGGAACAAAAGTAAATGACAAACATCATAGTCCATGTGTGAGGCTACATAAATACAAAACAAGGGAGGAGTTCAGAAGAGCTTCTCTTTCATAGCTAGTGCCAGTCAAGCACTCTGGTTGGTGGTGGTGGTGATGAGTGGTGAGTGGGCATCTTTCCTTGGAGCACATTTCTACTGAGTTGAAACAGATGGTTATCTCAATAGGATTGGAACAGTCAAGTACAGCCACAATTGGCCAGTGAAGGGATCACGACCTGGGAACCCAGGAGAGGATGCATTCACTAAAAAAAGTGATTCTTCACAAGTCCTTTATTATTTCGTCATCTCGCCGCCTTTTCCACACTGTTCGGTTGTGTGTCTGAATTTTGGTGCACTCTCCCCTCCCTGTTTTTTTTTTTTTGTCTCTGCTTCACTGCGGTGGCGTCTCTCCGACCATCTCGATGCCGTGCTGCTGGAGCTGCGCTCGGAGCAAAGCGTTCTCATTCTTCAGCTCTTCAATCTTAACGAGAAAGAGAAAAAAAAATCTCATTATAAACAACTTCATCCCTGTGACATCTTAATATAGTTCCAAGTTTGCAGACCAAACTTTTTTTTCTTCCGTTTGTAGACTGAGAGTGCTGGCTGTGTGTAATGTAGACATAGGGCTATTCAATCCTTGGGATTAAAGAGTAGTATGCGCAGCCCTTTTTAAAAGACACCCCTGTCCACAACCAACTGGATTATCAAATCTTGGAGGTATGTCATCTCTGCTACATTTCCCCTGGGTGAATCCCAAATTCCCTGCTTCCCCACTGAGTGACTGAGGAAAGGATATTGAGCTTTGAGCATCAGAATATATTGCTGAGTGCCTTGCAGGGCTGGGATTCAATAGGGAGTTGTGGCAGCATCAGTGCTGCAAGATTTTACAATACTTTGAGTACATTAGCATGCAGTTAGCTCACACACAACCCCTGTGTATATTATTCCCACAGTCTTGCAAAAGCACTGATTTCAGGTAACACTTCTTCATATATATGAGTGCAAACTCTTTGATCCTCTCTGTCAGGCTGTGATGATCAGCTATATGGGCACAGGTCTCAGGGGGGGGTTTGTTTTGGAGGAATGAAGATGCATGTGGAGCTGGGAGGATTTCATGCTTCTGAGGCTCAAGCGAAAGGATGTTGATGCACGCCAAAGCACACTAATCTATTCAACGCCGTCGCAATCTTCATAGACACATATGCAGACCGCGATGGCCTCATTATACGTGACTTTATTTATCTGCTACACCCAACCGCCTCAAAGGAAGATTTTGACATTATCATTCATAGACCTTCTTTGCCCATTATTTCCCCCAGAAACTTCAATTGATGCCAATATTTGTAGGCTCACGGCATCGACTGATATTCATACCTGCTGCCTGCACAATTCATTGTCCACTTGTATCCTCTCCACTTCTTTCAAACTCTCCTGCAGTCGCTGGTTGCTTTGCCTGAGCTCTCGGATGTAGTCACAAGCTTTGGACAGGATGCCTCCTTTGCTCTGGAAGGACAGAGATGCCGTCACAGAGTTGAATGGCGACTGTCAGTAAAAAGTTAGCGGAAGAGTAGAGACAAGCGCTTACTGCTCCAGTCTTGGTGCTGTCCATACTGCAGTCAGGTATGATCTTGGAAAGCGTGACAATCCAGTTGTTGATCTTGTCTCTTCGCCGCCTCTCAACTGATGGAATGTTGAATATAAGGCAAAAATAGATATGTATAAAATATTTAGAAATACAAAAAACTGTTTCCTGATTTGTTTGAGATCAGACATAATTATAGTTTAAAAATTAATTGATTTTCTAGATCTAATCATTTCAGTGGTTGCACTTCAGGCACCAAATACTGCCAGACTTAGACAGCTCAACAGCAACCTCTAGTGGTCAGCCAATAAACAGAGTTGTGTTTATTTTTAATAGAATATTATGACGGGGCTTTTGTGATTTTATTTCAACAAAAATGCTCCATTCAGGCACCGCACTGCATTGTGTTGCACTGTCTGATGAAATCAAAAGCCACAATCATAGCTAATTACCCACCTTCATTATGTTGCGCTCTTCTCCTTTCATCTCTTGGTGTCCGCGGTCCATCCATTTTCCTGCAGACAGACAGGAAATAAAAGACTTTTCATCCACTAGAATATCTCCCATCTCTGACTACCCTACAATCAGACACAAATCCAAACCAACCCACTCCCTCCCTCCCTCACCCAAACTCACCCAGTCCTGTGCCTATTAAAAACTATTCTTCACTCCTATCTTTAAATTAGAGCCTTTTGTAATCACATCCCTCACCACTACCGGTGTGCTATTTAAAAAGGGACCGCCTGAAAGTTGTGTTGTGCCTTTGGTAGAAATAATAAAAGAAGCACAGCCATATGGGTCACATATGCAGTCCTGACACCCTCAGTGGCCTTAAGCTGGCCTGCTCGGCTGGAAAACTGAGACCCGTCCAACCTTCTTATTCTTGTTGGCTGTCCTCTTCCCAGGTGTGGCCTGAAGGGAGCTCTCAGCTTTATTATGCTGTAAAATTACAACACTGTAGAAAACCAGATGCTGTCTATTGGAGTCTTGGCGTACGGCTAATGACACAACTGTCTCTTGTCTCTGTGTCTTCCCTGAGGTATTCTGTTAATTAAGTCCCTGAGACGTGACAGGGAGACTTATCCAACCACCCACCATGACATGAACAGACCAATAACACACTCATATATAATTATATACGTGGCCTCCTGAATATTTCAACCAAGTTTATGTCTCAGTAATGGAACAGACAATTAATACTTCACTCACCCCATTTCAAATAAATCATCAACCATGCAAAAGGACAGAAACAGTGCAGGAAAAAAAAAGATTGACAAAAGAAAATCTTAATTTTTAATAATTTCTTACTGGTTAAGTTTCTGCTTACTCATTACATGAAGTTAATAATGTCGTGTAAGGTCATTCCTGTTCGTTGGCTGTCCCTCTCCGACATATCTTTATTCTACAGCAGTGAATTTGTGACCCATCAACACAACTCGACTGCTGATATCTCTGTTTGAGATAGTCAGCCAAGCCAAACTGCAGTCTCTCTTGTATCTCAACGTATCTTAATGGGATTTCAGCTGTATAATGGATTCAGCCCAACAGTGCTTTTCGGCAGAGTGTATAAAAAAAAAATCTGGATGACTGTATGAATAACTAAATGTACAGGCCTGGAGGAACGTCTTTTTTTTCACCCCCTCTTTCACAACTTAGAGGCACACCTCATCTAAGTGCTCATGAGAGTTATTGTTGCCAGAGAAATCCAGAAAATTATCAGTACACAATCACACAGCTGAAGTGCTTTATTCATATAATTAGAAGCGTAGATGTAGAAGAGGACTACGTTTGTATAATCCTATATTGATCCTCAAAAGAGAAATTGCAATTCCTTCTGCCCTCCCCTATCGTTGGCCTGCACAATGAGTCAGTGAAGTGAACATTGAGATACAAGCGACTGCAGCTTGGACTTGATATCCTCTCCATGGATGATGAACAAAGATGAGCTCTAGTGACCGCTTCTGTGCAAATAATTAAGTGGAGGAGATATGGTGAAAGTGACAACACGCGGTTTTCAGTAGCTTCATTTATCCTAAATATTCATTCCAGGACATAAAAACCTCAAATGCTGTCCAATTAGTTTGAAAGCCTAACTTATTCAAAACTAGGCTAAATGGGAACAAAACTCAAACAACTACGACAGAGGACACTTTGAAATGATACTAAAATAAAAGTGTGGAGCGAGCCATTTGTTTCCAGATGGAGAACAATGACCTAATTTTTCTAGTCCTAATGGAGAAATACAGTCGCCACAAGCACAACTAACAACAATGGATCAGGGTCAGCGCTGAAGAAACGCTACATCTGTGTCTCGCACATCAAGAGCAGGGAGAAATCACCAGGGACTTATGAGAGGGGAGGGGCGGAGAGAAGAGGAGGGCAGAGGTTTGTGTGCTTCTTCTCGCTTCTTGTGATCTCATTTGATTAGTTCATTTGCTGTGGAAAAAAAAGGAGTGTGGGAGAAATGTGGAAGCTGTCCTCACCAGTTTAAACCGTCATGCTGCAGCAGCTCGTTTTCATCTCTGCGAACGGCAGATAGGGTGGCAAGTTTTCATTCATTTTACTCACATGTCAACGATTAATGTCACTGATCATTAGTTTAAAAAGGTAAACATAACTCCATAACTGAGGCTTCTGTCATAAATCATAAATTATTCATACGAGGGGAAATAAATAGAAACAAACATATTACATATTGGCATTCTGAGAGATGCAGAAACAATTCACTTTCAGCACATGGCAATGCAGACGCACGCTGCAGCAAAGCTTGTTCTTTACTCTTGACTGGAACGCAGTCTGTTGTATGATGTGAATATCAAGCCGCATCAAAAAACGGCAGAACTGCAGCCAAATCTAGGGCGGCTCTAGAACTCTCCATAATGCTGCCCACAATAAAGGAGCTTAAATCTCTGAGAAAGTTCTTGAAAATCACAGCAGCAGTCAGCATCCTTGTTGTCGATTCATATTCTATGCGTACACCCAGACTAACGAATGATAACTGAAAGGCAGAGACAGTTAAAAGTTCTGCACTTGTCTTCTGTTTGTGTGTTTTTTAATATCTATCCTAATGAGGAAAACGGGAGCTTATGTGCTACTTAGAGCAATCAATTAGTGTGTGTGTGTGTTCATATGTTGTACCCTGTCAGTTTCACAAGTTAAAAGGTTAAGTTGCTAATTGCTAATTCAATCAAAAATAATGGGTCATGTGTTCGTTTTGAGTGGCCAAAAAGAGCAAATGGCTCTGCTTTAGCTTTTCCCCCAAATGAGGAAGAAGCCTAGTTAAGACTTCAAAGCAAACTGCATCCCAAAGCACTCTGGCTCATGTGTTTTTGACACTCAAGTGAACTCTGAATCTCAAATAAAGCCGGCATTCTCCTCCTGAATAAGTATCCGTAGTAGGCCAGAGCCAGGCTGATATCATGCAATTAAGATGACATCTCAGTTTTGTTCAGGTGAGCCTGCTGATTATCTTAATAACAGCAATCACCAGCATGTGGCTAACAGTTGGAGAGAGTCTGAGATGGATCCCTTTTTGATGCGTGATTATAATGATGCATGTTGTGAATTTTAGAGATAAATAACATAAGAAGATTCTGAAGAAGAAACAGGGCTGCCAGAAAGGGCTAAAATAAAGATCCCTTTATATATATATATATATATATATATATATATATATATATATATATATATATATATATATATATATATATATATATATATATATATATATATATATATATATATCCTCACAGCAAACTCTGGAAAGATGGGAAGACTTCATGGGCAGACACACAACAACAAGTCACACTTTGTGTTGCATAAACTGAGCCTTGTGGTAGTTAAAATAGGCTTGGAAGGCGTCCAATCGATCAACCTAAATCATTCTCAAACAACTAGGTGGGTCCAATATAAACAGTTTTTTTTTTCTCTCTTTGCATACACCTCTGCTAAACGCCACATCCCTGCACCATTTCCCAGCAATATGACCCCCTTCCACTTCCCCATCCACCTCCTGCATTAGCATTTAGATTTGGGTGAATTCGGCTTGCTTTGTTCACTCAGTATGTGTTGATGTTCATTTAAATGTTGTGTATCTCTCCGGCTTTGCCGGGTGGGGTCTCTTGAACTGAAAGCGGACTGTGTCAAGCTGGTGCAGATTTATTCTGAGGAGCGCAGGTATGAATGGGTTCAAGACGAAAAATGTCCTGACTGAGACTTATCAAAATTAATTAATAGCTGTGAATGGCTACGAGCACAAAACAGCAACCTGCCCCACTTTTGTTAAAACTCCAACCAAACATCACCTTCAAACTTTGTCTGAAGAATATGAACTTAACTTGTCTGCTAAAATCCCTAAATGGCTTATTGCGAGTGGCCTATACATGGAGGATAACAATAGTGTTTTATAAGAGCTGACCAGTGGTTAGTTTGTTTTCAGAAATAGCGGTGTCTCAGACTGCAATATCAATGTTGTCTCCTTTTAACCTCGAACGGCAGCAGCTGACAGATACTGATACTCACGCAGGGTAGGGTTGTGTGCGTGGGGCGATGGTTCGCTGTGTGCCTGTCTGAATGACATCAGGGGGAGTCATCATCACATAAAACTGACCTGTGGAAGGCATACGAGTCATCGGTTAGCAATGAAGCAAAAGATAGAACAGCAGCATGGCATGGAAGACTGAGTCTCTAATGAAATATCTCAACAAATGCATGTGTATTCGCTGCAAAAACTCATCAAACTCTAAATCCTCATGGGCACACACAAAACAATGTTTACACTGCTGGAAAGCCGTCTCATCTACAATCGACACGTAGACAGAAAAACTGCCAAGATTCCCTTTTCGCAGCTCAACAGAGACACAACAAAACTAAAATTGAGAGAAATATGCACATACTCTACTGCAAAGCATGCAAAAACTGGGCCTTTCAGCACTGTTACAAGACCTGTGAGATAAAAACAACTCATCTTGTCCCTTCGGGTCACCAACAAAATTTACTGCCATTTTCAATAAATCAGCACAAAAATTAAGGTCCCTTCAGACAAAACCATCCCGAGTAACACCAAAATAGCAGGACACACAACTCCTTGATACAGCCGTAAAGCATGAAAGGGGCTCATTAGTTTCAGATCTCCAAACAGCCTGTAGTTTATCCCCTAACCTATGATGAGGGACAGCAGATTGTTGGCAGTCTCATTTGTGCAAGCTGAACTGCTCCTCCTAAAAATAAGGTATTTTTTGGTGGAAAAATACTGTTGAACCCAAATGTGATGATGCTTACACGTGGACAACACATATATTTCACAGAAAGGTCAAGCACTCCGCATCCCTGGATCTACTCTTGCCAGAATAAGGTACTATGTTGCCAGAGCCCAGCGCACTATCCTCCACTATTCCTCACCTCATAGGAGACGACAGCTTGTAAAGCACTTTCTACCTACACCCTACAGTGCACTCCTCTGCCAGTATGTCATGCCTACTTAAACTGCCCCAGGCTCGCAGAAGATGAAGACAGCGGCACACTTCCCCCTGTGAGGCCCTGGCTTCGCCTGTTTTCCTGTAGCAAAGAAACCCCGCGGCCTTCCGTGGCATTAGTGGGCAGCCACTCAAACCAACCACAGCTGTGTTTTTTTTTTTGTAGTTTTCTGCTGCTGCATGTAGAGTGCATCATACTAGTTATAACTGAGGTGTGTCAATTGACACTGCTCATGGGACTTAAGGGAACTTCTCTGGGTGTGTCATGTGATACAACACACAATACTCAATGAGAACGAGAGAAAGAAACAGGCTGGGTGTGTATTAGCCTGACAAACTATATATAAAAAGTAGACTCTAATAATAATAATAATAATAATAATAATAATAATAATAAGTCTCTAAAAGGAGAGCTAATAAATAAACCTCAAGGACGCCTCCCTCCTTGAAGGAACTCAATGACCTTGCATGACCCGCGATCGTGCCGGCGTATTGTTCTTTTCAGTACGTGACTGAAATGTTTAGCTGGGAAAGATGTTCTGGCTTTATGAGCCAGGTTCATCTTGCTAAAATTTAAAAGACACAAGCGTAATAACCAACAGGCAGGGCAGATGGCAACTTACTATAAAATGCTTTAGTGCCATGTGCTGCTAACTTGGATTAAATTTGTGCTGCGTTACTGCCAAACATATGAGAAAACATTGTTTATTAGCTGTTTTATGTAGAGCTGCAATGAGTCGATACATTTTTTTCGTTGATCCGATTAATCATTTCTTATTTTAGAGCAGCACCTGCCAACAAGAGCTGTCTCTGCTTTCAGCTTCTCAAATGAGATGATTTGCAGTAGTTTTTTTTTGTTTTACTGACAGTGAATTGAATCTCTGGCACCTGAACTGTTAGACAAAACAAGCAAATCAAAGATATTAAATTGGCTGCTCTAACAAACATTTTATGAGCTAAAGAATTTATTACGAACATAATCGGCTGATTGATTGATAATAAAAATAATCATATACACATATTAATTAATGGCCACAAGAATTTATCTCCGTTTAAAAAAAGGAATAACTAAAATGCAACATCGGATCAAGACAGAACTGGGTCTTACGATGCAGGTACAGGTTTCGCTTTCATGCCTGGGCAGAGGCTGCAGCCTGGGCCAACAGTGCGGCAGAAAGCAAAGACGCCAGCAGGAATCTAGGTGATGAATTGCACGTTCCTTCTGTAACCACTTGTCCAGACACTACACTCGCTCTCCATCAGAGAACGCTGATAATTCACTCTTCAAACTCAGAAGGCCAGAACAAGCAGATGCTGGTCAAAGTGCCAGAGGGCTACGCTCTGCTCGCCAGGTCAAACAAGCCCCAACCACCCTGATTCACAGGCATACAGAGTCCACCATCCTCCTCTGGATCTCCAACATGTAACTACAAGGACAGTTAGTACGGCTTGATGACAACATATGGTGGAAAGAGAGGAAGGGAAGCTGAGTGGGCGGACATGTGACACGCAGCAAACAGTAAATATGATCAGCGTGACTAAGTTCATTTTGGTCTCGTCTCATTTACAAACTGTTGGAGGAACCATGGCAACAATGTTTCTGACATATTACTGAGCAAACTATGCTGCTGGATTTGTATGACAGAAAATTTTTCATTCTGCAAAAACTTCAGTGTCCAAAATGGCTGAGGCGCTGTTAGAGGAAAATTCGATGTTCACCTGTATCACAAATCATATTTCAATTACAGGATCCAGCAGAAAGGAAAGCATGATTTATAAACTGCAGTTCTTTGTATGGTCCTACTTTCTTTCACACCAGCCAAAGCTGCAGGGGATCATGGTTCATTTACAATGACCAAAAAAGGGATGTTATTCTCTCATTATTGTGCTTGAGTTTGTCACTCAAAATAACTACTAATAATTAGCCCTGTAGTACTGTGGTAAACTTCAACCCAAATTAAGCGTGAGAACTGACTCACCCCCTGCCTGTGGGAGTGTGGGGTCCGTGGCGGCCTGCACAGACACGGTCCCGTCGCTCACTGCGGTTGCAGGAAAGTAAGCGAAACGCGTCTCCCCTCCCACCGCCTCTCCTGCCGGGCTTCCTCCATTACTGAAAGGGTTTTGGATCACAGCCTGTGACAGATAAGAGAGACAGAGTAGAACTTGAACAAGTAGCAATGGAGCAGTCACAGCAGGTAAACGCACACCTCAGTTTCTGTCAGACTCAATACCACTATCCCCCCTTCAGACCCCCAAGCAAGACAGAGTGCCGTTTGACAGCTGGGATAAAGGGAGGAAAGAGAAGCAGCAGCGATCTTTTTAGCAAAGATAACAGCAGGGTCAGTAAAGCCATCGCTATCTTCCAAATGAAAACAAAATTGGTCTGATCCAGCTGAGAAATTGCATGTTTTCAACCAAAACCATGGCTATAAACATCAGCATTGTACCTTTATTAACAAACCTACGACTGCATTTTTAATCTTTGTGAGGGGCTCTGTTTTCTTGTAGACGTCACGCTCAGGCACATGCTTCGCTGTTTATGCCGCTTTGCTGGTTTGACAAGCTTGGAGGAATTACCTAAACTTGCAGCTTTAATCACAATATGTCAGACAGTACAATGGTACCTCTCCCTCACAGATTTTTAATAATGTTTGGACAACATTGGAGAGACAAGACTTGTTAGCAGGATAAATATTTGGAATAATAAAAGCTGAAACATCACCAACATTATCCTTTAAGACTGTGGCATTACTTTCAGACTGAAGCATGCAGCTAGTCTTCAAAAGCAGCCCGTATTATCAGCGGGTTCTCTGCGATTCAGAAAAAAAAGGGAAGGTACCTGAGCCACAGCCTGAGGAGCCCCAGTGAAGGCGGCTGTGGAGACGACGCTTACTGCTCCTCCCCCATCATCTCTTCCCTCAATGTGCTGGTCCGTCACCTGAACGACACGATATGTCACCTGCAACATGGAGAAAGAATGAGAGGGGAAAAAAATACTGATTAAACAATTCTTTTTTTGATGAGAATACCACGCCAAGCTCAAAACCTTACCCGATTTGTAGACTTGTTTATCATATCTATTGATTCCGTTCAGCCGTCCCTAGAATCTGATGCTATAATCCTAATCTCAGCAGTGCGTTGATCTCACTTCAGGGACATTCTGAAGCACAAGCATATTGTGTGGGATGTAATATGCTTATGCTTCAGAATGTGCTTGATTCAATTTGAAAACAAGTCAAGAAAATGAGCTTGTTTGTTCCAAGAATCATTATTTGTATTCCTCCATCATGTGACTCACCTCCTGACTGACATGTGACAGCAGCCCCGTGCCAATCCCAGACCAGACCAGAATCACATGATCGCGCACACTAGCCCTGTTTACGCCAAATGAGCCACATGGATCACTGAGTTAATTCCATCCAGTGTAAATCATCCAAATAGGGGCGCACCAACTTGAATGCCACACTACTTCTTTTTTTTTTTTCAATTTATTTACTCGCTTCACTGTCACACTGTCCATCACTGAACATCGCTGGAGTGAAAAACCACATTAGTGGACAGCGAGGAAACACTCTTGACACAGGTCACCAGTCAATCATGGGACTAGACAAGAAAACCACACATTCATACCTTAAGGCAATTTAGAGCCTGCTATCCTCCTGACTTGTCTTTTGAAAAAGGAGGATGGAGCCAAAGCTTTCAGAAAAAAAAAAACCCCACAACACACAAAAAAACCCAACCTTAAACAGGCACTTTAAGGTAACAGCACTTCCACCAAAACACTAAAAAAAAAACAAAAAAAAAACGAGATCATAAATGATAAATAAGTTAAAACATACAAGTGTCTTGAAATGTTGTTTTACAATAATTATGTGTTCTGTACATGCAACCAAATCCTATCAGCAACATTTATCAATACTTAATATGAAGCTCTGTCAAAAGCTGCATGGATATTTATTTAACCTGACATCTCAAGTAAGTTTTGGGTGTTTTTATTTTCTGTTTGAATGCCGGACAGATGCACTCGTACCCTAAGACTCCAGGATTATATCTCATTATAGGCAGTCTTTCTGAAACAGAAAAAAACCCCAACATCTTTAGTGGTGTACAGTTGCTTACCTGACCACCTTCAGTGCGAAACTGATATTGTATGTTATGGTCACCAAATGCTGAAGCCTGCTGAACGCTGGCTATTGTAACAGCTGTCTGCTCTTCTCCTGTTCCGTCTTAAAGGGGCAAAAGAGAGGGACAGAAGAGCCAGGTGTGAGCATGTAAACGAAGAAAACAATTAAAATCAGCATCACCAAACTGTGAGTTCAGCTGCAGAAAACAACACGTTACTATGTGCTACACACATTCATGTACCAGATACAATACTTTATGCAAGCGTATTTACTACATAAAACATACACTTCACAGCTGTGCAAGGCACCAGATGTTGTCAGTGACAGCTAGGTAAATAAGTGTTTACCTTCAGATGTTTGGATAACTTCTTCTTCTTGTTTTTCTTGACTGAAAAGAAGATGAACAAATAAGTTTGTTTTTTTTAAACACACAACTAACCGTCCTGGATAAGACAAATATAATAATAACTTGCCAAACTTGTGCAACTGGCGAGTCAAACAACAGTTTAATCACATTGCTGGTGTCCTCAGGTTACCTACAATGACTGACACCACAGTTGTTTGTGTTTAAATAGCTAGCCTAAGCTAACTTAGCTGTTGCACTGTCGTTAATTATTTTCAACCTTTTCACGGCTGGACGTTAGTCTTGTAGTATAAAACCAGTCAGCCACCCGGCCTGCAAAGTCTTCCACTTCTCCTGCCAACTTCACTGTAGTCTTTGCACTAAATTCGTTTTGCCAACTCTTTTTAGGTCAGGCCTCGGTTAGCGTCGTAAACTAGCTCTCCGAAATAGCATGTTGTTGCTAGCGCGTCTCAGTTAGCCATTTTGACCCGACTCTCGGTTACCTTGCGTTGTCCAGACTCTGTTCGAGCATATCCATCAGTGTTAGGATAAAAAGTGATATTCGGTGTCACAGACGGAGATGGAAGTGCTGATCACGGGAACAAACACTCGGGTCATGTGAGAGAGACAGCCCAGGACACGTGAGGTATGGCTCGGTGTCGAAGTTAAAATGGAGGCCGCTGCTGCTGCCGCTGGGTGATCCGAGGTGACTCTTCAACTTGATCAGCTGTGTGGCGCCGGAGGATTTGCAGCTCTAAACTGGAGACTACATCTGAACAACACACGTTCAAAGCGTCCGTTTGTCTGTGAAACATTATCAGCTGAATGAATGTCGAGTGCGATGTTGGTCACCTGAAAAAAAGATGTGAAAGACAAAATAACTCTTAACGAACTAATAAAAGTAAACAATAAAAACTAAATAATCTGTTAGTGACAAAAGGGGAACATAAACGATACAAAAATATATTTAACGGGTAAAATACGGAATTGTTGAACAATTTTTATGAGCATTATTATTACTTATCCCCAGAGAATGATGTCTTAAAGTTCCTTGCAATGTTTCAGTGTTGAAATCTTCTGATTATTTGACTTATTTGATCTATTCATTTTTTTATGTTCTCTCTCTCCATTATTTTATCACACATTATTCTGAAATGTTTTTGTTTTTTAAAGTTTTGTTAAGCATTCAGATCAGTTTCCAAAGTAAAAGCAGTATAGAAACACTTAGTTACCAAAGGAAAAGTAGTACATTAAAAATTGCACTATATTCTCAGCAGCATGTACAACATATAAATGATCAAAAATAAAAGATTTCACTCATCAGAATGGGCTCTATCAGTGGTTACCAGCTGGTAACCATTATTATTGTTGCAATGACATGAACAGTACTTTAAATTCCATTTTTTCCCCCCAGCAAGGATAGGAAAACATATTTTCTTTCTGCAGGCCATCAGACAAAACATAAAAACAATCTGCACATTGCACCGCTATCATGCAGACTTTGCACCTTTTTCTCTGCTGCTACATCATTTGATTAAATATCTGCCTCTCCCCCCTATAGTCATAGCGTATATATATCCATATGTAGCATATGCACATGCTCGGTTTGTCTGTTTTTTTTTTTGTCAAATCATACTGTCTAAATGTGCGCTGCACTTTATGTAGCTCTTTTGTATTTTGTGTTGTAACCTGTGTGTGTATTAATGTGGTAATTAATGGTTAGTCAATTGAAAATCATCACAGCACAACATCTTGATCTGAAAACTAACTATAGCTGTCAAATAGATGTAATGAAGTACATTATTTCTGAAATGTAATGAAGTATAAAAGTATCATGAAATGAAAATACTCCATTGTGTACAAATACCTCAGAATTGTACTCAAGTAAGATTAGGACTTGACTAAGATTAACAACATAAACTGACTTGCCAGTTTATTAGGTAGGCCTACAGCTAATGCTAATACAATGTAATACAACAGCCGTAACAGGTTTGTTCAGTTTTTGTGAACAGTGAAGTCAGAGATGTTGGTTCAACATCATGATATGCATATTTGACGATGTAGTTTGTTTGTTGTGAATTGTATGATAAAGGTTTCTGATACTGATTTCAGTGACTGTATACTAAACATTAGAAATCCCAGACAGTATAATGCAATACAATTTGACTGTACCTAAACTGCAGCCTTCATTATTTTTGATCAACACTTCCTGTAGACAAGTGCAACAAACACTGCCATTAATGAGCTATATAATATAATGTCTCATGTTGAAAATATATTATGGTAAGTAGAAACCAGAAAACTGGTTTGCCTTGAATATGTGCAAAAATAAAATAGCACATGCAGAGGTCTAATCTAACTATTTTAATTTGAAGGGATAAACAGGTGGTAAAAAAAATACTATTATTTACATCTACTATTTGATCTACTATTATTTACAAAACAAGAAAGAAAACAATAATTAATTTAAAAAGAAGAAAACAGTTAGCTGTTATTATAGATTTTATATTATATGTAACTAGGTGTGTGTCATTTGAAGTCATTATACGATTTGCCGTGAACTTTGCCCCACAAAAAAGCGGAACCTTTCTTCGCCGGGGTTTTGTTTACGGCGTAGGTTTGTGGGACACCGTGCTATTCACAGGTAATTTCCACACCTTGAGTAATTTAAATAACGAGACAATCAGCAGCTGAAACTTTGATGGGGTTAAGACGCTTTTATGCGAATCCTAAATACGTTTTAGCTGTCATTCAATCGCTAAAAAACGCAGTACCAACTGAGTTTTAGTTGAATTTAACAACGACTTTAAGACCGTCTCAACCAATCAGCATGGAGAGCGTTCATTACTCTCGTACTCTCATTGGCTGAAACAGGAGGCGGTCCCCTCATCGTCCTCCCCTCTGGTGTCACCCTAAAATAATTCCGACCTCTCCTCCTTGGGTGAAGGTTCATTGCGGTGACTCTTTTTTCACGTTAGCTGTCTTACTACTGTGTAGTTAAACCTTTCAGCTACAATGTCTGGACGCGTTCTCGTTGGAGTCAAGCGTGTCATTGACTACGCCGTTAAGGTAATATATATTTCCACTGTGCAATTGGCTCATTTCTGTTTTTTTCTGTCCTTACACACTTGACTTTCTGTGCTCTTGCTAACTAACGTTAGCCTGCTGACGCCAGCTGGCTGTAGCACGACAGCTATAACTAACACTTCACTCATTTGACAGATAAACATGTGGGCATGCAGCTGTGGTCACTTTAAAAGACGAAAAGCATGACGCATAATTTTGATTAGAGTTTGCAACACCGTAAATAAATGTGTGCAGTGTCACCTGAATAGCTGCCTGAAGTTTTCCAAGTTGCGTAACCTAATGTCTGACTTAATGTGGGCATGTCTTCATAATTGTTAGGTTATGGTTTAAGACAGTGGTGTCACCTTATGCAGCCTGCTTGAGGTGAAACTCAGCACCCATAATCAATACGTGTCTGCAGTCGTTTCATGTAACAGCAAGAGCACTCCTGCTTCAGCTGCCCACAGCAGGATCTGGACAGTTTCAGTGCTCAGTGCTGCCACATGTTTGGCTTGTTTCTCAGACAGATGATCTAAAGATGATCTGTGTCAGGAAATGTGCATTTTCTGTGGCCAGGTCTAGGTCTCTTTAAGATGCGGCGTGTAAGATTGAGAGACTCTTATTTACAGAATATAGCATAAATTTATCATGTATATCTATATTTACATTCATGTATAAGCATAACGGTTGTCATGTGTTTGCTACCTTAGAATGAGCCTTTTATTACAGCACTACAGATGCAGCGTGTCCTCATACTCACAGTATGCCGTGTTGGCCCAGAGTAGACAACCCAAACACTGGCCATCTGCACATTTTGCAGCCACTATAGTTTCTCTTTTGCACTTGGTGAGTTTAAGGGGCTTCAGCTGATTGTAATATCTCTCCAACATTGTGGAACAGTGGGAACTGTGGGAAGTTTGGAGAAGACCCTCCTCTGTTTCAACATTACAGTGACCTGTCTAGTTAGGTGTGTAATGACTGACTGGTCAAGCACAGAGCCCTGACCTCAACCAGATCGTGTGCCGTTGCTCTGAATATGAATCATGAGGAGTGATCCAGGCCTTATCGTCCAACATCAGCTCCATTGCCAAACTGTTGCTCTTGTGACTGAATGGGATTAAATCCTCGCAGCCACATTCCACAATTGTTTGGAAAACTGTCCCAGAAGAGTGGATGATTTTGGAAAGAAATATTCACATACTTTGTTTGGGTGTCCATATACTTTTGGCTATGAAGTCTATCAGCATGCTTTTTAATGCCAGACCTTTTTTTCCTTCCAGATTGCATGTCTGACACTCTTAGTTCTTCTCTATCATTTTCCAACAGTACAACAATGCAGAGCAGTCAAAGCAGAGATGAGAGCTCATCCAAAGATGAAGAAATATTTTACGAGCCACAGTGCTCCTGTTCAAACATGCATCACCAGATGTCTTTCTTTTTTTATCTTTTGACACTTTGCTGGCTCACTTCCTCACAGTTTGCCCTAGAATCCAGGCTATCTAGATTGTTTGTCATCTGGCACCCCTGTAGTGACTCTGTCCTGCGGTCCTCCTCCTCTTCCTCAGATTCGTGTAAAGCCGGACAACAGTGGCATTGTGACGGATGGTGTTAAGCACTCAATGAACCCCTTCTGTGAGATCGCCATTGAGGAGGCGGTCAAGCTCAAGGAGAAGAAGCTTATTAAGGAGGTTGTGGCTGTCAGCTGTGGGCCACAGCAATCACAGGTGGGTGAGATGGGACCAGACTGTACAGCACTACCTTGTTAACCAGCGTCCTGGAGAAATACTGTGTGATATGGCAGGTGGCCTACTTTTGGACGGGTTCTTTATAGTTTCCATCTTTTATACATTTTTATTGGGCTTCAGCTTTATCTTTAATAAGTCTTTTACAAAATCATGCTGTAATTAAGTGTAGCTGTAAAGACACAAATACGGATTAAAAGATAAATGATTATATGGACAACTGGAGAGAAATAATTGAAAATCAATTGTTATTCTTTGCATAATAAAGCAATGTAATTAGATTGAAATTATTTTTCTTATTTAATGTGTCATTTGCCAGTACTGCAGATACCATAATAAATAATAAACTGCATAACAATTATCGCCAGGCCTGGGAGGAAAAAAAAGCAAATTGTTTTCAACCTATATTTAATTGACTACAGTGCAAAGACTAGATATTTAATGTTAAAACTGATAAACTTAATTGCTGTTTGAAAATATGTGCTAATATGAATTGGATGCCTGCCACGTTTCATTACTCAAACACCAGTCTAGAACATTCCTCAGTTAAACAGCTGTTTAATTTGGTTTGGTATCAGGTTATAGTATAACGATTGGGTATGAAAGGGGCATTCTCAAGCAAAGATGGGGCAAGGTTCACTATCTTGTGGAAAAACTGCGTCAGCAAATAGTCCAAAAGTGTAAGAACAACACACAGCTGAAATGAATTTAGGAATTGCACCATCTACAATCGATATTATCGTAGATCAATCCATAGAAGTCTTTGCATATATTGAGCGAGGCTGAAACTTAACTTTGAATGCCTGTGATTTCTGATCCCTCGGGCAGTACTGCATTTAAAACCAACATGATTTTATAAAGATGTTAGTACACAGACTATGCAACGTTCAAAAGAAAATGCTGTCCGTAAACGGGGTTCGTTGCTGCATCTACAAATGCATTTAAGACTCAAAGCGAAAGTTACATATCAAAACATCCAGAAATGCAGCTGACTTCTCTGGACCTGAGCTGACCTGACATGGACAGACTGAAATTGTGTCCTCCAGGCTCGACTTTTTTGGAATCAGGGTTGTAAAAAATTGTTGAAATTCCGTGTATATACTGACGATGCTGATGAACAATGACATACAATCGCAACTCTCTGATGCATTTTTATGCACCCGTACATCTCCGTCTCATAGGAGACCATCCGTACTGCGCTTGCCATGGGAGCAGATCGTGGCATTCACGTGGAAGTGACTGGAAAAGACTATGAAACCTTGGGACCCCTGCAGGTTTCCAAGATCATGGCTGCTTTGGCCAAGAAAGAAGACGCCCAGCTCATCATTCTTGGCAAACAGGTAGAAAAGAAAATCTGGATTCATCTCACTCTCTGTCTTCATTTAAAATCGGATTGCACTCCCTGCTGTCATACTGTGATGAACACTCAGCTCTTGCACTACTACTACCTTCATTTAATGACTTGTTTCTTTCAAAGGCCATCGATGATGACTGCAATCAAACTGGACAGATGACAGCAGCCTTACTGGACTGGCCTCAGGTGACTTCTAACTTTAATAAGAATACGAACAGCCTGTTTTGACCTGAGAGCTAGCTGTCAGATGTGTGACATAGCATTGTTGATATCAGGCTGTGCCCTTGTCCAGACTGCCTTATCAAAGTTAGTGGAAACTAGTTTGAGTCAGTGAGAGCGACAGTGATCCTGCACAGGACTGTAAAGCAGGTCAAAGGTAGCTTGGACAGTTGTGGTGAAGTTCCACCAGTTGGCCAATAGATGGAGCCATTTAACATACTATCTCAAGGCATACAGGTGGAGCAGGGTATGAGAGAAATACAGGGTTAGACATTATGATGTTTTTACCTGATTTTAAGATGGACCATTATGACAATAGGTCTTATTGTATGAGTTTAATTGAATGGGTTTGTGCTGTGTATTCACCTTGTAGGGTACCTTTGCATCAGAGGTGGCACTGGAAGGAGACAAGGTTAAAGTGGTGAGAGAAATTGATGGTGGCCTGGAAACTATTAAGATCAACACACCCGCAGTGGTTACCGCAGACCTTCGACTCAACACCCCCAGATATGCCACCCTGCCTAATATCATGGTAGGTCATAGAGGAATGTGGTTTCAAATGCAGAATGAAAAAAAGTGTGAAATATGTAGTCAGAGAATGAAATAAAAACAGTGAAGTAAATCTATTCTTTTTTTTCTACTTTCAGAAAGCCAAGAAGAAGAAGATAGCTAACATGAAGCCTGCAGACTTAGGGGTGGACCTCACATCACGGTTGGAGGTGTTGAGAGTGGATGAGCCCCCACAGAGACAGGCAGGGGTGAAGGTGGAGACGGTGGATGACCTGGTGAGCAAACTGAAGGAGGCAGGGACGATATAGAAGATTTAGGAGCATAAGGAGGGGAGCGCAGAACTTAGCAGACGGGTGAGTATCACTGTATTATAAGTATTATACTAACTGTTGATTAATAGTTCAATCTTGAAGTGATGTCTTAAAAGGTCCTGTTTTTGTTTTTTTTGCATTTGATGTCTCGATACATTTCGAGCATGTGTATGCGTACAGCAAATTTACCTCTCCTGATGAATGATATGATTGTTTGATGTTACATCCTTTTTTATCACCATCTGTTCATTGTAAAATGACTAATTAATTGCTTTGACATGGAATATTGTGTCTTGTGTTGACGGAAGCAAAACTAATTAAAAACTTTAATTGCATATCTTGTCTTGAATTACATATCGACATTCTCGTCTCTCATTGCAGGACTCTCTAATGAATAACTGGACTGTGTTTCATAAGTGCACCCAGAGGACTAGCTTATGTGTCGTCCTAATCCCTCTGCTTGAGACTGTGACTCCTGAGGACATGAGAAAGGAGGAGTGCTGAGAAACACTGTCCTGCAGCAGACCCAGACAACCCCAAATTCCTCATCTTGTCTTTTATGTGCAGTTTGACTTGTGTGGTTCATCTGTATCACAGGCTACTAATCTAACTTTAGAAGAGTGTCGCCTTTATGCAATAATTGAAACCCAGAAACCTTCCTGTCATTCATGCTTCACCCAACAACAGTAGCTTGGCTCAGCAGGTTAATCTTGAATATCTGTAGTAACACATGTTAAGTGGTGCAGTTTTTGTAAATGATTTATGTAAATATGGACCTAAACATGTTGAGATGATTATGTCCTCCAAGATGTCAAGTCTACTGGTTATTTGTATAGTCTGCAGTTGTAACTGGGTTTCAGGACTGCCTAGATGGTGTCTCTCAGTATGAGCGAGGGTAGATGACCATGAACCTGAATTTTACCGTAAGCGCCTCAATTCTCTGATTGTACAGAACATTACCATGACAATAAAGCAGCCAGTCTTTTTCATATCTAAATACATGTGTGACTGTTCTTTTGCTTTGAACTTTCAGTAACTGTTGCCCACAGGTGATCTAATCTGTGACAATACATAACAGCATGCATTCCCAGAGTTCCTCAGCAGATGTCACTGTTGATATAACAGAGAAAAGTGATGAAAGGCGAAAATTCATCTCATTTTACATCTCAGTACTTCTTTGCACAACATCCAAATACACTTGAAAATAGGTAACAAACTGTTTAAAGATAAAAAGTCTTACTGAAAGTAACTTTTGACCCAAAACAACAAATGTAAGACGTGCACAGATTGTCTGTAGTTGGTCAGCCAGGTTTTTATTTGTCAAACATGGAGCATTTGATTAATTATATGGGACTTTCTGCTGTTAGCTAGGGCTAAGGTTTTATTTTGGAAATGCTAACCGGAAACTGTTGCCGTGTAATTGTGTCTACCTTGACGCTAGCGGAGCGGTGTAATTCTCTGTGTGACCACAAGAGGGCAGAAAATCCCGTGATTACGATATTAATGATAGCGGTTTTGTCAATATTAACACAAGTTTATTTTTTTCTTTCTTGAGGGGAGTTTATACAGTTTATAATTCTGTTGTAAAGTGTTGTGTTTGTGCGTTATTGTTCTTCTAATAGCACAAACTTACATACTGCATACTATTCGTCTAGCTAGCAAAAAGGCTATCAAACGTAGCCATCAATAGATCAATGTGCTCGATTCTCACGTCTCCGTTTTGAAACTTAACAAAAATATAAAACATCCTGTGATGACGGCCCCCTGAGTGAGACGAAGAGAGCAGCATTTGTTCTCAAGTTTTATTGACGAATATTAGCTTGAAATCAGTCACCTTTCGGCAGCCGCCATGTTTTCTGCCTTCCCTGTGTTGTTGTAGTTTGTCCACAAGATGGCGCCAAGAGACCGTGAACAGTGTTTCAGAGTGAGGGATGTGTCCTCAAAAAAAGACAAAAGATGCTAGATGCATGTATGCATATTAACTGATATTACTAATAATATGTATGTATGGTGATAGGTTACATATAAAACATAATCATAACAGCTGCGGTTGTCCTTAATCACAATACGCGCAATTTCACGGTTTCTTGTAGTTTTAATTTGAAAGTGCCAACCGGAAACTGTTGTCGTGTAATTGTGTCTACCTTGACGTCAGTGGGGTAACAGTTTTATTTTGAAAGTGCTAACCGGAAACTGTTGCTTTGTAATTGTGTCTGCCTTGACGCTAGCGGAGCGGTGTAATTCTCTGTGTGACCGCAAGAGGGCAGAAGATCCCGTGATTACTATATTACTGGTAGCGGTTTTATCAATATTAACACGTTTATTTGATAATTATAACGTTTTCTCTTTCTTGAGGAGAGTTTATAATATCCTATAATATTATATATTTAGTTTATAATATTCTTATAAGTGTTGTTTTTTGCGTTATTGTTCTAATAGCACAAACTTACATATCACTCGTCTAGCTAGCAAAAAGGCTATCAAACGTGGCCATCAATAGATCAGTGTGTTCGATTCTCACGTCTCCGTTTTATGGCTAAACAAAAATATAAAACGTCCTGTGATGACGGCCTCCTGAGTGAGACGAAGAGAGCAGCATTTGTTCTCAAGTTTTATTGACGAACATTAGCATGAAGTCAGTCAAGATGGCGCCAAGAGACCGTGAACAGTGTTTAGCCGTGTCCTCGAAAAGACAGAAGAAGCTGGATGCATGTATTTATATTAACGGATATTACTACTAATATTTGTATGTATGGTGATAGGTTACATACAAAACATAATCACAACAGCTGTGGTTGTAATTTTGCGATTTCTTGTAGTTTTAGTTTGAAAGTGCCAACCGGAAACTGTTACCTTGTAATTGTGTATATCTTGACGTCAGTGGAGGCTAACAGTTTTATTTTGAAAGTGATAACCGGAAACTGTTGCCGTGTTATTGCGTGTACCTTAACGTTAGTGGTTGCTAACGGTTTTATTTTGAAAGTGATAACCGGAAACTGTTGCCGTGTAATTGTGGCAGGCGGGCAGAAAATCCCGTGATTACTATATTAATGATAGCGGTTTTGTCAATATTAAGTTTATTTAATGAGTTTTATTGACGAACATTAGCATTAGCAATCATCTCCCGGCAGTCGCCATGTCGTTTTTGTCTTTCCTGTGTTGTTGCAGTTCTCAGTTTATCCACAAGATGGCGTCAATAAACCGCGGTAAAGGAAGTGTCTATTGCAGGGGTATTCAATTAAAAGTCCCCAAGGTCCGGTTATTACATTTTGCCCAAGTAGAAGGTCCGAGCGAAGGTCATGGCCACATTTTTAAAAAGTGACTAATTGTTTAAGTTTTAGTTTAAGACAGGACGTCTCTGAGTGCCACACCTGATCATGATGTGTTTGTGGACAAACACAGTTCACATGTTTCTGTCCTCTGAATAATGGACTCTTCCTCCTCCTCCTCCTCCTCCCTCTCGGTAGAGGCTGACACCTAGTGGTTAAAACTGGTACTGCAGTGGCCAGGTCAGTCACAGTACAAAGAGTGCACAGAAGAGTCCTGTAGTTCAGCCCGGTCCATTTACACCTGATCTGAGCGGGTTCAGTCTCTGTTCAGACCTGGTTCAGTCTCGGTTCAGACTGTGTGACGGGCTGTTTGGTTCATCAGTGCTGCCTCTGTTCACAAACATCAGGAGCTCAAACCTGAAGCCTTCGCTGCACTCTGACAGCTCCACCAGCTCCTCCATTCTCCAGCTCCTCCAGCTCCACCAGCTCCACCAGCTCCTCCAGCTCCTCCAGCTCCACCAGCTCCACCAGCTCCTCCAGCTCCTCCAGCTCCTCCAGCTCCACCAGCTCCACCCGGATAAAAATAGTAAATCTGCCACTTCTCCTGGTGTGCATGAAGAGTTTGACTGATGAAGCGTGTTCTCAGCTGAATGTGGATCAGGAGGACGGTGAAACTTTTTGTCTTGAGCCCTGAAGGAGAATTCAGGAAACATCCTGACAGCAGACGTCATGTGACGATCACATGACCAAACCTGCTTTTATTTTTGTTTGCCTTCGTCTTCTGTCCGCTCAGGTTGATCTGAGGAACACGACCAAACGTGAATACAGAAAACAGAGTGGACGCTGCATCACCTTCACTTCTGCTCAGTGCTGCTCTGAGCGGGATTTGAACTCACGACTTCTGGATTAAAAAGGAAGTTGGTGCCATGTGCTTAACCCACTGGACCAGTGAAGCTGCAGGAGGCCATGAGGAGCAGCTTCAGTGGACCATGTGGTCCAAAAGGACATGGAGACGTGGTTTTCCTTCTCCATGATGAGACAGACAAAGTGAAGAACAGAAATGTTCTTCAGCAGCTCTATCAGGACTGATGGAGGAGAATCTTCAGCATGATTCCTCCCCTCAGTCTGATCCTGGTTCTTCTGCTTCATCGGTACTGAAGATGGTCCAGTGGGGAAGGACGCCGACTGCCAACGTGGAGACGTGGGATCGAACCCCGGCTCAACCTGAGGTATGCAAAAACTCAAACACAAACCTAAAACTGAAACTCAAAAACTCAAAAACCAAACAAACCCGTCCGTTGCGTTGCGTTGCGTTGCGTTCATTTCTCGTCGTGAATTTCCGTCAAATTTCTCCGATTTCAACACGGACGAGCATCGAGGGAACAACGAACAGGTGAGTCACAGGTAAGTCAAGCTAGCTGGCTGGAAGCGAAAATTATTTTTATTTATTTTTTAAGTGTTGTGAATATTTCACATGTGAGTCATCCACTCTGTGTTTCACTGGTTTGATTTTAGAGCAGAGGTATTCAATTAAAAGTCCCCAAGGTCCGGTTATTACATTTACAAGTAGAAGGTCCGAGCGAAGGTCATGGCCATATTTTTAAAAAGTAACTAATTGTTTAAGTTTTTACTTAAGTTGCGAGATATTAGACACATATTCAATCTCTTATCATAAATAAAAGTAGTTCCCACTTTGAATCAATGACACGGTCTCGGAACAAATTAAGCAAACAGGCTTGGAGCTGCCAGCAGGGAGACTGAACAGATATTTAGTTGTCCATTCATCATTAAAACAACGATTTTCAGTATCTACTTTCCTCTTTTTAGAACAAGCCATGTCTGCGTTCAGCCTTGCTCTCCCTGCAGGGTGTCCTTGGCTACCGGCACGAGTTTACCGGATTGACTATAGTAGCAGCGCCCGCGGTAAATTTCTATGTGCGCTCAAAACCGCTCTATGGGGAAAACACTACTTATTTCGCCAGTGGTCGCGGTCCGGACAGAGCCATTTCCCGGTCCGGATCCGGACCGGAGTCCGCTAATCCGTGATGCCCGGTCTATTGTAAAATAGTCCATGATAAAACACCTGAATCAGTGAAATTTCGCCTTTTATGTAAAAAAAAAAGAAAAGAAAAGAAAAAAAGCTTTACCATTTAGGGTGGGTTAAGAATATTTTAGGAGGGCTTTAGCCCCCCTAAAACAGGCCTGACGATGCCACTGATCTCCAGTAGGAGGCAAACAAATGAAAAACATTGTCTTTGTCTATTCACTTCCTTGCTCTCAAGTCTTCCCATAATGAGAAATCTGACCTTTATCTTAGCCACAACAACTACAATAGCAGTTATTTACACTAGACACAGTTTGCTACCCAGCCTCTTGGCTGGCTCATAGCTGTGAGATAAGACAAGATGTAAACTGTACTCCGAAATATAAACAGCGATAATACAGCATAGTTAAAAGTTAAAGAGTGTGATGGATACATTTTGTGTCAACAGAAATAAAACTAGCTTCTTAACAAAACATACATTCAAACAGCTACTGTTACCTGATGTTAAAGGAAGGGGAGTGGCCTCACATGCACAATCAAGCCTTTGAGTGAACCTGAAGCAGGTGAATGACTCGCTCAGGTGACAGCTTCAGCTCCAGAGCGCACAGGAGGAGAGCACAAGCGAGTCAGTCACTGCTGTCCAAGACGCCAAAGACATTTCATCTTCATTTCTTGTGTTTTTACTTGAATTCTCTGGCTGTCGTCCTGTTTTATCAACATGACGCTGGGTGAATTTAGGATACTGGCAGTTTTACTTGTCTTTACTTTTCAAGGTAAGAATCAAACGTGACGTTTCTTCACCTCGCTTGTTCCTAGTTCATTTATATTATTATTATTATGATTATATGTTTGATTTGTGTGCCTGATGCTCATTTTTGTTGAGGATTCATTTCCTTTTTATACTAATTCCATGACTCCACTCTAACAGGTGCAGACTGTGAACTGGTGGTTTCTCCTGTTGGTCCTACTCAGGTGAAGGCTCTGGCTGGCAGCAATGTAACTCTGGTTGTGTCCTTCAGTGGTGCCACTGACCCAGCCCTTACCTGGTTTATGAGAGGATTTCCTGTCGTCACTTGGGCTATTAACTCTCGTGATTCCCCACGCATTGCTGAAAACAGCCAGGACGTGCTGAAGCTTGAGCGAAATGGATCCCTTACCTTTGTTAATGTGTTGCTTAACTATACCAGTAACTACACCATTGAAATGACAAAGGCAGGACTGGGAACAGCCTCAACCTCTTTCAATCTGACAGTATATGGTGAGTACCTGGCTGAGCTCTGATTTTGAAGATCTTTAGTATGTTTTAATCTTCAGTTTCCTCACATGAACGTGGACTGCAAATAAGATTTGAGTCAAGCCACACCTCCCACAAAATTATTGACTGTATATACAATCTTAAATACATGGAATATATATTTAAGGCAGCAGGGTGGTGGAGGGTGACAGTTTCTTCAGAACTAGCTTCAATCCAGAAAGTTTCAGAGTTGTTTATCTCTCTGTAATTCATCCTAGATTAGCTGTTTCAGTGAGATATTGCAGCGTTGTTTTGTGCTTCACGCACCTATTCCACCATCGCTTTATGTTTTCTTTCACAGAAAAATTCCTGAATGTGAGTCTGAGTGCTGAGCCCAGTCTTGTCAAAGAGGGAACTGGTCAGCTCACCATGATTTACAACATGAAGCAAGGAGTGGTGGAGCAACAGATGTGGTTCTTCAATGACAAAGCGATAAATACCAACTCACACTATTTGATTGGGAAACAGAGCCTTGTGATCAGCAAGCCAAATCGAAACAACACAGGACTGTACAGAGTGTCTCTGGCGAACCCCTTCAGCGCTGTGACGAGCTCCATTCACCTCACTGTGCTGTGTAAGATGAATGACTTTAACTGGATGGGAGATGTCTCTCTAAAACTCCTGTCTCTCTTTGTATCCCCTCACACTGTGTTCGCTGTGATCTGTTTACAGATGGACCAGAGAACCCCAAACTTGAGGCCCAGCCAGCTAAGCCTTTCTACGTGGCAGGAACCTCTCTGAACCTCTCCTGCCAGGCTGAGGGATCACCAGAGCCAACTGTTGAGTGGGTCTTTGGTGGTGGGACCCTTTCCCGGAAAAGAGTCCTAAATCTAATAAATGTACAGTCCAATCAAACAGGCAATTATACGTGCATTCTTCGCAATAATTTGACGGGAGAACAATGGAGAAAAAACATTCCTCTAAAGATTTATGGTATGTGAAGAGTTTTATCTTTGATTTACACTAATTTGTCTTGAATTTCTCTCAATAAGTCTTAATGAACATATCTGTACTTTAAGAGAGCTATAAGAAATCTATTATAAACCTAGTGAATAAAGGTATAACACTAAAACTTGGAACAACTTTGACTAGCCCTCAAAAAGTTTTTGTACATACAGACATAATGCATGGCTCTCACAGGACATAATGTACTTAAAAGTGAACTAAAATGAATCAATTTCACTATAATAATTGATTCATTTCCTCTTTGGGACAGAGATGCCGTTGGGCAACCCCAAATGCTCTGTGCATGCGCTGAATAACGCCACCCTGCAGTACCGTTGTTTGTGGTCGGGTGGTAACCCACAGGCCCAGCTCTCCTTCCCAGCACTAAGCAACACCAGCACTGGAGCAGGGACCTTCAGCCTGGCTGTCACCGCCTCGAGTAACCTCAACGGGAAAACTGTCACGTGCATGGCAGGCCACCCGATTCAAGAGAATAAGTGCAATATTACGGCAAGTAAGTTTCAGATTTTTAAAAAAAGAGAGAGAATTTGAGTGACTTTAGTAGCCAAACAAGATTCCTTTTCTTCCCCAGGTGGTCCAATGAAGTTCCTGCCACTTGTGAGAGCCACAGTTCCCCTTCAGGGAAAAATAGTGGTCACTATTGAGTGTTTCACTAAGGCCTCGCCTGCGGCTGTGGTGTCATGGTCCAAAGGCAGTGAAAGTATCACCAATGGGACAACATACCAGATCAGCGATGACACCACGCGGCTTGAGATTCAGGATTACAATGTCGACTACTTTCTTAACCAAAGCTACGCTTGCACCTGCAGCAACCCACTGGGCAGCCAGAGAAGGGAAATTCAGCTTTTAGGTATGGCATTGCTGCTCTTGGTTTGTTGGTGACCTGCCACCATTAATCACAGGCTGCACGTAACTAGATATTTAGAGAATTTAAGGATCATTTCAATTCTAAACAACCAACTATTTAGATAATCTGTTCCATCAGTTTTTATATACCAAAAAATGTTGCTTGTTTTGGGTTCTCAGTTGTAAGGATTTCCTTCCTGTCTTTGTTATGTATTAGTAATTTATATATATGTGTGTGTGTGTGTGTGTGTGTGTGTGGCTTTTGGGCGCCTGCTTGGACAAAATGATCCAAATGCCTCCTTGGTCTTTAGGAAACATTTTCCATTATTCTGTGACATTTTTGTAGACCGAACTTTGGATTCATTAAGAAAAAAATTACGATGAAATAGTTCAATATGAAATGCTGAAAGAGTTTAATCGTACCGTCATATAATCAGTGCAGTGATTATCTGTAAGGATTCTGTTGCCTCCAGCTTCTAAAGTTGAGTACTAATAGCATTACCAGAGCAAATGAAACAATGGGTCCTTACACAGAAAGCTAAGGAATACCTAAGGTTACTCTTTCCTTCTAAACAAAGCTCTCTAGTCTTGATATACCCTCACCCCCTCCCCGCCTTCTCTTACTCTCCCCCTTGCTCACAATCCCTCTCTTTCCAGGACCGCTGATCTCAGATTTCCGCTGGCACCGCAATGAAGCTAGAACCGTTGTCACACTGACCTGGGAGGTCCCGTCTATGTCTGTTGTTACAGGTAACACAGTAATTAGCTCTGGGAAGCAGTGGCTTGATTTGTTTTCACAAGACTATCTTTTAAACATCACACACGAAACCAGATTTCTTTCTCGTTTTGAATTTGTTTGTTTCAGCAGAACTCGTCGGGAAGAATGCTGACACAGTGTTGCAAACACAAACTCAGTATAGAAGATAGGGGTGTAAATATTGTGTAATGTGTAGAAGCCTCTAGCTGAGCAGTTCTGTGTTTTGGGAAAAAAATATTACGGAGCAAATGTCAGTTTTTGTTATGTCTCCTTCTGTCAGTTTGTATGCAGCAGTAAGATGTTCCTAATCATACAAACCTGTCACATTGATCAGTGAAATCTTTATCTGGTATCGCTGTATGGTTTGGCGATTGATCACCTTTGACCTTGGCATCATACGAAACAGACAGGCATGTGCTTTTGCAAAGGTTTTGCCATCCAGATGAAAGGACCAGATATCCTGAGCAAAAATCAGGATGGCACCCAAAAACAAAGCAGCAAAGACGGATTTAACACCATCAGGGACGAACCTGGCCATGTCAGAAGTGTGGACATCTTTCCCCTCGATCCTAAGTTGACGTATAGGTTTAGGGTTATCCCCAAAGCTCGTCTGACTGAAGGAAAGCCATCAGAGGTCCACAGAGTTGGTCCAGGTATGTCAACGTCTTTACAGATTATCATTATGTTTCTTATCACACTGTAGTAAAACATTGCTTACTGTGTGTCCTGGTCATGCTAGATCTCGGGCTGAGCGGCCCTGCTATTGCTGGCATTGCAGCTGGAATTCCCTGCAGCATTCTCTTCCTGTGCCTGCTGGCAGGCGTCATCTACTTGTGTTTCTCTTGGAACAAGAACAATAGTATGTCAAGTATTAGCTTATTGAGCACCAGAAAGTCATTAAACATGGTGACATATTTTCTTTACATTCTGTTTTTCTGTGTTTTACAGGTTGGCAGACAAGATATCCTGTGCCCAGAGCAGTTGAGAAGGTGGGAATCACTTCACTCGCTATGAATGTTGATTTATCTGTGCTGTGTTGTTTTAGCTTTTTTCTTGTTACTTCCAGGTAATAACGATCCAAACAGAAACAGCTCCTCATAACCTGATGACAGGAGGGCTGAAGGCTCCCCCTGATTACAACAGATTACACCAGGTAGCTTTTTTTTTTTTTTAATCAGACATATCTAAGTGAAAGATTAGATCTTTTTTTTGGATTTACAGGAAATGAACTGTCTTGTTTTCTTTCAGAGGGAGTCTGAAAGATCAATGGCTCTCCCCACCTTTGTCCCCGCTCCACCTGTCAGAGTTGCTACAACTGTCTAATCTCCAAAATTTGCTTTGTTGTGTATATTAATTGTGTACGGCTTGCTATATTTTTATGTGTTTTATATTCATGAGATTGTTTTAATATATATTTTGAATCATTATTTTAATTAAACTAAGATTTGGGGAATTTTATATTTCTGTTAAGACTCAACAGTAACATGAAACTGTTCTTGCATTTTTTCCTTCACATTTTACTCTGTCGAATGTAAACGGACAAATTAACAGTTCATGTCAGTTACATTGTCTCTCAGGGTCTTTATAAAACAAATACAAAGAAAAAGTAATTTTGTGTTTGTTAAACTGCAACCATGTCTCTGATATTTATGCATGTTAAATGACCAAAGCAATGATTTAAAATTGGTTTACATTCTACCAAACGACAAATGGTTTCATTATGAAATTGTACATATTTACTGTATATTTATTGTTATTTTTAAGTTGTTGTTCTGTCGTCTTTCATAAGCCACGGTCTTATATACTATATGTTCTAATAAAGAAATTCACCAGATTGCACCCAGTCTACTTGGCATACTGTGTTTTACCTACACACATACTGTAACTAAGCCAACAGTTAAGAGACACGGATTCAGTCAGCAATGAACATGACTTAGCAGAAATGTTTTGCTTCTATATAGCGAGTACTCAAGTTTCATGCTGTGTGAGACAAAGTAACAGGAATGGTATGACAACACAGGGAAAAAAGTTCAAATCCATGACGAGTTCAAGCTTAGGGTATAATTTTTATAATTCATTGTTGGAATATTTTTAGATGGTTTTTTTTTAAATGTTTGTGCGTCCCTCATAGAAACAGAAAATGACAATGAGCTTCCCCAGAGGGCTGTAACGTCTTTGTCATTCAAGATTTTCTCTCTCAGCATATTAATATCTTGAACACGTTTACTATTTTAAAGCTGCACATACTCTGTGACAGCAGATCTGCTGCTGTGTGTGGGTTCAGCCCTGGTCATGAGTGGGTGGATAATGAGATAAAGCATTTTCAATTTCAGATGTGTGTTTGGACATGTGCTCATACTGTGTGTCTCCCTGTTACACGCCTTCATTCTCTTTTATTTTCATGCGCTTTGATCAGCTGCCTTTCTGTTTCTGGTGATGTTGTAGTAGGTGACACGTGGAGAGCCAGGTGTCTGACTTGACAGGGTCTTGTTGGATCACCTTTTGTTCTTTAACCCACCCAAATGCACACAGCTCCTCTGTTACAAGATGCATTCCAAGTTTCTTCACATTACCTATTTATCTACAGCAGCATGAAAACACAACCCAGAGGTAGAAGAGGCTTTTTGAGGTAGAGCTGAACTGCTTGACATAATTCCCAGGAAGAAGGCAGCACAACAGAAAGAATGAGTGCTCCCACATTTACATTTTCTTTCTGATGGTGGTGGCACTCCCATGTATATAAGCTACCAAAGAAAAGCAAACCTAAGGCATAAAAGGAAGACATGAATATGTGATTTTATGTGAAATCCCTTTAACTACATGTCTTTAAAAAACAGCAGAGGGAGGTTCAGATCACACTGAGGTGAACACCCAGGAAACAGTGCTGAGTGTGAACTGTGTGAGCTCATACATGCACTATCCTGATGCAGACAGTCTCCCTCTGCTGTGAGGAGACACATTCAAATAGCTGTCAGATGTTTCCATCATGGTGACCTGATGTGTATTTTAAACATATGTCCAGCAGATGGTGCTGTGGTGCAGCGCCAACAACATCCCATCACATTAAGATTTTGAACCGCTATTCAGACAATGAAGAAGTAAACTGATTTGAAAATACTTAAATAGAGATAAGAATAATAATCACAGTGAGCCTGCATGTCTGGATGTTTATTTCTGTTTCATTTCTGTTTCTTTAATTTGATAAACTCTTACTAGTTTACCACAATAATTAAATGAAAAGAAGTCAACATCATCAAAAAGGCCTCTCGTTATTCTCTGATGCAAATGGTTCAGAGTAGCACCACAAAAAAACAAATTAAAAACACAGGACGGCAACCAGAAACTAGAAACTTGCTATAAGTGATTGGTATGTCTTAAAATGCAAGAATTAACGCTATAGACAACAACGACATGTTAAAAAGGTTAATTAATTCACGTTTTCTGGGGCTCTACAGATTTGTCTGCATTGTTTGTCAGTTTGTCAGGATCCTTATCAGTTGCTAGAGTTCAGCCTACATTTGAGGAAGTGTGCTTGATCATGAAATGAGGAAGTCTGCACAGAAAATATATATATATATAAATATAATATATGCTGATAAAACACTTGCCTGCTATTTTCTGCAAACATGATAATGAAGGGTGGACATCTCACAGCTCTTAGCCAGAGTGCACAAATCATCATTTTTAGTATCTGCCTTAGCGAAAGCCAAGGGAAGGGCCAACAGTGCCGAGTGTGAATACACCCTAAATATGACTTACAAGAGGTTATGTTTGTGGCCTGTTTTCACATTCAGAAGCAGCAGTGTTTATATTTCATGTTACAATACAGCAGACGTTCTAACATAGACATGATAACCATTTTGACCAAATGCAACTCTTTCTATCATGTTGGGGACATGTTTTGCAAGTCTGCAAGTTCCATTTATCTGAGGTTAGATGCACTAACCTCAGCAAAGCTCTTCTTCAGTATCCTCTCCCAGAGGAAACATGTTTAACTACAGGTATGACACAACATATATTCTGTTTATGCAACAGAATAGATGGTCAGCGTGACGGAAACCTGTTGTTGCACCATCAAAGTTAATCTGTCTTTTGTGAAAGATACCGATGTACCGTCATTTTGTTACGCTATTATGTATCTCATCCTGTCAGTTTGTTTCCCACAGTAGATGGTGATCTGTGCGGTAACAGTTCTCAGACGCCTGGTATGAAAGTAGAGCAAAGCACTGCCGTGGACAGGGTCAGCAGAAAAACACAAGAGAGACACAAGAAAGGCCACCAAACAGATCAAACAAAAACAAAACAATGTATGCTATAATGAGCATACACTTAACGTTTTACCTTGCTATCAGACAGCCCTTTGCCAATTCCTTAAGTGTAGAGTTTACTTCACACACAAATGAAGCCCAACTGTGGCACACACAGCATGGATCTGAGGGCAATGTAACTTAAACACTTGAATCCCCATCCTCAATGCTTTTCAGGTTGTTGCATTTGTTGCATTTATGATTTATGCACCATTGTATCCATTTCTTTCCCTGTCTTATATGCTAAATGATCATAAACATTATGTTTTATGGTGGAGGTCATCAGGTTGTGAGAACAATGTTATCTAAACACCACAATGTACTTTCTACATTATGAGCAATGAAATAACTTCTAAAATACAGTTTATGGTAGATGGAGTTAAATGTTTTGCACCATCAACTGGTGCTATGGCAACATAGTTGTTTTTTTTATCTCATATACTCCATCTATTATAGCAGCTGCAAGTGTTTTGACAAAGTGTGCAAGACGTGTGCCGCTGCATGTCCGGTAACTTGCAGTGTTAACTTTAGGTGTCAAATTTTTTCAGTATATATTTAACATGTGGTGTCTTTTGCTGGCAGTGCTATGTTTCCATGACGTAACATTACATTTTCCGGGTGTATTACACTCATGCACCGAATGCATCCACTGAGTATTTTTATTTATTTTTTTTAGCAGCTATCTGGTCATGTGTCTGTTGTAAGTGTGTATGTGTCCCCATGACCACACCCCAGCCACACTGAAAGAAAGTGTGCGCTTCAGCATGTTCCATTGACCACAGCAGTACTGCAAGCCTCTGCACATCCACAGTTCCAGAATACCTAATAGAACAACAGACAACGACTGTGGTGCAGCGGCCTCATATCCCAAACCCTCCCCCATCTCCCCCCCAACTCCATCCATCTCCCCTCCCCTTACCCCCAAAATACACCCATGTAGTTCAGAGTGAAAGAGTCACGTGGCTTTTGGCCCACCAGCTGAAGTGCATTTGTTCTGTGCTGATTGTTTTAAAGGATTTTGCCTCCATCAACAGAAAAGTGGAGGGGATAACTTTTTGGAATTCAGCCTAGGGCTTCCTCTTTGACGTTTCGCTCACTCCTGGCTTGCACTCTCTCTCACTCTTTCCCTGAGGAAAGGCTGATACTTAAGAGGGTTGATTTATCCTGAGGAATTCAGGTAAGATCATAACAGGCCTTTTATTAACTGCTGATGCCATTTAGATGGTGAGAATCAGGTGTACAAAATAAGAAAAAGTAGAATGAATATCATGGCATGCTAACCAAGGAGTGTGAGTATGCCTCACAGCTGGGCTGAGAGGGCCTTCACCATGTGATAGTAACAAGCCCTGAAGATTGTAGCTCACATCATTTAGATGCAATGTACCTGTTTTGTATAAATGTAAGATTTCAAGGCAAACTTGAGATTCAAAACGTACCTGGTTTCATATGCAAATCTTTGGTGTTCAGGTGTTCCACCCATGAGTGTGTATGATGCATGCTGTCTGTGATTGAACTGGCTGATACTGAAGTTGACATGCCTTAAAATGCTGATCTACGTATTTGGCTTGTTTGTATCAATTTGTTGTCATAAAAAGCAGATTAGGGGTAATTCCAGTCTGTGCAGCTACATAGATATGAGAACAGTGTAAACTCTGTTATTATAGGGTCATCTTTGAGATGTTGGACTAATTCATTTTAAAGCTACTGACATTGTTCTCATTTAAATGTTCAATTAATCATAATTTAAGGCTTATTTGTATCAGCCACCACTTCACATCACAGCATTGATGGTCAACTCATGTGCATTCTCATGGTTATTTTCTAATTCGAAGTTTGTGTGGTTTGACAAGGGAAGGAACATAATTGTGATAACATGTTCAAACAAAGAGAGAGAGTGAGAGCAGACGTTGCTATGAGCTGACTGTATTGTGGTTGGTATGATTACTTGCAGGCGAGCAACTCTTGTAATGAATTCTCTGCTTTGTGGTTATAACTAACTGCACAGCCGAGACAAATTTGTTTGCATTCATATAAAAATAGCTGTAACATCATTAATGTTGGCTACAGACAGCATGTGGTATTTGAATGAGGGAGTGCAAATGTTTGCCAACTCAGTCTACAAGAAAGGGTCACCTCTGTCTTTGAGAAGATGTAGTGTTATAAATTCAACACTGCTGCCAGGCAGGTAATGGTTGTAATGGTTAGAGAAAACCAGGAAGAATGTTAGTCCTGCTGTGCAAATCTAAATGGGAAATGTAAATGAATGTTGTCTCATCATCAGATACTTAAATCATTGTGACCTAACTGTAGCTCAGAGATAAGCCCTCATTTTCACCTGTGGCAATGGGCACCAGTGTCACAGCAGACTGTTTCTGGCACCTCCCATGCATACAATCTTTTCCTGTTTCTGCCTCCAGGCCATTCATTTTTTTAAAATTACATTCACTACTGAATAAACACCGACAAACCCTGTTATCTTATATCTTATATATCTTATCTCATACAATTTTCACCTGCACCACTGACTGCCATCTCCTTTTCTTTTTGCACAGTGCATAAAGCATTAACCACTGTCAGATAGTGTCACTCATGATGTACAGCTTCATGGGAGGGGGCCTATTTTGTGCCATCGTGGGGAACATCCTGTTGGTGGTCTCCACAGCCACAGACTACTGGATGCAGTACCGTCTGTCTGGCAGCTTTGCCCATCAGGGCCTGTGGAGGTACTGCATGTCTGGCAAGTGCTACATGCAGACTGACAGCATTGGTAAGTGGGAAAATATCTTCTTGGATCCTTAAAAAATTGATTGGGTCTACACTGGTTTAGCTACAATAACAATAATTTCTTAAGGTGACTTCCAGAGAATGAGAACGCCACAAAGGCTAGAATGACAGCAATCTACTGTATATAAGCAGAGCAGTGCTTTGAGCTAAACGCTAATGCTAATGTTTAGAAGATATAATCTTTAACATGTTCACTATTTTAGTAAAATATGTTAGCATGCTAGAGGCTACGAGAGGTGTGATAATAGTTGTGCAGATATTTATCCCTAAAACCAAAGTATTAGAAGGGGTTCATCAAACGTATTACCATTAATGAACCAAATTTATGACAATTCATTTGATAGTTGTTCAGACATTTCACTGAAAACCAAATATTTTTACCTGATGGTGACACAAGAGAAAAGGTCAGAGGAAGTTGTTACAATACAGGAATTGTGAATTTCTGAAGAAAGTTTTATGGCAACGGACCAACGATCAGATCGACACTGCCATCCTAAAATAAATATGATGAAATTCTGGAAATACAGAGTACACAATATATACAATGCTGTACAATGCACATAGTCTGAAAAAAATAGTAAATGAACTAAATTTGACAGCTTGTCAAGGTGGAATTAATTCAGTAGTTCAAGTTCAGTTCAAGTTCAAGTTCAGTTCAAGTTCAAGTTCAAAAGTGGGACAAAATGTTTGAGTCTGTCTTCAAGGGGTCAAGAGCAATATTAGGACATTTTCATTAGGATATTGAGAACATTTTGGGAGAATGTTGTTCATCAAATTAATCTTTTTATAATTCTTTATTTATTTTCCCACATACATTTTTAAGTATGTTTCCTTGTTTTGTCCCTCCTCAGCCTACTGGAATGCCACTCGTGCTTTCATGATCCTCTCTGCCATGTCATGCTTTGCTGGCATCATCGCAGGAATCCTCTCCTTTGCCCACTTCTCTGCTTTTGAGAGGTTCAACCGCTCATTTGCTGCTGGGATCATGTTCTTTGTTTCAAGTAAGTCATGGCTACAGAGAGAACATAGTAACATATTAATCTGATATGAATGAAGCCATTGGCAGTCATTTTGCATAATGTGTCCATCCTCAACCAACCAGGCGTTACATAAAAACTTTGTAAACTGAGATAACATTCATAATGGATACTGATTTAAATATGTATCAACGTCTGTCCATCATCCCAGCTCTCTTTGTTCTGCTTGCAATGGCCATTTACACCGGAGTGACAGTGAACTTCCTGGGCAAGCGCTTTGGTGACTGGCGCTTCTCTTGGTCCTACATACTAGGCTGGGTGGCACTGCTCATGACCTTCTTTGCAGGTTTGTTCAAATAAAGGAGTGCAGTAGATTTCAGTGTAATTACTTTATATTGCTGGAAGTCAACAAAAGTTGTAGACTAATATTACAAATTCTCATAACAGCCCTGTCAGTTCTTGAAAAATCATAAAATCACCATGCAGGTCATGCATTTATTTTTCTAAAATTTTATATTTTATATAAATATGTTTTTCCATCGTAACCATTTTCTGTATAATAATTATTTCAACCATTATCTTGCACTTGACTTTTCTGTAGAAATTGCCTTACCTCTTTACAACTGAACTATCTTTTGTTTTGCAGGTATATTCTACATGTGTGCCTACAGAATGCATGAGTGCAGAAGAGTGGCTGGCCCACGTTAAAATAAACAGGAAATAATGTGTCATAAGTGCAAAAAATTGCAAAAAATAAATAAATAAATAAATAACCCAAAACATTTTCCATTCGAAAATAGAGAATTTACTGTAAAATAATAAAATTTGGAACTTGGAAGTTTTGCATTTGCACCAAATGTGTCTTGTTGTCATTTATCTCCAACCATTATCTACAATAGTTTGTGGTGGAAAGCAGCTCAGTCTCTTTAAGCAGGATGTGATTACTGTTATAACGGTATAATTTGTTACTCAGTAATAGACACAGATATTATTACCAGTAAAAGCTCTTTTATAAATGAACTGTTAAAGCAACCTGTGCAGCATTACACATTCTGTTATAATGTCTGTTATAATGTCAATAACAGTACAGTAGCTGTTTCAGCTATAACGCTAAAGCTGGATATGGACATATTGTTATGAAAGTGTATTTTGCTCTTAGCTAGAGCTTGTCCCCTGCCTTTGTACTCCTGAATCATTGCGTCCACGCTTCCTGAAAATGGACTTTTCACTAGTGCAGTGGAAAGCAGAGGAGGAAAAGTAGAAGATGATGGGATCAATACAGGTGTTGAAGGCACTAAACAGCAAGGTGTAGTACCTCCATTTTGGGCTTTCACCTTGGAAGTATCCCAGTAAATGAGAGATGTTGTATGGCACTACACAAATGAGAAACACAGCTAGAGTTCCCAAGGCCATGCCGATTGCCTTCTGCTTCTGCATCCGGGTTATCCTGGGTCGGCTGTACAGGATCAAGATGCAGCGCAGGTAGCAGTAAACACAAATTAGAAGAGGTATGAGGCAGAGCACAAAGAAAAACTCCAAACGTACTGGCAGGAGGATGTTCAACTGCTTTTCAGTGAAGTTCTCATAGCACACAGTGGAGTTTTCACTCTGCAGTGATGGGTGGTGCTGGGTAAAGAAAACAATACTGCAGTGTGCTGCTGAGATTAGCCAAATAATAGCACTGATAACTAACGCATACACAGGTTTAAGCAGTCGATGATAAATGATGGGAAAAGCAACACCAATGTAGCGAATTACACTGACTGCCATCAGTAACAGGGAGCTGGTGTAGATTGTGGAGAAGAAGGTGAAGGAGGTGAAGGAGCACAGGATTTTGGGCAAAGTCCATATCATGCCTGATGCCGCCTCATGCATCTTGAGAGGAAGGATGATCAAAAAGAGCAGGTCAGAGATGGTCAGATTGAGTAGCAGGATGTCTGTCGGAAGTGGCTTGGAGTGGATCTTAACACTGAAGGCGTAGAGAGCCAGGAGGTTGGCTGGCAGGCCTATCAGGAATGAAATGATGTAAACTGAGAGGATGACCTCAGTCCTCACCACTGTCTCCATCATGGCCCTAAACAAAAGGAGGAAACACACCACTAAAATTCAACATTTATGCAGTAACAGACACAGAAATTATTACTTTCTATTTTTATATCAGTTGTGATGAAGGTAATATGCATAATATGACCATTTGATGATGAATTATGATGATCAAAATAAGAAATTGTCAGTTTTTTTTCTGATACCTATTGAACAGAGATTACAAGGCAATATAAAACACAGATAATCTGGCTGCGATGTACATGTAAATCACATGAACCGACAGCTAATATATACAGATACCAAATCAGCATCTTACTTAGCAATCTCATAGATGCTGGTAAAGATTCAATTTCAATACAAATAAGTCATAGTCACATGAAAAGCTATGTTAGGATTGATAAACTAAGCATATTTACAGTACCTAGTAGATGTTTTCAAGGCTTGCCAAAAAAAAAAAAATCTTTAGCTCTGTGCTGTTTGCCTTGCTGCGCCTTTCTTCAAAGACGTCCGGTTAATAATGTGTGAGTTCAAAGATGAGCTGATCTAATAACCCAGAAACTGCAAGTCATATTCAAGCCCTATATCTCCTACTTCTCTTGTCATCCTATACTGAGCAGCGAGCACACAACAGTTGGTTAATATTAACTAAAATGCAAAACTGAATCTCATGTTGACTTTTATATTCAGTATGTTAATAAAGGACCTCCTCCTATCACTGCTGAAAGAGATCTCGGAACATGATTAATAAGGTTTCAATTTCACTAAGCCACAAGCCTACGCTCATGTTTTTTATTCAAACCAAACCTACACTACAAGTTCAGAGAAAACATCCTCTCAGATAATAATGTTTTCAGTTTTAATTTGCATCATCCTTTTCTGAGTTCAAGTCCAGTGTGGTATCATTTAGAGTATCGTAGCCTTTATTCTGTAGTAGATCTGTTTTCAGGTGCCTGAGAATATTTTAAATATTAGTTTCCTTCCTGTCAACTCTATTTACATAAGCGTCAGTGAACAGTGCAGCAGGAAATAAACATGAGACTCTCCATGTAGTGTTTAATCTACCACAGGCAGTACTATATATGAAATTTGGTTTTTTTTTAATGAAGTCAATATGAATGATATGTTCAAGGTTAAATATTTATGCAACTAGGCATTCTTAAGTCTGATGAAACAGTATGGAAGGAAACCATGCAATACCCACTCTTAATATTACAACAGTTAATTTGTACTAGGAACTTCTGTAGTATGGAGCCTACTGTGTGAAAACAGAAACTTTTTCTGACTGTGACTCAGGAGATAGAGCGGATATCTGCTTTACCATGTCCACCATTTTAGTAAAGTATGTTTGCATGCCATGTCATGCTTGGTTGGCATCATTACAGGAATTCTCTCTTTTTCTGCTTTTGAGAGGTTCAATCGTTCACTGGCTGCTGGGATCGTGTTCTTTGTTTCAAGTAAGCCATAAATAGAGTAAACACATGTTGACATATTAATCTGGTATGAAGGGAGCCACTGACAATCATTTTGCATATTGTTTGCATCCTAAACAAACGTTGACCAGGCCTGCCATAGCAACTTTGTAAACTGACATAACATTTATAATGTATATTGATTTTAATATGTATCAACATCTGCCCATTGTGGCAGCTCTCTTTGTTCTGCTTGCAATGGCCATTTACACCGGAGTGACATCTATCTTGCTGATAGTAAACAAAATAATTAGCATACTGAACAAGAGAGATAATATTCTAAATTCTGTAAACAACTCTGTCAGTTCTTCAGTCAAATCACCATACTGGTTGTACTTTCAATGTGCAAACATTTTATTTACCCTTATTATGAGTTAGTACAGTCTCATCACATTTACATTAATGAAAATACGCAATATATATGTTAGAACTCACACAACACTAAGATTTATAAATACCAGATAACAAGAAAAATATGTCTTGACATCAGAAGCATTTTTTGTACAATAATTATGTCAACCATTATTTTGCACATGACCTATCTATAGAAATTACGATGCCTCTGTACAGATGACCTCTGTTTTGTTTGTCAGATATTGTGCCTACAAAATGCATGAGTGCAGAAGAAAACTAAAATAAACAGGAAATAATGTCATGAGTGCAAAAAGTACAATTTCCCATTTAAAAATAGTTTTCCTAAATTAATTGTTAAAGCAACCTGTGCAGCATTAAACATTCTGTTATAATGTCAATAACATACAGTACATATATAACATTAAATCTGGATATGGACATATTGTTATGAAAGTGTATTTTGCTCTTAGCTAGAGCTTGTCCCCTGCCTTTTTACTCCTGAATCATTGCGTCCACACTTCCTGAAAATTGACTTTTCACTAGTGCAGTGGAAAGCAGAGGAGGAAAAGTAGAAGATGATGGGATCAATACAGGTGTTGAACGCACTAAACAGCAAGGTGTAGTACCTCCATTTTGGGCTTTCACCTTGGAAGTAACTCACTAAATGAGAGATGTTGTATGGCACCACACAAACAAGAAACATAGCTAGAGTTCCCAAGGCCATGCCGATTGCCTTCTGCTTCTTCATCCGGGTTATCCTGGGTCGGCTGTACAGGATCAAGATGCAGCGCAGGTAGCAGTAAACACAAATTAGAAGAGGTATGAGGCAGAGCACAATGAAAGCCTCCAAACGTAATGGCAGGACGACCTCCAACTGCTTTTCAGTGAAGTTCTCATAGCACGTAGTGGAGTTTTCACTCTGCAGTGATGGGTGGTAGTGGGTAATGAAAACAATACTGCACTGTGCCGCTGAGATTAGCCAAATAATAGCACTGATAACTAACGCATACACAGGTTTCTGCAGCTGATGATAAGTGATGGGAAAAGCAACACCAATGTAGCGAATTACACTGACTGCCATCAGTAACAAGGAGCTGGTGTAGATTGTGGAGAAGAAGATGAAGGAGGTGAAGGAGCACAGGATTTTGGGCAAAGTCCATATCATGCCTGATGCCGCCTCATGCATCTTGAGAGGAAGGACGATCAAAAAGAGCAGGTCAGAGATGGTCAGATTGAGTAACAGGATGTCTGTCAGAAGTGGCTTGGAGTGGATCTTAACACTGAAGGCGTAGAGAGCCAGGAGGTTGGCTGGCAGGCCTATCAGGAATGAAATGATGTAAACTGAGAGGATGACCTCAGTCCTCACCACTGTCTCCATCATGGCCCTAAACAAAAGGAGGAAACACACCATTAAAATTCAACATTTATGCAGTAACAGACACAGAAATTATTACTTTCTATTTTTATATCAGTTGTGATGAATGGATCTTAAATTAAGTCTTCATGTGGTCCAAGTAAAAAATAATCATATTGTTTCTAATACCTAGTGAGCAGAGATTAAACAGGAATATAATGAACAAACACATAATATTAAAGTGGCAGTCAGGTAAATGTAAACCAGATGGTTGTCCCATCACCAAAGACAACACAAATTTGCCATTATTCCCAAATCAATTAAGGCATCAACTGACAGCTAATACAGTAGATATGAAATCAATATCTTGAGGTTTTACGCAGCAATCTAAAAAGTTCTTGTTAATGACAAATATGTTTTGTTCATACCGAGCTTCCAAACATCAAAACAGCAAAAAGAAAAAAAAAAGTTTGTATTAATATGGTGAGCATATTTACCTACCTAGAAGCAGATGTTTTCAAAAATGTTAAGGCTTTAAAAAAGACAAACTAAAGCTCCATGTTGTTTGCCTTGCTGCACTTTTCATGAAATGCAGCCAGACAACTTGCAAGTTCCAAGATGTGCAAGTCATATTTGAAGCCTGGATCATCCACTTCTCAACTCGATGTATACTGAATGGTCACGCAACACTCAGTTAATATTAACAAAAATGCAAAACTGAAGGTTAAGTTGACCTTTACATTGAGTATGTTAATGAAGTAAGTACATCCTCCCACTTAATCAAAAAAATCTTGGAACATAAGGTTTCAATTTCACTAAGCCACAAGCCTACGCTCATGTTTTTTATTCAAACCTAAACCTACACTACAAGTTCAGAGAAAACATCCTCTCAGATAATAATGTTTTCAGTTTTAATTCCCATCATCCTTTTCTGGGTTCAAGTCCAGTGTGGTATCATTTAGATCAGGGGTGGCCAACCCGCGGCTCGCGAGCCGCATGCGGCTCTTGGCCCATAAGAATGCGGCTCCCCAACTCGCGTGACTGGTCGCTATCGTTACCGTTACGCCGCGAAAGTGACCCAGACGTCACTGAGAGAATGATTTTTCAAAATAAAGGTTTTTCAAAATAAAAGATCGTCCATACTCAGATAATACGTGAAACGGAAATAGTTAATTATTTCTTGTGCGGCCCGGTACCAATTGAGCGACGGACCGGTACCGGTCCGAGGCCTGTGTTATGTGACACTTCTTTAGCACATTTCAAAGCTTCAAATCTTCAGCGCCATTTCAACACGCTCCAATCAAACGTCGACAGAAAATCCCCGAAAGGTACTGAACTTAAACACGCTGTATACAGTATACACACACACACACACACACACACACATATATGTATGTGTGTGTGTGTGTGTGTCTCAACTATATATATATATATATATATATATATATATATATATATATATATATATATATATATATATATAATTTTAAAAATTCGTACATATTCCGTTTTTTGGATGCTATTGCAAATGTTTATATTTCCATGTGGACTTGCCTAAGTCCTGTGTTAGAATTATATTAGCAGGTGACTGAAAGAGTGAATGAAGTAACTGGCCTCTGGTCTTAGTAGGCAGGACTTGCAGTGTGATGTGAATCTAGCTGAGCAAAAGTCTGGCCTGTAGTCTTGGGATGAGATAAGCTCATTTTTGTCATCTCCGGTTTCATAGTGTGGGGTGTGTGACATTTGTGACATGCTAAATTGTTAATATTTCATTCTGTGTGTGTGTGTCTGTGTGCGCGTACATAATGTGGCTCTTTGCAGTACCACAGTAAAAATTTTGGCTCTAAGTCACTGGCTGGTTGGCCACCCCTGATTTAGATGGTTTCAGATAGCATAGAGTATCGTAGCCTTTATTCTGTAGTAGATCTGTTTTCAGGTGCCTGAGAATATTTTAAATATTAGTTTCCTTCCTGTCAACTCTATTTACATAAGCGTCAGTGAACAGTGCAGCAGGAAATAAACATGAGACTCTCCATGTAGTGTTTAATCTACCACAGGCAGTACTATATATGAAATTTGGGTTATTTATTTTTTAATGAGGTCAATATGAATGATGTGTTCAAGGTTAAATATTTATACAACTAGGCATTCTTAAGTCTGATGAAACAGTATGGAAGGAAACCATGCAATACCCACTCTTAATATTACAACAGTTAATTTGTACTAGGAACTTCTGTAGTATGGAGCCTACTGTGTGAAAACAGAAACTTTTTCTGACTGTGACTCAGGAGATAGAGCGGATATCTGCTTTACCATGTCCACCATTTTAGTAAAGTATGTTTGCATGCCATGTCATGCTTGGCTGGCATCATTACAGGAATTCTCTCTTTTTCTGCTTTTGAGAGGTTCAATCGTTCACTGGCTGCTGGGATCGTGTTCTTTGTTTCAAGTAAGCCATAAATAGAGTAAACACATGTTGACATATTAATCTGATATGAATGGAGCCACTGACAATCATTTTGCATATTGTTTGCATCCTAAACAAACGTTGACCAGGCCTGCCATAGCAACTTTGTAAACTGACATAACATTTATAATGTATATTGATTTTAATATGTATCAACATCTGCCCATTGTGGCAGCTCTCTTTTTTCTGCTTGCAATGGCCATTTACACCGGAGTGACATCTATCTTGCTGATAGTAAAAAAAATAATTTGCATACTGAACAAGAGAGATAATATTCTAAATTCTGTAAACAACTCTGTCAGTTCTTCAGTCAAGTCACCATACTGGTTGTACTTTCAATGTGCAAACATTTTATTTACCCTTATTATGAGTTAGTACAGTCTCATCACATTTACATTAATGAAAATACGCAATATATATGTTAGAACTCACACAACACTAAGATTTATAAATACCAGATAACAAGAAAAATATGTATTTTCTGTACAATAATTATGTCAACCATTATTTTGCACATGACCTATCTATAGAAATTACGATGCCTCTGTACAGATGACCTCTGTTTTGTTTGTCAGATATTGTGCCTACAAAATGCATGAGTGCAGAAGAAACTAAAATAAACAGGAAATAATGTCATGAGTGCAAAAAGTACAATTTCCCATTTAAAAATAGTTTTCCTAAATTAATTGTTAAAGCAACCTGTGCAGCATTAAACATTCTGTTATAATGTCAATAACATACAGTACATATATAACATTAAATCTGGATATGGACATATTGTTATGAAAGTGTATTTTTCTCTTAGCTAGAGCGTCCACGCTTCCTGAAAATTGACTTTTCACTAGTGCAGTGGAAAGCAGAGGAGGAAAAGTAGAAGATGATGGGATCAATACAGGTGTTGAAGGCACTAAACAGCAAGGTGTAGTACCTCCATTTTGGGCTTTCACCTTGGAAGTATCCCAGTAAATGAGAGATGTTGTATGGCACCACACAAACAAGAAACATAGCTAGAGTTCCCAAGGCCATGCCGATTGCCTTCTGCTTCTGCATCCGGGTTATCCTGGGTCGGCTGTACAGGATCAAGATGCAGCGCAGGTAGCAGTAAACACAAATTAGAAGAGGTATGAGGCAGAGCACAAAGAAAGCCTCCAAACGTACTGGCAGGAGGACGTTCAACTGCTTTTCAGTGAAGTTCTCATAGCACACAGTGGAGTTTTCACTCTGCAGTGATGGGTGGTAGTGGGTAATGAAAACAATACTGCAGTGTGCTGCTGAGATTAGCAAAATAATAGCACTGATAACTAACGCATACACAGGTTTCTGCAGCTGACGATAAGTGATGGGAAAAGCGACACAAATGTAGCGAATTACACTGACTGCCATCAGTAACAAAGAGCTGGTGTAGATTGCGAAGAAGAAGATGAAGGAGGTGAAGGAGCACAGGACTTTGGGCAAAGTCCATATCATGCCTGATGTCGCCTCATGCATCTTGAGAGGAAGGACGATCAAAAAGAGCAGGTCAGAGATGGTCAGATTGAGTAACAGGATGTCTGTCAGAAGTGGCTTGGAGTGGATCTTAACACTGAAGGCATAGAGAGCCAGGAGGTTGGCTGGCAGGCCTATCAGGAATGAAATGATGTAAACTGAGAGGATAACCTCAGTCCTCACCACTGTCTCCATCATGGCCCTAAACAAAAGGAGAAAACACACCATTAAAATTCAACATTTATGCAGTAACAGACACAGAAATTATTACTTTCTATTTTCATATCAGTTGTGATGAATGGATCTTAAATTAAGTCTTCATGTGGTCCAAGTAAAAAATAATCATATTGTTTCTAATACCTAATGAGCAGAGATTAAACAGGAATATAATGAACAAACACATAAACCAGATGGTTGTCCCATCACCAAAGACTACTCAAATTTGCCATTATTCCCAAATCAATTAAGGCATCAACTGACAGCTAATACAGTAGATATGAAATCAATATCTTGAGGTTTTACGCAGCAATCTAAAACGTTCTTGTTAATGACAAATATGTTTTGTTCATACCCAGCTTCCAAACATCAAAACAGCAAAAAAAAAAAAGTTTGTATTAATATGGTGAGCATATTTACCTACCTAGATGCAGATGTTTTCAAAAATGTTAAGGCTTTAAAAAAGACAAACTAAAGCTCCACGTTGTTTGCCTTGCTGCGCCTTTCATGAAATGCAGCCAGACAACTTGCAAGTTCCAAGATGAACTAACATAAACTGTAATAAGCCGGAAACGGCAAGTCATATTTGAGCCCCGGTCATCCACTTCTCAACTCGTCCTACACTTAACAACGAGCACACAACAGTCAGTTTATATTAACAAAAAAGCAAAACTGAAGGTTATCTTGACCTTTGAATCTGTTAACAAAGTAAGTAAGTACATCCTCCCACTCAATCTAAAAGATCTTGGAACATGATTAATAAGGTTTCAATTTCACCAAGCCATGAGCCTGCGGTCATGTTTTTATTTTTCAAACGTCAAAGCTACACTACAAGTTTAGGGAAATCATCATTTCAGATAAGTATGTTTTTCAATTCAATTTATGTCATCCTTTTCTGAGTTCAAGTCAAGTGTGGTCTCATTGCTCAAGGCGTTCCAGACAGCTTAATATAGAGTAGAGTAGCCTTTATTGTACAGGCTGTCTTCCAGAGCCTGAAATATTTTGAATATTGGTTTCCTTTCTGTCAACTCTATTTATATAGGCATCAATTAAGAGTGCAGCTGGAAATAAACATGGACCCCTTTAAGTGGCATTAAATCTGCCACGGGCACTACTGTATATGTAATTTGGGTTATTTTGCAACATGAATTTCATGGAATATTTATACAGCAATTCTCAAGTGCGATGAAATGGTATAAAAGGAAGCCATGCAATACCCACTGTTAATATTACAACAATTCATTTGTGTTAAGCAATGCACTTAAGCAGGAATTGCTGTAGTATTGAGCCTACTGTGTGAATACAGCAGCAGCACATATCCTCTGATCAACAGTTTAGATAGGTAGCCATGTTGTAATTCACATTCTGTGGAAAGTCAAAAGCAAAGTTTTAATATTTCTCAATTCTTGAGCAATGAAAGAGGAGAAAAGCAAGTGTCATGTGTTTTATGCATAGAATAAGTGATGGATTGTTGTAAACCACTGCACCTTTGCGAATGGCTGTATTCCGCCCTCTCTTAGGTGAACTCTTGTGCGGTTCTGGTACTGTTGAGCTCTGGAAACCAGAAAATCATTGTCATATACACAGCAAAGACTATCCAAAAGTGAGAGCCCATATATGTGCTTTAAACATCATTAATTGGGGCACATGATACATGGTTGACAAAAAATGTGCTTTGTCTTGTTTGTTTGAGATAAATAGGGCATGTCATATGCCACATGATATCTGCCTCAATATTATATCAATATATAAGCCAAATATGTGAGCCGATAGAAAATAAAATTTGAATTGAAAATAAAAGTTTCCTTTACCTTTGAAGACTGTTGCATATTTGTTCTGGTTGGATATTGTCTGATGATCTTTGAGGCCTTAAAAAAAGAGATATTTTTATGATATTTAAAAATTATATTTTAATTTAGCAAATAAATTATTATCAACTGTAAAGACAAAATCATCACACAGAGTGTATAGAAACTTACACATTATGTTATCTACAGACAGCTCTTTGGCGGTTCTGCTCGAGTAGTCAGTGGCCGTCCAAGATATCTTAGGCTGTCTTTGAACTCGGCCTCTCATTATGCTGGAAGCAAATTTCTTTGTATATATAAAGACAGAGCTGAAGGACGAGGGCAGAGTGTCATTTCCATCACTGATCCAGTGCATGGAAGCGTTAGGAGATACCTCAGCCTGACAGACGCACTTCAGAACCTCCTCTGTCAGGGTGCAGGAGGACTCAGGCAGGATTACAGGAGAATCTAGACAGATGTAACAAAATGTTATTTAACATCTTGGACATAACCGAAACTGATATTTCATAGGTTTCGTTTTGGTTGTTTTCAGACTCTCTGTGTCATTGTTTCCTGTCTGCTACTGTGTACATAAAGACAGCATGTTGATAATAATATATTATAGTATATTTTATATTAATATAAACATAAATTTAGTTTGAAAGCAGTTTTAATTCTGATCATAATCCGGCTCCTCTGCAGTTTCCTGCTGCTTCAGGAGATGACAAATTTTTTCACGGTAATCAGTTTCATCTTCTTAGCATTATTTTGAGAGATAATGTCCTTCATTAGAACTGGACTACTGATAGCCTCGGTTTATTTATTGGAAGTTCAGTTCAGTCTAAACAGTTGGTTCTAGTGGAGTGGGAGCTGCATGCTGCTGCAGATGCAGTTTGCTTACTCTTGTACACTCTTGCACTTGTTTTTGTCTAGGTTCACACTCAACCATGGCTTGATACCACAAGTCACAAGCTCTGTTAGTGGCAGCAAGTGACAATTAAGACAATTAAATTTCTTGCATGATAGTCTTGAACCGTGTTTTTACAATGTCATTTACCCTCATTGTTTTGAGCTTATGTCACACTGTGTTACTAATTTGTAAATCCCCCTTGGGGATTAATAAAGTAATTCATATTCGTATTCATATGTACATCACCTGTGAACACTTTGCAGCACTAAGTCATATAACATCAATTATTTTGCTGACTCTGGTAAAAATGGATCATAATTTCTGGAGAACGTTATGTATATTTATTCCTCTGTTGTCCTCTGGCTGCTTCACCGTCAGCTCTTAGTGATTTGCAGAGTATCCTGAAGGACAGTTACCTAAATGGCTGCAGACTATAGCTGCTATTAGCTAATGTCGGCTCATTTTGTCAGCCAGGGTGCCTGGACTGTGAACTCAGAGCACAGAGGGAGTGTTAGTTTTTGTACCACAGACATTTTAAACCACCAGAAAGCGGAGTTTTTCAGACCCTTTTCAATTTGGTTTAGACATGGAAAAATCATATGATACAGAGCTTGAATTATTAAATTAATTCTTTAATTTAATTTCCATTTTGGTCACACATGATCCAAAATCTGTCAAGTACAACTAAACGTTTTCTTCTGTCGCACTGATGCATCTGAAATTTAGCAGCTGGTAAAATGGCAGGTGTGTAGAGGAGCGCTCTCCCCTACACACACAAAAATGAATACAAACTCAGAAATCAACTGGAATGCTTTATTGTTTCAAGAATAAACATCAAACTCTAAATATTAAAAAAATCCTATACATATTCAAAACTATACATATTCTCTATTGCTCCATAATTTTTACGTCTGCAAACTGTTCATTTTGCACAATCTATATTTACAATAATAGAAGTGAATAACGGCACACTGCAAAATGTCAGACAATTCATCAATTTATACACATCAAACATTATTATGAGTAGATAATACATCTTAAAATACAGCATATTATTGGTAAAATACATATTATGCACTTAAAACAAAATTCTTAAATGTTATCTGACCTGAACCTGAACTTAAAAACAAAGTAACATAATAGGCAGGCCCGACTGTTTGCACTATGTGTTGTTGCTCCTGGGCTCTCACAGGATAATTTTTATATCCTCTCACACCACATATCCATTAACCTACGCATTCAGATTTGTCATTTTCCTCCTGTTAGTCTGAAGTGCTGCACGGTACTGTACTGTGCTGTTTGTGTCCTTATTTTGACTGCCAACCATAAATTACTATGGTTACAGTTATGCCTGGAAACTTTGTCATCATTCTCAGTAAAACCGTAAATTTAGCCTGATTGCTCCTCAATGCTAAAATCTTCTATCATAATGTAATTGTATGTGACAAATCTAGAGCCAGATATTCTTAGGACCAGCAATACATAACTATGAGCTATGTGTGCCTCTTACTCTTGTTTTTAAATGTAACCTGCGCATATTCACATTCAACCTCCTTCTTCACATTTCGAGGCCCCACGTTGTCATACAGGCTTTCCATCTCCAGTGCATTGTTCAGAATATTTTTGCGTGTGACTCCCACCATGCACCTCTCTTCCTCAAGATAAGAACTACCAGGTTGGTCCATGTCCACGGTGCTTTCTCTCTTCTTCTTGCTTTTGGTCTTCCAATTCACGCTGGAGTAAATGACATTAGCACCTTCCTCGTTCGTCTTTTCTGAGCTTTTAGTCGGTCCTTCTTCATTGTTTGGCCCAGCGTTTGGGAAGTTGGTGGTGTTTGGCTCGGTGGTGTTGGCATAAATGCTCTCTTCAACTTCGGTGTTGGGTACCTGCAATTAAAGACAAAATATCTTTGGTACAGATTCACATTATCTGGCGTAATTACTTTTAGTAGAGAACTGTTGTCTTCTAAGTACCTCATTTCTCTCTCCAGCTGTTGTAGTCTCCAGTTGGCTCATCTCTACTGTGCTCTTAAGACACATATGGTGAATCTTCTGAGCCCTGAAAGATGCAGAAAATGTAACCTACACGAGTATATTTAATTAATCTTTGAATTAAATATAGCCATGTTTACCCACACCTCATTTATTAATCAATATGAAAACACTGATAACAGAGAAGAGGAACATGTTGTGTATTTTGTATGTAATTTGTATCTTTTGGACAAGACCCGGCCTCCTCAGGATGTAATCTACTGATGTAGCTAAAAGAATATAATATAAATATAATATACAAATAAATAGAATATAAAATAATAAATCTTTTCTGATGGATGAAGACCCAAAACAAGCAATATAAAAGTATTTGCATTTTTTACAGTTAAAAATGAGTCAAAGTAAAGTTAGTAAAACAATTACCTGCGTGGAGGGACACAGACACAGTTTGAGAAACATTGTGTCTCAAACTTTAACCTTACCTGATCACTAAAAGCAGAGCACATACTAGTACAAGCAGTACGACAACTGAGGTGATGAAGACTGTCAGCATCACTGAAACATACAAGGGGCAAAGGTTAGAATAATAGTTTTCTTTAGGCCCATTACTCCTGAGTGAAACCTGTAAATAAACCTGTTATTTACAAGAACATGCACTAATATAATGTTGAAAATACAAACTTCAGATGGTTGATAATGATCCTATGGATGAGGTAGACTACACTGAAAAAAGTGATGCTGTTTGGGTATCTACACTGCCCATGTTGACTATTATTAGTGTTATTAGTGTTTTGACAAATTGAGGAAATATGACATTAGACATATGAGAAGTCAATTATAAATTCAAGAAACTCAGATAGTTTCTGACTATTCATTAAGCATAAAGACAAACCGTGACTTTCTGCAGATGTTTGAGGTTCAAGGCTGTAGACATGAAATCGCTGAGTAACAGATCCTCGAGAGTTGGAGCTGCGGCAGAGCAAGGAGGAAAGATGCCTCCATTCTGGTTGATTCACAGTTATCATAATCCTCAGACCTGTGTCATTTAGAGACTCACTGCTGATTGAAAACTTGTCAGAGTCATTGACAGGTAACCCATCCAGAGACCACTGTAAAGTGGGAGCAGGATTTCCCACAGTCTCACAGGAACAGTTGAGCTGGTCTGCAGTTTGGGTGCAGTTAGATGAGGGCAGGATCTGTGGAGCAACTGTAATGAATGTAGAGACAACACATAACATACATAATGTTAGTCTTTAGTCAGAGATAGATTGATAAATAACAAATAAGCAGGTCAGATTAAGAGTTTAATGCAAATTAAATAAGTGTATTTGTTAAATTCATTATGAATTTCAATTAATAGAATTATGCTTTGAATTATGTAACAAAACATTTGAATTATGTGATACATACACTGAACATCTATTTGAGTGATGTTGGATCGTTCAGCTCCAAGATCATTTTCAGCCTCACAGAAAAAAGGAACACTGACTTTAGAAGCTTGAATGTTTAAAACATGTCCAGTCCCCATGACAGTCTCCTGGCCTCCCTGAGCTGTGTACCAGGTGTAGTTCCTCACTGCTGGGTTGGCAGTACTACTGCATGTCAGAGTCACAGTGCTGTCTTCTGGTACTGAACCAGAGGGACTGACTGACACTGTGGTGTGTTTGGGTGGATCTGAAAAAAAAAATCACATTGTATTTTATATATATATATATATATATATATATATATATATATATATATATATATATATATATATATATATATATATATATATATATATATATATGTAATGAAATGAAGGCAAGTTATTCTGCCTGAAAATATAGTGTTGACATTTGGTTACTCTGCAGTGCAAACACCTGAACGATGCAACATGCTAACTAGTATTTTCATTGGTCACTAGCACTTACCAAGTTAATAGGAAATCATAATTAAATGATTAACTAGCCTCTACCAAATGTACAATATCCCATATGTGTTGATAAAGTTATAAGGCAGAATGCTTAAATATCTTTTTGACCACAGGATGGTGTCAAAGTTTTAACATCCTAAAGATAATCATGTGAAAGAACTGAATAAACCATTTAAGGACAAAACATGATCATTTGTAAATCAGTGCACTTAATAGAGATCTATCTATCAGAGTAAATACAGCATAGGTACACAGGTAGACCTATCAGGATGTGTAGAACATATTAGTTTCAAATTTGATACATACACTGAACATCTATATGAGTGATGTTGGATCGTTCAGCTCCGAGATCATTTACAGCCTTGCAGAAAAAAGGAACACTGACTTTAGAAGCTTGAATGTTTAAAACATGTCCGGTCCCCATGACAGTCTCCTGGCCTCCCTGAGCTGTGTACCAGGTGTAGTTCCTCACTGCTGGGTTGGCAGTACTACTGCATGTCAGAGTCACAGTGATGTTTTCTGGTACTGAACCAGAGGGACTGACTGACACTGTGGTGTTTTTAGGTGGATCTGAAAAATAAATGATGAAATGCCATTGTATTATTTATGAGAGTAATGTAATCTGGTATTCATAATGAAATAAGGGAAATTGACCTGTCACATTTTTATGTCTCAAATATAGACATTTGTTGCAGCTGGTTAGTGTGCAGCGTATATACTGTAACAATACAACATGGGATTTATTACTTTTATTGGTCCCTAATACTTAATGAGGAAAACAATTAATGATTGACTAGCCTGTATTAACATGTCCAGGACATTGGAGACTCAAATATTAAGTACTAAAACAGAGGGGTGCTAAAGTTTGAAATTTCAACAACCTAAACATACTGATATGAAACAACTAAATAAACCATTGAATGGCAAAATATAATTTATTGTAAATCAGTACACTTCATAGAGGGAGACAGTCAGGATGCCTAGAACATATAAGATTTAAATTTGATACATACACTGAACATCTATTTGAGTGATGGTGGATCGTCCAGCTCCAAGATCATTTACAGCCTTGCAGAAAAAAGGAACACTGACTTTAGAAGCTTGAATGTGTAAAACATGTCCGGTCCCCATGACAGTCTCCTGGCCTCCCTGAGCTGTGTACCAGGTGTAGTCCCTCACTGCTGGGTTGGCAGTACTACTGCATGTCAGAGTCACAGTGATGTCCTCTGGTACTGGACCAGAGGGACTGACTGACACTGTGGTGTGTTTGGGTGAATCTGAAAAATAAATGATGAAATGCCATTGTATTATTTATGACAGTAATGTAATCTGGTATTCATAATGAAATAAGGCAAATTAACCTGTCACATTTTTATGTCTCAAATATAGACATTTGTTGCAGCTGGTTAGTGTGCAGCGTATATACTGTAACAATACAACATGGAATTTATTACTTTTATTGGTCCCTAATACTTAATGAGGAAAACAATTAATGATTGACTAGCCTGTATTAACATGTCCAGGACATTGGAGACTCAAATATTAAGTACTAAAACAGAGGGGTGCTAAAGTTTGAAATTTTAACACCCTAAACATAAGGTTATGAAACAACTAAATAAACCATTGAATGGCAAAATATAATTCATTGTAAATCAGTACACTTCATAGAGGGAGACAGTCAGGATGCCTAGAACATATAAGATTTAAATTTGATACATACACTGAACATCTATTTGAGTGATGGTGGATCGTCCAGCTCCAAGATCATTTACAGCCTTGCAGAAAAAAGGAACACTGACTTTAGAAGCTTGAATGTGTAAAACATGTCCGGTCCCCATGACAGTCTCCTGGCCTCCCTGAGCTGTGTACCAGGTGTAGTTCCTCACTGCTGGGTTGGCAGTACTACTGCATGTCAGAGTCACGGTGCTGTGTTCTGGTACTGGACCAGAGGGACTGACTGACACTGTGGTGTGTTTGGGTGAATCTGAAAAATGACAATGTATTATTTATCAGGGTTAAGCATTCTGAAATTTAGAATTTAAAACATTTGTCATATTTGTCATATTTTCTGTCGGCCTCTTTTTTGTAAAATCTGTCTTTTTTTCTTTTACTTTTTCAACATGGACTTCACCTTCCCACTTCACTTTGATTATTCACACCAAATAAAATTTGGCACAAAATCAATTGAGAGTTTTTATCTGTACTCAAACATGTAAAGAAAGCCTCCCGAATGATCACTAATCTAATGTGTTGACAATTCTTTTTTAACGTATTTTTCAGTTTGATTAATGATCAAATCAAACATGTCATGGCAAATTAACTGATAGACAATAGATTAATTGTGATGTTCATAATTATAATGAATTTCAGTAAAAATGAACTCACATGAAACATCAGCTGTTAGTCTGGAAACAGATGACTCAGTGCTGCCATCTAGTTTGTTATAGACAGCAGTACAGGAGATTTCCTGTCTGTGGTGGAGGTGAGAAGCAGTGAAGGTCAGAACAGAGGTCTTGACTTTAGTTTTGTCCTGATTCTCCTGCAGTGTCTCCTGAATGACACCCAGGCCAGGAGTCCATGTCAGAGTTGGAGGATGAGACAGACAAGGAGCTGGAGCAGAGCATGTCAAAGTCACTGAGTTTCCATCATTCGCCTTCAGTGTAGACGGAGTCAGAGTCGGTGTGGTTGGATGATCTGGTGGGAAGGTATATTTTGATCACTCAGTAAAAATGTCATTCCCTCTCAATTTTTATATTATTTGTGAAATACAATAAATGCAAAACCCTACCCTTAACTGAGATTTCCAGTTTTTGATGAATGAAATCATATTTGAAGACATTGTCACATTCCACTCTGAGGAAATATCTCTTGCTGTCTTCAGGTTTCATGTTGTACAGGGTTGTGGTGCAGTCTTTTTTTGTTAAGTCTCCTGTCAAGTTTCCTTTTATAGGTGACTGTGGATTACTGCTATCAAACACAACAACATGTGGCTCACTTTTCCACATTGCTTTACATGTTTTATCTAAGTTTGATCTATATTTGTCCTGTTCATCAAAGGAGCAGGGGATGGTCACACAGGATCCTCTCAGAACATTTATAGTCTGCGGCATAGAGACAGACTGATCTGAAACAAGACACAAATCTTTGAATCAGAACAAGTGAATACTACTCTACAGTAACAAGGAAATATTACTGTTTAGTTGTCTATGTTAAAAATCTCAGCACTATATCTTTAATTTAAACTAATCGTTCAAAATTACAAGTGTAAACATTCTCCTTTGCCTTTAATTTTTTTCTCAATGTTTTCATCAAAATAAATAGTTTCACCCATGAAATTAAAGTTCTGTGAAAAGGGCAGCAGTACACCTTTGTAGCTGACTGCATACTTCTTTTGCTGTAGCATATATTACAGATACTGTTGTACTTTGGTGTGAAGGCTTCACTGTCTAATTGTCTGTAGTTTTTACAGTCAAGGCATCAGTCATGTAACAGTATGGAGGAGACAAATCAAAGTTTAGTTTTGATCCTGCTGCATATTTGCATGAAGGTTGTTGTTAAAGTGACAGATGTGAAATTCAAACTAGAGCTGCAACTGATGTATATTTTTATTATTGATCAGTCTCTTGATTAGTTTTATGAGCGATCAATCAATTGTTTAGTATGTTTAACTTTGGAAAACTGTACAGGATGCCCTTCACAACTTGCCACAATGTTAGCTGACATCTTCAAAAAGCCTGTTGTCTGACCAACAGTGTGAAGCCCAGAGACATTCAATTCATAATGCAAATCATGTTCTGACAACAGGAAACATTTTTACCATTTTTATGTAAAGAAATTGATAAATAATTATTCACTAATCAAAATGGATGAAAAGAAATGTCATGTTGATTATATATTTTGACCACTCAGCAAAAATGTCATTCCCTCTCAATTTTTTATATTATTTGTAAAATACAGTAAATGCAAAAACCTACCTTTAACTGAAATTTCCAGTTTTTGATGAATGAAATCATGTTTGAAGTCATTGTCACATTCCACTCTGAGGAAATATTTCTTGCTGTCTTCAGGTTTCATGTTGTACAGGGTTGTGGTGCAGTCTTTTTTTGTTAAGTCTCCTGTCAAGTTTCCTTTTATAGGTGACTGTGGATTACTGCTATCAAACACAACAACACCTGACTCACTTTTCCACATTGCTTTACATGTTTTATCTAAGTATGATCTATATTTGTCCTGTACATCAAAGGAGCAGGGGATGGTCACACAGGATCCACTCAGAACATTTATAGTCTGTGGCATAGAGACAGAGTCTTTACAGTGAGGACCTGAAACAAGACACAAATCTTTGAATCAGAACAAGTGAATACTACTCTACAGTAACAAGGAAATATTACTGTTTGGTTGTCTTTGTTAAATTTTTTAGCACTATATCTTTAATTTAAACTAATCATTCAAAATTACGAGTGTAAACATTCTCCTTTGCCTTCAACTTTCTTTCTCAATGTTTTGATCAAAATAAATAGTTTCACCCATGAAATTAAAGTTCTGTGAAAAGGGCAGCAGTTCACCTTTGTAGCTGACTGCGTACTTCTTTTGCTGTAGCATATATTACAGATATTGTTGTACTTTGGTGTGAAGGCTTCACTGTCTAATTGTCTGTAGTTTTTACAGTCAAGGCATCAGTCATGTAACAGTATGGAGGAGACAAATCAAAGTATAGTTTTGATCCTGCTGCATATTTGCATGAAGGTTGTTGTCAAAGTGACAGATGTGAAATTCAAACTAGAGCTGCAACTGATGTGTATTTTTATTATTGACCAGTCTCTTGATTAGTTTTATGACTGATCAATTAATTGTTTAGTATGTTTAACTTTGGAAAACTGTACAGAAAGCCCTTCACAACTTGCCACAATGTTAGCTGGTATCTTCAAAAAACCTGTTGTCTGACCAACAGTGTGAAGCCCAGAGACATTCAATTCATAATGCAAATCTTCATGTTCTGACAACAGGAAACATTTTTACCATTTTTATGTGAAGAAACTGACAGATAATTAATCACTAATCAAAATGGATGAAAAGAAGTTTCATGTTGATTGACTAATGGATTGATAGAATAATTAGACTCAAACATCAAGTCAAGTAAACTAATAGACAATAGATCAATTCAACAAATGAACTCACATGAAACATCAGCTGTTAGTCTGGAAACAGATGACTCAGTGCTGCCATCTAGTTTGTTATAGACAGCAGTACAGGAGATTTCCTGTCTGTGGTGGAGGTGAGAAGCAGTGAAGGTCAGAACAGAGGTCTTGACTTTAGTTTTGTCCTGATTCTCCTGCAGTGTCTCCTGAATGACACCCAGGCCAGGAGTCCATGTCAGAGTTGGAGGATGAGACAGACAAGGAGCTGGAGCAGAGCATGTCAAAGTCACTGAGTTTCCATCATTCACCTCCAGTGTAGACGGAGTCAGAGTCGGTGTGAGTGGATGATCTGGTGCAAAGGTATATTTTGATCACTCAGCAAAAATGTCATTCCATCTCAATTTTTATGTCATTTGTAAATTACAATAAATTCAAAACAATGTAACTGTTCTACAAAAGAAATAATGACTGACTGACTTATAAGTAAATTAACTTTTAAACCTACCTTTAACTGAAATTTCCAGTTTTTGATGAATGAAATCATGTTTGAAGCGATTGGCACATTCCACTCTGAGGAAATATTTCTTGCTGTCTTCAGGTTTCATGTTGTACAGGGTTGTGGTGCAGTCTTTTTTTGTTAAGTCTCCTGTCAAGATTCCTTTTATAAGTGATTGTGGATTACTGCTATCAAACACAACATGTGACTCAGTTTTCCACATTGCTTTACATGTTTTATCTAAGTTTGATCTATATGTGTCCTGTACATCAAAGGAGCAGGGGATGGTCACACAGGATCCACTCAGAACATTTATAGTCTGCGGCATAGAGACCTTAGACTCTCCACACTGGGCACCTGAAACAACACACAAATCTTTAAATCGGAGTGATAAAATATTACTGTACAGTAATGATTGATTTTACAGGTAAAAAAAAAAACTCTAAAAATTTTAGTGCTATACTTTTATTCATAAAATGATCTAAAATGAGGACTAAAACATGCTTTGTCTTCTGTATCTAAATCAGTTTCTGTAATGAATGTGTTACAAATTTTGTACTTTCAAAGCAAATTTGAAGTTTTTAATTAGTTTTTATAATCATGTATCTGAATGCGAATGAACGTCAACTCACTCTGCAGCAGACAGGCCATGAGAAGGAGAGTCAGAGCTGCAGCCATCTTTGTGTGTCTGGAGATTACACATGGAACAATTCACATCTTTAGTGCATTTCATCCCTAATTTACTTTTTGATTAATTAATTGTTGCTACTGAATGCAGTATTTTCAGAGATTGCAGAGCTCATATTTCTTTTTCAGTATTTATCAATGTAAGAAAGTTGGACCCTCTATGATAGAGATGGGACAGGAACCTCCTACTACATATATAGTATAAAAATGTGTTACATATTAAACAGTCAACAATATTGTGTAGAGCAGCGGATAGTGCTAGCTCATATTATTTGCACAAGGTAATGAGAAGTACATTGTCAAATATGTTGGATTATGTTAATATACATTTTCACACAGAGTTTTAACAATAATATGCTGACCCCTCTGCAGGGTTGTAATAGATTCTGAGACGCTACAATCAGTTCTTTCAGGTGTGTCAGTGTCTAATGAGTGCAGGGAGACATATTTATTATTCATAGAGCAACAAGTGTGTATATTACTGCTTTTAAATAACTTTCTTTAAAAAACATAATTTAACAATTTAATGAATCACTACCCTTTTTAAAGACATTTTTAAAGAAAGAAAGAAAAGAAACGAAATGGATTCAATAAGAGTAATACTAGTTTAGTGTTTCCATACTTCCTTTGAAAGATTTTTGCAAAAAATAAATGTTGCACACTTTCCAGCATTGTTTGTCATTGGTACAACATGCTGGTTTTGTTAGACAAAACATAGAAGATTCATTTAAAACAGGAAAAACAGGAGCTTTACTTGGAACATGACATGACAAACATAATCTTATATTAATTAATTCAGTGTCATGAGATACAGTAACTTATGATTTTGTGTTATATAAATGAAATTGAACTGACCTTTTGTGTTTAAAGGGTTAGAACTTGTTTTAGGCAAATAATACATTCAAAAGTAACAATATTCAAAACCACAATGAAATGACAACTTCCTTCTGACAGAAATGTTGTCACCTCACTCTGTTTTTTTCTTTCTGTTGGATTTATGTTATAAAGAAGTTATGATGACTTACATTTTCTGCAGGTCTTTCGAAGTAGACAGATGAAATATGTGCAGAGAAGTGAAGTTCATTAAAATATATGCAGCGTTTTCAAGCAGCCTACATGAACTGACCTAAAATTGAAGAAGTTACCAAACTGTAATGGGTGTGACAGTGAAATGTGTGAAGTGTCGAAAAGAACAGCGAATAGAGAAGCTGCATTTGCACCAGTCACTAGGTTTAAAAAAAAAAGAAACATTTCTTTGAGGTTGATTACGTATTTGCAATGCCAGTAAATTCACAAAAAGTAGACAATGGAAAAATGAAAAGATAAAACTTGAACATGAACCTTTCAACAAAATATCCAGTAAATCGTACAAGTCAAAGTCTGATCTTCACTCAGACTCTCTATTGTTTGTTTAATAATGACCACAGATGCCTGACACAATGCCACTTTACATAGAAACACACAAGAAACTGAATAACTTTGCCTATAAACAAGAGGCGGAGGTGACAGGACGATCACTTGATGTTGCTAGAGTGGTGATTTTAGACAATATGAACTGTATCACAACTAATAACCAGCCTTACAACACTAACACATGAAGATCTTCAGTGTTCAGTTAAATTAACATTATTTTTTCATATCAAGAAATAATAGTACCAACGAGTTTTAGTCTAAGAAAACTTAAAAGAAGTTACTCTTTTTTTTCCTTCCCCCATTTGTGGCGCGCCCGGTTGGACCGCCCTTATCATTTGCCTATACTGCCGGGTTACGGTCGGCGCTGACTGTAGCTGTTTGTTTCCTAACAATGTGTTAAAAGTGGTGTGTTGACACATTACTGCTGATACCGCTGATGCAGAACAAGAAATGAGCATGAAACAGAAAAACAAGAAGTGGTGTGATTCTAAAAACAAACAAACAAAAAAAAGTTTTTACTTTTTAAACTATGAGAGAGAACATTACCAAGAAAACATAATCAACAGCTTTCCCAAGAATTAACTCTTTCAAAATTTTGCTCCTCTCTCAAAATCCAACAAACAGAACTGAACAGACCCGGGTTCTTGTTATTAATCTAAATGGCTTCCTCTCCTTTCTCCACATTCAGCACCAACTGAAAGTTGTCTGCATTCTTCACTGAGTTCAACTGCTCTCTGATCTCCACCCAGTCCAGGTAGGCTTGAAGTAATCTAAATTCATCCACAAAGTTTGCAATAACCCGGAGTCCCGGTCGTTCCAGATCACTCAGCCTCCTCCTCCCCACCTCTCAACAATGCTGATGACGGAGAAAATAACTGTGATGAGACATTAGCCCCCACTAGATGGCAGTGTTTGATACAGTATAACAATTAAATCATTGATCAGAAGCTGATGTTTTACATCAGTGTCTTCAGAGAGGTGTTTTTGCTGAGGCACTTGATATTGTTCATGGTTCATGTCAGAGTCACAGTGCTGTCTTCTGGTACTGGACCAGAGGGACTGACTGACACTGTGGTGCGTTTAGGTGCATCTGGAAAATGAATGATTAAATTGCATTATTTATGAGTGTAAGGTAATCTGATATTTAAAATGAAGTTCAGGCAATTTGACACATCACACACACTTTGAAATTATAATGTTGACATTTTTTTGTAACTGGTTACTCTGCAGTGCAAATACCTGACAAATACAACATAGCAACTAGTATTTCTTATGGTGCGTAGTACTTAACAAGTTAAGGAGGAAAACCTAGTTAATAATTGACTAACCTGAATACAGCTGAGATATTGTAGATTAAAGGGGATACACAAGTTTGTGACACTGTTATGACACTCTAAAACTGGAGGCTCAAAATCACAAAAACACTTATTTCGACACAATGTTGCATGCCTAGCTTGTATTGACAGAGGTTGTATACTGCAGAGTGAAATAGTTATACTTGCCTCGAAGAAATTAAAGCTTGGATGTCCTTGAACTTTTTAAAATTCAATGAAAGCAAAACAGAAGTGATGGTGTTCGCTCCCAGTGGCTCTTGCGAACCACCTCCCGTTGACTTGGGCCCCTTGGAGCACTTTAGGAAGCAAACGGTCACAAATTTGGGTTTTAAGATGGACAGTGATTTTAAACTTGACCGGCAAATCAGTGCAGTGGTGAAGACCAGCTTTTATCACCTTAGGCAGCTGGCAAAGGTGAAACCTTTTATTGCACATAAGCACTTTGAAATGGTAATCCATGCCTTCATTACATCGCGGCTGGATTACTGTAATGCACTTTATCTTGGAGTCAGCCAGTCCTCCCTTGCACGTCTCCAGTTGGTCCAGAATGCCGCCGCCCGCCTCCTGACTGGAACACGTAAGAGGGAGCACATTACTCCTATCTTTGCCTCTCTCCACTGGCTGCCTGTGCATTTTAGAATTCATTTTAAGATTCTTTTATTTGTTTTTAAATCTTTACACAGTCTCGCCCCGCCTTACCTCTCCGAGCTGCTCAATATATACACTCCCGCCCGGTGCCTCAGGTCAGCTGATCAGCTGCTCCTGGAGGTCCCAAGGGCTAAACGGAGGCTCAGAGGGGATAGAGCCTTTTCTGTTGCTGGTCCTACATTATGGAAAGACCTCCCCCTACACATACGACAAGCCCCTTCACTGTCCATTTTAAAACGCGTCTTAAAACCCATTTTTATTCGTTGGCTTTTAAACCCAGTATGAGACCCTGTTTCTGTTTTATTATTTTTAATATTGTTTATTTTATATTATTGTTTTTATATTGTCTTTTATGTTTTATGTCTTTTATTTTATGTTTTATTGTACATGTACAGCACTTTGTGTCAGCCGTAGCTGTCTTTTAAAGGGCTCTATAAATAAAGTTGAGTTGAGTTGAGTTGAGTAGGACTGAATGCCAAAATCTCCCCAAAATTAGAAGAATTAACATCCAGAACATCGTGAAGTTAAATAACTAAATGAATCAAAATGTTTTAATCTGAAAACCAGTGAAATTCTTAGAGCTAGATCAGGGCGAATAGAAAATATTAGTTTTAAATTTGATACTTACATTGAACATCTATTTGAGTGATGTTGGATCGTTCAGCTCCAAGATAATTTTCAGCCTTGCAGAAAAAAGGAACACTGACTTTAGAAGCTTGAATGTGTAAAACATGTCCGGTCCCCATGACAGTCTCCTGGCCTCCCTGAGCTGTGTACCAGGTGTAGTTCCTCACTGCTGGGTTGGCAGTACTACTGCATATCAGAGTCACAGTGATGTTTTCTGGTACTGGACCAGAGGGACTGACTGACACTGTGGTGTGTTTGGGTGCATCTGAAAAATGACAATGTATTATTTATCAGTGTTAAGCATTCTGAAATTTTGAATGAAAAAAGTCAGATTTTGTCATATTTGTCATTTTTATGTTGGCCTCTTTTTTTTTTTTTTGGAAAAATCCATTCTACACATTGTGTTTTTTTTTTCTTTTACTTTTTCAACATGGACTTCACCTTCCCACTTCACTTTGATTATTCACACAAGAATTTATCTGTACTCTGTACTTTAGTCTGTAAATTGAAACATGTCACTAATCACTAATCTAATGTGTTGACAATTATTTTTCTGTTTGACTAATGATCAGATCAAATATGGCAAATATACTAATAGACAATAGATCATTAATAATGTCCAAAATTCTAATACATTTCATGAACTCACATGAAACATTAGCTGTTAGCTGAAACAGATGACTCAGTGCTGCTACAGGAGATTTCCTGTCTGTGGTGGAGGTGAGAAGCAATGAAGGTCAGAACAGAGGTCTTGACTTTAGTTTTGTCCTGATTCTCCTGCAGTGTCTCCTGAATGTCACCCAGGCCAGGAGTCCATGCCACAGCTTCTTCAGAATTGAGGCAGCACATCATGACAAGTGTACTGATAAATCCTCAATTCACCTTGATGAAGCTTTAATTAACCTTTCAACATAAGACATTTTAGACCTCCAATCACAGAAACAGAGAGTATAAAAATCACTTGTATTTAACCATGTTTGTGGTTTGGTGTCTGAGACCAGAACTGAAATGTAATTTTCTGTATTCATCATTGTCCAAAACTCCTCTGGACCCAGTAAAGTCCACGTTGTGTCTAACAGTCTCCTCGGCTTTCTCTGCATTTCTCCACATGCTCTCCTGCCACCTGTAACCTCTTCAGCGCTGACTAGAGACTGCCTGCATTCTTCACCGAGTCCAACGAGCACAACTCTCTGTCTGTTTGTCTGAATCTCCTCCCTGTGTGTCAAGGCCCTCCCTCCCTCCCTCCCTGATAAAGGGGAACATAACCAAGTGACTGTGATGAGGCATTAGCTCTCACTGGAAGACATTGTTTGATACAGTATAACAATTAAAACATTGAGCAGAGGTTGGTGTTTTTAAGTCTTATGTCAGCGTCTTCAGAGAGGAGTTTTTATTGAGACAGTTAGGTTAAACTCTTTATGGATGCAGTTCTCACACATTCTCTTCCTCTTTGGATCAGAAAACTACAATATGAAAAAACAAGGAACTCTGCACAAATAAAAATACTATAAATGCTCACTGATTGATGAAATGCTTAGCTCAAAGAATTACTTTTCGGGTATGTTCTGTGCCGCCTTCCCTCTCATCTAGGTTTGCCGTTTCAGTCTACAGTGTGTTGGCAGGAAAACTGTTTATGCTCTAGGCATCACATATACATTTAAGACATTGTGACAAGGTGAAGTTGTATTAACACAAAGATAAATACAAACTCAGAGATTGATGGGAATGCTTTATTGGCTTGCAAAAATAAACACATACAGCTCTCAAAAATAAAATTATATTTATAAGATCATTATTTAAAAACAAAACTATACATATTCTCTATTGCCCCCTCTATTTATGTCTGCAAACAGTTTATTTATAACAAAAATGAATGCCTCAGATCACACAAGCAATTACGATGAAAAACAAACAAATACACCACACTGCAAAATAAAACAGATGAGCATCTATTAATTTATACATGCCAAGGGAAAATATACATGATACCCTCCTGAAACCGGAGCTTTTGTTTGGTGTGCATTTTTAAGTTCTCCTAGTTATTTGGGATTAGTAGGACCTGATAAACCTAAAGACTAAGCATTGTCTTTGAACAATCATTAGTTTCTATGAAAACCTTCTCTGACCACTAGACAGCATAGTAAGTGTAGTAGCAGTAAGTATGAGAGCAATAGGTCTAAGTTAAGCAAAATAAACTATTATGGTGCAGGGAAGCCAAAATCTAATCCCCATATGAGGACGCAGGGTCGTGGGAGGTTAAAATACATTATTATACACTGAAAACAACATTCTTAAATGTTATTTTAAAGATCACATAAACTTCAAAACAAAACAACATAATTGTGTTGATATGAATCTCTGTGTCAAGGCCACAGCATAAAAAAAGAAAAATGTATATAAGAGAGGAAGAAACTCTTAGAAACAGCAAGAACTGTAATCTATTTATCCATAGCACTCTTATTTTTAAACTGAATGTGGGCATGTTCACATTCAGCTTTACATTTTTAGGCCCCTCGTTGTCATACAGGCTTCCCATTTCCAGTGCATTGCTCATAACATTTCAGCACATGACTTACACAAATCACATTACAGTACATTTAATTACCTTCCTCATTCTTCCCTCCTTTTTTTTACTTTCTCCTTCATCATTTGGCCCAAAAATGGCTGCAGGATAGGTGGCATCTCAAATCTTCTCATTGGCGTTGGAATAAATGCCCTCTGCAGCTGTGTTTGGTAGCTGAAATTAAAGACCAAACATCTTTGGTTCAGTTCCGCTGCTAATCCATCTTAATTACCTCTAGTAACGAACTGCCTTCATCTAAGTTAAAGTACCTAATTTTCCTCTCCACTTGATAGAAGTTCGCTCATAGCAACTGTGGTCTCAGGACGGTTACGGTGAATGTTCTGAATCCTGAAACATACAGAAGATTTTATATATTAATAAATATGAATACATGGATCACAGAGAAAGAAAACACGTGTTTGTTTCTTTTGATCAGGACTTGGTCTTCTCGGGATGTGATCTACTGATGTAGCAGGAAAAGAAATATGAATTTGTTCTGATGAATGCAGACCCAAACCAAGACTAGGTTTAGTGTCAATATTTACACACACACAGTTAAAAGTCCAAATAAAGTCATAATTTTGTGAAGTAGTTGTCAGAACATTGTATCTCAAACTCTTACCTTACCTGGTAATTAAAAACAGAGTACAAACAAGCAGTCCTACAACTTTGAAGATGAGGACAGCCAACATCACTGGGTCTGAAACATAAAAGGCAAAAAGATCTCAGTGTGTTGCTGCCATCAGTAACTTCAAGAAATCAGTTGAAGTTAGTTGAAGACCAGACAAACCGTGACTTTCTGCAGATGTTTGAGGATCAAGGCTGTAGACATGAAATCTCTGAGTAACAGATCCTTGAGAGTTGGAGCTGTGGCAGAGCAAGGTGGAAAGATTCCTCCATTCTGGTTGATTCACAGTTATCATGATCCTCAGACTTGTGTCATTTAGAGACTCATTGCTGATTGCAAACTTGTCGGAGTGATTGACCGGTAACCCATCCAGATACCACTGTAAAGTGGGAGAAGGATTTCCCACAGTCTCACAAGAACAGTTGAGCTGGTCTGCAGTTTGGGTGCAGTCAGATGAGGACAGGATCTGTGGAGCAACTGTGGAGCAACATGAATGTAGAGATGACACATAACAGACATATAATGTTAGTCTTTAGTCAGAGATTGTAAATAACAAATAAGCAGGTCAGATTAAGAGCTTAATGCAAATTAAATAACTGTATTTGTTAAATTCATTATGAATTTCAATGAATAGACTTATGCTTTGAATTATGTAACAAAACAATTGAATTATGTGATACTTACACTGAACGTCTATTTGAGTGTTGGTGGATCGTCCAGCTCCAAGATCATTTACAGCCTTGCAGAAAAAAGGAACACTGACTTTAGAAGCTTGAATGTGTAAAACATGTCCAGTCCCCATGACAGTCTCCTGGCCTCCCTGAGCTGTGTACCAGGTGTAGTCCCTCACTGCTGGGTTGGCAGTACTACTGCATGTCAGAGTCACAGTGATGTTTTCTGGTACTGAACCAGAGGGACTGACTGTCACTGTGGTGTGTTTGGGTGAATCTGAAAAATAAATGATGAAATGCCATTGTATTATTTATGACAGTAATGTAATCTGGTATTCATAATGAAATAAGGCAAATTAACCTGTCACATTTTTATGTCTCAAATATAGACATTTGTTGCAACTGGTTAGTGTGCAGCGTATATACTGTAACAATACAACATGGAATTTATTACTTTTATTGGTCCCTAATACTAATGAGGAAAACAATTAATGATTGACTAGCCTGTATTAACATGTCCAGGACATTGGAGACTCAAATATTAATTACTAAAACAGAGGGGTGCTAAAGTTTGAAATTTCAACAACCTAAACATAGTGATATGAAACAACTAAATAAAGCATTGAATGGCAAAATATAATTTATTGTAAATCAGTACACTTCATAGAGGGAGACAGTCAGGATGCCTAAAACATATAAGATTTAAATATGATACATACACTGAACATCTATTTGAGTGATGGTGGATTGTCCAAGATAATTTTGAGCCTCACAGAAAAAAGGAACACTGACTTTAGAAGCTTGAATGTGTAAAACATGTCCGGTCCCCATGACAGTCTCCTGGCCTCCCTGAGCTGTGTACCAGGTGTAGTTCCTCACTGCTGGGTTGGCAGTACTACTGCATGTCAGAGTCACAGTGATGTCCTCTGGTACTGGACCAGAGGGACTGACTGACACTGTGGTGTTTTTAGGTGAATCTGAAAAATGACAATGCATTATTTATCAGTGTTAAGCATTCTGAAATTTTGAATTTAAAAAGTCAGATTCACACACATTTGTCATATTTTCTGTCGGCCTCTTTTTTGTTAAATCAGTGTCTTTTTTCTTTTACTTTTTCAACATGGACTTCACCTTCCCATTTCACTTTGATTATTCACACCAAATAAAATTTGGCACAAAATAAATTGAGAGTTTTTATCTGTACTCAAACATGTAAAGAAAGCCTCCCGAATGATCCGTATGACAATCCTTTTTTAAGAATGTTTTTCTGTTTGATTAATTATCAAATCAAACATGTCATGGCAAATTAACTAATAGACAATAGATTAATTGTGATGTCCATAATTACAATAAATTTCAGTAAAAATGAACTCACATGAAACATCAGCTGTTAGTCTGGAAACAGATGACTCAGTGCTGCCATCTAGTTTGTTGTAGACAGCAGTACAGGAGATTTCCTGTCTGTGGTGGAGGCGAGAAGCAGTGAAGGTCAGAACAGAGGTCTTGACTTTAGTTTTGTCCTGATTCTCCTGCAGTGTCTCCTGAATGTCACCCAGGCCAGGAGTCCATGTCAGAGTTGGAGGATGAGACAGACAAGGAGCTGGAGCAGAGCATGTCAAAGTCACTGAGTTTCCATCATTCACCGTCAGTGTAGACGGAGTCAGAGTCGCTGTGAGTGGATGATCTGGTGGGAAGGTATATTTTGATCACTCAGCAAAAATGTCATTCCATCTCAATTTTTATGTCATTTGTAAATTACAATAAATGCAAAACAATGTAACTGTTCTACAAAAGAAATAATGACTGACTTATAAGTAAATTAACTTTTAAACCTACCTTTAACTGAAATTTCCAGTTTTTGATGAATGAAATCATATTTGAAGACATTGTCACATTCCACTCTGAGGAAATATTTCTTGCTGTCTTCAGGTTTCATGTTGTACAGGGTTGTGGTGCAGTCTTTTTTTGCTAAGTCTCCTGTCAAGTTTCCTTTTATAGGTGACTGTAGATTACTGCTATCAAACACAACAACATGTGGCTCACTTTTCCACATTGCTTTACATGTTTTATCTAAGTTTGATCTATATTTGTCCTGTACATCAAAGGAGCAGGGGATGGTCACACAGGATCCACTCAGAACATTTATAGTCTGTGGCATAGAGACAGACTCTTTACAGTGAGGACCTGAAACAAGACACAAATCTTTGAATCAGAACAAGTGAATACTACTCTACAGTAACAAGGAAATATTACTGTTTGGTTGTCTTTGTTAAATTTTTTAGCACTATATCTTTCATTTAAACTAATCATTCAAAATTACAAGTGTAAACATTCTCCTTTGCCTTTAACTTTCTTTCTCAATGTTTTGATCAAAATAAATAGTTTCACCCATGAAATTAAAGTTCTGTGAAAAGGGCAGCAGTTCACCTTTGTAGCTGACTGTGTACTTCTTTTGCTGTAGCATATATTACAGATACTGTTGTACTTTGGTGTGAAGGCTTTACTGTCTAATTGTCTGTTTTTACAGTCAAGGCATCAGTCATGTAACAGTATGGAGGAGACAAATCAAAGTATAGTTTTGATCCTGCTGCATATTTGCATGAAGGTTGTTGTCAAAGTGACAGATGTGAAATTCAAACTAGAGCTGCAACTGATGTGTATTTTTATTATTGATCAGTCTCTTGATTAGTTTTATGACTGATCAATTAATTGTTTAGTATGTTTAACTTTGGAAAACTGTACAGAAAGCCCTTCACAACTTGCCACAATGTTAGTTGACATCTTCAAAAAGCCTGTTGTCTGACCAACAGTCTGAAGCCCAGAGACATTCAATTCATAATGCAAATCTTCATGTTCTGACAACAGGAAACATTTTTACCATTTTTATGTGAAGAAACTGACAAATAATTAATCACTAATCAAAATGGATGAAAAGAAGTTTCATGTTGATTGACTAATGCATTGATAGAATTATTGGACTCAAACATTAAGTCAAGAAGACTAAGAGACAATAGATCAATTCAACAAATGAACTCACATGAAACAACAGCTGTTAGTCTGGAAACAGATGACTCAGTGCTGCCATCTAGTTTGTTGTAGACAGCAGTGCAGGAGATTTCCTGTCTGTGGTGGAGGTGAGAAGCAGTGAAGGTCAGAACAGAGGTCTTGACTTTAGTTTTGTCCTGATTCTCCTGCAGTGTCTCCTGAATGTCACCCAGGCCAGGAGTCCATGTCAGAGTTGGAGGATGAGACAGACAAGGAGCTGGAGCAGAGCATGTCAAAGTCACTGAGTTTCCATCATTCACCTCCAGTGTAGACGGAGTCAGAGTCGGTGTGAGTGGATGATCTGGTGGGAAGGTATATTTTGACCACTCAGCAAAAATGTCATTCCCTCTCAATTTTGAAAAATACAGTAAATGCAAACACCTACCTTTAACTGAAATTTCCCGTTTTTGATCATTGTGGTTGAAATTGTATTTGAAGACATTGTCACATTCCACTCTGAGGAAATATTTCTTGCTGTCTTCAGGTTTCATGTTGTACAGGGTTGTGGTGCAGTCTTTTTTTGTTAAGTCTCCTGTCAAGATTCCTTTTATAGGTGATTGTGGATTACTGCTATCAAACACAACAACATCTTGCTCAGTTCTCCACATTGCTTTACATGTTTTATCTAAGTGTGATCTATATTTGTCCTGTACATCAAAGGAGCAGGGGATGGTCACACAGGATCCACTCAGAACATTTATAGTCTGCGGCATAGAGACAGACTCTTTACACTGGGCACCTGAAACAAGACACAAATCTTTAAATCGGAGTGATAAAATATTACTGTACAGTAATGATTGATTTTACAGGTAAAAGAAAACTCTAAAAATTTTAGTACCATACTTTTATTCATAGAATGATCTAAAATAACAAAAACAAGCTTTGTCTTCTTTATCTAAAGCAGTTTCTGTAATGAATGTGTTACAAATTTTGTACTTTCAAAGCAAATTTGAAGTTTTTAATTAGTTTTTATAATCATGTATCTGAATGTGAATGAACGTCAACTCACTCTGCAGCAGACAGGCCATGAGAAGGAGAGTCAGAGCTGTAGCCATCTTTGTGTGTCTGGAGATTACACATGGAACAATTCACATCTTTAGTGCATTTCATCCATAATTTACTTTTTGATTAATTAATTTTCAGAGATTGCAGAGCTCATATTTCTTTTTCAGTATTTATCAATGTAAGAAAGTTGGACCCTCTATGATAGAGATGGGACAGGAACCTCCTACTACATATATAGTATAAAAATGTGTTACATATTAAACAGTCCACAATAATTTATTGTTTTAACAATAATATGCTGACCCCTCTGCAGGGTTGTAATAGATTCTGAGACGCTACAATCAGTTCTTTCAGGTGTGTCAGTGTCTAATGAGTGCAGGGAGACATATTTATTATTCATAGAGCAACAAGTGTGTGTTTCTTTAAAAAACATAATTTAACAATTTAATGAATCACTACCCTTTTTAAAGACATTTTTAAAGAAAGAAAGAAAAGAAACGAAATGGATTCAATAAGAGTAATACTAGTTCAGTCATTCCATACTTCCTTTGAAAGATTTTTGCAAAAAATAAATGTTGCACACTTTCCAACATTGTTTGTCATTGGTACAACATGCTGGTTTTGTTAGACAAAACATAGAAGATTCATTTACGGTATAAAAGTAAAAACAGGAGCTTTACTTGGAACATGACATGACAAACATAATCTTATATTAATTAATTCAGTGTCATGAGATACAGTAACTTATGATTTTGTGTTATATAAATGAAATTGAACTTTGTGTTTAAAGGGTTAGAACTTGTTTTAGGCAAATAATACATTCAAAAGTAACGATATTCAAAACCACAATGAAATGACAACTTCCTTCTGACAGAAATGTTGTCACCTCACTCTGTTTTTTCTTTCTGTTGGATTTGTGTTATAAAGAAGTTATGATGACTTACATTTTCTGCAGGTCTTTCGAAGTAGACAGATGAAATATGTGCAGAGAAGTGAAGTTCATTAAAATATATGCAGCGTTTTCAAGCAGCCTGCATGAACTGACCTTAAATTGAAGAAGTTACCAAACTGTAATGGGTGTGACAGTGAAATGTGTGAAGTGTCGAAAAGAACAGCGAATAGAGAAGCTGCATTTGCACCAGTCACTAGGTTTAAAAAAAAAAAAAAAAGAAAGTTCTTAGAGGTTGTTTACGTATTTGCAATGCCAGTAAATTCACAAAAAGTTAGACAATGGAAAATTGAAAAGATAAAACTTGAACATGAACCTTTCAACAAAATATCCAGCAAATCTTACAAGTTAAAGTCTGATCTTCACTCAGACTCTCTATTGTTTGTTTAATAATGACCACAGATGCCTGACACAATGCCACTTTACATAGAAACACACAAGAAACTGAATAACTTTGCTTATAAACAAGAGGCGGAGGTGACAGGACGATCACTTGATGTTGCTAAAGTGGTGATTTTAGACAATATGAACTGTATCACAACTAATAACCAGCCTTACAACACTAATACATGAAGATCTTCAGTGTTCAGTTAAATTAGCATTATTTTTTTCATATCAAGAAATAATAGTACCAACGAGTTTTAGTCTAAGAACACTTTTTTTTTCCTTCCCCCATTTGTGGCGCGCCCGGTTGGACCGCCCTTATCATTTGCCTATACTGCCGGGTTACGGTCGGCGCTGACTGTAGCTGTTTGTTTCCTAACAATGTGTTAAAAGTGGTGTGTTGACACATTACTGCTGATACCGCTGATGCAGAACAAGAAATGAGCATGAAACAGAAAAACAAGAAGTGGTGTGACTCTAAAAACAAACAAACAAAAAACTTCTTTTTTTTTTTAAACTATGAGAGAGAACATTACCAAGAAAACATAATCAACTGCTTTCCCAAGAATTAACTCTTTCAAAATTTTACTCCTCTCTCAAAATCCAACAAACAGAACTGAACAGACCCGGGTTCTTGTGATTGTGTTGCAATAAAATACAAATTACAAATTTGACAATCTAAATTGGCTTTCTCTCCTTTCTCCACATTCAGCAGTCAGTCTGCATTCTTCACTGAGGTCAGCTGCTCTCTGTCTGTCTGGATCTCCACCCAGTCAAGGTAGGCTTGAAGTAATCTAAATTCATCCACAAAGTTTGCAATAATCCGGAGTCCCGGTCGTTCCAGATCACTCAGCCTCCTCCTCCCCACCACCTCTCAACAATGCTGATGACGGAGAAAATAACTGTGATGAGACATTAGCCCCCACTAGATGGCAGTGTTTGATACAGTATAACAATTAAATCATTGATCAGAAGCTGATGTTTTACATCAGTGTCTTCAGAGAGGTGTTTTTGCTGAGGCAGTTGATATTGTTCATGGTTCTTCGCTGTGTGTTGCCGGTGATGTCCAAAGAGAGTTAAACTCTTCATCGCTACAGTTCTCACTTCTCTTATTCTTGGAATCAGAGAAGTACAGTCTGGAATGCAAATGAATTGTGCACAAATAAAAACACTACAGATACTGATTAATTGATAAAATACTACTCAGAAATATTTTCTGGGTATGTTTTGTGACATTTTCCTTCTCATCTAGTCAACATTATGACCAAAATCCTATTCTGACAAATGAAACTGACTGAAACAGACTTATATTTTTTTACATATTACATATCCCATTTCATTTCAAATGATTCGTAGTTTTCTTTGAAGGATGTGGACATAAAGGCTTATTGTCCGCTACATGAATGTGTCTGTGACCCACTGACCTGTTACAGTTTCTGTTTCTGTTACTCAGAAAAGTTCAGCTCAGTCAGCCTCAACAGTCTGAAAGGAAGGCCCTTTTCCACCCCGCCAACTTGTTGTACAGTACATCACGTATACGTTCAAAACACTGTGACAGGGGAGGTTACATTAAAAGATAGATACGCAGTCTGAATGAATGTTTTATTGGTTAGCAAGAATAAACACATACAACAAAAAATAATGTAAGGATGGTTATTTAAAAACAAAAGTATACATATTTTCTATTGTTCACTCATCATTTGTATACATATTCACTTTGAACAAAAATGAATGCTTAAAATTAAATGAATAATAAAAATGCAAAACAATTACACCACACTGCAAAATAAATGTCAAACAGGCAGAGATCTGTCAATTTATACATAGCAAACATAATTATGAGTTTAAAAAAAAACATGTTAAACAATATGTATCTAAGTAAGTATATTACTGATAAAATAAAGTATATTACTCTTAAAATATAGTATATCATGTACAAAGGAGCATAATAGGCTTATTCTAAATTGGCCACAACAAAAAACAAATAAAAGATGCACACAGGAGAGCAAGATATTCTTAGGACCAACTATGATCTATTTGCGCCTATCACTCTTGTTTTTAAATGTAACCTGGGCATACTGACTTTCCACTTCCGTGTTCACATTTCGAGGCCCCACGTTGGCATACAGGCTTTCCATCTCCAGTGCATTGCTCACAATATTTCTATGTGTGACTCCCACCATGCACCTCTCTTCCTCAAGATAAGAACTACCAGGTTGGTCCATGTCCACGGTGCTTTCTCTCTTCTTCTTGCTTTTGGTCTTCCAATTCACGCTGGAGTAAATGACATTAGCACCTTCCTCATTCGTCTTTTCTGAGCTTTTAGTGGCTTCTTCGTCATTGTTTGGCCCAGAGTTTGGCAAGTTGGCACTGTTTGGCTCGGTGGTGTTGGCATAAATGCTCTCTTCAACTTCAGTGTTGGGTATCTGCAATTAAAGACAAAATATCTTTGGTACAGATCATCTGCTAACCCAGTTTGATTGCCAATAGTAGAAAACTGCCTTGGTCAAAATCAAAGTACCTCATTTCCCTCTCCAGTTGTTGTAGTCTCCAGTTGGCTTGTAGCAGCTGTGCTCTGAAGACGCTGAATTCTGTGAGCCCTAAAAAATACAGAGAAAATTTTAACTTACATGGGTATATTTAATTTATCTTTCACTGTCCCACGGCTCATTTATTAATTAACCATATGAAAACATGGCTCATAGAGAAAGTAAACAAGTGGTGGTGGTTTGTTTCTTTTGAAGAGGACACAGTCCCCTCAGGATGTGGGGAGGAGTCCAAGTAAAGTCTACAAAACCATAAGAGTTATGTGGAGAGGTAGTCAGAACATTGTGTCTCAAACTAACTTACCTGATCAAAACGAAAAGGAGAGCACATACTAGTAGAAGCAGTGCGACAACTGTGATGATGAAGACTGTTAGCATCCCTGAGCCTGAAACAAACAAGAGTTAAAGAAAGGTTAGAATAATAGTTTTCTTCAGGCCCATTATTCCTGAGTGAAACCTGTAAATAAACATGTTATTTACAAGAACTAGCACTAATATAATGTTAAGAATACAAATTTTAAGGACCAAGGTAGACTGTACTTCATTGAAAACGTCACCCTGTTTGTGTGTCTAGTTACAGTGTGTCACTGCCCATGTTGACTATTAGTAGTGTGATAGTAGAAATAGTTTTGGAGGGATTTCTATATTTCAAACAAATTGAGGAAATATGGCAGCATACACGAGAAGTTCAAGAAACCCAATTTAACTATTTAACAACTATTAAAGCTTGTCAACAAAATGACAAACCGTGACTTTCTGCTGTTGGAGGCTTGAGGCTGTAGACGTAAAACCGCTGAGTAACAGATCCCAGAGAGTTGGAGCTGCGGCAGAACAAGATGGAAAGATGCCTCCATTGCAGCTGATTCACGGTGATGATGATCCTCAGACCTGTGTCATTTAGAGACTTATTGCTGATTGCAAACTTCTCAGAGTGATTGACAGGTAACCCATCCAGATACCACTGTAAAGTGGGAGAAGGATTTCCCACAGTCTCACAGGAACAGTTGAGCTGGTCTGCAGTTTGGGTGCAGCCAGATGAGGGCAGGATCTGTGGAGCAACTGTAATGAATGTAGAGACGACACATAACATACATATAATGTTAGTCTTTAGTCAGAGATTGATTGATAAATAACAAATAAGCAGGTCAAATTAAGAGCTTAATGCAAACAAAATAAAATATTCATTCAATAAATGATTCATGAGACAGAATAATTTGACTAAATTATGCTTGGAGTTATGTTATATAAAACATTTGAATCGAGTGATACATACACTGAACGTCTATATGAGTGATGTTGGATCGTTCATCTCCAAGATAATTTTCAGCCTCACAGAAAAAAGGAACACTGACTTTAGAAGCTTGAATGTGTAAAACATGTCCGGTCCCCATGACAGTCTCCTGGCCTCCCTGAGCTGTGTACCAGGTGTAGTTCCTCACTGCTGGGTTGGCAGTACTACTGCATGTCAGAGTCATAGTGCTGTCTTCTGGTACTGAACCAGAGGGACTGACTGACACTGTGGTGTGTTTAGGTGCATCTGGAAAATGAATGATTAAATTAAAGTGTATTATTTTTGTACTTCTATTATTTATCTAGTGTAATGTGCTAATACTAATACTACTGTATAGAGTCTAGATCAATGCACTGTATACACACAGACCTATCAACGTGCAGAGAACATATTGGTAGAAAATTTGATACATACACTGAACATCTATTTGAGTGATGTTGGATCGTCCAGCTCCAAGATCATTTTCAGCCTCACAGAAAAAAGGAACACTGACTTTAGAAGCTTGAATGTGTAAAACATGTCCGGTCCCCATGACAGTCTCCTGGCCTCCCTGAGCTGTGTACCAGGTGTAGTTCCTCACTGCTGGGTTGGCAGTACTACTGCATGTCAGAGTCACAGTGATGTTTTCTGGTACTGGACCAGAGGGACTGACTGACACTGTGGTGTGTTTGGGTGGATCTGAAAAATAAATATACATTTAATCAGTTATAAGTGTAATGTCATCTGATATTTATAAACAAATACAAAATCACATTTCCTATTTTTCTTCCTAAAGTCATCCAGTTGATTTTTTCCCCCTAACTGATTAGTTTGCAGTGCAAATACCCGAACAATACAACATAGTAACTAGTATTTTTATTGGTCACTAGTACTTAATGAATGAATGAGGAAAACTACAATTAAATGATTTATTAGCCTACATTAGCATGACTGGGAAATTGCACATTGAAAGAGATAAACCTGTGGGCAAGAATGCTAAAATGTCTTTTTTTTTTGACAACAAGGGTGATCTTAAGGATGGAAATTTAACCATCCTAAGCATGAATTTGAATTAAGCAAATTAATGACAAAATATGACCAAAATCTCTGCACTTTATACAGGTAGACATACCAGGGTGTCTAGAGCACATAAGTTTTAAATTTGATACTTACACTGAACATCTATTTGAGTGATGTTGGATCGTCCAGCTCCAAGATCATTTACAGCCTCACAGAAAAAAGGAACACTGACTTTAGAAGCTTGAATGTGTAAAACATGTCCGGTCCCCATGACAGTCTCCTGGCCTCCCTGAGCTGTGTACCAGGTGTAGTGTCTCACTGCTGGGTTGGCAGTACTACTGCATGTCAGAGTCACAGTGATGTTTTCTGGTACTGGACCAGAGGGACTGACTGACACTGTGGTGTTTTTAGGTGCATCTGAAAAAAAAAGAAAAAGAAACTGCATTATTAATGAGTGTAGCATAATCTGGTATTTATAATGCAATAAAGGCAAATTAACACATCACATTCTTGAATTTATGAAATTATATTGTTGACACGTTCAAAATTTGTTCCTCTACAGTGCATATGCAATACATCATGGTAAGTCATATTTCCTATGGTCTCTAGTATTTACTAAGCTAACGAGGAAGACTGCAATTAAATAACTGACTGGCCTGTATTAACATGGCTGGGATATCTTAGACTCAAAGGAATAAACTTATTGGGCAGAATACTAAAATGTCTTTATGATAAAAACAGAGGGGTGCTAAAGTTGGAAGTTTTACCATCCTAAACATTGTGATTTGAAAGCACTAAATAAGCCAATAATTTACAAGATATAATTTGTAAATAAGTGGACATTATACAGGTAAACCTATCAGGATGTGTAGAAAATATGAGTTTTAAATTTGATACTTACACTGAACATCTATTTGAGTGATGTTGGATCGTCCAGCTCCAAGATCATTTACAGCCTCACAGAAAAAAGGAACACTGACTTTAGAAGCTTGAATGTGTAAAACATGTCCGGTCCCCATGACAGTCTCCTGGCCTCCCTGAGCTGTGTACCAGGTGTAGTTCCTCACTGCTGGGTTGGCAGTACTACTGCATGTCAGAGTCACAGTGATGTTTTCTGGTACTGGACCAGAGGGACTGACTGACACTGTGGTGTGTTTGGGTGGATCTGAAAAATGAATGATAAAATTGCATTATTTATGATTGTAAGGTAATCTGATATTTAAAATGAAGTTCAGACAATTTGACACGTCACACACATGCTCTGAAATTATAATGTTGACATTTTTTTGTAACTGGTTACACTGCGGTGCAAATACCTGACCAATACAACATAGAAACTAGTAATTCTTATGGTACGTAGTACTTAACAAGTTAAGGAGGAAAACCTAGTTAATAATTGACTAGCCTGAATACAGCAGAGATATTGTAGATTAAAGGGGATACACAAGTTTGTGACACTGTTATGACACTCTAAAACTGGAGGCTCTAAATCACAAAAACACTTATTTCAACACAATGTTGCATGCCTAGCTTGTATTAACAGAGGTTGTATACTGCAGAGTGAAATAGTTATACTAGTAGGACTGAATGCCAAAATCTCGCCTAAATGAGAAAAATTAACATCCAGAACATCGTGAAGTTAAATAACTAAATGAATCAAAATGCTCTAATTTGAAAACAGCGAACTTCTAACAATTAGATGAGGGTGGGTAGAAAATTTGAGTTTAAAATTTAGTACATACACTGAATATCTATATGAGTGATGTTTGATCGTCCAGCTCCAAGATAATTTTCAGCCTTGCAGAAAAAAGGAACACTGACTTTAGAAGCTTGAATGTGTAAAACATGTCCAGTCCCCATGACAGTCTCCTGGCCTCCCTGAGCTGTGTACCAGGTGTAGTTCCTCACTGCTGGGTTGGCAGTACTACTGCATGTCAGAGTCACAGTGATGTTTTCTGGTACTGGACCAGAGGGACTGACTGACACTGTGGTGTGTTTGGGTGGATCTGGAAAAAAAAAATCATGTTGTATTATTTATGAGTAGTAATTTATGTAACATAATCTGATATTTAGAATGAAATAAAGGCAAATTCACCCATCACATGTTTGATTCTGAAAATACACTGTTGGCACTTTTTCTTAACTGGTTATGCTTCCGTACAAATACCTGATTAATACAACATGGAGTTTAGTACTTTTATTGGTCATGAGTACTTAATGAGTTGATGAGGAAAACCACTATTAAATGACTGACTATCCTCAATTAACATAGCTGGGATGTTAAAGTCAGAAATTTAAAATCTAAAGCATAGTGATGTGAAATACCAAAATAAACCAAATGATGACAAAATATTAGAATTTATAAATCAGTACACTATATGTAGATAGACCTATCAGGATGTGTAGAACATATCATTTTTAAATTTGATACATACACTGAACATCTATTTGAGTGATGTTGGATCGTCCAGCTCCAAGATCATTTTCAGCCTCACAGAAAAAAGGAACACTGACTTCAGAAGCTTGAATGTGTAAAACATGTCCGGTCCCCATGACAGTCTCCTGGCCTCCCTGAGCTGTGTACCAGGTGTAGTTCCTCACTGCTGGGTTGGCAGTACTACTGCATGTCAGAGTCACAGCGCTGTTTTCTGGTACTGAACCAGAGGGACTGACTGACACTGTGGTGTTTTTAGGTGGATCTGAAAAATAAATGATTAAATTGCATTAATTATCAGTGTAAGGTAATCTGATATTTAAAATAAAGTTCAGGCAATTTGACACATCACACACATGCTCTGAAATTATAATGTTGACAGTTTTTTGTAACTGGTTACGCTGCAGTGCAAATACCTGACCAATACAACATAGCAACTCGTAATTCTTATGGTGCGTAGTACTTAACAACCTCCTTAACTTAACAAGTTAAGGAGGAAAACCTAGTTAATAATTGACTAGCCTGAATACAGCTGAGATATTGTAGATTAAAGGGGATACACAAGTTTGTGACACTGTTATGACACTCTAAAACTGGAGGCTCTAAATCACAAAAACACTTATTTCGACACAATGTTGCATGCCTAGCTTGTATTGACAGAGGTTGTATACTGCAGAGTGAAATAGTTATACTAGTAGGACTGAATGCCAAAATCTCTCCTAAATTAGAAAAATTAACATCCAGAACATCGTGAAGTTAAATGATTAAATGAATCAAAATGCTCTAATTTGAAAACAGCGAACTTCTAACAACTAGATGAGGGTGGATAGAAAATTTGAGTTTAAAATTTAGTACATACATTGAACATCTATTTGAGTGATGTTGGATCGTCCAGCTCCAAGATAATTTTCAGCCTCACAGAAAAAAGGAACACTGACTTTAGAAGCTTGAATGTGTAAAACATGTCCGGTCCCCATGACAGTCTCCTGGCCTCCCTGAGCTGTGTACCAGGTGTAGTTCCTCACTGCTGGGTTGGCAGTACTACTGCATGTCAGAGTCACAGTGATGTTTTCTGGTACTGGACCAGAGGGACTGACTGACACTGTGGTGTGTTTGGGTGGATCTGAAATAAATTAATAAATCACATTGTATTATTTATGAGTAGTAATTTATGTAACATAATCTGATATTTAGAATGAAATAAAAGCAAATTAAACCATCACATTTTTTATTCTGAAAATTCAGTGTTGGCACTTTTTCTTAACTGGTTACGCTTCTGTGCAAATACCTGATTAATACAACATGGAATTTAGTACTTTTATTTGTCATGAGTACTTAATGAGTTGATGAGGAAAACCACTATTAAATGACTGACTATCCTCTATTAACACAGCTGGGGTGTTAAAGTCAGAAATTTAAAATCTAAAGCATAGTGATGTGAAATACCAAAATATACCAAATGATGACAAAATATTCGAATTTATAAATCAGTACACTTTATATAGATAGACCTATCAGGATGTGTAGAACATATTAGTTTTAAATTTGATACATACACTGAACATCTATTTGAGTGATGTTGGATCGTTCAGCTCCAAGATAATTTTCAGCCTCACAGAAAAAAGGAACACTGACTTTAGAAGCTTGAATGTGTAAAACATGTCCAGTCCCCATGACAGTCTCCTGGCCTCCCTGAGCTGTGTACCAGGTGTAGTTCCTCACTGCTGGGTTGGCAGTACTACTGCATGTCAGAGTCACAGTGATGTTTTCTGGTACTGAACCAGAGGGATTGACTGACACTGTGGTGTGTTTGGGTCGATCTGAAAAATAAATGATTAAATTGCATTATTAATGAGTGTAAGGTAATCTGATATTTAAAATGAAGTTTAGGCAATTTGGCACATCACATACACTTTGAAATTATAATGTTGACAGTTTTTAGTAACTGGTTACGCTGCAGTGCAAATACCTCACCAATACTACATAACAACTAGTATTTCTTATGGTGCGTAGTACTTAACAAGTTAAGGAGGAAAACCTAGTTAATAATTGACTAGCCTGAATACAGCAGAGATATTGTAGATTAAAGGGGATAGACAAGTTTGTGACACTGTTATGACACTCTAAAACTGGAGGCTCTAAATCACAAAAACACTAATTTCGACACAATGTTCCATGTCTAGCTTGTATTGACAGAGGTTGCATACTGCAGAGTGAAATAGTTATACTCGTAGGACTGAATGCCAAAATCTCCCCAAAATTAGAAAAATTTACATCCAGAACATTGTGAAGTTAAATAACTAAATGAATCAAAATGTTCTAATCTGAAAACCAGTGACCTTCTAACAACTAGATGAGGGTGGATAGAAAATATGAGTTTAAAATTTGATACATACACTGAACGTCTATTTGAGTGTTGGTGGATCGTCCAGCTCCAAGATCATTTACAGCCTCACAGAAAAAAGGAACACTGACTTTAGAAGCTTGAATGTGTAAAACATGTCCAGTCCCCATGACAGTCTCCTGGCCTCCCTGAGCTGTGTACCAGGTGCAGTTCCTCACTGCTGGGTTGGCAGTACTACTGCATGTCAGAGTCACAGTGATGTTTTCTGGTACTGGACCAGAGGGACTGACTGACACTGTGGTGTGTTTAGGTGCATCTGAAAAACAAAGGTTAAACTGCATTATTAATGAGTGTAGCATAATCTGGTATTTTTAATGCAATAAAGGCAAATTAACACATCACATTTGAATTTCTGAAATTCTATTGTTGACACATTTTCACAATGTGTTCCTCTGCAGTGCATATGCAATACAACATGGTAAGTCATATTTCCTATGGTCTCTAGTATTTATCAAACTTGTCACAGTCTGCTCCCCTTTCACCTGCCTCTCAGTAATTTTCCATTCCCTCTCCACTCACCTGCCAGCCACGCCCCCCTCATCAGACCTACTCCCCTCACCTGCTTGACTCACCTGCTTCCCATCACCAATCAAGCTAGGATTTAAGCTCTCCCAGCTCACTCACTCTCTGCCAGATTGTTCTCTATGCTCACGCAAGACTTTCCAGCACTCTTCTCCGGACTGATCTCCTGCTGCCGACTCTGCCTGCCTTGGACTAACCTGTTTGCTGTACTCCCGGTAACCGACCTTGCCTTCCGTCTTCGACCACGAGTTTCTGATCCCTCTGGATTCTGCCAGCTGGTGTCGGCCCAGCTACTGGTGGCTTTCTCCTGGTACGTCTGCCTCAACTCCTGCCTACCTGCTTACTGGACTGGTGTTCCCAGCCTAAGCCCCTGGACTTTCCCTGTGCCCAGAGAGACTGTTTCCTGCGTGTGCTGCATTTGGGTTCTAATTACACCCGTTACAGTACAATCTGGCCAGAAATGGACCCAGCGCACCCTTCTTCGCCGCAGTCCCGGCTCAAGAGGATCGAAGACGCACTTCAGCAACACGAGCAAAGATTCGCCTCCATTACAGCTGACATCCAGCAGGCTACGGTGAACCAGACACAAGGGTTAGCTATGCTAGCTAACCAGGTCCAGCAGCTGGCAGCAGCCATTACCCAATCTGCTGCTGCTGCTGCTGCTCCACCGGCACCACCCCCACCTGCTGCTGTTCCCATTCCTTCGGGTCTACTGCCGGAGCCCCGGGTGGGACCTCCAGAACGATACGCTGGAGATCCGGAAGGCTGTAACCCCTTCATCACCAACTGCTCCATCCTCTTTGCTCTGCAGCCCCAGACCTTCGCTTCAGAAGAGGCCAAAGTGGCGTTTGCCATCAACCACCTGACAGGTCGAGCCCGCCTGTGGGGAACAGCAGAGTGGAACGCCAGACCACGGCCTGCTCCTCCTTCCAAGCCTTCACCACGGAGCTTCGTAAGGTGTTTGGCATAGCATCCATCGGTCCAGACGTCACAGGGGGTCTGATGGACTTGAGCCAAGGTGAACAAACTGTCGCTAACTACGCCATTGAGTTCCGCATCAGGGCCAGTCAGAGTTACTGGAACGAGGCTGCCATTTGCGACGCTTATCTGCGGGGTCTGGAGGACTACATTAAAGACGAGTTGGTCTCTCACAACCTTCCCTCTTCTCTGGATGGACTTATTGAACTTACATCCCGGATAGATCGCCGCGTGCAGGCAAGACGCCAAGAGAGGCGGCAAGGACAGGCAAACCAGCGCTTGCTGGGCCGACCACATGTTCCTCCAGAGACTTTGGGTACCTCTAGTGGTCATCAGGGGAGAGAGGCCGAACCCATGCAGGTGGGCCGCACCAGTCTCACTCCTAAGGAGCGGGAGCGCCGTCGCCAGGGGAGACTCTGCCTCTACTGTGGTCAAGCAGGTCACTTCATCTCACAGTGTCCAGCAAAAGGCCGGACTCACCAGTAGAGGGGGAAGTACTGGTGAGTCGTCCTTCTGAACTATTCCTCCGACAACGATCCTTATGCCATGTTCAGCTGTTACTGGCGGAGGGTTCCCAAACCCTCGCCACCTTCATTGACTCTGGTTCCGATGTCAGCCTCATCGATAAGGACCTGGCCCAGCAACTAGGCATCAACAGGATACCACTGCCTGCCCCGGTTCCTGTCAATGCCCTCGATGGTCATCTCCTGGGGAAAGTGACTCACCAGACCACACCCATCCGCATGCTTATGTCCGGTAACCACCACGAGACAATCCAGTTCCACATTCTGCAGTCTCCCCGAGTCCCTCTCATCCTGGGATTCCCGTGGCTCCGTCGCCATAACCCTCATGTCGACTGGGCGACGGGGTCAATCCTGGGGTGGGGGTCATCTTGTCATCAAGTGTGTCTCCAACAAGCAGCTGCTCCCCTGCTGTCCCGCTGTCCCAGTCCTCTGCCTGACCTGTCAGGGGTGCCGGTGGAATACCATGACTTCAGGGAGGTCTTCAGCAAGGTTAAGGCAACCTCATTGCCCCCACACCGGCCATATGACTGTGCCATCGACCTGCACCCCGGCTCTACTCCTCCTAGGGGGCGCCTGTACTCACTGTCAGCTCCGGAGAGGGATGCCATGGAGACCTACATTAATGACTCTTTGGCAGCAGGCATCATCCGGCCCTCCTCGTCCCCTGTTAGTGCTGGCTTCTTCTTCGTCCAGAAGAAAGATAAATCTCTTCGGCCCTGTATTGATTATCGAGGCCTGAATGACATAACTGTCAAGAACCGCTACCCCCTTCCTCTCATCTCCTCTGCCTTTGAGCTCCTGGAGGGGGCCACCATATTTTCCAAATTGGACCTACGCAACGCCTACCATTTGGTCCGCATCCGGGAGGGGGATGAGTGGAAGACAGCCTTCATCACCCCCACTGGACACTACGAGTATCTAGTGATGCCCTTCGGCCTCACGAACGCCCCTGCTGTCTTCCAGGCCCTGGTTAATGACGTGCTCCGGGACATGTTGAATAAGTACGTGTTTGTTTACCTGGATGACATACTGATCTTTTCCAAGACCAAGGAGGAACACGTCCACCACGTCCAGGCAGTTCTGCAGCGGCTCCTTGAGAACTCTCTTTTTGTCAAAGCCGAGAAGTGCGAGTTTCACTCCTGCTCTGTGTCCTTCTTGGGTTTCATCGTGGGTCCTGGGAGCATCCAGATGGACCCCGCCAAGGTGTCAGCTGTCTCAGATTGGCCCACTCCTGACTCTCGCAAACAACTTCAACGGTTCCTGGGCTTCGCCAACTTTTACCGGAGGTTCATCAGGGGTTACAGCATGGTAGCCGCTCCTCTCACGGCTCTGACTTCCTCCAAGGTGCCGTTCCAGTGGTCATCCGCAGCCGATGAGGCCTTCCGGTCCCTCAAAGCCAGGTTCACGTCAGCCCCTATCCTCCAAATGCCTGATCCAGAAAGGCAATTTGTGGTGGAGGTGGACGCCTCTGACGTGGGAGTAGGAGGGGTGCTCTCCCAGCGGGCAGCCAAGGACCAGAAGCTCCATCCATGCGCCTTCTTCTCCCGACGACTGACCCCGGCTGAGAGGAATTACAACATCGGCAATCGAGAGCTTCTGGCAGTCAAACTGGCTCTGGAGGAGTGGCGTCACTGGCTGGAAGGAACTACGGTGCCGTTTTTGGTCTGGACCAACCACAAAAATCTGGAATACATTCGGTCAGCCAAGAGGCTGAACTCCCGACAGGCCAGATGGGCTCTGTTTCTGACCAGATTTAACTTTTCCCTCTCCTACCGGCCGGGGTCCCGCAACGTGAAGCCTGATGCCCTGTCCCGGCAGTTTTTGAGAGAAGAGGACTCGGCTGCCAGTTCCGACACCATTCTCCCCTCCTCTAGTCTGATAGCATCACTCAGCTGGGAGGTGGAGGAAAGGATTAAGGCAGCTTTAGAAGATCAGCCTGGGCCCAGCTCGTGTCCTCCTAACCGCCTGTTCGTCCCCGCTCCTCTACGGTCCGACGTCCTCCAGTGGGCCCACAACTCCCTGCTCACCTGTCACCCTGGGATCCAGCGGACCAAAGAGGTGGTGCAGCAAAGATTTTGGTGGGCGACTCTGGCTGAAGACACCCGGGAGTTCGTGAACGCCTGCCCAGTCTGCAACCAGCACAAACCCTCACACAAGGCCCCCGCTGGATTTCTGCATCCGTTGCCGGTGCCCCACCGGCCCTGGTCCCACATCTCCCTAGACTTTGTTACCGGTCTGCCACTGTCCAATGGCCACACCACTATTCTCACAGTGGTAGATCGGTTCAGCAAGATGGCACATTTCGTGCCCCTGCCCAAGCTTCCCTCAGCCAAGGAGACGGCTGAACTGGTTCTGCTACATGTGTTTCGACTGCATGGTTTCCCTACTGACGTGGTCTCCGACCGGGGGCCCCAATTCACCTCCGTATTTTGGAGGGAGTTCTGCACGCTGGTGGGGGCCACCGTCAGTTTGTCATCCGGTTTCCACCCCCAGTCCAACGGCCAGTCTGAGAGGATGAATCAGGAGATGGAGACTGCTTTACGCTGCATGGTCTCTCAAAACCCCTCATCCTGGTCCCGGCAGCTTCTGTGGGTGGAATACGCCCATAATACCCTGACCAGCTCTGCAACTGGACTCTCTCCATTTCAGTGCGCCTACGGGTTCCAACCCCCACTCTTTCCCGCCCTGGAGAAGGAGGTTTCCTGCCCATCAGTGCAAGCCTTCATCCGTCGCTGCCGCAGGACCTGGACTCAGGCCCGAACCACTCTTCTTCACTCCACTGACCGCTACTCCACCACGGCCAACCGTCGCCGATCTAAAGCTCCAACTTTTCAAGTTGGCCAGAAGGTGTGGTTGTCTACCCGGGATCTACCCTTACGCGTAGAATCGAAGAAGTTGGCTCCCAGATTTATTGGACCCTTTGAGGTTCAAAAGGTCATCAACCCTGCGGCAGTGAGGCTCAAGCTACCCAGGTCCATGCGGGTCCACCCCACTTTCCATGTGTCCAAGGTCAAACCCGTCCGTGAGAGCCCCTGGTCCCCGCCGCTCCTCCCCCGCCCCCACCCCGCATCATCGAAGGGAGTCCCGCCTACACCGTCCGTCGTCTCCTTCGTTCTCGTCGCCGGGGAAGGGGTCTCCAGTACCTGGTGGATTGGGAGGGGTATGGTCCTGAGGAAAGGTCCTGGGTTCCTGCACGGCATATTTTGGATGCTTCCCTCATCAGGGAGTTTCATCGATGCCACCCAAATCAAACCGGCTAGGCCCTCCACACCCTCTAGGAGTACTACCAGTCCGCCTCCCTGTTCACCCGAGGTCTCTGACCACAACTCTGAATATGAGGAAACCCCTTCTGAGGAGGAGGCACCTTCTGAAGCAGGGGAGGAGGAGGACATGGAGCTTTCAGAGGAATATTAACCTCCTCCGGGCCCTCGCCACCCTCCCGACTCAGCATTTCATCTTTTGGGACGTCAGGAGCCGTCCCTTGAGGGGGTGGTTCTGTCACAGTCTGCTCCCCTTTCACCTGCCTCTCAGTAATTTTCCATTCCCTCTCCACTCACCTGCCAGCCACGCCCCCCCTCATCAGACCTACTCCCCTCACCTGCTTGACTCACCTGCTTCCCATCACCAATCAAGCTAGGATTTAAGCTCTCCCAGCTCACTCACTCTCTGCCAGATTGTTCTCTATGCTCACGCAAGACTTTCCAGCACTCTTCTCCGGACTGATCTCCTGCTGCCGACTCTGCCTGCCTTGGACTAACCTGTTTGCTGTACTCCCGGTAACCGACCTTGCCTTCCGTCTTCGACCACGAGTTTCTGATCCCTCTGGATTCTGCCAGCTGGTGTCGGCCTAGCTACTGGTGGCTTTCTCCTGGTACGTCTGCCTCAACTCCTGCCTACCTGCTTACTGGACTGGTGTTCCCAGCCTAAGCCCCTGGACTTTCCCTGTGCCCAGAGAGACTGTTTCCTGCGTGTGCTGCATTTGGGTTCTAATTACACCCGTTACAAAACTAATGATGAAGGCCACACTTAAATAACTGACTGGCCTGTATTAACATGGCTGGGATATCTTAGACTCAAAGGAATAAATGTATTGGGCGGATCACTAAAACGTTTTTATGATAAAAACAGAGGGGTGCTAAAGTTGGAAGTTTTACTCAGACAAGCATTGTGACTTCAAAGAACTAAATAAGCCAATAATTTACAAGATATAATTTGTAAATCAGTGCACTTTATACAGGTAGACCTATCAGGATGTGCAGAACATATTAGTTTTAAATTTGATACTTACACTGAACATCTATTTGAGTGATGTTGGATCGTTCAGCTCCAAGATCATTTACAGCCTTGCAGAAAAAAGGAACACTGACTTTAGAAGCTTGAATGTGTAAAACATGTCCGGTCCCCATGACAGTCTCCTGGCCTCCCTGAGCTGTGTACCAGGTGTAGTTCCTCACTGCTGGGTTGGCAGTACTACTGCATGTCAGAGTCACAGTGCTGTTTTCTGGTACTGGACCAGAGGGACTGACTGACACTGTGGTGTTTTTGGGTGAATCTGAAAAATACATTATTGAATTGCATTCATTATGAGTGTAAGATAATCTTATCTTCAAAAATGAAGTTCAGGCAATTTGACACATCACACACACTCTGAAATTGTAGTGTTGACAGTTTTTTGTAACTGGTTACTCTTTAGTGCAAATACCTGACCAATACAACATAGCAACTAGTAATTCTTATGGTGCGTAGTACTTAACAAGTTAAGGAGGAAAACCTATTTAATAATTGATTACCCTGAATACAGCTGAGACATTGTAGATTAAAGGGGATACACAAGTTTGTGACACTGTTATGACACTCTAAAACTGGAGGCTCAAAATCACAAAAACACTAATTTCAACACAATGTTCCATGTCTAGCTTGTATTGACAGAGGTTGTATACTGCAGAGTGAAATAGTTATACTAGTAGGACTGAATGCCAAAATCTCCCCTAAATAAGAAAAATTAACATCCAGAACATCGTGAAGTTAAATAACTAAATGAATCAAAATGCTCTAATTTGAAAACAGCGAACTTCTAACAACTAGATGAGGGTGGATAGAAAATATGAGTTTGAAATTTGATACATACACTGAACATCTATTTGAGTGATGTTGGATCGTCCAGCTCCAAGATAATTTTCAGCCTCACAGAAAAAAGGAACACTGACTTTAGAAGCTTGAATGTGTAAAACATGTCCGGTCCCCATGACAGTCTCCTGGCCTCCCTGAGCTGTGTACCAGGTGTAGTCCCTCACTGCTGGGTTGGCAGTACTACTGCATGTCAGAGTCACAGTGATGTCTTCTGGTACTGGACCAGAAGGACTGACTGACACTGTGGTGTGTTTGGGTGGATCTGAAAAACAAAGGTTAAACTGCATTATTAATGAGTGTAGCATAATCTGGTATTTTTAGTGCAATAAAGGCAAATTAACACATCGCATTTGAATTTCTGAAATTCTATTGTTGAAACATGTTCACAATGTGTTCCTCTGCAGTGCAAATACAATACAACATGGTAAGTCATATTTCCTATGGTCTCTAGTATTTATCAAACTAACGACGAAGACCACAATTAAATAACTGACTGGCCTGTATTAACATGGCTGGGATATCTTAGACTCAAAGGAATAAACTTATTGGGCAGAATACTAAAATGTCTTTATGATAAAAACAGAGGGGTGCTAAAGTTGGAAATTTTACCATCCTAAACATTGTGATTTGAAAGAACTAAATATGCCAATAATTTACAAGATATAATTTTTAAATCAGTGCACTTTATACAGGGAGACCTATCAGGATGTGTAGAACATATTAGTTTTAAATTTGATACTTACACTTAACATCTATTTGAGTGATGTTGGATCGTTCAGCTCCAAGATCATTTTGAGTCTCGCAGAAAAAAGGAACACTGACTTTAGAAGCTTGAATGTGTAAAACATGTCCGGTCCCCATGACAGTCTCCTGGCCTCCCTGAGCTGTGTACCAGGTGTAGTTCCTCACTGCTGGGTTGGCAGTACTACTGCATGTCAGAGTCACAGTGATGTTTTCTGGTACTGGACCAGAGGGACTGACTGACACTGTGGTGTGTTTGGGTCGATCTGAATAATTAAAAAAACAAGTTGAGGAAAACCTAGTTAATAATTGACTAGCCTGAATACAGCAGAACTATTGTAGATTAAAGGGGATAGACAAGTTTGTGACACTGTTATGACACTCTAAAACTGGAGGCTCTGAATCACAAAAACACTTATTTCGACACAATGTTCCATGTCTAGCTTGTATTGACAGAGGTTGCATACTCCAGAGTGAAATAGTTATACTAGTAGGACTGAATGCCAAAATCTCCCCAAAATAAGAAAAATTAACATCCAGAACATTGTGAAGTTAAATAAGTAAATGAATCAAAATGCTCTAATTTGAAAACAGCGAACCTCTAACAACTAGATGAGGGTGGATAGAAAATATGAGTTTTAAATTTGATACATACATTGAACATCTATTTGAGTGATGTTGGATCGTCCAGCTCCAAGATCATTTACAGCCTCACAGAAAAAAGGAACACTGACTTTAGAAGCTTGAATGTGTAAAACATGTCCGGTCCCCATGACAGTCTCCTGGCCTCCCTGAGCTGTGTACCAGGTGTAGTTCCTCACTGCTGGGTTGGCAGTACTACTGCATGTCAGAGTCACAGTGATGTCTTCTGGTACTGGACCAGAAGGACTGACTGACATTGTGGTGTTTTTGGGTGCATCTGAAAAACAAAGGTTAAACTGCATTATTAATGAGTGTAGCATAATCTGGTATTTTTAATGCAATAAAGGCAAATTAACACATCACATTTGAATTTCTAAAATTCTATTGTTGAAACATGTTCACAATTTGTTCCTCTGCAGTGCAAATACAATACAACATGGTAAGTCATATTTCCTATGGTCTCTAGTATTTATCAAACTAACGACGAAGACCACAATTAAATAACTGACTGGCCTGTATTAACATGGCTGGGATATCTTAGACTCAAAGGAATAAACTTATTGGGCAGAATACTAAAATGTCTTTATGATAAAAACAGAGGTGTGCTGAAGTTGGAAGTTTTACCATCCTAAACATTGTGATTTGAAAGAACTAAATATGCCAATAATTTACAAGATATAATTTTTAAATCAGTGCACTTTATACAGGGAGACCTATCAGGATGTGTAGAACATATTAGTTTTAAATTTGATACTTACACTTAACATCTATTTGAGTGATGTTGGATCGTCCAGCTCCAAGATCATTTTGAGTCTCACAGAAAAAAGCAACACTGACTTTAGAAGCTTGAATGTGTAAAACATGTCCGGTCCCCATGACAGTCTCCTGGCCTCCCTGAGCTGTGTACCAGGTGTAGTTCCTCACTGCTGGGTTGGCAGTACTACTGCATGTCAGAGTCACAGTGATTTTTTCTGGTACTGGACCAGAGGGACTGACTGACACTGTGGTGTGTTTGGGTCGATCTGAATAATTAAAAAAACAAACAAGTTGAGGAAAACCTAGTTAATAATTGACTAGCCTGAATACAGCAGAACTATTGTAGATTAAAGGGGATAGACAAGTTTGTGACACTGTTATGACACTCTAAAACTGGAGGCTCTAAATCACAAAAACACTAATTTCGACACAATGTTCCATGTCTAGCTTGTATTGACAGAGGTTGCATACTGCAGAGTGAAATAGTTATACTAGTAGGACTGAATACCAAAATCTCCCCTAAATTAATAAACTTAAAATGATGAACATCATGAAGTTAAATAACTAAATGAATCAAAATGCTCTAATTTGAAAACAGCGAACTTCTAACAACTAGATGAGGGTGGATAGAAAATATGAGTTTTAAATTTGATACATACATTGAACATCTATTTGAGTGATGTTGGATCGTCCAGCTCCAAGATCATTTACAGCCTCACAGAAAAAAGGAACACTGACTTTAGAAGCTTGAATGTGTAAAACATGTCCGGTCCCCATGACAGTCTCCTGGCCTCCCTGAGCTGTGTACCAGGTGTAGTCCCTCACTGCTGGGTTGGCAGTACTACTGCATGTCAGAGTCACAGTGCTGTCCTCTGGTACTGGACCAGAGGGACTGACAGACACTGTGGTGTGTTTGGGTGGATCTGGAAAAATTACAGATGAATTATTTTCATTATTTATTGGTGTAAAGAAATATACTATTTAGAATGAATAAAGGCGAATTATTATTGTTATTATTATTATTATTATTATTATTATTATTATTATTATTCACATAAAACCAAGCTCGAGACAGTTCTTCATGTTTATTTTGGAGTTTTGTCAGACAGATGTGACATTCAAACAAATATTTACTAATCAAAATTGCTGCTAATTAAATTTTCACTTTTTTTTTGTTGATTATCTAATGTGTTAGTGGAGTAATTGTTTCAGTTAGTTTAAAGTAAGTCAAAACTTCTTAGAGATGATAGATCAAGTATAATGTTCATAATCATACTGAATTTCAGCACAAATGAACTCACATGAAACATTAGCTGTTAGTTTGTTAACTGATGACTCAGTGCTGCCATCTAGTTTGTTGTAGACAGCAGTACAGGAGATTTCCTGTCTGTGGTGGAGGTGAGAAGCAGTGAAGGTCAGAACAGAGGTCTTGACTTTAGTTTTGTCCTGATTCTCCTGCAGTGTCTCCTGAATGTCACCCAGGCCAGGAGTCCATGTCAGAGTTGGAGGATGAGACAGACAAGGAGCTGGAGCAGAGCATGTCAAAGTCACTGAGTTTCCATCATTCACCTCCAGTGTAGACGGAGTCAGAGTCAGTGTGGGTGGATGATCTGGTGGGAAGGTATATTTTGATCACTCAGTAAAAATGTAATTCCCTCTCAATCTTTATATTATTTGGAAAATACAATAAATGCAAAACAATAAACTGACTGATGTGTAAATAATGTGTGAAAAAAACACATGAAACCCTACCTTTAACTAAAATTTCCAGTTTTTGATAAATTAAATCATATTTGAATTCATTGTCACATTCCACTCTGAAGAAATATTTCTTGCTGTCTTCAGGTTTCATGTTGTACAGGGTTGTGGTGCAGTCTTTTTTTGTTAAGTCTCCTGTCAAGTGTACTTTTATAGGTGATTGTGGATTACTGCTATCAAACACAACAACATCTGACTCAGTTTTCCACATTGCTTTACATGTTTTATCTAAGTATGATCTATATTTGTCCTGTACATCAAAGGAGCAGGGGATGGTCACACAGGATCCACTCAGAACATTTATAGTCTGCGGCATAGAGACAGACTCTTTACAGTGAGGACCTGAAACAAGACACAAATCTTTGAATCAGAACAAGTGAATACTACTCTACAGTAATAAGGAAATATTACTGTTTGGTTGTCTTTGCTAAAAATTTTAGCACTGTATCTTTCATTTAAAGTAATCGTTCAAAATTACGAGTGTAAACATTCTCCTTTGCCTTCAATTTTCTTTCTCAATGTTTTGATTAAAATAAATAGTTTCACACATGAAATTAAAGTTCTGTGAAAAGGGCAGCAGTACACCTTTGTAGCTGACTGCGTACTTCTTTTGCTGTAGCATATATTACAGATACTGTTGTACTTTGGTGTGAAGGCTTCACTGTCTAATTGTCTGTAGTTTTTACAGTCAAGGCATCAGTCATGTAACAGTATGGAGGAGACAAATCAAAGTTTAGTTTTGATCCTGCTGCATATTTGTATGATGGTTGTTGTCAAAGTGACAGATGTGAAATTCAAACTAGAGCTGCAACCTATGCGTATATTTTTATAATTGATCAGTCTCTTGATTAGTTTTATCACCGATCAATTAATTATTTAGTATGTTTAACTTTTGAAAACTGTACAGGATGCCCTTCACAACTTGCCACAGTGTTAGCTGACATCTTCAAAAAGCCTGTTGTCTGGCCAACAGTGTGAAGCCCAGAGACATTCAATTCATAATGCAAATCTTCATGTTCTGATAACAGGAAATATTTTTACCATTTTGATTTGAAGAAATTGACAAATAATTAATTACTAATCAAAATGGATGAAAATATTTTTTTATTGACTGACTAATGCATTAACTGTGTCAGTTCATTAAAACTAAATATAGAAAACACAGGGACACTAATTTAAGTAAAATGTTCATAATTATAATGAATTTCAGCACAAATGAACTCACATGAAACATCAGCTGTTAGTCTGGAAACAGATGACTCAGTGCTGCCATCCAGTTTGTTGTAGACAGCAGTACAGGAGATTTCCTGTCTGTGGTGGAGGTGAGAAGCGGTGAAGGTCAGAACAGAGGTCTTGACTTTAGTTTTGTCCTGATTCTCCTGCAGTGTCTCCTGAATGTCACCCAGGTCAGGAGTCCATGTCAGAGTTGGAGGATGAGACAGACAAGGAGCTGGAGCAGAGCATGTCAAAGTCACTGACTTTCCATCATTCACCTTCAGTGGAGACGGAGACGGAGTCAGAGTCGGTGTGAGTGGATGATCTGGTGGGAAGGTATATTTTGACCACTCAGCAAAAATGTCATTCCCTCTCAAAATATATTACATTTGAAAATTACAATAAAATCCAAAAAATATGACTGGTGTATAAATACTATGTAGGAAAAACAAATTAAAACCTACCTTTGACTGAAATATCCAGTTTTTGATGAATGAAATTGTGTTTGAAGACATTGTCACATTCCACTCTGAGAAAATATTTCTTGCTGTCTTCAGGTTTCATGTTGTACAGGGTTGTGGTGCAGTCTTTTTTTGTTAAGTCTCCTGTCAAGTTTACTTTTAGAGGTGATTGTGGATTACTGCTATCAAACACAGCAACATCTGACTCAGTTTTCCACATTGCTTTACATGTTTTATCTAAGTATGATCTATATTTGTCCTGTACATCATAGGAGCAGGGGATGGTCACACAGGATCCAGTAAGAACATTTATAGTCTGCGGCATAGAGACAGACTCTTTACAGTGAGGACCTGAAATAAGACACAAATCTTTAAATCAGAACAAGTGAATATACTCTACAGTAACAAGTAAATATTACTGTTTGGTTGTCTTTGCAAAAATTTTAGCACTGTATCTTTCATTTAAAGTAATCGTTCAAAATTACAAGTGTAAACATTCTCCTTTGCCTTCAATTTTCTTTCTCAATGTTTTGATTAAAATAAATAGTTTCACACATGAAATTAAAGTTCTGTTAAAAGGGCAGCAGTACACCTTTGTAGCTGACTGTGTACTTCTTTTGCTGTAGCATATATTACAGATACTGTTGTACTTTGGTGTGAAGGCTTCACTGTCTAATTGTCTGTAGTTTTTACAGTCAAGGCATCAGTCATGTAACAGTATGGAGGAGACAAATCAAAGTTTAGTTTTGATCCTGCTGCATATTTGTATGAAGGTTTTTGTCAAAGTGACAGATGTGAAATTCAAACTAGAGCTGCAACTGATGTGTATATTTTTATTATTGATCAGTCTCTTGATTAGTTTTATCACCGATCAATTCATTATTTAGTATGTTTAACTTTGGAAAACTGTACAGGATGCCCTTCACAACTTGCCACAGTGTTAGCTGACATCTTCAAAAAGCCTGTTGTCTGACCAACAGTGTGAAGCCCAGAGACATTCAATTCATAATGCAAATCTTCATGTTCTGATAACAGGAAATATTTCTACCATTTTGATTTGAAGAAATTGACAAATAATTAATCACTAATCAAAATGGATGAAAATATTTTTTTATTGACTGACTAATGCATTAACTGTGTCAGTTCATTAAAACTAAATAAAGAAAACACAGGGACACTAATTTAAGTAAAAATGTTCATAATTATAATGAATTTCAGCACAAATGAACTCACATGAAACATCAGCTGTTAGTCTGGAAACAGATGACTCAGTGCTGCCATCTAGTTTGTTGTAGACAGCAGTACAGGAGATTTCCTGTCTGTGGTGGAGGTGAGAAGCGGTGAAGGTCAGAACAGAGGTCTTGACTTTAGTTTTGTCCTGATTCTCCTGCAGTGTCTCCTGAATGTCACCCAGGCCAGGAGTCCATGTCAGAGTTGGAGGATGAGACAGACAAGGAGCTGGAGCAGAGCATGTCAAAGTCACTGAGTTTTCATCATTCACCTCCAGTGTAGACGGAGTCAGAGTCGGTGTGGGTGGATGATCTGGTGGGAAGGTATATTTTGACCACTCAGTAAAAATGTTATTCCCTCTCAATTTTTATATTATTTGGAAAATACAATAAATGCAAGACAATATATGAACTGACTCATGTGTAAATAATGTGAAAACTTAAAAAACATATGAAAACCTACCTCTGACTGAAATTTCCAGTTTTTGATGAATGGAATCGTATTTGAAGACATTGTCACATTCCACTCTGAGGAAATATTTCTTGCTGTCTTCAGGTTTCATGTTGTACAGGGTTGTGGTGCAGTCTTTTTTTGTTAAGTCTCCTGTCAGGTTTCCTTTTATAGGTGATTGTGGATTACTGCTATCAAACACAAGCCCACCCTTCTCAGATTTCCACATTGCTTTACATGTTTTATCTAAGTATGATCTATATGTGTCCTGCACATCAAAGGAGCAGGGGATGGTCACACAGGATCCTCTCAGAACATTTATAGTCTGCGGCATAGAGACCTTAAACTCTCCACAGTGAGGACCTGAAACAAGCCACAAATCTTTGAATCAGAACAAGTGAATACTACTCTACAGTAACAAGGAAATATTACTGTTTGGTTGTCTGTGTTAAAAATATTAGCACTATATCTTTCATTTAAAGTAATCATTCAAAATTATGAGTGTAAACATTCTGCTTTGCCTTTAATTTTTTCTCAATGTTTTGATCAAAATAAATAATTTCACCCATGAACTTATAGTTCTGTTTATATATTACAGATACTCTTGTACTTTGGTGTGAAGGCTTCACTGTCTAATTGTCTGTAGTTTTTACAGTCAAGGCATCAGTCATGTAACAGTATGGAGGAGACAAATCAAAGTTTAGTTTTGATCCTGCTGCATATTTGCATGAAGGTTGTTGTCAAAGTGACAGATGTGAAATTCAAACTAGAGCTGTAACTGACATGTAATGCAAATCTTCATGTTCTGACAACAGGAAACATTTTTACCATTATATGTGAAGAAACTGATGAATAATTAATCATCAATCAAAATGGATGAAAATAATTTTCTGTTGACTGACTAATGCATTAACTGTGTTATTTCATTAAAAACCAAATAAAGAAAACTCAGGGACAACAGATGATGTAAAATGTTCATAATTATAATGAATTTCAGCACAAATGAACTCACATGAAACATCAGCTGTTAGTTTGTTAACTGATGACTCAGTGCTGCCATCTAGTTTGTTGTAGACAGCAGTACAGGAGATTTCCTGTCTGTGGTGGAGGTGAGAAGCAGTGAAGGTCAGAACAGAGGTCTTGACTTTAGTTTTGTCCTGATTCTCCTGCAGTGTCTCCTGAATGTCACCCAGGCCAGGAGTCCATGTCAGAGTTGGAGGATGAGACAGACAAGGAGCTGGAGCAGAGCATGTCAAAGTCACTGAGTTTCCATCATTCACCTTCAGTGTAGACGGAGTCAGAGTCGGTGTGGGTGGATCATCTGGTGGGAAGGTATATTTTGATCACTCAGTAAAAATGTCTTTCCCTCTCAGTTTTTATAGATAAATGTATGCAAAATACAAAACAATGTCAAAGTACTTGTACATTTTACTGATGTGCAAATAATATGTAGGAAAAACAAATTAAAACCTACCTTTTACTGAAATGTTAAGTTTCTGTTCATTAAAGTTGTGTTTCAATACACGGTCACATTCCACTCTGAGGAAATATGTCTTGCTGTCTTCAGGTTTCATGTTGTACAGGGTTGTGGTGCAGTCTTTTTTTGTTAAGTCTCCTGTCAAGATTCCTTTTATAGGTGATTGTGGATTACTGCTATTAAACACAACAACATCTGGCACAGTTTTCCACATTGCTTTACATGTTTTATCTAAGTTTGATCTATATTTGTCCTGTACATCATAGGAGCAGGGGATGGTCACACAGGATCCAGTCAGAACATTTATAGTCTGCGGCATAGAGACAGACTCTTTACAGTGAGGACCTGAAACAAGACACAAATCTTTGAATCAGAACAAGTGAATACTACTCTACAGTAACAAAGAAATATTTCATTTTGGTTGTCCTTGCTAAAAATTTTAGCACTGTATCTTTCATTTAAACTAATCATTCAAAATTACAAGTGTAAACATTCTCCTTTGCTTTGAATTTGTTATTCTCAATGTTTTGATCAAAATAAATAGTTTCACACATGAACTTAAAGTTCTGTGAAAAGGGCAGCAGTACACCTTTGTAGCTGACTGCGTACTTCTTTTGCTGTAGCATATATTACAGATACTGTTGTACTTTGGTGTGAAGGCTTCACTGTCTAATTGTCTGTAGTTTTTACAGTCAAGGCATCAGTCATGTAACAGTATGGAGGAGACAAATCAAAGTTTAGTTTTGATCCTGCTGCATATTTGTATGAAGGTTGTTGTCAAAGTGACACGTGAAATTCAAACTAGAGCTGCAACTGATGTGTATTTTAATTATTGATCAGTCTTTTGATTAGTTTTATGACCGATCAATTAATTATTTAGTATGTTTAACTTTTAAAAACTGTACGGAAAGCCCTTCACAACTTGCCATAATGTTAGCTGACATCTTCAAAAAGCCTGTTGTCTGACCAACAGTCTGAAGCCCAGAGACATTCAATTCATAATGCAAATCTTCATGTTCTGACAACAGGAAACATTTTTACCATTTTTATGTGAAGAAAGTGACAACCAAAGTTAATTACTAATCAAAATGGTTGAAAATATTTCTTTTTCATGTTGATTGACTAATGCATTGATAGAATAATTGGACTCAAACATCAAGTCAGGAGAAGTAATTGACAAAATATCAATTTAACAAATGAACTCACATGAAACATCAGCTGTTAGTCTGGAAACAGATGACTCAGTGCTGCCATCTAGTTTGTTGTAGACGGCAGTGCAGGAGATTTCCTGTCCGTGGTGGAGGTGAGAAGCAGTGAAGGTCAGAACAGAGGTCTTGACTTTAGTTTTGTCCTGATTCTCCTGCAGTGTCTCCTGAATGTCACCCAGGCCAGGAGTCCATGTCAGAGTTGGAGGATGAGACAGACAAGGAGCTGGAGCAGAGCATGTCAAAGTCACTGACTTTCCATCATTCACCTTCAGTGTAGACGGAGTCAGAGTCGGATGATCTGGTGGGAAGGTATAATGACATACGTTGACCACTCAGTAAAAATGTCTTTCCCTCTTAATCATTATATTATTTGGAAAATACAACAAATGCAAAACAATGTACAAACTGTTAAAATATAAATAATGACTGATGCGTAAATAATCTGTAAAAAAAACAAATATGAAAAAAAATATGAAAACCTACCTCTAACTGAAATTTCCAGTTTTTGATTAATGAAATCATGTTTGAAGAGATTGTCACATTCCACTCTGAGGAAATATTTCTTGCTGTCTTCAGGTTTCATGTTGTACAGGGTTGTGGTGCAGTCTTTTTTTGTTAAGTCTCCTGTCAAGTTTACTTTTATAGGTGATTGTGGATTACTGCTATCAAACACAACAACACCTGACTCAGTTTTCCACATTGCTTTACATGTTTTATCTAAGTTTGATCTATATGTGTCCTGTACATCAAAGGAGCAGGGGATGGTCACACAGGATCCTCTCAGAACATTTATAGTCTGCGGCATAGAGACAGACTCTCCACATTGGGCACCTGAAACAAGACACAAATCTTTGAATTAGAACAAGTGAATACTATTTTACAGTATTGAAAAAAAATCCCTTTGGCTGCCTTGTTAAACTATGAGCACAGAACTTTTAACTTAATGAAATAATTCAAAATGACTGAAAAGATTCTGCTTTCTGTTTTTTATGTATGTAGAATGTAATGTAATGAATGTGTTACGCATACAGTTGTACTTTGGTATGAACACTTGGCTTAGAGGGTGTAAATGAAGTTTTTAATAGTTTTTATAATCATGTTTCCGAATGTGAATGAACGTCAACTCACTCTGCAGCAGACCGGCCATTAGAAGGAGAGTCAGAGCTGTAGCCATCTTTGTGCGTCAGGAGAGGCAGAAACTCTGGAGATTACAGATGGATCAATTCACATCTTTGGCATATTTTATCCTTAATTAACTTATTTGTCACTAATGAATGGAATACTTACAGATGGAGGAAATGATTTCTTTTTCAATATTTACCAGTGTGAGAAAGGACAGTGTCAAAGATGGAGTGAGCAACACTGACATTGATATTTATCATTCCTAGACCAAAAAGAGTTTATATTACTTATATTACTGTACTACTCATTTTAAATGCATTTTTTCAAAATTTGCCAGGCACTTAATGTTAACGTTCAATGATGGAGACATATACAACAAAAGTGTAATACTACTTCAATGTTTCCAATTATTTTTTTCTTTTTTTATGTCTCTGAAATTGTTAATTGATTGGTCGAGTGGATTACCAGTTAAGCTTCATCATATATTTCTTTGATTTTAATGAAAATGATTTAAAACTGACTTACATTTCCTTCAGGTCTGTCGAAGCAGGCAGATGAAAGATGTGTAGAGAAGTGAAGTTCCTTAAAATGTGTAACGAAGGTCAGCATTGGCAGGGTGTTTCTGTGTCACCCTGCTGTAGAGCGGTACTGTAGCTGTTTGTCACACATTTCATAGCAATGCAGTCAAAGTGTCAACACACCACTTTTGTTTTACGGGATGCAGAACACAAATGATGATAAAATGGAAAAAATAGGGAGTGAAGTGAAGAAAAAAAAAACACTTGTCAGATGCAGTTTTATTTAAAACTATTTTTAACTGCGAGAGCGTCAAACAATGTCGTGAAAACATTGTAAGAGTTTACAGTTTCAAACTGTGCACTTCTCTCAATGTCAGTTTGTGAATTTCTTTCAAAGCTTATTATTTTTATTTAAATGTTAAATGCTGACTTATTCATCGAGGTAATTTAAGTATATGTCTTAGGTCATGAGAGACACTGCCTTCTTCTCCTTGAGATACCGAGCAGCTTAATATTTGTGTTTATAGAAGCAGGGCCTGATCTGGTCTGATCATTGCTATGGTGACTGAGGTCAAAGGATGGGCCTAGACTCAGCACACAGTCAGATAAACACATAACCGTTTATGCACACAGAGTAGTTGTGTTCCTGTCCTGAGGGCACACAAACGAGCCACAGCTTCTTCAGAATTGAGGCAGCACATCATGACAAGTGTACTGATAAATCCTCAATTCACCTTGATGAAGCTTTAATTAACCTTTCAACATAAGACATTTTAGACCTCCAATCACAGAAACAGAGAGTATAAAAATCACTTGTATTTAACCATGTTTGTGGTTTTGTGTCTGAGACCAGAAACAGAACTGAAATGTAATTTTCTGTATTCATCATTGTCTTAGTGACACAGGGCATTACACAGCTCCAGAACTCCTCTGGACCCAGTAAAGTCCAGGTTGTGTCTAACAGTCTCCTCGGCTTTCTCTGCATTTCTCCACATGCTCTCCTGCCACCTGTAACCTCTTCAGCGCTGACTGCAGACTGCCTGCATTCTTCACCGAGTCCAACTACTCTCTGTCTGTTTGTCTGAATCTCCTCCACCCAGTCCAGGCAGGTCTGAAGTAATCTAAAGCTCATCGACAAAGCCAAAGCCTCAGTCTCTTCCTCCCTCTCTCCCTCGAAAACAAAGAGGAAAATAACAAAGTGACAGTGACAAGACAGTATAACAATTAAAACATTGTGCAGAAGTTGGTGTTTTTAAGTCTTATGTCAGCATCGTTGGAGAAGAGTTTTTATTGAGACAGTTAAGTTAAACTTTTTATAGTTGCAGTTCTCACACACTCTATTTGGATCAGAAAACTACAATATGAAAAAACAAGGAACTCTGCAGAAATAAAAATACTATAAATGCTAACTGATTGATGAAATGCTTAGCTCAAAGAATTACTTTTCGGGTATGTTATGTGCCGCCTTCCCTCTCATCTAGGTTTGCTGTTTCAGTCTACAGTGTGTTGGCAGGAAAACTGTTTATGCTCTAGGCATCACATATACATTTAAGACATTGTGGCAAGGTGAAGTTTCATTAACATAAAGATAAATACAAACTCAGAGATTGATGACAATGCTTTATTGGCTTGCAAAAATAAACACATACAGCTCTCAAAAATAAAATTATATATATAAGATCATTATTTAAAAACACAACTATACATATTCTCTGTTGCCCCCTCTATTTATGTCTGCAAACAGTTGATTTATAACAAAAATGAATGCCTCAGATCACACAAGCAATTGTGATGAAAAACTAACAAATACACCACGCTGCAAAATAAAACAGATGAGCATCTATTAATTTATACATACCAAGGGAAAAAAATATATATATGATATGTTTGGTGTGCATTTGTAACTTGTCCTAGTTATTTGGGATTAGTAGTACCTGATAAACCTAAAGACTAAGCATTGTCTTTGAACAATCATTAGTTTCTATGAAAACCTTCTCTGACCACTAGACAGCTCAGTAAGTGTAGTAGAGCAATAGGTCTAAGTTGAGCAAAATAAACTATTATGGTGCAGGAAAGCCAAAATCTAATCCCCATATGAGGACGCAGAGTCGTGGGAGGTTAAAATACATTATTATACACCGAAAAACAACATTCTTAAATGTTATTTTAAAGATCACATAAACTTCAAAACAAAACAACATAATTGTGTTGATATGAATCTCTGTGTCAAGGCCACAGCATAAAAAAAGAAAAATGCATATAAGAGAGGAAGAAACTCTTAGAAACAGCAAGAACTGCAATCTATTTATCCATAGCACTCTTATTTTTAAACTGAATGTGGGCATGTTCACATTCAGCTTCACATTTTTGTTCGTTGTCATACAGGCTTCCCATTTCAAGTGCATTGCTCATAACATGTCTGCACATGACTTACAGCATGCACTGCTCTTCCTCAACATATGAGCTACCAGGCTGTTCTGTCCACAGTCTGTTGGTCTGACAAATCACACTACAGTACATTTAATTACCTTCCTCATTCTTCTCTCCCTTTTTAAAAATTCTCATTCTCCAACATTTGGCTCAAAAATGGCCGCAGGATAGGTGACATCTCAAATTTCCTCATTGGGGTTGGAATAAATGTCCTCTTCAGCTGTGTTTGGTAGCTGAAATTAAAGACAAAATATCAGATCGCCTGCTAATCCATCTTATTACCTCCAGTAACAAACTGCCTTGGTCTAAGTTAAAGTACCTCATTTTCCTCTCTTGATAGAAGTTGGCTCATAGCAACTGTGGTCTCAGGACGGTTACGGTGAATGTTCTGAATCCTGAAACATACAGAAGATTTAATCTACATGGGTGTATTTATGTCATCTTTGATTTTCAGACAGTTCATTTATTAATCAATATGAATAGATGGGTCACAGAGAAAGCCTTTTCAGGATGTGATCAACTGATGTAGCAGGAAAAGAAATTGTTCTGATGAATACAGACACAAACCAAGACTGTGTAGTGTCAATATTTACACACACACAGTTAAAAGTCCAAATAAAGTTATAATTTTGTGAAGCAGTAGTCAGAACATTGTGTCTCAAACTCTTACCTTACCTGGTAATTACAAACAGAGTACATACTAGAACAAACAGTCCTGCAACTTTGAAGATGAGGACTGCCAACATCACTGGGTCTGAAACATACGAGACAAAAAGATG